>OY720448.1:17483203-18683203 GCA_963082715.1 Harpalus rubripes
AGTTTATGTTTTCGCATTGATTTTTCTGTAGGTATTTATTTTGTCTTCTCCATTTTAACGTCTTGTTCATTTTCATTTTTGATTTATTTATATGTTCTATTTCTGAAATACATATTTTAAAGTACTTATATTAAAACTATTTCATTTAATTATTCAGTTTACATGCTGCCATGTCATAATGATTATAGTCCTCAATTTAAGTACTCTGTCTTTCATAAGCCTTGGACCATAGTGAATCTATTAAAGTACTCAGTACCATAATGAGCTATGGTAACGAGGTACTTACTTGTTTACAAACAAATCAAAAACATCATAGATACCTAATTTTCCGAGTAATTTCTTTTGTCCAATACCAAATACTTTATTTTAATGTTTTATTGATTTACGCCAGCAAATAAAATTTTGTATGTAATACGTATCGTAACTAATCATCTGGTGCACGTCTAGTACCATAATAATTGACGTATCGATCCTTATAACATAATGAACTATTTTGAATATGTACCACAAGGCAGTACTACACTTCATTTCACGTAACAATATAGTGGTGGAGAGATAGGAACAGTTTGATCTTGTTTTCTGCATGGATAATACCCCGATATTATATTATATTATCTTCCCATCGCTATTTTCTTATGTGATATGATGTATAATAATAGGGGATTCCACCATTTTTTTTTATAATTTCATCTGAACGTATAAGTAAAACTAAGACTGTCGGTGAAAATTCGGTGAAAAAATTCGTATTAATAAGCGAGTTAGAGTCCTCCGAAATTTGAAAATATAGATGTGACGCCACGTATATAAGTTTTTATATCAAACTATTTCTTCGTGGACCTAAATGTTTTTGAAATAATGCTATTTCTATATTATATTTATAAAAAATAAATGAATATTATTATACTGTACAGGTCGACATGATTTATAATTGAAAATGTATTTCAATTATTAAGTTTAATGCAAAATATTCAAATAAAAACTATTTGAGAATGGACCTTTCCAATTTAAGGGCTATCTCTTTCTATCGCTGCAAATAGTAAGAAAATGGCGCGAACAACTGCCAGTTGGGCTGTCAAACGAAACGTCAAAAATATTGCAGTCATTAAAATACCTGTATTGTCAGTGAAAATTTGCATCGTTAGACATTTTACCTTCAATAAAAGCTTTTGTAACTTATTTCGATAAGATTTTTTAAAGTTATCTTACATTTTACGTCTAATTTTTTTAGAATCAAACGTCATAGATCTCAGTTGTTCTTACTATGCGCAGATCCCCATTGCGCATATCTTCTATCTCTTTAAATTGGAAAGGTCCATTGCCTCCGCTATTTGAATTTCTCTACTTCCATTGGTAGTAGGCTCCGCCCCTAACTCGGTATTCGTTATATATTTATAGGTGGTCTTTGAGTCGCCAATTAAAATAATATATATGAATTTCATATGAGTGACGAGCTGCTAAAACGAAAACCCCCTTATTTCCGAAGTATTTCAATTATATCATTATATACTTTCACAATTTTTTACTTATTTCTCTTAATTCGATTGAGCTGTAATCCCCAATTTCTTCACATATGATGATATGGTATGGGAAACCATATCAGTATTAACAAATATTATGAATTTTAAAAAATATTCATTTATGAGTATTTAAATAAGTATCTATGCGAATTACAAAAATAACTATATGTATTTTATTTAACATTGCTTAGTTGGTGAAATCTGAAACTACATCAGTGTATTACTTTACGATCTAAAGCTAAAGGTTCGAATCCCGGGCAAGGCATAGTTGTTGTGTGCGTCTTTCATCATTCATCTCCATTAAATTACGAAAAAGTACTAAGAAATTTTTAATGATAAATGAATAAAATAAAAATAAATTTAAGAAATTCTTAGCTATATAGGCTTCAGTTATGAATAGTTGTTGTAATTGACCCAAGTTATACTTTTTGGTAGGGAATAAGAATAATTTGGGTCTGAAATTTTGATGCCCAAATAATACAAACATTTGGAGATCATATTAATATGACTTTGGCGTTTGGTTAATTCAACCCAAAGTTTAATTTTGAATGTATCTTTCTGGAAAACATCTTACGTTATTAACGTTGCCTTTAAAAAGTTATGGTCTAATCATGGTCGTGACACCCAAGTTTCATACAGTAGTGGCTCACTAACAATAACAAATACCATCTTAAAACATTATCCATATGGATTATCAAATCAAACTTTGAAGCAGAATATTGACTAAAGGGTGCACTTTTCTTAGAAGGCAAGTTTAGCTAAATCGTCTTATTCTGGGCTCAGGAATTTGTGGTTAAGCCATATCCCTTTATTTCCAAGACACCCTACATATGAAAAAGTAGAATTTTTCATTAAACGTAACCGACGATGTGTAGATTTTTAAGAATAGAAACAAATGGAAAATTATACTTGTTATTATTTGTAAGATTTTAGAAATGTCAAGTGGTCGAAGTATTTTTCCGAAGGTCAGAGTAACGGTATTGTTCACCTTATTCCTAGGGTAAGGGGTGTCAGAAAGATGTGAAATGTTATTCTGTTGGCGACATTGGCAATGACAACACTTGAACTTCAGGCAAAAATTTATCTTGTATTTTTAATTGTATAAAATCTAATTTCGCATGATCATAACTGTAATGGAAAATACATCATATTTAAACAACGATACCTTCTTTCTAATATCATACTGTCCTCATAATTGGATCCTTAGGGGCCTTATGTGTGTAGGCCCTAAATTGGCATATTTGTTAACAATGGAGCATCACGTGTGACAGATGAAGGCGGCCGCATCCAAACACCTGTGATCTCTGACGTCATAATCAGGACGGCCCGCTGTGAAGCCGACAACAACGGGGACCAAATTACCGACGCAACCCGGCATAACGTTCTATACACCATACAAACCAGAATATGAATACAATGATACAGGACGATGTATGTAAATAATCAAGGATAATCCGTGTAGAAATAGACGGTCTTGTAAGATAGATAAAATTAAACAAAAGAAGAATAGTCAGCAAATACGAGTAAATGGACGTAGGAAAAAAATGTATAGTACCTACCAATAGAAAATATTTTATATTCTGGTTGCAAAGGAGTTTAGTCTTTGTCACCTTGGTTATTATAGTAATCAGTGGTTGTTGCTTGGATTAAAAACTCTTATTTATTCTAATACCTCGTATGAATTGCCAGTGAAACAGGAATAATTGCACTGTTTCAAGAAGGAATTACGAGAACTGATGTTAAATTACATACATCATGATGACATTATATTCATTATTGAGTGTTTATTTTTATTGGTTTTTAGTGATTAGTTTTTAGCAATTAGTTAAAAAATTATCCAATAGATACATAATGTGCCCATTATTGATTGGTGAAATCTTTTAACTGCTAACTTATACTAATTATTTTTAGGCTCTACAGAATGCCAGTTTTTCGAGGTGCACCATTAGGATCTCAAAAACTATAAGAGACACGAAGTCGGTTAAATTGGGGCAAAGTTGCCCCGTTAGTATGCCATTTTAAAGATGTATTTGTTTTTCCCGAAAAATTCATAGGTCACTAGTTAAATGCAAAAATTCACATTTTGCTGATTTTTATTTTAATAAATATCTTCTAAATATAAAATAATACGGAATTTTGGTTTGCACTTCTTTAGGATACTTTTTTATTTTCTTTCAAAATTATGATTTTTACATGGACGGCATATTACAAAATTACCCCGTTGAAAGGAGAATTTTTTAGCTTTCCAACGATGTATAATTTATTAATGTTCATTTGTTTCAAACAGGAAAAATGCAACAATTAATAATTTTATAGGGTAAAAAATTATGATTGTGGCAATGAAACAAAAGAAGTAATAAGTTAAGTATTTAGAGGTTATCAAAAAACAAAAAACCTTGTTTTGATATTATTGATCGATCGCCATTCTGTCATTGAAAAAAATAAAAAAAATATTGTAAATGAAAATATTTTACAGGGCCGAAATGTAAATTTAATTTTTTTTTCAATAGTCCTTAAGATAAAGAAGTTATGACGATTTTTCGAAAAACAAAAGAAGTCCAATAACTACCAACCGGGACACCAAATCAAAGAAAAATTGTTTGTTTTAATGAGTGCTAACTACCATTTTCGGGTGTGACGACTTAGTATTAACACCCTGTATAATAAATATTTGTTTTTAGATAATTTACTCTCTGATATTTTTTCTGCAGAAAAGACATTAATTAATTATTATGATATGACAAATCCGTTGTCCGTTCCAATCATACAAAGTTTCTTACATATGCCTGAATGATTACATGAACAAGACATGCGCACAAAAGGGTTCATGAATGCGTACATGAACGCATCCAAAAAGTCTTGTAGGAATAAACCTTTAACTCTTATAAACGAAAATAACAGCAAAAAGATGATGCATCACCTTTTTGAAAATACGTAAATTTATTTAAATATTACTAAATTTAGAATATATTTTTTACTTCCTTGTACGAAGTAAAGGAAGTATTGTAATCGCGAAAAAATTCGGTTGTCAGATTTCAACGGAAATATCCATTTTGACCATCCCTGAATCCATTTTGACTAATTTCGTCGTGACGTCTGTACGTACACGTACGTGCGTACGTATCTCGCATAACTCAAAAACGGTACGCCATAGAAAGTTGAAATTTTGTATTTAGGACTGCTATAACATCTAGTTGTGCACATCCCTTTCTGGTCATTACATAATTTCCAGAAGTGGAACTTTACTTGAAGCCTATAATAGATTTTAATGAAAAACTATTATAAAATATAATCCAAAACTTTTCAAATTTAGTACATAAGACTTGTATATCAATTGGAATAACATAGCAGATTTTGGTTAAAACAGGCTAACCGGAAGTGATATATTACCTGAAGTTGTTAACAGTTTTTCTTGAATAAAATGGTTTCATTTTGATTTTAGAAATAAATGCTTCAAATAAGAGTTTTAGAGAATAAAATTCTGCGTCTAGCACATCAAGTATTATTAAATTAGCCCTTTGTATAAGCGAGATATGTAAATTTAAAACATATACTTTTTGGTTTTTGTAATGAAGCTTGCTATGTATTAGGACAAAAAATAACCAAAAAATTAAAATAGATGTTAATGTCAAATTACGTCAAACACGAGCAATTTTATAATTAAGTCTATACTTCACCTTCATATTGGTCTTGCGTACAAGGAAGTCGTGTGGTGTCCACATCAGATTTTTTATTGATAGTTTCAGTTTTAATATATACTGGTCGTCCATATAAACAAATAAAACCATACATTTATGCTGAGTAGCTAACAATCTAAGTTTATATAATCTGCAACCGTGAATTTAAGTCATTGTCATTAGACAACACTTGTAGAAATAATTTGAAAAACATATGTCATTAAATTTGTAATGTATATTAACTTTGCCTGCAAAGGGACTCGCATATTACATTAATTTCTATGTACGAAAGTATGTGTAACTCTGTCCCTTGATTTTTTCTCGTGGCGGCAGATAAGAAGCGAATGTATATGCCCAGGTGTAAACAATACGAAGTCTTGATGGATAATAGTGTTGTTAAAAGGCTGGACGTCTGTCTGTGGGTAAATGGAAAGTTTATTGAAATGACTGCGCGGTTTAGCGTTAAAGTGCTCAGCTATTGTACTAGCTACAAAAAATAATCAATTACATTAAATGCGATACTCAATAGATGAAATTTAAGCGTAACATTGCCCGTCTAAACCCATACACAGGCCGGGACCACGAAATTTTTAGAGATAGCTGCGGTTTGAAGTCTATCTACAATACGATAAAACGAATTTTACTACCATGTTTGTTTTTTATTTTATCATTTCCTAATAATTTTATTTTTACAAAATTTCATAATTACTTTTGGACTTATTAGCTAGGTAGGTATAGGCTGCCTCAAGATATATGCACATTCCATTACTTGTGAAGTAGCGGTCTGACCCTTCACAGCTGCATATTTTGTCGGGGATTTGACCAGGTTGGGATTAGGAAAATTTTAAAAGGATAATTATTTTCAAAGAAATATATTTTCCAAATATGATTATAATTTACCAGTTAGTTATCATTCTCGTTTGTTAGTTAAAGTGCCTAACATGAGCTCCAAAAAAGAAGATATAAAGGAATATCTATATGAAAATGATTTATATTTTGAAGAAACTTATACAAAAAAACAACTTATGGAAGTGGTTAAGTCGAAAACGATTGAAAAACAATACGTGTGTGATTCGTTAGCTAATCAATTACGCTTGCTGCCATACTATTGTATTTTCAACCCGATTGAACTCATTTGGGGTCAAATTAAATCGGAAATTAGGAAGAAGAATAGTATTTTTCTTATCGATTAAAAATTTATATATAAATGCATTTTTTAAAATAATTGTTAGCTTTATTCGTCGAAATAACGTTACTAAATAAATTTTTATAACAAGTAAACAATAAAAATGTCGCAAAATTGACTTAATGAAAATTAATATTTGATTGCTTCAAAAATTAAAAAATGTATTTAAACTGCCTCCCGCTGGGAAGGGCGCAGGTACAAATGTGCATATATCTTGAGACAGCCTATAAGATAATTTTCTAATGGCCAGTTGCACCGCTTATACGAGGTCTGTTAGAAAAGTATCGGACCTTATTTTTTTACGAAAACCTGATGAATTAGAATCAAGCACTCTTGCATGAGCCGACCTTGAACCTTCGTGTGCATGCGTGAATTTTTCCCGTCTATCGATAGCGTCTGTTGCTGGCAAGCAGCATTTGAGTGAGGTAGTGTGTAGAGTTCTCGTTGGTTTTTCATTGCAAGGAAAATGACGGAACGACTGGAGCCGCGCTATTGCATCAAATTTTGCCTGAAACTGGGCAACAGCCAGGTGGAAACCATTCGAAAAATTCAGTCGGCTTTCGGTGACGATGCTATGGGCATCACACAGATTACGGAATGGTACGATGCTGACTACTTTCTTTGACTCCCGCGGTGTGGTACATCTCGAGTACAGGTCAAACAATCACCAAAGACATGTCCTCCCACAGGGTTGTCCTCCGTCGCCTACGTGATGCTGAGCGGCGCAAGAGACTGGAGTTGTGGTCAACAGGAAATTGGCGCCTCCATCACGAGAAAGCTCCAGCACATTCCTCGCACTTGATTCAGACTTTTTTGCGAAGAACAAGACTCCTGTGGCTCAACAGGCTCCTTACTCTCCTGATATAGCCCCCTGCGACTTCTGGATATTCCCCAAATTCAAGAGGCCATTGAAAGGAACGCGATTTCAGACAAGAGAGTTCATTATGGCTGCCACGAGCTAAACTCCATTCCGAAAGAGACTTTCTCGGAATGCTTCCAACAATGGCGGCACCGCTGGGAAAGTGTGTGGAGTCCCAAGGAGACTACTTTAAAGGTGATTAGGTTTCTATGCCAGTTTTTTTCCCGGCCAAAGGTGGGATACTTTTCTAACATGCCTCGTAGTTAATAAAAAAATTCAATTCGAAATTTTGACAGTAATACGTAACAACTCATTTGACATTTCGTTTCGATACGATAATGTCAATTTAACCAAATTTAAAATTTAACTATAATCGGTGCAACTGACCAAGAATATGCGTTAACATAACCTAACATCTCCTACAAAACTCGGCTTGAGGTTTGCAGACATGGATGGGTTTTGTGTATTAGGTTAGGTTTAATTAAGGTATAATTATAAAAATTATAAGCGAAAATGTCTAAATATTCTTTTTACAATTAGTTTAGTCATTTTAAAAACGACTATGCGTTTTATAAAAAATCTGCTGAGGACACCACACTTGTACGCAAAACCAACACCAACATGAAATATAGACCCAATTATAAAATTGCACGTATTTGACGTAATTTGACATCAACATTATTTTTTTGTACTTTTTTGTCCTAATCCATAGCAAGCCTTATTACAAAAACCAAAAAGTATATATTTTTTAAATTTACATATCTCGCTTATACAACGGGCTAATTTAATAATATTATTTGTGCTAGACGCAGAATTTAATTCTCTAAAACTATTATTTGAAGCATTTATTTCTAAAATCAAAATAAAACCATTTTATTCAAGAAAAACTGTTAATAACTTCAGGTAATATGTCACTTCCGGTTAGCCTATTTTAACCAAAATCTACTATGTTATTCCAATTGACATAAAAGTCTTAAATATCAAATTTGAAAAGTTTTGGATTATATTTTAAAATAGTTTTTCATTAATATCTATTATAGGCTTCAAGTAAAGTACCACTTCTGGAATATGTAATGACCAAAAAGGGAGGTGCACAACTAGATGTCATAATAGTCCTAAATACAAAATTTCAACTTCCTACGGATTAACGTTTTTGAGTTATGCGAGATACGTACGTACAGACGTCACGACGAAATTAGTCAGAATAGATTCAGGGATGGTCAAAATGGATATTTCCGTTGAAATCTGATAACCGAAATATTTTGCGTTACAATACTTCCTTTACTATGTACAAGGAAGTAAAAAGACGGATTTTACATTCTGCCTGCGTCATTATACATAAAAATTTCACATAAATTGCATGTAGGTACTCTTAAACATTGATATTTTTTTCTATTTTTCATTCAGATAATATTTTATTTCTTTAAAAATAAAAATTTATACATAAATAATACATACTATCCTGATTTTGTATTATATTGTTTACATTTATTAATTTTTGTATGAATATTTTTAATTAAATAATAAACAAAAGTGTGATCAGGGGGCACCCGGGTTTGAACCGGGGACCTCTCGATCTGCAGTCGAATGCTCTACCACTGAGCTATACCCCCACATACATATCTGTACGTTTATGTTAATCATACTGAGTGAGTCACACAACTTTTGTTGTGCGTGGGTAGCTTATTTTACACATATATACATTCTACCTAATTTATTTCTAAATGTAAATTCACAAAATTCAAAACGCTTGCCCAATAAAAAATTGTATTAGGATATCAGAATGTATTTTAAAGATAAATAATCGATAAAAATAACATTAAAAATAAAGAAACAATGGCCTGTATTTTTACGTCTTGAAGTGCGAACGCAACTTGAAGTAGTGATTTTTCGATTTTTTAAATTTTGTTTTATTTTATTAATAGATAAGACTAGGTTACATTTTTTTATAAATTAAATGTATAGTATTTGAAATAAGTGGTATTTAGAATTTATTTCTATTTCTGTAATTTGTAAGATTAAAATTGACGTTTGACAGTTCAAGTAGCGATTTTTCGGAAGTCGCGCTACTTCAAGAGGTGAGAATATGGGCCAGTGAGTTTGAAATTATTTTTCAATTAATGGAAGTTTATTTATAATAAATCTGAAGTGGGCAGCACATAATCTGTTGTTAATTTCATCTAGGTGCAAATTTTATTATTTTATATAAAATGTATTCACAAAGTTTCTTGCATTAGATTCATATATTTTCGGTAATAGGTATTATTTCACCAGCATACTATGAAAAATGTAATTAACACTGACCTTATGTCAATTAATAATATTTGAACCTCTTAACTGTTTCCGTAGGCCTTACAAAGTATTATTACTTGTAACTTGAAATCTCAAACTTCTTTATAGGAATTATTTAATTCGTTCTTCTTGCACATATTTTTTTTGTGATTTTACGTACAAATTTAATATTGTACATCGTACACCTACCCAAATTATTTGATATGTACAATAATTATTTTATTTTAGCGCCGATTTCTAAACTTTTAATGACGATTTTTGTGCACTTTAGTGACGATTTCAAATAATTGTTATTTGTATATCAAGGCCGCGAAATTACTCTTTAGCGTACCGAGAGAAAAATTGTCACCGAGGCCGGGTGCGGCCGAGGCAAGACAATATCGAGGGCGCTAAAGGATTTCGCGGACAAGGTGTACACAATATTTTTTGTGCAACCGTAAAAAATATGTAATTACAAATTTTATTAATTTTCAACAGTTCCATTATAAATAGAAAGCTTTCAAGGTGGCTATGGGATTAACATTTTATATACAAAACCATGCAATTCTCAAGTGTCAAAGTGATTGTTTACCTAATTTTGCGGCCGACACCATGACAACGGTCTCGAAATCCAATTTCGCGGCCTGTATTGCGGCTGCGAAATGCTTATTTCGCGTCCGGTTGCAAAAATTTAATTAAAATGGGTTCAATATTAAATAAATAAACGACCTTTTAATAGTTTTGTACCAACGTTTCAGTTTCGGCCTTCTTCAGAGCAAAAAAGTAATTGACAGAACAAAGTTTAACAAGTGACTATAGATACAAATACAAATTAAACATTTCTAATATATACTGTATTTTATATAAGAATAGACTTAAAAGTAAGATAGGGCTTCCGATTCCAGCTTTTTTTATTTATTTATTCCATTTTGACTTTATAATCTGTTTAACAAATTTTAAATAACTGTTTATTTACTAAAGAATTAAAAATGATCACATTTTGACGTTTTCGGCTGTCAAGTCATATACGAAACAAAACTAATTCATAAGGTCTATGTGTGTAAAGGCCTGTGTCCGCGATCCTAGAAATCGATCCGATTTCTCGGATATAGTTCGCAATTCGATATCTCGCATCGTGGACACTACCAACTCGGACGCAAAAATCGAATAGAAAACTAGAATGAAAAAATACGTTCTGTCCCATTTTTTCGTACAAGTTGCTAATTTCATTTAACTGTTACCAATTTAAAATCTTGACGTTTGATGTTTGATAAGCTTGAAAATGATAAGGTTATAAAATATTATATAATTCTACTCATTTTTGATATTGATTATAAATAACTACTTATAAATAAATTAATAAATTTGTTGTAAAAAAATAATTTACTTACTGTCGGGATAATTTTTATTTTTTATTTTTATTAGTTTTTAGTATTGGTAGATATGGCTGAAACTAATTTTATAAATTCGACCAATCTGACGTCTGTAGTCATACAAGTTCAATGTTTATGATCAAAAAATGTGATCGAGAACTCGGAGCGATTTCTAGCATCGTGGACACAGAGGCCTTAAAATAGGCTGGCTCCGCAGCGCCACCAAGTTTATTCTTATCTGAAATACAATATAGGTACCTACCGATGTTCTACTAAATTCTCAACCATCGCTATGATTGTGATTATCATTCTTTTTTTTTTATAAATATCAATGTCTTCTCTAATTAAAGTAACTATTTTGAAATTTTATTTGGTGAAAATTCTCCAGGGCATGTTCTGCAAATGACGATTTCTCACTTTGGTTAATAGTTATTTATTATATGAGTGTGGAATGTATCATATTAGTCACGAAAGAAAATGTTTAGCCCCGTAGCCCGCATCAGGGCGAGTGGCTAACTTTCTTTAGTGATAGTGACTAATATACATTCCACACGAGTGTAATATAACGTTTTATCACACACTTTTTAAAAACTTTTTAAATCATTTTTATGTTTTCATTCATCGTGTGACATTGATAAGTCAATAAATGTATTTTAAATTACAAAGTAGGCACTGAATGTTTGTGATGGTTTTGTTATATTGTTATTGAAAAAAATTTACTGTAATAATTATTGTCTGTCATTGGGAATAATTTGAAAGAAAAATACAATAAAATGGGTGAAAATGAGGATCGTCCTTTAAAATTCACTTAGAAACATAAGCAGCATCTTTGAATTTAATTCCGAAGCAAGTAACCACTAAAACTCGTTTGTCGTTTTCTTTTCATCATCAATAAATAAGCTTCATAATGTTAAATTATTTCAATAATAAAATAATTTTGTAAAATTGCTTTTTGTTTATATTTAAAAAAAACATAAAAATCAGTAATAATTCCTCCGTGACTTCTAAAATATTCTCTCACGGAGTGACTAATCTTGTACATCAGTGATTTCAAATAACCATAGTAACAAGTCGGTGTTGGATAAAATTTATTAAATTGTAATTTTAACGATTGGTAACATTGTCTTTATAGATTTTTAAGAGACAAATATAGATCGAGTAAATTATTATAAACAGTTTTTCAGAATACCGTTTTATTGAAATCTATAAGACCTTGATTTATAGATTTTTTATAAGCTACAGATCTACTTAGGTAAAAGTTTACAGAAATTTAAGAAAATATCTAGAATTGTACTATAATTCAGCGTTTCATTCAACGAAGTATAGTTATAATTTATTTTTTAAATAAAATGCCATCTTACTCCGACCCTGTGTCAGGTATGCTAACCTAACAATAGCTACACTAATGGATCTATTATGATCTGTTATTCGCACTACTTAACATACGAAAAGAATCAAAATTCTTTGTTACAACAAAAAAATCAAGTGTGTTTTAAAACAAAAATCCTAAATATAGGAAACATACATTTTAGTAACACTATCCTTTTTCTTATATCTTTTTGATTAGTTTAGAATAGGCCTTAGTTATATAAAGGCTTGATCAAAGCACTTAACTCATCTGTCTGTATCGGATTCGACTCAGAGGAAGCCGATTTCTAAAGGCGTTTTAACCCGATTGATATTTGATCGATATAGGCCTACCTCGGATGTTCGATAAACAGCCAATAACGTGACCCTTTGTACCGCAGATCGGATTTCAGATATATGAGTTTTTTGCAATCTTTTCAGAGATTCTTAATCTATTGTTGGGAATCTGTGTTTGGAAAGCTCTCAACATATACATTGCGGTTAGAAAGAACACTTTTAGATATGGTTAATAGACCGAAAGTATTTCAAAGTAAAGATGTTACTAAACTAAATTAAGAGAGAAGATACTATACTTGACGTCTCAAGGGCACGAAATTTTATTAGCAGTTTCAGATTGAATTAATCAAACCTTCATATAAATACAAGGTATTGGATGAAAAAATAGTATATGTGCATTATTTTTACTAAATTTTATTCATGTTTATTTAAAACTTAAAATATTCTCAATTCTTAATTCTACAAATTGACCTGAATTACCACTTTTACATTCATTAGATAAACCTCGTATAACGCTATACCAGGTATAAAATTGGAAATTGTATTTTACAAACCTCGGATAAACCTCAGATAGAATAAACACCAGTATTTTTTATCCCATGAAAATCGGTCGTATAAACCTTTGATAACTTTATCCCTGGTTCTTATGGATACCACGAATAACTATCTGACAGATAGAAATGCATTGTAAAATACAGTCTTGTTTATCGAAGGTATAATTGTTAGGATAAACTTATATCTCCGATAGCTATACCATAGTTTATCCATCAATTGTAAAAGTGGGCCTTAGTTGGCAATAATAGTTATTTACATTAAGAATCAGGAAAATGGAGCATTACTGACGAGGAGCCATATTGATATTCGAGGCACTTCGTGCTGATTATTTTATGGCTCCGAGTCAAGTACACACATTTTACTGACGAGTCATGTATTAATTTTTTTCTGAAACCTTTGATTATAATAAAAAATTACCGGTTTCAGGATATTATTCCATTGTTTACATGTACAAAAGTAAGCTGGTAACTAAGTAATATCTGTATCTGTATGGTAATATTATTACCATACTGACTGACTTGTCAACAACGGTCTACAAAATGAAAATAACAGAAAATGAAAATATAATGCTCTTCATTAATACATACAGATAACGTTAGCCTACCGTTCTAAATACGGTCTACTTTAATCTAAAGTAATAAACATGAGGAATAAAGCACTTAATTTCAATATTTGTCATATTGACATACGTCAAAATAATTGTTCTGTTAACCATAGCAATCTGAAAGTAGCATTGATGAGAGAATTTAAAAAATATATATTTATCAATAGTGTCTTAATTTTCTGAAACCGATAAACTATTGAACAAACCACGGATGTTATTAATCATAACAAGCCTTAGATGTCTTAAAATCCTCGCTTTACGAGCTCGGATTTCAAACTGACATCTGTGGCAGGCGGCAGTTATGATGTGCATAACATTCCTAGGTATGTTAATAGCTATAATTTTATAATTAAATGTGGTTCTATCATTCCTAAGATAGCAGAGAAAAATAGTAAATAAAAGAAAACCAATGTATTATATAAGTTTTACATTTTTGGTACGTGCGTTTCTGTTCATTTACAATATAATGTCTTGCGAAGCAAATAATTACGATGAGGTTTCTTTAGACATTTTGGGATTAATATATGCAATGTTCAAAATACAACTAGAAGTAGTGATATTCATGAAAATTTTAAATAAAACGTTTAAATGTTTTGCATGACTAGTCAGAGAACTGCAACTTTCGCATCGCAATTTTGGCGCGACAGCTGAAAATAATTTGACTACATTTATATTTTTTATTAAAATGCTCGTTGTTTCCCTATCCAACATCCTTTTATCTTTGAATTCTTACATTAGTCACAGAGTAATAATCAATAGTTATATCCGGAGTGCTAAGAATTTAATCGATTAAATTTGACATGTCTTGCTTATGCAATATATTTTTCGTACCTCTGTCCATTTTGACTAGTATTACAGAACTCAAAATCGTCCAGAAATGCGCTGTTGCTGACCTAGGCCGGCAAAAGGAGTTGACATTACTGTTCTGGTGATATGTCAATTTAACATTATTTTCACCACAAGAATTAGCAAAATGTTTACAAATTTTTGGGCTAAACCTTTAATTTTTGTAACTTAAATAACTAAATTTTGCCATAAAAATATTAATATGCTGTCATTACTGACATCTCGTATAGATTAATTATAAGTTCCAACTTTAGGACTAGTTTGTTTTGTAACTACAACTAACTTCACTACAAAATATATATATAACTAATATTTGCATGTTATATTTTCAATAGATATAAAATAATTACATATTTTAAGCTCAAATGTAATTATAATTAAACTTACAATGTAAAACCGATAAAAATATATGTTCATTTTTTAGGTTATGTAACATAGAATAAAGTGTAGAGAAATATACGAAGAATTTATGGAGAAGTCGGTACAAAAAATCTTTTGTATCACACGCTCAGAAACTGTTTTGCGAGATCTCGTATTTTCAAAATAAACTCGGTCTCGCAAATGTTCAGTTTCTGGCCTAGTGATACAAATAACTATTGATTAAAAAGTGTCGAGGCTGCAGGACGAGGGATTTTATCTTAAATTACTATGTCCGATAATACAGTGTGTTCAATAAAATTCCTAATTCAGAGTAGGCTATGAACAGAGAAACGTATGCTTTATTTTATTCAAAAGTCAGGATGTCAAAACTGATTTTGAAATGAAATTTTAAGGAGAAAAGACAATAAAGAACGATACAGCATATTGACATTCGTTGTTTTCTAATTTGTTTCCATTTCTAGAATAAGATTCAAGAAGAAAAGATTCGATTTCTTTAGATAACATTATTGACAATATCTCATGTCAAACTGACATTTAATTAAATACTTTTAAATTGACATACGTTTCTTTGTTCATAGCCTACTCCGAGTTAGGAATTTTTTTGAACACACTGTATAAAAGCAAAATTTTATAAATAAGCCAGACATCAAATTTAATCAGTTCAATTCTTTAGCACGAGAGGTATATGTCAAGATTATTTCATTCGTTTGTTTTTTTTTTTACTTGTCGAATAAATGTCAAAAAATAATAAATAGAATTTGCTTGAATTGAATAATTCGGCATGTTGCTTCTGCGTTACGGTTAAATATGCCTTCAAAATATTCAAAATTTGCCTACAAAAGCTAGCTTCAATTTAATCGCTGTTACAAAGCTAGGTGCTATTTAATCACTTATTTAAAATGCACAACAATGGAAAATGAGACATTCTGATTGGTCAAATTTGTAACGTATGAAATAATCTAAAGTATGATTCGAAATTCTATTAGCTGTCAGGTCCCTGCTCTAATATAACCTATGTGTATTTATTTATTCTAAAAATGACATTTTTAATAATATTTCCGCTGTTACCTGGTGTTGTGTAAACTGTTGAATAGAAAGATCCCCATAATCGTATTTCCAACTGAAATTAATAAGTAATAATATCTAAGGAAGGAACCTACATATTTTAGTTTATTATTTTATAAGTTTGCAATCAGTGAAGGTAGCTGTTCAACGAGTTTGATAAAACTGATAATAAGATGAAGAAGTCTGATTTTGCAACTTGTTTTATCACCTTCGATAGCTCAGTTGGTAGAGCGGTGGACTGTAGGTGGTGCACAACGACCTCTCTTCCCGGTTTGGCAGTGGGTGCACACATTGCTTTACCGGGTTTAGAATAGACATCCATAGGTCGCTGGTTCAAATCCGGCTCGAAGGACATATTTTTATTTTTCAGTATAATTGTAATGGGATTCTCCACCGTAGCAACGTTTACAACATGAGTTTCATTTATACTAAAAGTATATTTTAAAACTGTATAAGGAACTATCAAAGTTTAAAAAATGTTATTAATTAAAGACAGTCCAGTACGGCAACTAATAACTGGTCGTGAATATGGAGACCCGGGTTCGATCCCGACCGACATCAAAATTATTTTTAAATTTTTAAATTATTATTATATTATATTAACGAATAACAATAAAGATTTTTTTCCCGCTATCTAATTTTTTAAAATTAAATACGTCCTTTCATAACTACTAATGCTGCAAACTATATTAAGTTCATTTCCATATAACTATTGTAGTATTTACTATTTTCTTTTTAAAACGTTACTGTAACGTGTGAGCCCCGCTGCTACGTTGAACAAGCGTCTAAGTATAGCGGACGCAATCGCGCTAGCTGCCGGGCTACGTAAACAAACAAGCCGGAACTTGTTTAATTATTTCCGGTCGCCTGAACCTTTTGTGTTCATCATACGGTCGAACATTCTAGAGCTCTCTGTAAGTTAATGGCAGCTGTATAAAAGGGACGCAGCTACGCTCGGGAGTTAGTTAGTTAGTTACATGGAAAGACATATAGAGACATTCACATAGAGTGTTCGTGAAGCATAGCAGTATCGTGGTGAGCATATGCAGTATAGTGTCGAGTGGAGGACTCGGGAAGTTACTGTTTAACTGGGCTAGCTGTGGATGAGAATATTTGGTAGTGTTGACGAGTATTGGGAAGCTAGGTATACGGGGACAGTAACGGCAAGTGGAAGTGGATACTCGGCAGTGGTGTTGAAGAATTGTGGCACAAGGACAGTCGGTGGTACTGAGTCTGTGGAAGAGAGAGAGAGTTACATAAATAGACAGATAGTGAGGTGAAAAGTGTGATTTCTGTCCGAGCAGTTGCATATTCAGACACTGTTGAGTATATAGCGCTGTGGAGGTCGGTAGGCGGACAGTTAATTAGTTAAATAAATAATCAGT
Source organism: Harpalus rubripes (assembly GCA_963082715.1). Classification (NCBI taxonomy): domain Eukaryota; kingdom Metazoa; phylum Arthropoda; class Insecta; order Coleoptera; family Carabidae; genus Harpalus; species Harpalus rubripes. The sequence goes on from OY720448.1 coordinate 17,500,567, forward strand.
GACATAAATAGTCGAAATAAATAATTAGTAAGATCGTATAAATATACAGTCGTGTTAATATTAGTAATAGTCAATACTCATTTTCATTATAGTTTAATAAACACTTATTTTAATTAAAAATAATTGTCAAATATTTACACTTCACCCAAATAAATAAAAAATTACTATTAATAATTTGAAATGATTAGTTTTTTGACAGTGAGATTTATCTGTCAGTTACAGACATTTGAGATCTGAACTGTGTAACCCAGAAGTTGTGTTTAAAGCGTAGGTCACGGGATTTAAATTATATATTATTTTATAAATTTATCTATAAAATATATAGAAAAAGTATTAATGCAAACCTATAGAAAATTTAGTAATCTTTGATTTTTATAATAACATAAATTACAAAAAATAACATATAAATGCATTTTTCAAAGAAAAACTATATGTTGAGCTTCAAATAAAGTGTCGTTTACAGTTATCCGATTTACACCAAAATCTAATTGCTTCTTTCTATATTAAAGTAGAGCAAGAATATACGGTTTCAAAATTTTCTGAATGATAGTATCTGAGTTAGAGCGTTAAGAGAATCCACACATACACCCACACACCCACAGACATCATCGTGAAAATCTTAAAATCTGATTCTAGAGACCTTAAAACGTGCTCATTCATCAACATCTCGATGTGCAATGCTTAGCACGATCTCTATACCTCCCTTTAACAAGAGTAGTGGAGAAATTCAAATCTCACTTAAATTTTTACCTCTCGCTAAGAGAGGTATTGAATTCATGCTAAAAATCGGATATCCAGATTTTAGTGAATAAGCACGTTTTAAGGTCCCTAGAATCCGATTATAACATTTTTACGATGATGTCCGTATGTGTGTGTGGATGTGTCGATGTGTGTGTGGATGTGTGGATGTTGGGTCCACGATTTCTTAAATTCTTAAAAGACTTTTAAGACATTTTTAACTACGGATTCCTCAATCTAACAATAATGGGAAGAGTTGATTAAGTTTTGGTAACAATTGGACAACCGGAATTAGTAGTTACAAGAAAAAAATCATCTAAATATTATTTATTGAAAATTTATGTAAATATATTAAAGAACGTTAAATTCTTTATTCGATAAATATAAATTTATTATTATATCTTCTATAGATTTAGAGATAAAGAAATGTATATAAAATAATTTGATGTAAAAATTCTCAGGTCAAACTACTTAAAGGCAAGAAATTCAAATGTTTGTAATTGACACATAAATGTCACTGTCAAAAATATTTGTATGCTACTGTCAAAAATATTTGTACATCATTATGAAGATTATGAAACTAAAAAAAAGCCAACAACGCAAAAGAATATACGTAAAAAAGAATATAAAACGAATTTGCGAAAAAATGACGAATATAAAGAAAAAGAAGAGAAAAGTAGAAAAAGAAAATTTCAGGATATTGAATATAAAGAAAATGTATGTATTGTACATAATTTATATTAAAATATCCCATAGATTTTGTAAATATATGTGATAATTATTTTGTAGTGAGACATGAATATATGTATTTGTATTTAAAAATATTTTTCGTTTAATGCGTACAACCAGGTAAAATATCTGGTGAGAGGTTATGTGCTGGCCACATCAGAATTTTTTAAGTTGTTACGTGCCTTACAAAATTTTTCATAATGTTACATTAGATATTTAATGTTTATGTTACTTATACGTTATATGTATTTCTATTAGAAAACAGCTGCTGTAATCGAAACGAGTATCATTTGTCACAGTGTCGTTCTGTCGTTGTCGTTGGAAACCTTATCACTGCTGTTCATTAAACAGACAATTAGTTTGTTGAACAAACAAATAATCATGTTTACTATCACAAACTGATAGTGATACAAGATACCGTATAAGTGTTAAGTTCTTTAAATAACTACATTCAACAAACGCAAAAATGATTCCAAAACAAATAAAACCCTTTGTTCGTAAAATTAGTATCTTATTTGTCTTTAGATTTCGACCACGTTAGGGATTTTATGACATTGGGCTTTTCTCATGGAATTTTTTTTTATATAAAAATCATAAATATCGTATATAATTTATTTTCATTACATACATACTGGGTGTCTCCTTTTTATGGACCATAGGAAATACAATAGTAAAAATTTTATATGACTATAATTTTTGCCATATTAACTTTAAAACAAAACCGTTAATAAAAAAAAGTTCAGAATTAAAAAACTGCATCTAATAAGTCCAAAATTATTGTGTGTGTCAGTAGGTACTCTTGGCTTGCAAAAAAATCGTGTACACCTTAAAAATCAAGTAACCGAGTTTTTGTAATTTTTTAGCTCTGTAAATAATGTAAAAACTGACATTGTTGTCACTGTCATCACTATTTGATCTATTATGAAGCTAGTTCTTAATTGTTTTTAATTTACGTACTGATAAATCACAAAGATATTCCGGAAAAATGAAAGAACAATCAAGTATGTATTTGGATTTCTGTTAATTTTGACATCTTAATTGACACTAGTGACATTGACAAGTTTAAAATCATGATCAACTCAATACACCAAAAAATAGGTGCACGCGATTTTTTGCAAGCCAGTGTAGGTATAAATTGTTTCTATAACTTTGAATTCCGTAACCATAAGAAATAGGACTAATGTTCATATGACATTTTTTACTCAAAATGATCTCAGGAACACCCGGAATAAAAAGTTTTGTTCAAATTCAAAATTCATTGTAGCTCCTGATGTGGCGTAGAAACCGGTAGAGATCTGATTCAATCAAATTTGGTTGAAATCCAGAAATTTGTTTTAATACTCTATGTCCGTCCAGCTAAGAAATTAATTTTTAAAATCAAGTATGTTGTAAAATACTTTGTAAGTATAAAATAAGAACAAAAAACTATATTTCACATTATTTCGTTATATTTTTGTCTATCTTTAAAAAATACAACTATATTTGCGTCGCCAGAAGATTTATTTTTAATAAATCAATTTATTGTTTTCAAATTTAATATGTAACGTCACATACATAAAGTAGGTTATTAAATAAATAAACAGTAAACTTAAACTTGCAATATTATTATAAAAGGCGACAACAGAATGTTGTCGATTTTATGAAAAAAAAGAAGGATGTGTATGTGCCCTATAAATTTTTTGTACGATGTTTAAAAATTGAATATTTAAATGTACGAATGTATTCTGCGTACATGAATTGTAACAATTTGTAAGACCTTGACCTTACTACTCAGAAAAAGGTGCAAGTGTGCACCGTAACGTCAGTTTTGTTTGACTGAGATTTCGGGTAATTGTTAATTCCTTAGTTTCATCACATTCGAGAAATTTCCCAGGTTATGTAAAAAAAATATATTATATTATTAATTTGCATATTTTATCGGAATTTATGAAGAGTAAAAGTATTCCACGCAAAATATATCTACACGGCAATAAGTTAGAAGAATCCATTGTTTATATTTATAAGTTTTATGAAGAGAGGAAATGAGCAATGACATAAATGATTTAATGTGATTACTAGAATAGCACGTGTTTTCCATTCATTTTTTGAATGAAACTTAACGAAATTTTAGCGAAGCTGACCGCATGTCACAGGCCAAGAGGTTAAATGGAGCGTGCCAGGGTTCAAAGTCATATGCACTCATTCATACATCACACAAATATTAAACGGGAAACACTAGATCTTCAGATAACTTATACGAGTAATCTTATATCTGTGGCTTAATGCTAGAACAACCATTGTCCGTCAAACACGTTTTATTTTTATATAAAGGAACAATCGACGTCTAATTGTAATGGAACTTATAGGAATCGGCATTCATTAACTAATGTCATGTCATAAAACCAAAATTACAATAATAACCAATGTAGACAAGTAAGTAAAATCTTGAAGAGCTTTAGTGCTGTAGAAAATTATTTAAAGTATCGAATGAGACATATTCACTATTTGAAAATTATTTTTTTATGAAACTTTTAAATTGAAAGTGATCCGTAATTTTAAAAAAGCTTTTATTGTTATTCATTAAGTAGTTTTGTTCTCAAACAGTAGAGTTAAATAAAATCGAAGTTACGTAAATTGATCTAACATTTCTAAAAATGTATAAATATGCTTAAAATAACGTTCGTCACTAAATAATAGGAAACAATAAGCAATTTATTAAAATAATTAAAAAAACAAAAAAAACAACGTATGTATATTATAATCTATCTTAAGTTATGATTGCCACTGGTACGATGTTCATTCTATATTATTGTACATATATTTCATCTTTATACAAACCCAATTGATATATATTTTTCGTTTCTCCGTCCAATTTGACTAGTATTACGGAACTCAAAATCGTCCAGAAATACGCTGTTGCCGACATAGGCCAGCAAAAGGAGTTGGCATTACTGTAATGGTGATATGCCAATTTAAGATTTTCAACACAAGAAGTAGCAAAATGTTTACAAATTTTAGGACTAAATATTTAATTATTGTAACTTAAATAACTAAATTTTGTCATAAAAATAATAATATGCTGTCATTGCTGTCATCTCGTATAGATTAATTATAAGTTCCAACTTTAGGACCAATTTGTTTCGTTTGTTTTATAACTACAACTAACTTCACGTGATACAATTGAGTTTCCGCTATCTGTCAATGAAAATATGCGAAAGTATATAATATATATATATATATATATATATATATATATATATATATATATATATATATATATATATATATATATATCTAATGTTTGTATGATATATTTTCAATAAATATAAAATAATTACGTATTTTAAGCTCAAATGTAAGTAATTATATTTAAACTTGCAATGCAAAACCGATGAAAATATATCTTAATTTTTTTAGGTTATGTAAAATAGAATAAAATGTTAAGAAATATACGAAGAATTTATGGAGATGTCGGCACAAAAAATCTTGTGTATCACACGCTCATAAACTGTTTTGCGAGATCTCGTATTTGCAAAACAAACTCGTTCTCGCAAATATTCAGTTTCTGGACTAGTGATACAAATAACTATTTTATCTGGCGGCATCATATATCCAAACAAATGTTATTTGTTTTATTTTTGTTGTTTCGTTATTTTCTGATTTTATCTGCTATAGAAAATGGATTCCGTATTTCGAAAAAACGATAACAGAAAGTTTGGAAATTGTAAGAATTTGGAATATAGAGTACATAGTTATTAAGTTCAATAAAAACTCAAATATTTTAAAACTTGATTTTAAGTTCCACAGAAAGGTACTCTCAATGGACTATTCTTTAACTAATGAAGCTTATCTAAAAAATATCAAAATACAGAGAAACAATGCATTACTAAGGCTAAATAAAAATAAATAAATAAATAAAATTAAAAAAATAAAATAAATCCAAGGTGTTAGTATTTGAAGGGAGTACATTGGTGACTGTGTGCAATGTCTTGGTGGATATAGTGAAACTGGAGCAAGTGAATGAGTTTGTATATTTGGATGATGTCAAGGGATGGTCGAATTGATAGAGAAATTGAAAGGAGCGTGAGTGCGGTGTGTAAGGTAATGGATGCTCTACGTTTGCTTAAAACGTAAACGTATCTAGAGAAGCTCGGTTAAATGTGTATAATGGAGTGCTAATGCCTGCTTTGATGTATGGAATCGAATGTTGGGCATGGACGGGAAAGCATAAAAAGAGAGTGTCTGCCGTGGTGCCGTGGAAATTAGGTATTTACGTGGTGTATGTGGATATGTAAGACGGGATCGCGTGAGGAATAATTTGGTGTATGAAGAGAGTAGGAATGAGCCAATTGAGATGATTTGGTCATGTGGAGAGAATGAAGAGTAAACGGCTTGTATAGCGTATATATCTTGGTGAAGTTGAGGGTGGTCGATTGCGTGGCCGTCCAGTGTGTAAGTGGATGGATGTGATTGATAAGATGCTAAGAGAGAGAAAGTTTCCGAGTGGGAAGAGAAAAAGAGCGTTTATGAATGCGATTATGAATGTGGCCGAGGCGAAAGAGTGTGCTTAGACAGGAATGTGGCGAAGGATGTTAGTTTCGTAACTATTATTGTGGTCCGGTTGCGGTATTTCGCTACCGAAAATCGGTTACTTTAATATGTTAAGAGTGAGGAATATTTGTTGTATGATGTCAGGTTAGTAAGAATGTTGTTGAAAGAGAGAGTAATTATTTACTTTGTTTGATATTATTATTATTGTTTCGGGTTTGTGCTAACCCACTAAGTGGGAAATGCGTGATTTTATGTGTGTGTGTGTGTGTGTGTGTGTGTATGTATGTACTAAGGTTGCGTCCGATGTTGCATTTTTATTACTCTAATATCTAAATCCCAAATTTATTTTAGGAATTAGTTTTTAGACCGTGATTTTTAGGATTTTGTAGAAGCACACTATGCGTTGAAGTTGATGCGCACTAATTAAACAAATTATGTTCGTTGCTATAATTTGTGCAAAATGTCAAATTTACTTTCAAAGAATAGTTTCTATTTTATGAAATATACCTATAGTCCGTTTGCGTAAACGAGGGAAATTGGAACTAACCCGGGATCCAAACCAACTCATTCTTATTGGTCGATGGTAACAAATTTGAAGTTGGATCTTCAAATTCGTCATCATCGACAAATAAGACGGACTTGATTCGGATCCCGGGGTAGTTCCAATTTCTCTCGTTTCGGCGAACAGACTATAATATTAACATAATCTGAAGCATCAAATTGTATAATTCACATTTGTTGTTGTCAGTGTTCCCATATAAATGTTGAAGTTGTAAGTTTGATTGATAATAAATATAAAATATATAGGGCGTGAAAGAATTTTGACATGTTTATTTAACTACTGAAAGTTGAATAATTGAAAATACAATAAATTCCACGGGCAATGTAGCAGTCTGGTTACTTGATATAAAATGATCAGCGCAGAATGCTACACAAACTAATGCCATTCGGGGTTGTATTAATGTGAAGTAGACCTAAATACTAAATGCCAAAATGTGACATCAGATACAGCCTTTGAAAATGATGCAAGCTATTTTCATAGCTAAAAGAGACAATCTCTAGACTAAAGAATAGTGCTGAATTCGGTCCATTATTATTAACACTGAAAGTTTGTTGATTTTAAATCACTCTTTCCCAAATTACTAAAAGTTGACATTGGATTTTTTTGCGTGAAGCCATAGATATTTTTGCTGCACCATCATTAATATTCGCGTTCACGTTAGCACGTCGTACATGTTGTCGTCTTATTGTTTGTGGTATAGTGTAATTGGCCTAGTTCTTCTCTGGACCCTGGTGCATGAGGGCAGAGTTCACTTAAGGCTTCATTCATCTTCTAAATTCATTCATTCCCTACGCGTAGCTCTGTTTACACTTTAGTCTAATCAACGGGAACAATTTGCAGCTTTTGTAACTCTTATGGGTAACTTAGGCTTTTGCTTTTGGTCAGGAATATACATGTTTCTCAAAATTATAGAATTTTGAAATAAATGTAACGTTTCTTATTTTATTTACTTGGGTGAAGTGTAAATATTAGACAATTATTATTAAATAAAATAAGTGTTTATTAAACTATAATAAAAATGACTATTACTAATATTAAATACTTATTAAAAAAAATTATTAAGACTAAAACTATAATTAACTAGATAACGCTAACACTATTTATTTATTTATCCAATTAACACTACTATTTATTTCCACGATATTATTAATTATTTATTTCCACTATTTATATCACGTTTTTTCACTATCTCGTTCAACTGTCCGCCTACCGACCTCAAAAGCGTCTGTATATTCAACCGCTCGGACAGAAGTCACCTCTTTCACCACACTATCAATCTACTTATGTAACTCTCTGTCTAACTTCCACATCCTCAGTATCATCGACTGTCCGTATGCCACTATTCTTCAACACCACTGCCGAGGATTCACTTCTACTTGCCGTTACTGTCCACCTGTACCTAACTTCCCAATACTCTTCAATACTATAGAGTATTCACTTCCACAGTTATCCCGGTATACCAGTAACTTTCCGACTCGCCGTTACTGTCCTTGTACACTATAGCTTCCCAATTCTCGTCAACACTACCGAGTATTCACATCCACAGCTATCTCAGTTAACCAGTAACTTCCCGAGTCCTCCACTCGACACTATACTGCCTACGCTCACCACGATACTGCTGTGCTTCACTAACATTCTATGTGAATGTCTCTATATGTCTCCATGTAACTAACTAACTCCCGAGCATAGCTGCGTCCATTTATACAGCTGCTATTAACTTCCAGAGAGCTCTAGAATGTTCGACCGCATAATAACAATGAACACAAAAGGTTCGGGCGACCGGAAGTAATTAAACACGTCGCGGCTTGTTTGTTTACGTAGCCCGGCTGCTAGCGCAATTGTGTCATCGCTATACTTAGACGCTTGTTCAGCGTAGCAGCGGGGCTCACACCTTACATAAATAAATCAACATTGTGTCTTTCAGAGTATGCCAATCTGGTTCTACGAGTACTTACAGATTTTAGTAATGCCGATTGTACTCATTTCTCTATTTTATACCATTCGACCATCCCTTGACATCACCAAATATACAAACTCATTCACTTGCTCCAGTTTCACTCCATCCACCAACACATTGTACACAGTCACACAATTTACTCCTTTCAAATACTAACACCTTGGATTTATCAACATTCAACTCCAGATTCTTACTTCTTCCAACTATATGTATTCTCTCTATCATTCTCTGAGTTGCTCTTCATTTTCACCTAAAACAACTACATTATCCGCATACGCTAACGCAGGCACAATACTTTCACCAATATGTAGGTACACCATTCATTTCACTCATATGCTCTCCGCAACAACACATCCATATACAAGTTAAACAACCACGGAGACATACCACAGCCCTGTTTCACACCAACATTTATACGAAACCAATCACTCAACCTACCATCTATTCTTACAGCAGCCTCACTACCCTCATACAATGCTCGAATCGCTCCCAGCCAGTTTTCATTTACGCCGTACTCCCTGAGTACATCCCACAAAGTATCTCGAAGAACACTATCATACGCCTTTTTTAAATCAAACTACCCTGAACGTCACTAATTTTTGAAATTATTAAGGTTCGCATCTTATGAATTACAAAAGGTGGTGGTAAGGACCAAAAAGTTTCCCGACTACACTCAACAAACTTATCGCGCGAAAATTCGTATATTCACTCGAACTGTCTTTGTTTTTGAATGATGGACAAATAACAGCTTTTTTCCAATCATCAGAAAGCACGAAACGTTTCAAACAAAATCTAAATAAATAAATTAACCATTCAAATTCAATACTATTGTTATTTTCGAGTGTTAATGCCAAATTTATGAAACCAAATAAACAAATTAAGTTTGTATAATGTTGGTATCACACATATGCGTTTAGTCAATTTATCAATAACTTCATTCGTTTGTGCAACTCTTGACATGTGATATCGCGATAATTTTTTTGATTTTACATATTTTTCGAAATGTAATTGCAGTTTAATGTGGTACGTAGTACGTGACAAGTTGCAGATAATGAGTAGCAAGTTGCCGATAGTGTGTGCCAAGTTGCAGATACGTGACGTGTGATACTCTCTTTATTTGTCAATTTTCATTAGTTTTTTTTTGCATCTGAAAAAGTTAATTTTGATATTCTTAAAAAAAAACTATGGTCGAATGAATGAGGAAAGTGGATTGAGAAGTGTAGAACACATTTCTATGAGAAATCTGTAGATATATACATTTCTTGTAAGTGGGCCGATAGAAATAAAATTTCGAATGATAAGATCTGTATCAATATCAATCTAATAAAAGCTATTAATAAGTCTAATGTCCTATTCTATTGAATTTTATTACCTACAAAGTCCTCAGACACAATTAGTCTGATTTATCCAATAAGTACCTACTTATAATAAATGTAATATAATATTGAAGTGGTCAGTTAGGTACCCCTATCTGTAATGAATAACAATTAAAGCAATGTCCATCGCAACGCACGTAAACAAGCAGGGTCAATTGAACAGAGCCCTGCAGTATCGACAGTTCTCAGCCAACGTACAAGCCCACTCAGGCCAGGGGTCAACTAACAAGGGCACAGTGTACAAATATTGACCTCTCAATACCTCATTCACAATTACACATACCTACACTAATTATTTGAATTAAATGGACGCCCACAAATGTGTGTCATACCATACATTTCGAAAGGTATAGGACACATCTATGATGAACTAAATTAAACAGACGTTTCACAAAACCGACATAGGAGGAGGGTCAAATTAAGGTCATTATTTTATTGTTATTTAATGTTGGACCTATAAACAATACCTAAATTATTATTATCATGCCGTTTGCAGTTGGAGTCAGCAAATTAGATGAGAATAAAAAAGGAACTTTTAAGAAGAGGTGAAATAAACTCACTAAAAAATCTGCTAACTGAAATCATCAATTAATTTGTTCAGCACGAAAATAAGTGATAGAAATAACGACAGAGATTTTTCCAATATTGTGCCAAAATATTATGAAGCTGCAAGTAGCGCAACAATGAATTAGTTGCTATTAACACAATCGAGTAGAGTAAAGTGAAAGAGATACGTTAAGGTTTCTAAACGATACCTAAAACAACTAATTATGTAATAGCCGCCTAAACAATCGTTTATTCTGCTACGAGTCACAATTTTTACCTCCTGCTACCCTTGGTCAGGGAGGTAAAGGGATCGTGCTAAAAATCGCATATCGAGATTTTGGCAAATGACCACTTTTTAAGATACCTAGAGTAGAATCCAATTTTAATATTTTCACGATGATGTCTGTGTATATGTGTTTATGTATGTATGTATATATATATATATATATATATATATATATATGTGTGTGTGTGTGTGTGTGTGTGTGTGTGTGTGTGTTCGCGTGTGTTCGCGTGTGCGTGCGTGGATTCCGTTTACGCTCTACCTTAAATACTATCATTCAGAAAATTTTGAAACCTTGTTTTCTACCTTATTCTAATATGGAAAGAAGCCATTATATTTTGATCTAAATCAGATAACCGGAAATGGTAGTTCATTTGAAGCTTGAAATAGTTTTTCTCCGAAAAATACTTTTAAATGTTATTTTTTCGAGATTTTTGTTTTTATAAAAATTAAAGATTATTAAATTTTCTACAGGTTTGCATTAATAGTTTTTCTATATATTTTATGGATAAATTTATAAAATTATCTATAATTTACATCCCGGAGCCTATGCATAAAACAAACACAACCCCTTGATTACAGAGTTCATATCTCAAATGTATGTAACTGACAGATAAATGTCACTGTCAAAGAACCAATCATTTCAAATTAATAATACAAACTTTTTAAAAAGAAAATAGTAAATAGAACCATAGTTATAGGGAATGGGACTTAATACATTTTTCAACATAAGTAAATATGTAAGAAGGTATATTTGAATTAATAAAAATTAAATGGCGAGAAGTATTGTGTTGGCCACATCAGATTTTTTTTCTTTTAGTAATTATTGGACAACCCAAAATAGTACTTTACTTGGAGCAGTTGAAAAATATGTCTAAATACATATTATTATGCCATTACTAATTTTACATTCTCTCTCTGTTACAATAATTGCATTAATCATTCTATCTTCTATAAGCGATGTGCACATTTTGAGCGTCAGCGCCTCTAACGGCTACATTGGCATATCAATTTTGACATTTCCAGAAAGTGATACAATTTACAATTTTATTTTGAGTTGTTGCTATTGTGTATGAATATTATACATCATATTATATTGAAATGAATAAAGAAAATATTTAAAATGCTATATATGTGATGTGACAATCAAAAAAGTCAAAATACCAGCGAAAGTACTGTGGCAGAAAATATAATTTTTCTCATAATATGTGTGATTTCTGTAAACCATTTTATCATATTTAAATTTATATTATAATTTATAATATTAGTTAAATATTACAAGATGCGCAATAAATGGAAATTGAGATTAAAAAGTTGGAAAACATGAATGATTGGAAAGAAGAAAATTTCTAGATATCACGTTATCAGTGTATGATGTTAGCATCTTTCTTTTATATTCGCAATAAAAGAAGAAGATTCTTCATTGAAAATATACCAGGCTCTAAGTGGAATCAGATGTGCTAGCTCGGAAAAGAAAATACACGAAAAATACGAACCATGTGAATTTCTACCTTTAATATTAACATTACATGTACAAAATCTATAATAAATAGAAGAATTATGTCAAAAATAGACTTCTATTTCATACAACTGCAAGTATACAATTTTAATACAATTTTCTGCTTCTTGTATTATATTTTGTTCAAATATTAACTTAAGAAACACATTTTTATATAATTCATTATTGCAATCAGACGACTATTGTTGGAATTTTATTCATACGATAAGTATCTTTTACAATGAGAAAATATGTATACCTAAAAGAATTTTTCATATTAGTAGAAGATATCTATTGAAAAGTTATTTTCTTAAACATCTGTTCCTCATATAATCTTCTAGGTAATTTATAAAATTTGATACTTCAATCGGTAATTTTGTGAGAAATATTACTTCCTCCAATGCATCACATAATGAAGATTAAAAATCTTCGGGATATCAGTCAACAGGATTTATTTATTTTGACGACTCCGACGTTTCGGCAACACAGTTGCCTTCTTCAGGGATCTACAGGAGAATGAATACAGATATTACACAATTTTTACAAGAACCAATAAGGTTATAAAACTTACATGTCTATATAAGCAACATAAAAATGATAGTTGCAGTCAATATACAAATGTTTAAAGGTTGAAACATTTAAAAAACCATCAAACAATAGAATTTTTAATAAACATCAATCCACACAACCAGTACATAGGAAAAATAATTGTAAATATATAAGAAATGGATCAAAAACCACGTTGTCAACTGCCAACAAAATGAACAATATTTAACAAAAATTAACATGTGATATCGAGAACATGAAGAGAGAAGCCTATGTAAAAAATATTAAAAAATTATTATAAACAACCATGTCAAACACTACAGTTACAATGGATGTATATACTTCATTATTTTAAAACGTTGGAAATTTATTAAATTACTGTAAATAGTACTAAGATTATCAATGTCTGTTTGTGTGTTAATGTTATTATCGTCTAATTTAATATTCAACATTTCTTGTGTTAGCCGTTAGCCATCACATAATATTTGACATCCTATCATTCGCATATATTGCAAATATTTTATAAAATAGAAATTGCAAAATTATTCTGACATAAAACATAACGTTGCTAAGTTTCAATGAGTAACCATTTTCTCATTTTTGTCCGCTGTCGGCGCTGACTACTTTTGTGCACGCCGCCTATACATTTAGAAAAAAAAAATATCTGTGTTTATAAAATAATTTGCTGAATTAATTTCGAAGCTCATACTACTCCAAGGAAATTAGTTGAGAGTTATAAGGATTCAAATATTTGTAATTGACGAATAAATGCGAAAAATAAAGAATTGCTAATATATTAAGTTTTTGATATAATTTTGTTGGACATTAAAAGTGTAATACTTAAGAAAATAATTTTTAATATAATTATAATTAAATCTCTTTGTAAAATATGCGAGTATTATTCGAGTATAACGTATTTGGACAAAATAAAATAGAATTAGCAGGAGGTATTGTGCTGGCCACAACATATTTTTTTCTTAGTATGCTGCGAAAGTCATTCATATTTTTAACAAAAACTTTTCCGCATTGCTTTTAGTCATTTATATGAAAAAATTTAAACAAATTACTAAATTTGAAAGACGTAGGTACAAAGTTTACTGATGATGGTCTCGTAGTATTGTATGCTTTGTGGAAATTGTAAGGTATTGTTGTATAATTGAAATCATAGTTGTTTAACACTTGCACCGGATACGGGGACAATTATGGAAGATCAGCTCGTCGCTCGTGGCACTTGTCCTTAATGCACTCTTTACTCTAATATTCATTCATCTCATTCCATTCATTACTACACTGGGGAAACAACACACAACACACGCACGCACACTGCCTTCAGCAATGTGAAGAACTTGCAATGCAAGCCTTCTTCAATTCTTACAATTCCTTTAATGTTATATGCAGTTAAAGAAATGTAAAACACAAAGATTTGTAGGAATTTCTACAAATTATAAGTAGATCCTTTCAAGAATGTATACTACTAAGGCCCACTCTTACCACCTTTAATTAAAGTGACAGTTAGTGATGATAACCAATGGTTATGTTGCAAAATTGTTCTTACCACCTTTGGTTAGAGCAGAGCTAACTGGATTGTTCGCATCGCTTCTAACCCACAATGAGGTCATACCAAAAAGAAAAAATGTTGATCTTTCTTTCATAAATGAAAAATTTACCTAATATTATGCATATATACATAAAAATATTTAATATTATTATACTTTTCATTTATGATTTTCTTTATAAATATTCTGACTCTGATTTTGTGACGTCATAATTTTATACACAAATACACGATAGTGAGGCACACTATTAGGCACACACGTATTCGTCACTTTTCTAACATAACCTTATACATATAATATTCTTACCTTTTTTGCGCTAAAACGAATAGGTAAAGAGATATAACAGTATTAAAAAAATAACATTGAAATCGCTATGCGCCACTTTTCATTTCTACACCCGGTATATTTTCGTAAGTAGTTTTAAGAGTACTTTAAGAAAAAAAAAATTGGAAAATGTGGTATCACCCCATTCTTAACTAATGGTTATAAAACTGTCGCTTTAACTAGAGGTGGTATGATTGGGCGTAAAACAAAGATTTTTGATGGATTATTTAAAATTTCCAAACTTATTTCTCAAATCTACCTTATTATCTTTATGGAAACTAAATTTATATATTAACTTCATAACTTTAATAAAATATTAAGAATTCTTAAATCGATAATTTCACATACCTACATGCAAATGTTAACCATAAGTATTATTCCAACCCACAACAATAAGAGAATCTATATCATATATTGAGAAAAAAAATAAGTCATAAAAAAAAATTAATATTTATCCTCAATTTAAGATTTTAAATTAAAAGTTTTAAACAGCCTATGAATAATTCAAGGTATTTCAAAATAAATGTAAATGTATTGATTAAATATAGTATGATCTGATAACCTAACCTTGAAGTACTTACGACTCATTTGATTTTTCTATTCAATATTAATAAAGAGATAAATCTTTTTGAACCTGGCTTTACAGTTACGCGATTTCAAAGTAATTGAGCATTTTTGAGATATTTTGAAACGAAAGTTAAATTAATACAATATCACTTATTAATCTGACAACTGATGAAATGCGAAAGGACATGCACGCATAAGGTTGCTAATTTATACATATTATTTAATCGATGGTAACATGTTAAGTGCGTATTTTTCGTGCTTTATATTGTTTTATCCGAAACCTCGGCACGCGACAATTGGGCGGCGGTCAACTGGGCGACGGTCAACTGAGCGACGGTCAACTGAACGAGGTGCGTCATCATTTTGAAGCCAGAAACTTAAAATTTGAAGATTTTTTGCGGCAGAAAAGTAGTAAAAGAGGCGTTCAGATTTTTCACTTGTTGTGCCTAGCGTCCCAACAAGCGCAGTGTCCGCAGTCGCTTTCCGACTTCAGTTATGACGTCTCATTTGTGACGACAGAAATGATCTGAATGATAGCAAGATTGTCAGTCTTTTAACAAAACGCGAGTGAAATGCGGCCAAATTGTCAAACCCTTGTTGACTTAGTGAGGTTGTACAATCTGGCTAGTATGTTCCTCTAAATATAGCAAAAATAACCTAACCTAACGCACAAAAGTCTTGCTTGAAAAACTCGTTTTGTGCGTTAGGTTATTATTGTTATACTTACAAAAAATGTATGAGACGCCATAACTGAAGTCGAGACCAGACTGCGGTCCCTTCGTTAGGCCACTAGGCACATCCGTTTCCAAAACATTCCTCAACATAACCTAACGCACAATTTTGTAATTCTATTCATATTTATTATTTTATATGCTACCGTCTTATGACTACGTTTATCTCGATAATTCAAGCGGCTTGAAGTATATTATGACTTGAAAAATCCTACTGGATTATCTCAGCGAATTGAAAGTTATTTTCAATCTTCTTTAAATCCGTATCGACTAAAAAAAGATAGTTAAATACTCGATTATGCAGACAGACAGGGAGAGGTATATGATCTAATTTCAAGCTGAATGTATAACCCCAAAATCTAAAAATTGTCATGTTGTTATTATCACTCCAAATATTTTGCTTTTCGACAGTTGTACTAAGTTTTATGTCGCGACTTTTATAAAATGAAGTAAAATGCAAACAACTTACAAAATATATGAATTTAGTAACACTGCAACATATTGCGGATGTGCGCATGCGTAGTTACATTATTTGAAGCTTCACTGTTTATTTTGACAGAAGTCAAGCCGCTTCATAAGTCCAAGTCTGTTATTTTATAGGCTTGACTTGATATTTTCAAGCGGCTTGAAATATTAATCTCGACCGTTTATTGCGAAGATTGAAAAGGGATTTACTAAATTCAAGCGGCTTCAAACGTCGACATAAACTTAGTCAATGTTACAGTCCTCAATTTCAGTGTTCTAATGTCTTTCATTATAGGCCAAGGACCATAATGTATCCATTAGAGTACTCAGGACCATAATGAACTATGGTAACGAGGTACTTGTTTACAAACAAATCGAAAACAGCATACCTGATTTTTCAGATTTTTTTGTTCAATACCAAATACTTTATTTTAATTTTTCATTGATTTACACCAGCAAATAAAATTTTGTTTGTAATACGGAATTTAACTAATCATTTGGCATACGTCGTATTTAGTGATGTGCAAATTTCGGAAATTTATTTTTTGAAAGTTTCATAAAATGTTTCACTATGAATTTCAATGAAAGTTTCATATAAAAATTTCATTGAAACTTTTAATGAAAGTATCATTTAAATTTCAAGAAAACATTATTCAGTTGAATTTCAAATATTTAGATCTCAAATTAACTAATTTGAAAATAAAAAAGTAAAAAAAACTTATAAAATTATTATTCAAAATGTAATACAAAAATGTAAGAAATAAGTATTAAACTATTTAAAATAGAAAGTATCTTATTGTCTTTTGTATTTAATTCTTTGAAATATCACCAGATTCTACCTTTAATTTTCACCATACTTAAACAGTACTGAATCCTGAATTGTATACACGAGAAATATACAAGTTCCAGCATGTAGATTAACCAAACATAACTTACGTAGAGAATTGCAAGCGCATGTATGTCATCTGCGCATGCGCAGAGTAGCTTATGAAAGTTTCATGAAATTTAAGGCTTGAAACTTTAATTTTTGAAATTTTTCATTAGGGTATTCCACCATTTATTTATATAATTTCATCAGAAAGTATAAGTAAAACTAAGACTATTGGTGAAAATCCTATGAAAAAATTCCTATTAATAAGCGAATTATGGTCCCTCGAAGTTTGAAAATATAGATGTGACGTCACGAATATAAGTTTTATATAAAACTGTTTTCTTCATGGATCTAAAATGTTCTTGAAATGTATGCTATTTTTAAATTATATTTACAAACAACAAATTAATATTATAACACTACAAGTCTACATGCTTTATAATTGCAAGTGTATCAAAATTATTAAGTTATATTCCAATAAAACCTGTTTGAGAATTGCACTACTGGACTGATAGCCACGCCTCCGCTACTTGATTTCTCTATTTCTATTGGTAATAGGCTCCGCCCGAACTTGGTGTTCGTTATATACATTTATAGGCCGTCTTTGAGTCGCTAATCAAAATAATATATATATGAATTTCATATGAGTGACGAGGTGCTAAAACAAAAAACCCCTTATTTCCGAAGTATTGCAATTATAACATTTTATTTCTTTATTAATATTCATTATTAAGCATCAACTTTCACAATTTTTTACTAATTTCTCTTAATTCGATTGAGCTGTAATCCCCTATTGAAACTTTCAATATGAAACTTTCAAATGGCACATCACTAGTCGTGTTATCAAACTCGGCTTCGCCTCGCTTGATAATCTTCACGACTAGTACCATAATAATTGACGTTATGATCCTTATAACATAAATAACTATTAACGTCCAGATATCCGGCGCTCATTTGGCTATCGCCCAGTCACGGTCGCTCAGTCGACTATTGTCGTCATCCATAATCCAGAAACTTGAATTGATTTGTTCGATCCTTTTAGGAAATCTCTAATTTATAAAGAAACAAGTGTTTTATTTATGTATTTAAATATTCAAAATGTTCCACCAAGAACTCTTTTTCAAACATTAATATAGCTATACATATGTGTGTATACTTTTATTAAATAATCAGAATTCCTATAGTATGTTTTGCAATGTGAAAGGAATTCCTATTTATTAAAACATATCAATAACATATTGACAAAAATGTGTCGATTAGTAAATTGTTCGCATTATTTCTTTCTCAATAGTTTGAGTAACCTAGTTCCTCAATAGATCGTTAAAGTATCAATCAATTAAAACACTCATACTGCACCCACAAAGCACTTAGACTCTTTACTGTTGTCACGACAAACTCAAATACTGGAAATTGAAGCAAAGCGCCGACACAACAAAACAAAAACTCCAACAAACCAGTATGTATCTAGTTGTATGTAGTGTCCTAGTGTGTATGTGTATGTGACTTCCTTGTTTCGAAGCGGTAATTAAGAAAAATGTCTCCGCTAGAAAATAAACGAAGGGGACAGTAAGTAAAGAAATCGCCCACGAGACAATTATGTGCGTACGAGTTCAAGTCATCAGAGTTCAACAGCGCACGCAACACAACATAATCAAGATGATGGGTGCCCATCTCTCATTCATGCATAACATACATCTTACATGTCCCTTCATAAACTAAATAATTTTCATGCACTTGTGGTGTAAAAAATACTCCTACAGGGTTTTCCAAAATGTATGTCCGGATTTTAAATTGCTCTCATCCAGTAACCATAAATTTTTAAACATCAGTGGTGGATCCTTGCCTATGAGGCGCCGTTTGGGCCAAAATAAAAGTTTCTGTAATATATATAAAATTTCGTGATATATAATATTTTGCCATGTTGATATATACAATTTTCATTGTGAAATATACAATTTTTAGTTCTATGAAATGCCGCAATATAATGAGGGCGCTCACTTTTGTGTTTTTATCTACTTATGTTGATAAAAGCACAAAAGTGAGCGCCCTCATTATATTGCGGCATTTCATAGAACTAAAAATTGTATATATCACAATGAAAATTGTATATATCAACATGGCAATATAATATATATCACGAAATTTTATATATATTACAGAAACTTTTATTTTGGCCCAAACGGCGCCTCATATATGCCATATATTGTAATTGATATTGACTTGATATATTAAACGACCAAATCATAGTCAAGTCAATTGCTATTGTATTATATATTATAATAAATAATAGATAAATGATTCGGATGTCTTCGGCTTGGATTGATAAATCTACGTACATTTCTAAAACATTGTGTAGATACGCCTGCGCATACAATCATTTGAATAACGAAAACCGGAAACGACTATTACGAGACTTCAATTTAATTCGCAGAATAATGAGAATTCAAAGTAATCAATTTACTTTAGATGATATTCTTTTTATTAGTTTATTTCGCCTTAGAAAGGAACTTATACAAAATTTTATTCATCAGCTTTTTATTTATTTATATTTGCTGCGTTAAGTTTTGTAATGGCAAAATGTCAGAGTCAACAGTCCCTGTTCGGGCGCCATTTTGTGAGGGCAAAATGGTCAGTCTGTCAACTTCATTCGACGTTCTCTTCAGTTCTCCTTGCTGTCAAAACGGGTTTCTCGGGCGCCAATCGATCGGTCGATAACACAGCACAGGAGAGGTGAAGGACGCTATTATAGCGTCGCTGAAAAGAGTGGCTTGTACGCCAAAAGGGCTCGGGTAGCTTAGTGGAGACAGAGTTCGGTTTTTGACAATGAAATCATAAATTATGAATTTTAATTTTTTATTAAAATATATTAAAATGATAATAATAACAAACAAATGAAAGTAACAACCGCTAGTATACAATACAAATGAACCAGCGATACTTGCAGGATTTGTTCAATAAAATAAACGGTCAACAATGAACGGGCAACAATGGCACACACCAAAGTTGAGAAAAACAAAACGGTGACAGTGTTGTCACTCGACAACACTCATCAACAATCGCGATATCGAAACGGAGCCGTGTTGACACACACCAACACTCATTGACAATCGCGATTACAGCAAACAGTGGTAAACCCCACTAGCTTTAACATCCGGCTACGGCGGCATCCGTAGCCGTACAAGTCACCTTCTGCACTCCCTCACGAGCTGCCGGCACACACCAACAGCACTGAGTCAGAGGCAGCCAAGGTCCTAACAAACTGCTCGCCCGGCACTCACCAGGTTCACGGAAGACGGCACACACCGTCTCCCCGAGAGAGCACACACTCTCTCCCTAAGACTTCATGAAGAGCTAACGCTCTGTTGAGAGAGCACACACTCTCCGAATAAAACTGTCGCTTGGGCCCGTATTTATACCCCGAAAAACCGTTAAAAATACGAAAATATGTTTAAACATGATTCTAATAATCCTGCAAATACTTGCTATTTGAAATAAAAATATAAAAAATACAAACTCATGTGGGATCGAATCCACGATCCCCAGCGCGCTGGTCGAGCATGCTAGCCACTCGACTACGCGGTATCTTACAGGTAATCAACAAATTTATAAACATTTGCAACTTTAAACAAAAATACAACAATACATTTTACAACAAATGACATACAATATAACAAAACAATTACATTGTATGCAAAATTTCAACCAATACAAAATAATAAAAATGTAAACAACATTTTTACTGGTGGGATTTGAACCTCGATTTGAATTTATAAACTTTAACAAAAAAACTAACTTGTTAACCACAACACTACAATGCTAAACACGAAAATTAAATCCAAATCTAGTGACCATCGTCACAGTTTTTATCCTACAAATATTTATCAAAAATTAATTGGACAGAGTTACAATATATCTACGAGTCCACAAACAATTTCAACTTTCGGATGAAGTTGTAGATAATCAAGTAATAAAATATAGTGTTTAGGTTGAACTTGTATTCGTTCATGCATCTAAAGAAAATTATTCATTATTAATATAGTTTTCAATATACTACGTATACCCAAGTTTTACCTAATAATAATACATTTACAAAGTGACTTTGAACACTTACTTTTAAGGTTATGTTTTGATTAGTAAAGCCGGTTCTCACACAGCATGCACACCGTAGTGTAGAAAACGCTGATAACGCTACGACGAAAAAATTCTGTACACTGTTTTCGGCTGGATTGCAGTTTATCCAGAATAGTAGAAATTGCAATTTTTTTGTTGTAATGTCTTATTTTAGCTAAAATATAATAAGGAAACATAAAATTGGAGCGCGGAAACAGGTATTTATATATTTTTTTGAAAAAATATTTTTTTAAAAAAATCCTGACAAAAACAATACCTAACGCACAGTTATGTTTTAAGAAATTTAAGAAAAAATCCTGACAAAAACAATAACTAACGCGCACGTATTTTTTAAGAAATTTTTAAAAAATCCTGACAAAAACAATACCTTCCTAACGCACACCAGGCACACACATTCGACGTCGCTCGGCCCACTGTCTTCATGTTATTTTACAATAGTTTGACAGATGAACGCAAAATTATAAATAAAAAATGTTATAAAACGTAGAATAAGGAGGAAAATAAGACATAATTTTGCAAATATACATTAATTGAAACAGTATTATTGTATGAAAGCGTAAGTACCTACTTAAAGATGGAAATATATGTAGTTCATCTAACCTAATTTCTTTCAGAAAAAAAGGCCAAATCACTATAAATATAGCTTTCCGCACCGAATTTTTAGCGGTATTTAGTGTTTTTAATGGTTTACCAAGTATATATAACCATTAATATAAAATTCTTGAATTCTGGATAAACTGCAATTTAGCCCTGTTTTCGTGGTTGATTTCGTATTTTTTGTCTAAAATATATTGCACGATATGGTTAAAGCAACAACTTTATATTGTCGCTTTCTATCAAGTCAATAATTTCTACATATCAATAAAAATAAAGCAATAGCAATATCGTGTAGTTCCAAAATATTGAGATTCACAAGTGACCATGGAAAGGGATAAAGTGCAGTAAAGAGGACATATCATTGTCAATGTGGCATGGTAGCACCACTGAATTGACATAAACAGTCATTAATGTTTGACAATTAATCATGGAAAAATTCACAGTTCAACAATGCATAGAAATTATTCAGCGATATTATGAAAATTCGCGTTCTGTAATTTGTAATTTCGAACAAAAAATCATTTTAAGTTTGAAACTGGATCAAATAGATTCTGAACTGATCCTGAATGCCAATGTTACGTCAATATGACTGACTACTATAGGCGTATTTTATTTAGACCGGTACCTCCGGTTACATGGTAACCGCATTTTATTGAGCACTCCGGTTACTTGCGGTTACGTCAAACATGTAACCGCGGTATGTAGAACGGTTACATGTCAGGTTACTATAGCTATCCTGTTCTAGCTATCAAAAAGCTGAAATTTTGCCAGTTAGGCAATTTTCAGTAGAAGTAAAAATGGAATCTGTGACATTTTTTGTAAACGTATTTTGTGTTACATCATTGCGCTTTAAATTAATCGTACCACAGTATGAACAAGATAAATATTTGACTAATGTCAAAGAATTAATTTGACAGAAACGTCTGTAGTAACCGGGCATATGTGGTTAACCATGTGTAACTCGGTTACCTGAATAAAAAACGCCTTATATATTTTGTCGTGTTTGTAAACATTTGATATTAAAATGACTGAAATAGAAAAATTAGTTTGTTTGATTCAGAAACAGAAACGTTATATCATGTTTCAATACCAGAAAAAATACACCCATATTTAAATACTCAAAGGTAAAATAATTTAATGTGTCAAAAACAACAGATTATAGCCACAAGCAAATTCAGCAGATTATTATGTTATAAAAATAATGCTATATATGTTTTTATTTTCTACTTCTTATTTTAAAAATTATACTCTTCTTTTTAGGAGTAGTTCAGTTCAGTTCAGTTCAGTGCAAGGTAAGATCAGTTCATTTTCCACCTAAAAAGAAAGCGCCTTATATTGCTGTTATGGGCTGAAAATAATTCACAAAAATCCATGGAGCGTTCTTTGCATCGGCTATTACTTTTTTGAGACCTGTCTTGTGGCCTGTTTTGCTTGATATGGATCTCCAATACAATTTTGTCAACAAGACGGCGCTTCGTGCCTCATAAGTGGTGAAATAATCATTGTGGAAAAAGTTCCCTGAACGCCTAATTTCTCAAAACGGCGATATGAATTGGTTGCTATGCCTCCATGACCGTGTGATTTAACATCTTTATACTTTTCTCTGGGGTTATTTGAAGTCATTCGTGTACGTTAATAAACCAAAGACAATGGGGACTTATACAATTCAAACTTTTCGGACGCCATCTAGTGAGTAAAAAAGTATTTAATAAGTAGTTACGTAGTGAGCAAGATTTAGCTCTATAGTTTGACATTTATCATGTGATTCACCACGTGATCACAGCAATTGTTCTTTGAAAAGAAACGTAAACATGACAGACTGAACACATTTTTATTTAATTATTTAATTATATTATCTACTCAGCGCATACCTTTCAATTAAGTCATGTTTATTTCCATTTTTCTTCAAACCCTGGCATTCTAATCATCTTTTCAACTGTACGACGGAATGGTTTTCAATGTTTTTAAACACAAATCGTGCCCCCGGTACATCATCTTGAGTGAAACTCATTATTTATTTGTGAACTTGGTTTTTTAGTGATATTTCAAATTCCAAGGATCGCTACACTTTAGTACAAAAGATAATTAATGATAGGCACTATACAAAATAACATAACCAAACTTTGCTGACTAAATAACAAACAAATTTAGGGACTAACGAGGCGAAGTGCTGAAGAGAAGATCGACTCGGCCATGGTATATCACCTTGCTCTTTCTAAAAATTTGTTGTCCTTTTCTAAATTGTGTGGAGGGAGTCCGCCGCTGATCCGCCGCGGGTGACGTCACATTTATTAGTCCCCATTCAAAACAAAAACTGAAGAAGAACATACGCAAAATAGTTGATATGGAACTCATATAGCCCAAAATGTGATTGAAAATTGGATCAATCTCAATAATGTTATTTTATATTATTGATTTTGCTCAATAGTTTGCTTTTATGAGTTTTCCTCGTTAATTTTGTTGTTTTGTTAGTTTTTCTTCGTGTCAATGATTATACTTTCATTAAATAATAAAAGTTTTTTGGAATTTGAATTCATTTGATTTTTATCTAATTTCCGGACATTGAAAATGAAAAACCTTTTATAATAATTATCGAGCACCAACCCTTTCTAACAATTTTATGTTAACAAAAAATATATTTGAGCACCAAAAATAAAAAATCTTTTGGTAGGAAAGGCCTGTGCTGCATGTCAAATGTCTCGCTACCTGAATTATTAAAAATATTTTTAATAATAAATATTTTCAGCACTGATGTCTTAAGCGATGTCATGAGGGAATTTTAGAAATCTCATTTACATTTTAATTTTGCAAACAAAAATGTTAAAATTGTCGTGAACAAATAAAATGTGTCCCAAACAATAATTTTTAGAGAAAAATTATATATTTGATGCTCAACTTCATAATCAAGATACACCAGACCCTACTTTTTACCTTCCGCTACCCTTGGTAAGGGAGGTATAGGGATCGTGCTAAAAATCGCATATCGAGATTTTGGTAAATGGCCACGTTGTAAGGTCCCTAGAATCCAATTTTAACATTTTCACGATGATGTCTGTGTATATGTGTGTGTGGATCCTCCATTCTAACTCAAATAGGTACTATCATTCAGAAAAATTTTAAATCTTGAATTCGAATTTTTTCTGTATTGGAAAGAGCCCATTAGATTTTGGTGAAAATCGGATAACCGGAAATGGCACTTTACTAGAAGCTCAAAATAGTTTTTCTTCGAAAAATGCCTTTATACATATATTATTTTTTCGAGATTAATGTTATTGTAAAAATTAAAGATTATTAAATTTTCTATAGATTTGCATTAATACTTTTTCTATATATTTTATGTATAAATTTATAAAATTATCTATAATTTAAATCCTAGATCCTACGCTTTAAAGAAACAAAACGCAGTTATTCAAATGTATGTAACTGACAGATAAATGTCACTATCAAAGAACTAATTTCAAAATAATATTGGTGACGTTTTAAAAGGAAAAAAGTAAATAGAACAATAGAAAAGGAATTCAATACAGTTTCCAGCATAATTAAATATGTAGGTATGTATTTAGATTAATAAAAATTAACGATTCTCAAAAATGTTTAAGCTATCCTCATTTTTGGATTAGTGAATTCTATTCTATCCCGGCATTTAAAATTTAATTTTCATTTTATTATAGTTCCGGTGGTTCAATGGTTCGAGCAACGCCTCATGTCATGAAGGCCCTCGGGGCTCTCGAGTTCGAATGCCACTAAAGCATGGATGTGTGTGAATATGAACCCACTCTGTAATTCGGATTTAATCCTGTTGCGGAGTTTAAAAAAAGGTAATTACTTGGATTAGATTAGACTACATTATAAGAAATAAACTGCCAGGTAATGGCGGGAGGCAGGCATTGTGTTGGCCACACCAGATTTTATGAATTATTTTGGCCTGAAATTTTGGTGCTCAAATAATATTAAAAGTTTTGGTGGCGAATAACAAATATTTGCGGGTCAGATCAACATGGCTTGGTATATACAGCATTGGGGTTTCAATGGTGCAATCCGAATGTGCAGTTATTTGCTCTCCTAATTATTTTAGAGCAAAATTAATAACAATAACATTTCTCAAGGAAATTATTTAATAAACAACTCAATAAAGAATTAACATAGCGAAGGTTGATGTCCCTATTTGTTGTTAGAGAGATATTGCGAAAGAGTTATTTGACAATTGTCGAGTGGAGTGTTGTATGATTTGATTCTGTTGTAGGCCACAAGCTGGTTAGGCTACAGGTCCTGATTGTAGACAGTGCGTGCGCGACTCACGTCTTCAATGAGCTCTAATTGACACGGGGTGACAACTTCCGCTGCACACAGACTTCAATAAACTTAAATCCTACGTCGCCACACACAATCATTACGATACAAGTACGAGAATCGAGAATATTGGATGCAAGAGAAAATTTACAGACGAGCTTGCTTGAATGAACGTTGACTAGGTGGAAGAACTAGTTTTCTAATAGGAATCTGAATCTGTGTAAAATGATAATGGGGTAGTTGCTCATTTTGCAATTTCTTTTTTATGGAAGAAGAAAGAATAGTCCAAGTAATTAATTTTAATGAAAGATTTACGTTTGGCAAGTTTATATTTATAATTTTTTTTAATCTGAGAGCTTCTTGACTGGATGGATGTTGGGATTTAATAAAAGTCCTGGATTGCAGCCAAATAAATATTTATTCAAAAATCAATAGTTGCCGAAACTAGTAAAAAACATAAAAAATGATACGCAAGGGATTTGTTACGGTTTTCTTGTAGATCTAGAAAATAATGAGGTACAATACCATAGTCAAATTTTAACTATCTATAAGAATGCAAAAAATATACGTAAGTTAATGAGTATTAGTGAAAGAATTCTGTTTAAATATTAATTACTTCGCAAACTACAGCGATTGAAGTATTAAATAATTTTATTAAAAACGATAATCGCGCGCCGCTTGCACCCGCCTACCGTGAAACCATCAATGGACAAACACTAGCGCCGCCCGTCGGCCTATTTTGTACAGTGTGTTCAATAAAATTCCTAACTCGGAGTAGGCTGTGAACAGAGAAACGTAAGTCTGATCATTACTCAATTCAAAAATCAAGATATCAAAATTGATCATGAAATGTAATTTAAAGGAGAAAAAACAATAAAGAAGGATACAGTATATTGACATTCGCCGTTTTCTAATTTGTTTTCATTTCTAAAATAAGATTCAAAAAGAAAAACTTTGATTTCTCAAGATAACATTTTTGACAATATCTCATTGACATTTAATTAAATATTTTTAAATTGACATACGTTTCCTTGTTCATAGCCTACTCCGAGTTAAATTTTTTTTTGAACACACTGTATCACAATAATGTCAAACAATGGTCAAACTGTTTCAATGTTTTACAATTTATTAGGAAAAAATTGCATTTTATATATGGTACAGAATAGAAAGTTTATATGGTTTTAAAAATATTGCAGCTTTGCGAACATGAAACATGTGAACTTGGTAGAACTTAGTTTGGCGATAACTGATGCTACGTCATGCGCCAAAATCTGAATTTTAAAAATTCGTCTCTTATTACGTAAAATTTTTAAATTGCGTTTGCATTAAAATTCTTCGTTCATCATGTTCTTCCAAAAAAAAATATATTTAAAAAATTAGTATGCAACTTATGACTAAAGGATTTGCGCACTAGCTTTCGACCCATTCTGCAAATTTTTCTTCTCATAAAAAAAGTTACATTGTTCGCACTTTTTACATAAATAACATTTTCTAACTAGATTATTATAGTGCCAGCATATTATAGCATATTTTGTCTAAATTATTCAATCTCGTACATCGTCAAATGAAAGAGTTAGCAATAGTGAGCCAGATGGTTAAAACAGCAACTCGAACTTAAAAAAATATAAAAAAAAATATATGTTAGTTATAGTTTTGTTTTTGCTATATTTGTCGTTATGTGACAATTCACGAATGTACGTAGTTATTAATAGTATAGTAAGAATTGTCTTAGCACGATACATTTATGAATGAATGCACATGACGCACGGGTTAAGGATCAGAAGATGTCACGCTACGTATATCAACTGTTTGACCCAAGACCCGAACACAAGGTCTTTAGGTGTGTGGGTCGTTAATTGACCTAATTACTTCAAGACACACTAGAACATTCCAAAACTCATAAAAGAAAATAACAAATAAATAAATATACTCACGATATTATAATTCATTTGACATTTCATTTCGATGCAATGTTGTCAATTTAAGCCAAGTTTAGTTTTTAAGTTACGTTGGCGCAACCGACCTTTAACCAAGCAATTTTTACCTCCTGCTACCATTGGTAAGGGAGGTATAGGGATCGTGCTAATAATCGCATATCGAGATTTTGGTAAATGACCACGTTTTAAGGCCCTTAGAATCCAATTTTAACATTTTCACGATGATGTCTGTGTGTATGTATGTGTGGATCCTCCACTCTAACTCAAATATTGTTATTGAGAAAATTTTGAAACCTTATATTTCCACCTTATTATAATATGGAAAGAAGCCATTAGATTTTGATGTAAAGCAGATAACCGGAAATGGCACTTTACTTGAACCTCAAAATAGTTTTTCTTCGAAAAATACCTTTAAATGTTATGTTTAGAGATTATTGTTATTATAAAAATTAAAGACTATTAAATTTTCTACAGGTTGGCATTAATACTTTTTCTGTATATTTTATGGATAAATTTATAAAATTATCTATAATTTAAATCCCTGAGCTTACGCTTTAAACAAACACAACTCCTTGGTTACACAGTTCAGATCTCAAATGTATGTAATGGCTGTATTACACTTAACAATAAATCGATCAATTTATTGACGGATAAATCGATCAATTTATCGTAGAAATCTTGGGAATTTACACTCAACGATTTTCTATCAATTTATTTTTGTTGGGATCGAGGCTACCAACCTACCAAATTCTCGCGCCTTTTATGAATGTCAGTAAATTTCTGACTTCAGTCGTTTTGTTTATCAATTTTGTGCAGTGTACTTGTCATTGTTATTAAAAATGAGTAAAAGTGGGTATAGTTTCAATAAAGGTAAATTTCCTTTAGTTTTATCAAACCATGGTCTCACCCACCGACTCCTACATTTTTTGTTATTCAAATATTCAATAACCATCAACGCAAACGTTATCCTTTTTAGACTTTCGATTCTTCTTCTACGTGTTAAGCACCGATATCTTGTCATTTCTTGATAAAAACTTATAACCTTAATGCACACGTCAAATTTAGTTTGAAATGTCAAATATAGAGTTGGCACTAGAAAAGTAACTGAAAATTTCCTTTAAAAATCGACGGAAAATCGCGGAAAATAGAACTCGTTCTATTTTATCAATTTATTGATCGATTCGTTTTCGATCAATAAATACAGCCATAACTGACATAAATATCACTATCAAAGAATTAATCATTTTAAATTAATAATAGTAACGTTTTAAAAAGAAAATAGTAAATAGAATAATAGTTATATGGATATGAATTTAACACAGTTTCCAGCATAAATGTAAGTATATATTAAAATTAGTAAAAATTAAATTGCGGAAGGTATAGTGTTGGCCACATCAGATTTTTTTGTCTAGTAAACGCCCGCAGGGTACGAATATGTCATTATCATGATCGATATTTGCATATAAAGCAGATTGGCACACCCAGCGATGAGTAATATCCATGGAAGATATATTTATTTAATTATAGTTAAATTGCTTATTATCTAATTATCCATGAATATTCCAACTGTTGACACGAAAGTTACAAAACATAAACAATATATATTTTTATTCAACACCGACTCATACTTGTTACTATGGTTATTTGAAATAACTAATGTACAACATTAGTCACTCCGGGAGAGAATATTTTATATTTATATTATTGATTTGTACCTTCCGCCACCTTTAGGTAAGGATGGTATTGTCTTTGGTCAAAAATTTCGGTGGTGAGTTTTTGATGAATAAACACGTTTTAGGGTCCCTACAATACGATTTTACTATTTTTACGATGATGTCTGTATGTGTGTGTGTATGTATGTGTGTCTGTGTGTGTGTGAGTGTGTATGTAACAAAATTTTCGTCTACGATAACTTCCATACTACAATTCTAAAAATTATAATTATTTTGTATTTCTCTTCGTTACATCCATGTGAAGAGCTGATTAGATTTTGGTTAGAAATGGACAACCGGAAGTACTTTCATTTGAAGATTTTAACAGTTTTTCTTGAAAAAACTATGTTAAATATCATTTTTTCACATTTAGTGTTATTATAAATATTAAAGAATATTTTATTCTCTATACGATTTGACTACATTTTATACTTAATATTAAATGGATATAGAGTTAAAAAATTATAAATTAAATTTCATAAATTAGCCATAGCTATGGAAACAGCTACTATATTAAGAAAATTTTGATTGAAAAATGTCAGTGTCAAGTGAAATTGACATAGTGGGTTTGTCTTATAATTTTACTGGAAATATAGGATCTTTTGCTATAAATTTTCTGTATGGAATTTGCATAAAATACATGCAACTGCTGGAAGGTAAAGTACAAGAAATATAATCTTTAGCAAGGAACTTTCTGTATGAAATTTGTACAAAATACATAGAACTGACGGAAAGTAATGTGCTGGCCACATCAGATTTTTTTGTTTTTTTTAATATAATTAAAAATCAATTTTACAAAATTATTTTTTTATTGAAATAATTTAACATTATGATATTTATTTAAATTAATATTAACATTTATGCTAAAATAGATTACTTATCTTTATACAATGACAGCTGTCATGTACGGCTGAGGAAACGAAAACAAGGAACGAGTTAGTGGTTACTTGCTTCGGAATTAAATACAAAAATGCTGTTTGTACGTCTAAGTGAATACGTTTTAAAGGAAGGTCCTCATTTTCACCAAATTTAATGTATTTTTCATTCAAATAATTCCCAATGACAGACAATAATTATTATAGCATTTTATTTCAATAACAATATAACAAAACCATAACAATCATTCAATGGCTACTTTGTAATTTAAAATACTACATCAATTGAATTGTCAGTGTCAAATGATGATTGACAACTTAAAAACGATTTAAGAAGTTTTTAAAAAACTGTTGGATAAAACGTTTTATTACACTCGTGTGGAATGTATATTAGTCACTAAAGAAAATTAGCCACTCGCCCTGTGGGCTCCGTGGTTAAAATTTTTCTTTCGTGACTAATATAATACATTCCACACTCATATAATAAATATCTATTACCTATATATGTTGAAATAGACGAATTTATGTAAGTTCAATAATTTTTAACGAATTCCATTGTATGAGAACAAAATGAAAATAATATCTACGCTACGTCCTAGAATATTAATATAGTGTAACGATTTTATTTCTATGGATGCCATGTAAAAATCAACATTAATATTAATTAAAAAAGATGTTTATTAAAACGATAAATATTTAAAAGATCATAACAATGACGATTACTAATATTAAACAAGTATTAAATACTAATTTAAGACTACGAATATAATTAGTTAAACACCAACACTATTTAATTATTTAAACAATTTACACTACTATTTATTTACTCGATATTACTGTTTATTTATTTCTACTATTTATATCACTATTTATTTATATCACATTTAACTGTCCGACCTACCGACCTCCACAGCGTCTATATACTCAACAGCGTGTGTATACTCAACTGCCCGGACAGAATTCACACCTTTCACCTCACTGTCTGTCTATTTATGTAACTAACTGTCTAACTATCTAATTGTCCTTCTGACGGACTAACTCTAATTTCCACAGTCTCAGTATTACCGACTGTCTGTATACCACAACTCTTCAACACCACTGCCGAGTATCCAATTCTACTCACCGTTACTGTCACCGTATGCCTAGCTTCCCAATACTCCTCAAAACTACCGAGTATTCACTTCTACAGCTATCCCAGTATAACAGTAACTTCCCGAGTATTTCACTCGACATTAAACTGCATACGTTCACCGCGAACTGTTTAGAGTGTTGTAATAACTTTGTTATAGACGCGAAATAGAAAATAGTTAATTACTCACGAGTTGCATACAATTTTTTTTATATATGTGCAATGGAAGCGTGAAAAAAATGCCGTAGCGTTTCATTATGTAACTCCGCAGCGTTAAAAAAAGTGCACTTTTTCACACTTTCATGTATTAAAAAAGGCATACTTTATAAACCCATTTTAATGAAAAAAGGGTTTTTTTTAACAGACGTAAAAAAAATATTACGGCTTAATGGGGTGTATTCTGTAAAAAAAATGTTAATTTTAACATGCCTTTAAAAAATTATATTTTAACATGACTGTTAACAATAAATTCGTTTTTTGGTATTCTCTACGCGAAAATTTGACACGGCTGTTAAAATCATAAATTTTAACAGGTCTGTTAAAAACTAGAATGAAGTGATCAGCAAGATAGAAAAAAGGCACGTCTGTACTAAAGTCATGTTGTTAGTAACCATAAAACAAATAAATAAACATGATAAAAAGAGTAAACAACTGTCAGTTTATGTGTCACTTTGAAATTTTAGAAAACGAATCTGTCTGTCACTTTTACATTTTAGAAAAAAGAATAGAAATAATACAAGAAAATAAATAAAAATCTGCTGCATATTCATGTCTCATTTTTTAGGTTCCATATTAAAAATGAATTATATTGAAATTGTAAATATTTAGTTATCATTAGGTATGTAAAAATTCTTCTTCTTGATCCTCAGAATTGACTATCCAAACGTTAAGTTACGTTGGTTTGGCGAACAACACAGGAATAAGCAATTTTAACTGCATTTAATACCTACTTTATAACAAAGAACTATGTTTTACGATACATCTAAATTGTGCTCTCGGTATACCATTCAAAGATTCAGTTGTGAATCTTTCTCGAATTATATTAATTAAATATTTCTACTGACATCAAGCTGTGATATACAAACATACGATGGAACAGGTGACCGTTATTAAAAAAATATACTCCGTAAAACAGTTGTATATTGTATTAAATGGGGTGTATTCTGTAAGGAAACTGTTAATTTTAAACAGTATGTTAAAAATAAACTTGCTGTTAAAATGTATTTTCTATTCTGTAACTATCAATTCTGTTAAAATTTTAACACACTTGTTAAAATTAGGTGTTAAAACTGCATATTTTAACGTCATTCAAATTGATGCCTTTAAAATTTTAACATACGTTTATACAATAAAATTATAACAGCATTTGAATATGTTGCACTTCTAATTAATGAAAACGTAATAGAAAACGAAAGAAAGTTACCATGGATGATGATAAAAAATATCTAGGTGATATTTAATACAATATACAACTGTTGTACGGAGTATATTTTTTAATAACGGTCACCTGTTCCATCGTTTGTCTGTATATGACAGCTTGATGTCAGTAGAAATATTTAATTAATATAATTCGAGAAAGATTCACAACTGAATCTTTGAATAGTATACCGAGAGCACAATTTAGATATATCTTAAAACATAGTTCTGTTATAAAGTAGGTATTAAATGCAGTTAAAATTGCTTATTCCTGTGTTGTTCGCCAAACCAACGTAACTTAACGTTTGGATAGTCAATTCTGAGGATCAAGAAGAAGAATTTTTACATACCTAATGATAACTAAAAATTTACAATTTCATTTTTAGGGTTCCATAACCTAAAAAATGAGACATGATTATGCAACACATTTTTATTTATTTTCTTGCATTATTTCTATTCGTTTTTCTAAAATTTAAAAGTGAAAGACAGATTTGTTTTCTAAAATTTCAAAGTGACACATAAACTGACAGGTGCTTACTCTTTTTATCATCTTTATTTATTTGTTTTATGGTAACTAACTACATGACTTTAGTAAAGACGTGCCTTTTTTCTATCTTGCTGATCACTTCATTCTAGTTTTTAACAGACATGTTAAAATTTATTATTTTAACAGCCGTGTCAAATTTTCGCGTAGAGAATACCAAAAAACGAATTTATTGTTAACAGTCATGTTAAAATATAATTTTTTAAAGGCATGTTAAAATTAACATTTTTTTTACAGAATACACCCCAATATCACCTAGATATTTTTTATCATCATCCATGGTAATTTTCTTTGGTTTTCTATTACATTTTCATTAATTAGAAGTGCAACATATTCAAATGCTGTTATAATTTTATTGTATAAACGTATGTTAAAATTTTAAAGGCATCGATTTGAATGACGTTAAAATATGCAGTTTTAACACCTAATTTTAACACACTTGTTAAAATTTTAACAGAATTGATAGTTACAGAATAGAAAATACATTTTAACAGCAAGTTTATATTTAACATACTGTTTAAAATTAACAGTTTCCTTACAGAATACACCCCAATGAATAATAAATTGAAACTATTAAGAACTATAGATCGCTATCGCTATCGGCACCGTAGTTGTGGTGAAGAATGTAACAAAATCTAATTTGTTTTCATTAATGTTCTCGATTATTATTTCTTCTTTAAAACAATTTTAATTCTGTTTTTGCATTTATATTTTCGCACAGTTATCATAAGTCACTTTATATAAGTAGTGTTGATGCTGAATACTGTGAAATTTTATTCGTAGCATTCCCATGCACTTAACGCTCAGCAACTGTAGTGTAAAGTGCAACAACTTTAAATCTGTTCTCATGTTGAACTCCCGCAGTTGAAGATTTAGTCAAGTACTATCGTTTAGTCATTCGCCAGGTGGAGAAGTTACAGTTTCTCAGCACAATACAGAAATCAATGAAGTAGACAAAATTTGATGAATTATTAATATAGCTATATTATGAAGGATAATAATTTTAAATGTGGCTAAATTTCTTGACGGAATGTAGAGTAGGTGTTAACAAATTCTCAAAAGCTCTGTTAGACAGCATTTATTCTTACAAAACCGACGTTTTGATATACACTTATACGTTCTTCAAGGTAAATTTGAACTTATAGATTTATGTAAAATCATGTACCTCATACACATAAATACATACATTTAAACATTCAGTTTTACAAACAGTATAAAAAATATGATGTGGCCAGCACAATTCCATACAGAAAGATTCTTGGAAAAGCGTCGATAGTTCTAGTAAAATTATAATACGAACAGACTGTGTAAATTGCATTTGACACTGACATCTGTCAAGTAGAATTATCTGATTATATTAACAGTTTCCATGGTTATAACATAGCTGGCTCGTTTATAAAGCTTAATTCCTTTATAATTTTTACTTCAAGTACCACTACAAAGTAAAGGAAGTATTGTAATCGCGAAAAATTTCGGTTTTCAGATTTCAACGGAAATATCCGTTTTGACCATCCCTGAATCTATTTTGACCATCCCTGAATCCATTTTGACTATTTTCGTTGTGACGTACGTATCTCGCATAACTCAAAAACGGTAAGCCGTAGAAAGTTGAAATTTTATATTTAGGATTTCTGTAACATCTAGTTGTGCACCTTCCTTTCTGGTACATAATTTCCAGAAGTGGAACTTTACTTGAAGCCTATAATAGATTTTAATGAAAAACTATTAAAATATAATCCAAAACTTTTCAAATTTGGTATATAAGACTTTTATATCAATGTGAATAACATAGTAGATGGTTAAAATAGACTAACCGGAAGTCATATATTACCTGAAATTATTAACAGTTTTTCTTGAATAAAATTGTTATATTTTGATTTTAGAAATAAATGCTTCAAATAATAGTTTTAGACAATTAAATTCTGCGTCTAGCACATCCAATATTATTAAATTAGCCCTTTGTATAAGCGAGATATGTAAATTTAAAAATTACATACTTTTTGGTTTTTGTAATAAAGCTTGCTATGGATTAGGACAATTTTATAATTGGGTCTATACGAGTATTTCATGTTGGTCTTGCGTACAAGGAAGTCGTGTGGTGTCCACATCGGATTTTTTAACTTTATATCTATTGAATATGAAGGAAAAAGTGTAATCAAACCGTACAGAGAATAAAATATTCTTTAATATTTATAATAAAATAATATGTCAAAAAATTATATTTAACTGCGTTTTTCAAGAAAAACTGTTAAGAACTGACTAATTAGAAACAAAATCTAATTAGCATTTCAAATGGATGTAACGAAGAGGATTACAAAAGAATAATTTTTAGAATTGTAGTGTTAGAGTTATCGACGGAGAAAAAATCGTCACACACACCGTACAGACATCATCGTAAAAATATTGAAATCGTATTCCAGGGACCCTAAATCGTGCTCATTCACTAAAAACTCACCACCGAATTTTTTGACCAAGGATAGTACCTTCCTAACCTAAAGGTGCCGGAAGGTAAAAATCGCAAAAACTTTGGAGGTATTATAATCTGCACTCTTAACATATCTACATGTAAAAATTGTCAAAAAAGAATAAGAAATGCAATATGAAAGAACTGTCATCTTGTTAAAAGTGTCAATCGTAAATAAATTTCAAAACCGATAAATATTTGTTGAGAAAAAATCCGAAATTCAATATTTTAATTAAAAGGATCTAGGTGCAATTTTTACCTCCCGCTACCCTTGGTAAAGGAGGTATAGGGATGGTGCTAAAAATCGCATATCGAGATTTTGGTAAATGACCACGTTTTAAGGTCCCTAGAATCCAATTTTAACATTTTCACGATTATGTCTGTTTATATGTGTGTGTGGATCCTCGACTCTAACTCAAATACTATCATTCCGAAAATTTTGAAACCTTCTTCGAAAAATACCTTTAAATATTATTTTTTCGGCAATAATGTTATTATAAAAATTTAAGATTATTAAATTTTCTACAGATTTGGATTAATACTTTTTCTATATATGTTATGGATAAATTTATAAAATTATCTGTAATTTAAATCCCGGAGCCTACGCTTTACATGCACAAACAAAACTCCTTGGTTGCGCAGTTATTCAAATATATGTAACTGACAGATAAATGTCACTGTCAAAGAACTAATCATTTCAAATTAATAATAGTAACGTTTTAAAAAGAAAATAGTAAATAGAACCATAGTTATATGGAATAGATGTTAATACAGTTTCCGCAATAACTAAATATGTAAGTATGTATATTTATAATAAAAATTAAATAGCGGGAGGTTTGGTGTTGGCCACATCAGACTTTTCTGTTTTAAAATTGATCAATAAAAAGAATTTTGCACGAAATAAGAACAATAGTTGCAATTTCTTTTATTAATATTCTTATCTATATTCTTTAAATCCGTGCTCTTCGAAGTAGGTACATATAAGTCAAAATATTCTGCATTTGTATATGTACTATACTTGTTTACCTATATACAACTGTTTATAAAATTAAATTTATCTATGGTCTTGCATTTTAACCACGTCGGAATATGACAATTTTTCCATTCTTTATTTACTTATTTTATTTATTAATAAATCAATCCTACACGATACAGGATCCCAATGGGCCCGTCCAACTTTTTTTGAATTTTTTATATGTTACGAATAATTTAAAAATAGAAATTCCGTATTTCTTGTTTTCTTGAAATTGTGCTCAATAACGCCTAAAATAATTATTAAAGTTTTGGCGCGAAAGTTGTGGTTAGCGTCACTTCGTCATAAGTAGAGAGAACCGACATACGTTCCATTAATAATGGTAATATAATATACAATAAATGTTGCAAGAATACAAATACGTATCCATTACAAACTGTAATCAAAAATCTTTAGAGTTGATGGTAATAAATAAACGAGATAGGTAGTTATTATATCATTTCAAAATATATATTTCTTTGATTTACTTACATGAGTATGTATAGGAGTAGTGTTAAATGATAATTTATGAAAAACTTAAGAAGTACATATTATACATAAAAAAACAGGTAAGTAAAATTAATAATTTTTGCTCGTTTAATTAATGTGACTAAGACTTTCTTTAATATAATATTGAAGGTTATTATACTCACCAAGTGCCATTATTATAATTAAAATAGTATTTATAATTAAATACAACAATGACAGTATTGATTACAATAATCAAAGCATAGTTCATAATAAAAAGTAATCCAACATTTACCTTCCTATTTACTAAATGATTATAACAATGACAAGTATTGAGATTACAATAATTAAAGCATAAATTATAATATAAATTTATTTAATAAGTAAATTCTCTTTTGATCTTAATAAAAAATTACTCGGATATATTAAATATGTGTATATTAGAGTATGTGCAAAGCCAATCGCGAATTTATGAGCAATATATGCATGGTCCGCTATATAGTGACATTTTCACAGGGTAACTGGACGACTGTAATGACGCTGACGTCACAACATGGCGATCATTTTACGCCAAAAACTTTAATTACATTATTATAGGTATAAAAATACAAAATATATAGCAATTTTTATTTCGTTTTCATTTATTTATATTCAAAATTCATATGCGACATGTAATTTCTAAAAAGTCGAAGACTTGGACGGGCCCATTACAGGACAATTATACAGGCTGTAATCATACTTCGGGAAAAAATGAAAGGGCATATAGTACTGACCAAAATGAGTAAAAAAGTTTTAATCAACCTGGGTCCGATCTTCAACTGTTTCCAAGAAAGAGGCCATTTACTATTAGAATCGAAGAAAATTGACAAAGATAGTGATTGAAAAATATTTTGTCTATGTCAGTAAATATACTATAAAAAATCTGATGTGGCCAGCACATTACCTTCCGTCAGTTCTATGTATTTTATAAAAATTCCATAAAGACTTCTTTGCGAAAGATTCTATATTTCCAGTACGTTACCTTCCCTCAGTTCTATGTATTTTGTACAAATTTCGTACAGAAAGTTTCTTATAATTGATTCCATAATTGCAGTAAAATTATAACACGAACATACTATGTCAATCGCACTTTACATTGACATGTGTTTATCAGAAATTTTTATTTATATTAGATGTTTCCATGTTATTGCATACCTGGCTGCTTTATGAAAATTAATTGCTTTAAATACTATAGAGAATAAAATATTCTTTAATATTTATAATGACATTAAATGTGAAAAAAATTATATTTAACAGCGTTTTTTTCAAGAAAAACTTATAATCTTCAAATGAGGGTACTTCCGGTCGACCAATTATGACCAAAATCTAATTAGCTCTTCATATATAGATGTAACGAAAAGGAATACGAAAGAATTATAATTTTTAGAATTGTAGTGTTGGAGTTATGGACGGAGAAAAAATCGTCACACACATATACACACATACACACATACACACATCGTATTCTAGGGACTCTTATTCATTAAAAACTCATCATCGAATTTTTTGACCGAAACCAGAACCTTCCTTACCTAAAGTTATGACGGAAGGTAAAAAACAAAAATTTATATGAAACATTTCTCTCAATTTCTAATAGTAACGAAGTTATTTGAAAATAAAATATTGGCCAAGGTTGCCACAACATTTATTTTAGTACAATTACTTGATTTTTTTATAAAAACAAAAGCACATATAAGTTCACTCTGAAAGGTAAACAAAAAGTCTTATTTAATCGATTCGTAACTCTTACAGTTTTCGAGATAGCAGAAGTAAACCCCGTACTCATTTTTTACTGCCTTATATCTCGGAAACTATTGAAGATCGGACCATGTTGATTAAGCCTTTTTTACTCATTTTGGTCAGTACTGTATGTCCTTTAATTTTTTTCCTGAAGTATGATTACATCTGTATAAATACAAATATAAATATGAAATCTAAATAATTGATAAAAATGTAACTTAGTTTGAAAAATAATTTATTAATATCCGCTTAAAATTTAGGTAAAGAGTCGTCAAGTGTGTCAATATTAATAATACATGTTATATAGATATATGCTACACAGAGTTGTCTTATTGAAGATTTCAGTTTTATTTCTTGAAGTGACTCGTGGAATGTGAAATGGTATTAGCTTAAAACATGGGTCGTCAATATTATTAATTAATTTGTATAAGTAGAGAGGTGGTAGTAAATTTCTTCTGCTTAATGACACCAAATTCACGAAGTCATTTTATTAAAACATTGGGCTTGGTACATTGAACGTTTACATGTAAAAATCTTGTATGTCTATTTTTTTTTTTTTTTTTGCACATGTATTAGATCCCCTTTATCGTTAATCCATAACATCTCTGCAATTATACTCTTAATAAACGAGTTCAACTGTACTTAATAATTAAACATAAATTGTCTCTGAAATTTATGGTATTTTAAAGATATTTAGTGTCTGTATCTTTGTGTAATCTTTTAGGATGTGGTGAAATCTATGATTGGTGCGCGTATATTCTGAGCTGTAAATATTTAGCATTTGAATGGTGTGAAGTTAAGGTAGTGTGTGTGCCAGAGAAAAGAGAAGAGAAAGAACGGAACCAGAACCAGCGACAAGCGGCAGTATTTTAAAAAATCAAAGTGGAAACATGACAGCGGATCCCTATTAGTCCGAGCGCGACTCGTCGTTTTAACATTTCAATGATAATCAACTGATACTCAAAGGTGCCGCGAGATGGTAACACCGGGATGCCAGGACCGTATCCAGCAACAAATTTTACCGAGAAAAACATCCCTCAGAAAATTTATAAAGAATTAATGAAAAATATTGTTCTACACTTTACCTTATTGAAGCCTTTAAATTCAAACGGATAAAAATTCTGACAGAGGATATTACAGGATTGTTCGTCTTGAGACTGGCTCGCAAATAGACCATTTCAGAAATTTGAGCGACCACTACATTTACTTTTTGAACTAAAAAGTTAGTGCCGTTAAATGGCGGCATTTCAAATTTTTACGTGACCTCGGTATTCTGTTTTAAATTTTAGAACTACACAGAACTTGTTATTATGAATTTGAGTATAAGATATAATTTCAATTCTTATTTTACAAATAAAAACTTATTTTACTACGTGAAAAAATGAAGTACATTCATCAATCAATTATAAAAATTGTATTACTATACCTAACCTAAGTTTTTATTTTCTAAACAAGACAAAATATTTCAAATGGCAATATTTTGTGGACGAGAAGTTTAGTACCCGTCATAATTATTTGAAGAACGAAACCAACAAAACAAAAACAAAACTGTAAAATTGACAGAACTGTCATATAAACAAGGACGGGTATACGGCAATCGGCACTAACTTTTTGTCGCAGTCTAACACTTGGCGCATGCGCTTTGAATTTATGAAATGGTCTATTCAGCCGATCTAATCTAAATAAGATCTTTAAGATTTTTTGGGGTCTCGTGGCCGCGTGCCTCAGTGTCTGGTCGCAAATCTGGGGAACCGGGTTCGATCCCGACCGACGCCAAATATTTTGAATTTTAAATGGCACAAAATTGACCCCTGTGGTGCACTCCCTACATCAGCAATGAGTGCCTGTGAGATGACGCCTGGTAAACGCCCGCACGGTACAAATATGTCATCATCATTACCGATATCTGCGTACAAAGTAGATTGGCACACCCAGCAATGGGTAATATGCCGTGATGATATATTTTATTTATTATTTTAGATCTTTTGGAGTGAAAAAATGTACAAAAATAATGGAACCATAAGAAAAATGTGGCGAATTAGTAATTACTATGCCAAAAAGTATTACCTATAAAGCATTTAAATTCAAAGGGATCTAAATACAGACTTTTACATTTTAAAGCCAAAGATATAATTAATTGTATGAACAAAACGATGTGCCGGTAAACAAGTACATAGTACAAACTGGCATGACTCATATACAGGGTGTTCGTTTTAAGTGGTACACTATTACTAACTCGAGAACTATATAAGAG
The DNA here is from genome assembly GCA_963082715.1 of Harpalus rubripes. Taxonomy (NCBI): domain Eukaryota; kingdom Metazoa; phylum Arthropoda; class Insecta; order Coleoptera; family Carabidae; genus Harpalus; species Harpalus rubripes. Next base: position 17,542,454 of record OY720448.1, read on the forward strand.
CAACGAGGTCGGTTATATTAGCAAACAATTTCTATTTTACTAGACTATTTTAATGAGCGTAAATTTTTTTTCAGCCAGTGGGTTTCAAACTGTGGGGACCAACTTTGTAATTTTAAATGGGATCATATATTTTTTATTTACTTATTAGATAGATTTTATTCTGAATTCAGTGATAATATATTTTCATGCCCTCACAACGATTTTTTAAAGAAATATGCACATACAGTTTTATAATAATATGATTAAAATATGACTATAATGAGAGTGCCACGGATGGAAAAATGTTAATTTTTTTACATAAAATTAGAGTGCCCTGGCAGAAAGTACCTAGTGAATATTTTCTTCTGTCATAGAATATAAGAGAGTATGAAAATATTTTATCACTGATTTCAGAATAAAATCCTCCATCTAATAAATAAATAAAAAATATATAATCCCATTTAAAATAACAAAGTTGGTCCCGATTGTTTGAAAACCACCTATTGAAAAAAAATATGCTCATTAAAATAGTTTAGTAAAATATAAATTGTTTGGTAATTTAACCGTCCTCGTAGCTCTTATAGTTCTCAAAATAGCAATAGTGTACCACTTAAAATGAACATCCTGTATACATTGTAGAGTTATGTTTATTAATTTACGGATATAAAAATATATTTCGTACGCCACTGGTTTCGCGTATGTCTAACTTCTTTATTTCGAAAATTTTTCTCGGTTACTAATTTATTACTAAAAAGTAAAGAAGTTATTAAAAAAAAAATCAACAAAATTCAGTTTTCATCATTATCTAGAGCTCTTTGAGAATTTTTGGAAAAACAAAAGCACATCTGAGGTATCCCGCTAGATGCACAAAGAAGGTCCATTTAACCGACATCGTATCTCTTGTTGGCGTCGAGTTCCCGATGGTGGCAGTTCTATATGGGACACACTGTAGACGTCAGTGGCGTAACCAAGTTGGATTTAGAGGCAGTCGAACCCCCACATCCCTTGTGAAGCAGGAAGATCCCAAAAAAAATGTCATAAAACAGGGACATTACGAAGTGAGCAATACTTTTCGTAGGATGGCCCCATTATGTTTGAAAATAGTCATTTTTTATATTAGGAAAGTTAGCATATGATTATATTCTATACTTTGTTTTTAAACTAGGAGGAGTAATTTAAATTTTAACCGCCAAAAGTGACGCTTCTGATTGGCTAATGCACCGTCAGGTTTACACTTGATATATTAGCTGTCATAAGTTTTGAAATTTCTGTTTTCTTGTTGCGTTTTCGCATTTTTGTGACTTTAAAATAAATCAGTTCTCTTAAGAACTAATAATATCTCACGCCGAAAAAAGAACATATTAAATATATGGCAAACGCCGGTAAGAATATGACAGGTATGGTGAACGAAATTTCTTGTACAATAGGTAAGAAAATGAAATAAAATTATATTATTTTAGTGCCATAATAATGATGATTTCTTTCTGTAAGAGTAGGATAATCTACTATTTATCTGAATATATACAGACAGGATTTCTTACATCTTCTAATAAATATGGAGGAAGGCTTGAAATAGTTGCAACAACGAATAGGTATACAGGGTGTTTCAAAAATACTGTAAAAAATTGAAGAGCATATAGTACTGACCAAAATAAGTAAAAAAGATTAATCAACATAGGACTGATCTTCAACTGTTTTCGAGAAAAGCGAAAAATCGAAAAAAAAACTGACAAATATAGTAATCGAACAAAATTTTGTCTGTCAGTAAATAGACTATAAAAAAACAATAAAATTTTATATGAAACGTTTTTCTCAATTTCTAATAGTTACGAAGTTATTTGAAAATTATTTATTGACCAAGTTCGCCACAACATTTAACATAGTACAATTATTTGAATAAAAAAAAAACAAAAGCACATCTAAGATGACCTCTGAAAGGTAAATAAAAAATCCCATTTAATCAAAGTCGTAACTCTTATAGTTTTCGAGATAGCAGACGTAAACCCAGTAAAAACTCATTTTTCACTGCCTCAAATCTCGGAAACTATAGAAGATCGTACCCATGTTGATTAAGCTTTTTTACTCATTTTGATCAGTACTATATACACTTAAAAAAAATTACAGTATTTTTGAAACACCCTGTATAACTCAGTACGGCGAATGGTGTATGAAGTCTTCCACAGGAATGAATTGTATTCTATTATATAAATTTTCAAATAAATAAATAAATTATATATAGGTTATGTATATGTTTAATTCAAAAATAGTTATAAAGCAAGTAAAAGTGTTTATTTAGCTTACATATTTTGTTTTATTAACATAATCTAATATACGGCGTGCAAAATAAGAGCTTATAAAGTCAGTTTAATTTTAATAGTATATTCTATAACTAGTATGGAATAGATCATTTCCGCGCGAGCGAAAAATTTGTAGGCCGAGCCGTAGGCGAGGTCTACGGTTTCGCGAGTGGCGGAAATACTATTCCATACGAGTTTTAGACTATACTTTCTCTAACACTATTTAAAAAATATATTTTGCTCATCACTTGACATTTTTGGAAAAAATAATAAAATATTATTGGTATGTTATAAAAGCAATAATTTTTATTTAACTTACCACGTAAAAGCTTCAAAACGCGTAAAACAAGGCGTATAATAATATTTTGTAATCATTTCTTTTATAATTTGACAGTTAAGGCAGTTGAGGTGACAAAATAAAAGAAACAAAGCGCCAAGCAAAGCCGTCTTGATTTTGAAAACAATTACCTACGTTTCCCATGTATTTTAAATGGGTGGATTGAAAAACTAGTGGTCTGTCTGTGACTGCCTATTACGGAATATTATTCCGTTGCAGTATGACAGAATGTCCTCATTCTGTAACAGTTTTCAATTATAAAATGTATGAATTCTATAGTAGTGTTAGAGAAAATAAGTTCCATACGAAATACAGTGCAGATGTGTACCGAATTTTTATATTTCTCGCAGAAAAAATCTAGTTACTTTTTCTGGTAACTCTCTATAATGAAAATCTTCTTACTCCTTCTATACTTCAATTCACGTAAGAAAATAGTGATGGGAAGATAGGTGCTGTTTGATCTTGTTTTTTATTGGATAATATCCCTATATTCTCCAATCAAAGAAGATCAAACTGCACCTATCTTCCCATCACTATTTTCGTTAAATGAAGTATAGTTTAAAACAGAGTATAGTAGTACGTTATGCAGCGTGTTGTATATGTACAGTACTCTATTTGAATATGCACGTATTCTAGAATGCTGTTGGGAATATTTTTGTGAGTGCATCTCTTCTCTAAAATATTTTGTCGTCCAGGTCTGTGCGTTGTCTGGTCGGACAGGAGAGATATGCAGAGAGGCAACATTCTCCTTTTATGTTCGCCCGATGCCAAGTCAATCAAAACAAAAGCCTGAAGTCGAGCGGAACACAAAATGGCGGCCGTGTGCCTAAGTTTCGCTTTTGTCATAATCCTATAACGGGTCGGGTCGAGTCGAAGCCAACATTATATACGCGATCGCTATCTCCACCTGTGTATTCAATATTTTATCCCCTTTACTTCCATTCAAACATTAAACACGTTTATTAACTATAGATAGAATACAGATAACACCATTAAATCTCACCGAGAAAAAACTATTATCTCGACGAGAAAAGAATTCCAAACACTACAAAAAAAAACAACTGATACGTTGCACTATACAATGTTTAAACATTGGTTTCTCTGGTCCTATATGGAGCACAGCACAAGAATTTTATTCCAATGACAATTTTTTATTGAAAGTGTGCGTGTGCGTGTGCGTGTGCATGTGCGTGTGCGTGTGCGTGTGCGTGTGCGTGTGCGTGTGCGTGTGCGTGTGCGTGTGCGTGTGCGTGTGCGTGTGCGTGTGCGTGTGCGTGTGCGTGTGCGTGTGCGTGTGCGTGTGCGTGTGCGTGTGCGTGTGCGTGTGCGTGTGCGTGTGCGTGTGTGTGTGCGTGTGCGTGTGCGTGTGCGTGTGCGTGTGCGTGTGCGTGTGCGTGTGCGTGTGCGTGTGCGTGTGCGTGTGCGTGTGCGTGTGCGTGTGCGTGTGTGCGAGTGCGCGTGTGTGCGAGTGCGCGTGTGCGTGTATGCGTGTGTGCGTGTGCGCGTGTGCGCGTGTGCGCGTGTGCGCGTGTGTGCGTGTGTGCGTGTGTGCGTGTGCGTGTGCGTGTGCGTGTGCGTGTGCGTGTGCGTGTGCGTGTGCGTGTGCGTGTGCGTGTGCGTGTGCGTGTGCGTGTGCGTGTGCGTGTGCGTGTGCGTGTGTGCGTGTGCGCGTGTGCGCGTGTGCGCGTGTGCGTGTGCGTGTATGCGTGTGCGCGTGTGCGCGTGTGTGCGTGTGTGCGTGTGTGCGTGTGTGTGCGTGCGTGCGTGCGTGCGTGCGTGCAAGCGTGGGTGCGTGCGTGCGTGCGTGCGTGCGTGCGTGCGTGCGTGCGTGCGTGCGTGCGTGCGTGCGTGCGTGCGTGTGTGTGTGTGCGTGTGTGTGTGTAGGTTATTATAAATATTAAACAATTTTTTATTCTCTACAGGATTTTTTAGCATTATATACTTCATATTCAATGAATATAGAGTTAAAAAAATTATAAAGATATTAAATTTTATAAAGCAGCCAGCTATGATAAAACCATGGAAACAGATACTATAATATTTAAAGAATATCAATTCTGATAGACAGTTGTCATTGTCAAGAGCAATTAACATACATGTTATAATTTTACTGGAAATATAGAATCTATCGCATGAAATTTCTGTATGCAATTTGTACAAAATTCATACAACTGACGGAAGGTAATGTACTGGAAATATAGAATTTTTCGCTAGAAACTTTCTGTATGGAATTTGTATAAAATACATAGAATTAACCATTAACGGAGAGTAATGTGCTGGCCACATCAGTTTTTTTCTGCGCAGTAAGCTGGATAACCACTGTGAATAAAATATGCCCAGTTGCCACAGACGTTTCTGTCAAATTAAATATTTGACATTTGTCAAAAATTTATCTTGTTCATAGTGTGATAGTTTTAATTTAAAGCGTATTGTTATAATACGAAATTTACTTCTAAAAAATTGCCTAACTGATAACCGGTAATATGTTTTCATCGAACAGACTTTTTAAAAGATAGTCTAGAAGCGCAATTTTATAACATTTATGCTCGGTTGAAGAAACGTTCATCAACGCATTGTTTAATTAACGGACCATCAAAATGAACAAATTCGAATCAGTTTCTTTGTTCTTATGACATTTAAATCATTGCTGTCAAAAATCGCGTTGCATTTGTTCGTTTTGATGATCCATTGATTAAACAAAGCGTTGATGAACGTTTTTGCAACCGGGCCTTAGAGTTATGAGACTATCGCCCTAATTCTGTAAGAAAGTTGTTAAGTCTTAGCAACATTGCTATAGTAAATAACCAATAATAATTGCGAACACAGAATAAAACTTGAAAATGACAGACTTTACATTTGTTTCTATTGGTTAAAATTTTTAGCAACGTTGCTAAGATTTAACAACTTCTTTGCAGAATTAGGCCGTATCTCTATCAATAATTTTAAATTTATGCGATTTAATTTTTTAGATTAGTATATTTTTTATATTGGTAGCACATTGCATTGTTGTGAACAGTGTGCTCCATAAAAGCCCTTTGGTTTTATTATAAAAGTTTTCTCCTTGTACGTGCCATTGTATTTTGAATAAATACGAGTATATTTTTAATCATATCTATCATAAGAGTTTAATTTTGTCTTTAATATCTTTCAAGCCAAATTAGCAAGCAACAAAATATATCCAACAACCTTATACAAAACAAATTAAATCTGTATGGTAAAAAGTCTGACATCATTAATAGTTTCAGCCTCGAAAGGAATTAAAATCAACCCCCATCATATGTGCTAAAAAAATTACATCATATTGCATATTATTTCCTGATCTTTAACTTATCAAGTATCTCTTTCTCCCGTAAGTTCTCTCTGCTTTTCGTAGATTATTTCAATCCATTTATTCTGGATTGCTTGCACCCTCGTTGACTTGTGTTCCCACGGTTATAGAGGGTGCTGTACTCGCAAGCTACTCACCGTGCCTAATCGCTCACGACAAACACTCCATGCCTGGTCTTTATACACCACTCACTATGCCGACCAAGATACACCAGTCTTCATTAATGAGATTATCATTGCGTTTTATAACACACAAGAAATTTCAAACAAATAGAAGATAGAGATTAGTGTTTGATGTATTAATGATAAACTGTAAATATCTTAATATGAAATCGGAATAAAATATTCATGTTTGAAAGAATACATATTAGATATTGGATCTACTTTTATAATATCTCAATTCTGTTCCAAAGATGTAAATTCAAAAATGTTGAGTCCCAAGAAATGTGTTTTACATGCTTCAAAATTCTGTGTTTAGTACCGCTTAAAGTAATAGGTATGGTATCACTAGCGAATGAAAATTGACGTTTAAATTATTTTATAGATGTGGTTTCTTTTGAAACCCTAGAGAAGAATAGAATTGTACGAAATATTCAGGTATGAAACTTTTGCTGAACCCATTTAAATACTGGACTAGGAAAGCACAGAAATACATTACTTTGTCTGGCTGAAAATAAATGGTCAACTAGGGTAACTGAATATCAAAACAAGGGTTCGTTTAAAATATTTTAAACATTTTTCGTTTATGTTGATTATAACAAAATATTTTGATGTTTAAACTATTTAGTTTGGCAATTCTATGAAACAGGATTATTTTTAATTTCCTCTAAAAGTAATTCCGACTCGAGGGTTGCTTACACCTAAGACGAACGAACTAGAATTTGCGATATTAATTTTTTTAAATACATCCCTGAATCCTGTTGCTAAGGTCATTTTAAATGTCTCCTGGTATTAAGTACAATTCTAATCTTCTGTAACGGAATACAGTTTCCTTTCAAATCAATATAGGGAAATATTTTCAAAAGAAAAATTAAAATATTACATAAATAATATTTTTTAAAAAAGTCTTAACCCATGTTAAACGTCTTTATCATGAATTCTCATACTCACCCTGAACGAGAGCTTTAATAAAAAGTAACGAGAATTTTGATTTTTGCGCGTTCTCGTTTTCGATTAGGCTCATTTTTATCACGCTAGTACCAGGGTCTGTGAAGTGTATGTAAGATTAAGTTAAGTTTGGTTAGGATGGAGGCGTAGTTTGTGTTTCACTGCTGCATATTAATGAAGTATTTAATATACTAGCATTTTTTTTTTTAATTTAAAAAACAATATAAAGGGATCAGCATTAAATTTTGTATTAAAAATAGTATAAAGTGCTGTGGAGTGGTACAAATGTTGGAGAAGACTTGGCGAGGAAGATATTTTACTTAGTAATCATCGAGTCACTTTAAGGAAGTGTCTGAGGAAGTTTTTATTCCATACAGTTCTTGCAATTACAGACGAACAACTCCTAGATTTTGCATCACGACAATGCACCGGCTCACAGTTCACTACTCATTCGTAAATTTTTCTTTTTTGCCAAAAACAGCACCGTCGTGATTGTAATGCCGCAGCCACCATATTCATCAGCCATGGCCCCCTGGGATTTTTTCTCTTTCCGAAAATGAAGAGGATATTGAAAAGATAACGTTTTGCGACCATATAAGAGATAAAGGCAAAATAGCTGAAGGAGCTGAATGCTATACAACAAAGTACATTGCACAAGTGATTTATAGATGAAAACAACGTTGGTTTAAGTGGGTTATATCTAATGAGGTACACTCGTCTCGTCTCGAAATTTCATAATTTTTCTTGCCTTCTCTCGATCTCGACTCAAGAGTCTCGAATTTCTCGAATTTATAGTTAGCAAAGAAACGAGTACCACTAATTAAAACTAATTATATTACTGTCTGGTATTTAAATAGTTAGGTATAAAAATTGTCGAGACGAGAATAAGGTTAATCTCGTCTCGAAAATTCGAGAAATTCGAGTCGAGATCTCGAAAATGCGAGATCTCGCGACATCACTAGTTTCTGTACTGGAACTATTATCATTTTGAAAAATTCAACACTATACAAACATACTTCCGATATTAACCTTCAGTTTAAAAAAATAATTATTGAAATCTATTAATATTTGCTTTTGATTTTGTAGGGAAAACAGCATTTCTCGTTATGCCCATTAAATTAAAGTCAAATACTAATAGATTTCAATAATTATTATTTTTTAAATGCAGATAAACATTGGAAGTATGTTTGAATAGTGTTGAATTTTTAAAAATGTTAATAATTCGAGTACAGTAATAATTTATTTGAATGTTCTCTTCATATTTTAGTGCAGCTGTACAGAATGCTCTTAATATTGATATTGATTATTAAATTATTACTTCTTGAAACAAAAGAAAATTCTTGCTTTTTATATAAAACCTCAAATAGAGACCAACAGTACAACGTGTTGTATTTTTTTCAATAAGCATAGAACTGTCATGATATAGTTATAATTTTGAAGATACTTTAGCCTCAGATGGAAAGCTCTTTTTACTGTTTTGCATTTTCGTAAATTTTGTGACACTGTTTTTGGTGATTTTTTTTATATGTGAAGTTGGTAACATAGGTAATCTAGGTGTCAAATACAAATTTTTTATTTTAGTTGTCAATGTTGTCATTATAAGTACTTATGGAAAATGCTGCAATTATTTCTTTTATAATAAAATGATTACTTACATTAAATATTAAAGCACTCCTTTAAATTAAAATTCAAAGTTTTTTTTGTAGCTTCATAACATAGTAACGGACCTACTAAATTTTTATGTCTCTGTGACGTCATTTTAAATTCGCCATCTAGCAGATTTTTTCTGAATCAGTGGGTGGGTAACACCAAGTTGCCAAATGACGAGAATGTCACTTTTCGATTGTGTTGGTATAATGAATTTGGGTTTAAAGTGCAAATATGCAGGAGCATATAAAAACAAGAAAACAATTTTGTAAATATTGTTCAGTATAGTAATAGTTAATAGATACATCAAAGCTCATTGCAATTGTTATCGCACATAACCTACTTTATAAAAAAACGCATCTATTAATATAAAATTATACATTAGTGGCAGCTTCGTTGCGATTTTGTTCTTTATTTACAGATCTGTAAGACGCACTGCACTGATTTGTATCTGCTCTTCCTTTCTTTTTAAAATACTCATCGCATATTTTATACCTAAATTTACTCGGATTTCTTATTTTGTTGTACATGTATTTGTTGCCATATTTTAAATTTAAATGTTCTCCACCATATCATTCACCTGCGCTAAAAGTCAACTAATATTATTTATATAATACTAATATCTCTCTTTTAATATAATAGGTCCATACAAAGATATAAATCTTAACTCTAACATCTACCTAACTTCTAAATAACTTGTCAAAGTATCAAATATCAAATTAAATAAATTAAATGTCAAATATTTATTGAAACTGTCGGTATTAACAACCTTGATATTAATTTTTTTTTTAATAATAATTTTGAAATAAAAGTAAATTAATTCGAAATAGGAAAAATATGTATTACAATATCCAATTGTAATACTCGCCTACGGATCGATTTCGCAAACTGTATTTGTGCAACAATAAGTCATTGATAATGAAATATACTTTTTCATATAATCAAATGTGTATAAAAAAATAAGCATTAAAAATTTTCAATTTGAACGATAGGTAAGGCATCTTCTTAATATTCTAATACACATTATGAAAATTACCGAAATCTGTGTACCAAGCAGATTGGCTCACCCAGCAATGGGTAATATGCCGTGATGATATATTTATTTATTTATTCATTATGAAAAAAATATATATTATATTACTTTTAAATAATAGATAAACATATAACACTATTCACATTAGTACCTCATAATATAAGTACAAAGTATTATTTTGTATACACTTTTGTATACTATATACACGTGTTACTAGTTTTTCTATAGATAAGAAAAGACATAATTCTTTTTAATATTATGATAAATTATTAAATTAAATTAATCTTTTTTTCTTTTATAGATTCTGCAGTTTTCCGACGCTCCTGGTCGACGTGAAAAATGAGTCCGTGAGATCCAAAACAAGAAAAGGTATTGTCGAGTAATTTATAATAATTTTTTTACTGTATACTTTTTTTAAATAGGAGATAATATAATATAAACATTTATAAACATTAGACACCAAAACAAGAAAGAATTATTCATGAAGTTGACATCGAAATACGATAGTTAAGGTTTTTGTAATAAAATAAAACATAAATTGCTGATAAAATAAAAAGTAAATATTATAAAATATTATGTCTGCAATATTACAACACTTGCCATAAGTGATGTAACACAAAAAGCGAGCCATGTAGTCGTTTATTATGGAAAAACAGTTTTTCCTTGAGCAAAAGGAGCCTACTAAATTTAGACAATAATGCTTCAAATAAATGTTGTAGATAATTAAATTCTGCATCCAATTCAATAATTATATTTTATTTTACTCGTTTCGTAACCGAGCAAATTGAATAGACACATATATCTAACGACACTGCTTAGAAATAACGGTTGCTACGGTTACAACAATACAAACAAAGAACTGTCAGCCATTCACACTGACGAGGCGAGAGTACTCTCGCATCTCGTCTCGTCTCGTTGCATTATGCGAGACGAGAACGAGAGCGAGATTGCAGTTTAAAATTCGAGCCAAGATCGATATAACAACTGCGAGAAGCGAGAAATCTCACGAGATTCTCGCGAGAATCTCGCAATAAAAAGTATTTATAGCTTTGATTCATAAATTCAATGAAAAATGCACCGTACAAGGAATGGAATCAACGCTAATTCATGCATAGAAATGTGAAAATTATATGAATTCACTATATTTTTTGAGTCTACCTAGAGTAGATTAGTATCGTTCCCAGAGCGAGGAAATGCAAAAATAAAGACAAAATCGGTATTGCATCCAATAGAACTAGTTTTCTCTAATATTTCATCCCCTAATTCACCCCAGTTAAAACAACGGTTAATAAAACTTTTGTCGCTCCTGAAAAGTAAAGGATGTTATATTAAGCGTCGATGGGAGCCAACAGGGAGAGAAGCGGAGAGATCGGTTGCCGGCGGGTTTTTATGACTTAATCTTACTTAAACAGTGGCATATATTTAATGAAAAAGTGTAGGTTAATTCGTTTTACTGATGACAGAATGTGTTAACAAATGTTCGTATTGAAATACTTAGAGATCACAATTTGATGATAAATTGGATATTTTAGAGGTAAATTAAATTATTTACTAACTTATCATATTTTCTGATGACCGTAAATGAATAAACATTATGTTCGTATTGAAATAATTTGGTGACCAGAATTTGGTATTTCGTCCCTTTATTATATATACGACTGCAAATACATGGAAGACAGTACTATTGGTGCGAACTTGTCTCTTGTAGTTAAACCGTTACGTAAATACGTAATGCGCAAGCGCTTATTTTTATAGCGAGACTCTCGTACGAGAACGAGATGAGATCCAAAAAAAAATGCGAGAACGAGAGCGAGATCGAGATTACAGATCCGAAAACGAGACGAGATCGATATTTTAAATTTCTCGTCTCGTCTCACCTCGCGTGCATCACTATTTAAGATATCTAAGGCTTGTTATGATTCATAACATTCGTGGTTTCTTCAATAGTTTATCAGTTTCAGAAAATGATGGCAATATTAATAAATATTACTTTTTGAATTTCTCCCGTTAATGCTACTTTCAGAATGCTATGATTAACAGAACAATTTTTTACATATGCCAACATAACAAATATTTAAATTATGTGCTTTATTCCTCATGTTTATTATTTTAGAATAAAGTAAAATATGTTAAGAACGATACATAAACGTTATCTGTATGAATTAATAAAGAACATTATTTTCATTTTATTTTATATTCATTTTGTAGACTGTTGTTGACAAGTCAGTATGGTAATAGTATTACCGTACAGATACAGTTATTGCTTAGTTACCAGCCTACTTTTGTACATGTAAACAATGGATTAATATCCTGAAACCGGTAGAAATAATTAAACACCTAAATAGAAATATATTTGTGTTTAAGTTGGCTGAGCACGGGCCACTGAGAATCATAGAACGTTCTAAAGGATATTTTGAAATTAATTTTCTTACGTTAAAGAACGGACTACAGCTACAATTAAAATTCTTAATGAAGTGTTTCTCTAATTATAATAATGAAGTACTCCTCGTACCTTGTCTAATTTTATAATAGTAGCGTTCTAACGTTAATGTGTGGGTATTTAGTAATAAGGGCGGACGTTACATGTGTGTAACGTGTAAGTAGAGACGGGTAGTTTACTAAACTGTTGATAAATGAATTGCATTACTTGCGCTTACTTCTAATTTACTTCAACATGTACTTATGCAAGGTAATAACGACTATTTGCAAAATAATTATTTACTTTAATACCTGTTATCATTTTATCGTTAGGGAGGGTTACGTCTAATATTACAAATTAGATCTAATACGATTAAATACACGATGATTCATAATTATATGAAAAATGTTCGCATGAAGAATATTTTTACATGAAAACGTTAAAATTATATACGTAAATAAATATAAATATTTATATATTTTGTCTCATGTGTTAAAGGCTCGTAAATGTTTGACATGTATTTAAACACAATAGATAAAAATATAGCATATCAGTACAAAAAGAAGATGCAACTATGTATTGTTATTGTTTCATGCAAGACCTTTTTTTGTTGACAACCTTAAAACATAAAAGTGGCACTTAGATCTAATTGAATTTAAATATATTTTTTGCATGAAAATGTTTTATGAGCCATATCTACTCAAAGTATATACTCGTATATCTACAATAAAATTCTAGACGTGTTTCAAATGAAATATACTGGGTGTTTATATACTAATGGATCAAACTTTAAGAGATGATAATACAGCTAAAAGTAAGTCAAAAAGTCTTAATCCACAAAGTCCAATTCTTAACTATATTGATCATCTAATTTACTGATTTTGTCTTTTTCCATTAATATCTTAAAAACTATAAGAGTGACGACTTTGGTCATATGAGGGTTTTTGTTTATTTTAAGCGGTTTTCTCGTATTCTCGTGTGTTTTTAATTTGCCAAAATTAGAATTGGGGTTAGCGAATTAACACGTATAGATTAACAAGTATAGAAACACCCTGTATACAAGGAGTAGGGCAGGTAAAACGTACAAGTAGGTACCAAAATCAGCCGGTTTCACATTTTTTTAAAAGTATTTTAAATGAAAGTTTATGCAATATTTTTCATAGTAATATAAAAAATAATAATAGTTTATTGTTATTTCCGTAAATAATTAAATAAAAAGATTGGCGCCAGAAATAGTGATGAAAAACAACTCCCCACACCTGCAACGTCGGAGCATATACAGTCCGTCATTCATAGCCAATAGGAAAAGAGTTTATCCAACACCGGCTCATAATATACTTGTTACTATGGTTATTTGAATTAACTAATGTACAACATTAGTCACTCCGTGAGAGAATATTTTTGAAGTCACGGAGGAATTATTATAGATTTTTGTGTTTTTTCCTTAATATAAATAAAAATCAATTTTACAAATTATTTTATTATTAAAACAATAATAAGATGCTTTTAGTGCGTCTTAGTGAATACGTTTTAAAGGAAGGTCATCATTTTGACCCAATTTAATGTATTTTTCTTTCAAATAATTCCCAATGACAGACAATTAAATTCAAAGATGCTTTTAGTGCGTCTTAGTGAATACGTTTTAAAGGAAGGTCTTCATTTTGACCCAATTTAATGTATTTTTCTTTCAAATAATTCCCAATGACAGACAATAATTATTACAACAAATTTTTTTCAATAACAATGAAACAAAACCATAACAACCATTCAATGGCTACTTTGTAATTTAAAATACTACAGCAATTGAATTATCAGTGTCAAACGATGAATGAAATCTTAAAAATGATTTAAGAAGTTTTTAAAAAAGTGTTGGATAAAACGTTGTATTACACTCGTGTGGAATGTATATTAATCACTAAAGAAAATTAGCCACTCGCCCTGCCGGCTACGTGGCTAAACTTTTTCTTTCGTGACTAATATGATACATTCCACATCCATATAAATAATAACTATTACTTTATTTATATAAATAAAAATAGGCGATAGTTTATCACATGTTAAATTGTTTGTGTTCTGACGTCACAGAGTTTCAGATCACGTGACTTTTTCAAAATATGACACAAATTTCAATAATTAATTGTAAAATTTGTAATACCTATTTCGTGATATTTCCAAATTTGAGGCTTTTTAAAGAAACAATATCTTTTAAAATTTAGTACTCATATAAAAATTCTTGCAACAGCCCTATTAATTTCTTAGCTCAAAAATCGACATGTCGTATGTGTTTACCCATATATAATGGATAATAATTTTAATAAATTGTTTATTATTCTGTACAATTTTTTTTTAAATAACTTTAAAAGATAATAATAGCACCCAAGATTTTTTTTTAAATTAAATGTTTTTATAATATTGGAAAAAGATATGGTTTATGACCAAATCAGAATATGTTTTTGAAACTAAAATCTTTATTTCGTTTTAATATAATACTTCAGTATCACAACTTATTGATTTTATTCGCAAATTTCGGTAATGACGATGACGATATATCGATGCCCGTTGAGGGCGTTTACGAGGCGTTGCCTCACGAACTCTTAAATTCAGTCGGGGTGAGAGCACCCCAGGAATCAATTTCGTGTTACTTGAAAGTTGCATACAATTTTCAAATTTGACATCGGTCAAAATCATTATTGATCATCAGCCATGCATCATGCAACGTCATTTATTTATTTATTTCAACTTTATTCAAATTTTTCTAAATACTTATAAACAAAATTAATTTTATGAAATCGAAAGAAGATACGATTTGTTAGAATGGCAACAAAATCGTAAGCATATGTTTTGTAACTCGTATATAGAATAATCTACATGTTGATCTCGTTGTTTGTAATAAAGTTTATTATCTAATTCTTCTTCTTCTTGACGCAAGTCTTAGGTGCTTCGTGGTAATTCAACCAATTTGACTTCATTTACTTAACGAATTAAAACACAAGGCAGCTCCACAGTTAATAGTTTGAATGAATGCGCCTGTATCCTATGCTAAACAGTTTTTTCCTTCAGTTTTTATCGTGTAACCGAATACAAGGAAGTAAAAACACTATGTGTAGGAGGATAGACAATTATCTTTATTATTATATTATGTAGACAACTCCAAAAATATAGACAACTTTAATAATTTTTTTATTAATTTTTGTGGTACAAGTACTTTTTATATAAGTATAGAGTATTATGGCACTTGACAGTCGATCATTTCTACGTGTATTAAATATAGAATTTAAAAACGTGAGAATAAATTCTGTTCATACTACGTATATGTTTTTCGTTTGTTATGAGATCGCATAGCCGACTATATTATGTGCGGTTGTGGTTCTAATAGCCGGAGTTCGAATGTAATCGGGGTCAACTTCAAAATTATTATCAATTTTCAAATTCAATGAGGTGACGCCTGCTAAGTACTCTTAAAGGCAGATTGACGTATCAAGTAATAAGTTCAAATTCAAATTTTTAAGGAAACCAGAAAATCTTTTCATTTCTTAACCACATTACATTATTTTATTAATTATGTATTTTATAAATACATTTTTCTAATATTTTCTTTTTACCTCCCGTCACCTTTAGGTAAGAAAGGTATTGTCTTTGGTCAAAAAATTCCGTGGTGAGTTTTTGATGAATAAGCACATTTTAGAGTCCCTGGAATAAGATTTTACTATTTTTGCGATGATGTATATATGCATGTAATGTATACATATGTGTGTATGTGTGTGTGACGATTTTTTCGGATCCGATAACACAAATACTACAATTCGAAAATTTGTAATTCTTTCGTATTCCTTTTCTTTACATCTATGTCAAGAGATGATTAGATTTAGGTTATGATTGGTAAACCGGAAGTACCCTCATTTTAATATTTTAACAGTTTTTCTTGAAAAAACACTTTTAATATCATTTTTTCATATTTAATGTTACTACAAATATTAAAGAATATTTTATTCTCTATACGATTTTATTACATTTTATACTTCATATTCAATGGATATAGAGTTAAAAAATTATATATAAATTAAATTTCATAAAGCAGCTAGCTATGCTATAACCATGGAAATGGAAACCGCTACTATATTACGAAAATGTTGATTGACAGATGTCAGTGTCAAGTGCAATTGACCTGATTGTGTTATAATTTTACTGGAAATATAAAATCCCTTACGTACATGAAACTTTTGTATGGAATTTATACAAAATACATAGAACTGACAGACGGTAATGTACTTGAAATATGGAATCTTGTGCAAAAAACTTTCTATATGAATTTTGTACAAAATATATGGAACACATCAGATTTTTTAAATTTTATGAATGTGAATTTAAAATAATTGTCATACTTGAATTCCTTAACTATGTAACCAAAGAATTGTGTTTATTAGGCTGCAGAATTTAAAAAAATTAATTATTTTATAAATTAAGCTATAAAACATTATGGAAAAAGTATCAATGCAGATCTGTAGAAAATTCAATACCTAATTTTTAATTGTTATAATATCTAACGTAAATCGCAAAAGTTGTTATTTAAATGTATTTTTAAAGAAATACTCTAATTAGAGTTTCACATAAAGCGCCATTTCCGATTTTATTACAGAGTAGAAATACTAGTTTTCTAAATTTTCTGATAGATAAAATTTGGTTTAAAGCGCACATAGGATCAACACACCTCCACAGACATCATCGTAAAATTTTTAAAATCGGATTCTACTAATTCTAATGATCTTAAAACGTGCGTATTTATCAAAATCTTGATATTTTTGCGTTTTTTAGCACCATCTCTACACCTTTCTTACAAACAGCGGCGAAAGAATAAAAAACATCGGACTTATTTGAGTTTTGTAGAAGGTACCCGATAAAATAAAATTATAAAAATAAAGAGGAAAAAAGTAAGGTTACAATAGCTTTTTTATTTCATTCTTGTCCGAAAAAAGCGCTGAATAGTTTAGTCCTTGTAGAACTACAATCGTTAGCTTTTATTATTTTTCGTGATTTATTTGGATTTTGGCGAAACTCGTTGCTCACAATATAACGCAACTAGAATTGAACGACATTGCGTCATAAGCCAGAAACTTCAATAATTGGTCATGTTCGATTATAGACGAAAACCCTCTAAAACCTAAAATGTATTTCTCTCAATAATTCTAGTTCGTATCAATATTTAATTTACCAATGTATGAATTCCAGAAATAATTTTTCCTTTGGAACGTTGATACATAATGAACCCCTCGTTAATTTCTTCGCAGTTAGCGAACAATTAAAATAACGACCTGCATTTAGAAAGACAAAGTGGTCAGAAACTCCCGCATTATACGATGTGAAGTAAAAAAGCAATTAAGTGTTTCGTTTTACAAAACATCATGAAAAATAATTTGTGTTATCCGGTAGAACAACTAACAACAACTGCCAACAACAAAAAGGCTTTAAAACAGAAACAACTTCGTCATTGTAGTTTAAACAGTAACTGGAACAATATAAAAATTTAATTGTAGGTACATACTTGTTTCATATAAGAATTAATCATAGATTAGAAGTGATTTCTACTATCTGATTGGTTAAAACGCATACAGAATCCACAAGATCGAAAAAATTGACATCTTTCAGCTGCAAAGTTTATTTATTTTTTAAATTATTTATTTATAGTCAAGCTTGTCAACATTTTCCGTTAGATGTGTAGGTTGAGTATCTGCATCTATATTTATCAATATCCGAAAGAAGTATATAAATTTGAATTAGTGTTAAATAAATAAATCAAGAAGAAATGCTGAAGAACATAATGCAAAGATAGATAATATGTCACTTTCAAAATATTTCAGATCAAATTTAAAGTCTGTCAACTCAAAATCAAAATGCACCAAAATATTGATCTTGCCAAAGTGACACTGTTCTTGTCAAAATGACATGTGCACACAAATCAGCTGCTTCCAAGCATGTCAAGGACTCCCGAGTCACGTGTCTGCTCGCGGCCTATAGAAAATCAAACTTTAAAGGTTACGGAAAGACCTATGTAACGTATAGTTTATTTTTTTAATAAATAATAAATACACTGCCCAACGATGAATGGGAACGTCAACCCTGTGCGAATCTTGTGAAACTTGTGACATTGTTTAGGTATTGTTTTATTTATCGCGGATAATGTATTAGGTGTTTTTGTACCTAAATGAAATTAGTAATTATTTTTAAACTAGATAGATTTTATACTCACAAGATCATGGATAGCATCAAATATACTTTATGCGCTAATCCACACAAAAATAAAACAAAAAATCTGATGTGGCCAACACAATACCTCCGGCCATTTAATATTTATTAATTTAAATATACATATTTCATATTTGCTTATTTTAGAATCTGATTTAAGTTCCGTTCCATATAATTATGGTTCTGTTTACTATTTTCTTTTTAAACCGTTACTATTATTAATTTGAAATTAGTTCTTTGACAGTGACATTTATCTGTCAGTTACATATATTTGAGATATGAACTGTGTAACCAAGGAGTTATGTTTGTTTAGAACGTAGGCTGCGGAATATAAATTTATAAATTTATCCTTAAAATATATAGAAAACGTATTAATGCAAACCTTTAGAAAATTTTTCGAAGAAAAACTATTTTGAGCTTCAAGTAAAGTGCCATTTCCGGTTACCCGATTTACGTCAAAATCTAACGGACACAAGGTATATTTGATGCTTTCTATGATCCTGTGAGTATAACATCTATCTAATTTAAAAATAATTACTAATTTAAAATGAAGTTATTTGCTGCATCTAATGTAAAATAATTTTACTTTTCCATTGATACCTTTACCATTTATTGACTTACTTGAAAATTGGGAGCAACGTATAAATGTGAAATGTAATGTTACCTTATACACAGGTATGGTTTTCCAACCGGTATGTATGTACGTATCTGCGTATACCATAGATCACAGATAGTAGTTTTGAAAACATTAAACAACAAAATTTCGACACGCTTAAAGATAAACAATATTAAGTATTTAATACGTGTCAAAGGGTTGATTGAAAACCGATTTTCAGATTGAGGAATTTCAAGTTTAAGGTGTTAGCAACTTACAAATCGTTCATTGGTAAAAATCGTGTGATATGAAAGAGAATTTCAAGCTGAATTCAAATTTTCAAACCACGTTATCGTATCTTTCAGTATCAGAGTCGTGGATGAAAAATTAAAAAATTGCAGAAAAACGTTGACAATTTAATTTTTAAATCATCGATAATTTATGTCTTACGATGACACGACGAATGTAACTGTTATAAATAGTAAAACCTATTAGACTAAGTATTAAATACGTAATATTTATTTTTTTGGAATAATTTAAATATCTTCAATAATTGTTATGAGCAAATGGCCAAAAACCTAAATATGTCGCCAGTTTGTACAATTGGCGGGAGGTTTCCATGCTCCGATTGCCGGAAAATTTTCATGTGTTATGCAGCGCATTTTTCTAAACAGGATTCCGCAAAAAAGCTTTTGTTGTAATTACTTTGAGGTAAAATCTGTAATTTCCTGAACTATAAAACCTCTTTAGAACGAAAAAAAGTAAACAATAATTCATATATATGTATAGTAGTGAAATAATAATAATTAATGAATAATAATAAATAATTTGTAAAAAAAAAAGTAAAAAAAAAAATATAATAAAATATGATTCAAATGAAGTATGAAGCAAATTTTCAAAAAATTTATCGGTTTAAAGCTCTGTAGCTCGCTATATATTAGTTAAACAACAAAATGTTTTAGATGAAAGTTGTAGGGAATTTTATTCGCAACAAATTCAAAAATAACTATTTTTGCTCTAATGCTTATTGGTGAAGAGATATTTTGAAAAAGCCGATTTTTTGCGTCATTTTTTCAAGTTGGCAGTGGTTCCCGAGAGGCCCCAAGGTCAAAAATTTGCATTTTTCACAAATCAAAAGTACCCAACCTTTTACAGGGTAAATCTACCTAATGACTGGATTATATGTACATATATGTTACAGTAAAAGTAGATAGTGGAATAATCTGCACAATGTCGGTAAATGTAGAAACTTACCTAAAACGAATTTTTTCTTGCAATTCAACAAAACAACAATAACATCACCTAACGGACAAAAGTCACTCTTGGAAAACCCGGGGTGAGTTTTGTGCGTTAGGTGAATCTCTACAATTGACGGGCAATGTGCACATCATCCCACTATCTACTTTTACTGTAACATATACATCTGCCAACTTATACGAGTATAATATACCTATCTGGTTTACTATGTATTAATCATTTTTCGAAAATATTCTACTTTCAACAAGGCGTTCTATTTTCTGTCGAAATCATCGCCAGAAACAATTCCAAGTGAATCACTTCTCCACGTCATCCCATGATGATATAGTTTGTTTGTCAATTGTCAACGCTGTAGTAACAATTGAGTTTATATGCGATGTGCTATTGTTACAATTCTGGTCACGTTCGCACCGTTCATTGGCTCTAATGGCTGCTAAAATTTTAAACAGTTGACTGCTACAATATGGCGTCATACAATGAATACACAGATACAAACTTAGACAATAATACCTTTATAGAAGTACAGGAAAAAGTTATAAGTATTTGACAAGTATAAATATGTGAAAAATATAAAAGTGTAATGTAGTATGAAATTGACATATTTGTATAGATAGTTTTTGTTTGATAGAAAAATAACAGTAGTTTTTGCCCATGGAAAAAACATACGAATACGTGTATGTTATTAGAAAAATAATTTAACATGTTTTGTAAGGAAATAAAAAAATATATATAGTTTTAGATTGTGCTACAAAATATTTTAAAATAGTTTATGCAAAACATGTTTAATAATATTTAATATATCATGACGACTTTTTATCTAAGTAGCTGAGTATAATTTGTTTTTCTCAGATTTAGGAAATGATAATAGAAATTAAATTATTTTTTGAAGTTTACAGTTACAATTATTATAATGTTAAAAAAATAAATTACACATATCCTTAATTTAACAATAACATTATTGTTAATGCATGTTTGTGGCTAAATTCAAGAACAACCAATGCCGATTGTCTAATCGACTAAAAAACTCAATAATATTATTATAGACAAAAACAACAAAAATGTAACTGTATAGAGACATACAGTAATCAGCATCTATTTAATCGATGGCATGTCATAAAAAAATACTTATTGGAATTGAAGACTTGCCAGTAAAATCTTGAAAGGCTTTAAGGTGGATTCATGCATCATTCATTTTAATATCATTTTCATTTCATTTACATTACATTTTAATTTCATTTTCACTAAAAAAAAGTAGGGTGTTCATACAAATTCACTAAGTAATTTTATATCTCTGTATACTAAAATAGATCTCCGCACATTATCTTTGGCTATTTGTTTTTTTACTCATATATTTTTTTTATAACTAAATACATTAACAATATCAGTTTTCCGTTTACTTAAAATGTTATAATAGCTGTCACCTTGTTATTCGCGCATGCGCAATTGTTTATTCACTAGTGAAAATGTAATGAAAAGTTAAAAGTTGTTTAACTTTGAAATGTGCTAATGTAATGAAAATGTAGTTATAATGAATAATGCGCTTCCATGAACACGTCCACTGATATTCATTCATTTAACTTTTTAGAATTAAAATGTAGTGAAAATGAAATTAAAATGAATGTTGCACGAATCCACCTTAAGTGCTATAAGGTTAAAGTTTGTTCCAACAGAAAGTTCAGAATCGTTCAGAATATGATTCAGAACTGCTTAGAATCCATGCGCGAACTTATAGTTGTAGAACTTACTTGACTAGTGTTGGAACGATTTAGAACCGGTTGCGAATTTTGTTTGTATATCCTAACCAATAAAATTACACCTGTCAGAAAACATTGTACTTTTTATTAGGTATAATATATTTAAACTGAAGAAATGGAAGGAACTTGATCACTGTATTGAGGCACTATCATTCGTAGGTAATTTTCATTGTTTTGCCTTATTTCCATAACATCGTCTAAGAATTCTCCATCACTTTCGCTAGAAAATTCTGACAATTCGGAAAAATCGCTGTCGTCTTCCATTGCTAATTTCATTAATAACAAAAACACAATAAGTCAGGTTAGATAGCACGTCAAATTATTCAGAATTAAAAATTCTGGTAAAATCCTGGAACTTTAAGAGCGATTCAGAGTCGATTCGGAACACAATTCACTCGTTCTTGGAACACTGCCCTATAAGTTTTGAATTTTAAATTCGGCTTATCGGAACGGTAAAATGACTTTAAGCAAACTCAGTAAAGTTCTAAACGGTTCTGAACTTTTGTTGGTGGAACTAACCTATAGACAGTTTAAATCGTAGAACTAGTAACATTTGTAATCAACAATAATACATATACTTAATTCAGAACAGAAAGAAGAGTCACGAAAAAGTATTCTCGATCGGTATTATTAACGTTAAAAATAATTTTGCGCAAACTCAGTAAAGTTCTGAACGGTTCTAAACTTTTGTTGGAACAAACCTATAGACAGTTTAAATCGTAGATATAGTAACATTTGTAATCAATAATAATACATATACTTAGTTCAGAATGGAAATAAGAGTCACGAAAAAGTATTCTTGATCAGTATTATTAACGCTGAAATTTTTTTGTTGAAATTAAATCACTCATTTCCAAATTTATGAAAAGACAACAGACAACATTGGTTGTTATTATATTGAACCACAGATATTTCAAGAAGTTATCATCTATAGAAAAAATTTAAAAAAAATATTAGTTAAGGAAATACTTGTTATGTCTTACTATCAATTCAAAAAACTTACAGTGGATCCGATATAAAGTGTTTAGTTTTCAGTTTTGAGACATATCACCAAGATTGTTAGAAAATTTATGTTAGTTTTTTATTGTGTCTTCCTCAAAGTACCGACTTTAATATATTTGATTTTTTTTTACAAAAAATGAATGAAATATGTAAAACAAACAATATACCTACGTTAAGTAATTGAAAGAAAATTTTGATGTTATAATTTAATAAAAAGCAGTTATAATAGTTCAATTTTTGGCATTTACCACTAATAAATTGTGGCTGGTTTAAGTTGAGACTTATCAGTCATGAAACAATAGAACTATGAGGAAAGTTTCAGAAGAAAATAATGTTAGTATATTTGGCTTCTTGAAAATTGCAGCCTCAATGGTAAACAGGCAAAATACACAATTTATAGAAACATTTAAGAGAAAATGTGTAAAGTTTCTAATAATTGTAACAATCTATAATTTATTAAATAATAATCCCAATCGGTCAAAGTTTAGCAATATTTATTTTATTCAGGCACTAATAGATAAGCTAGTCAACATATTTTCCATTATTGTGTATCAATAATATTTACTAAAATACCAAAGAAAATATTTGTATTAAGTGTTGTAAAATAGAAAAATAGATGAACAAGAAGTGATGAAAATGTATAATAGATTTAACAACAAACGTATTACTTGATTCACACTCCTACATATTTCCCATAATATATAAATTTTGATAACTGTTAATTTATATATTTATATGTAATTAAGCTATCAACACATTTTGCGTTATTTATGTATGAAAGATAGAATGTGTTAATGTTTTAAAACCGGTAGGTATATAAAATTAAACTCTATCCGTTTTGACTATAGAGTGATGTGAAAATAGGAGCAGTTTAATCTTGTTGTTTGATTGGATAATATCGAGGTAGATATTATCCAATCAGAAAACAAGATCAAACTGTTCCTATCCTCGTACCACTCTATAGTTATGACGGATAGAGTATAATTATGAAAAGAAAATTTGTAGATTTGAAAATTTTACACCAAATCTACTGAAATTAAAAATTAAATATACTTACTATAAGGTATATCTGCACATACTTACCTACATATATTCTGAAAATCTGTAAAAATGTAGGGTATACATTTCAATGAAAGATGTATGTATAATTAATAATATTTTATTTAATTTCTGTATAGAGTATTTCAATATATAATATCATATATACATACATAAAACAATATACAACATCCATATGTACAACTTTACAATAAATATTAAATAATTAAGACATGGTATTTCGTCTAGGCTTAAAATATATACATTGATCACTGGTTGTTCGTCTGTTATATACATATATACACTTTATATTTATTATCACAATAACTACGTATGTCTCGTTAAAACAGTCACAGGCTTATAAAGTCCTTGCCCCGTGGAAGGGTGCGTAGGTTCGGAATGTTGAGAGTTCACTTCAGATTGCGTCATATGTTGAGGTATTAACGGCGAGGGCGCAAACCTCAACCCCGCATACAATTCCGCAAACGATGGCTGTCTTGGCAGGAATTCAGGAGTCAACAATCGCTCAACACTGAAACCGTGTGGAACTGCTGCCGGTAAAGGTGTAGGTTTCGGCAGAGCCAAATAAGGGTTGTATCTAGGGTACATCGACGCCAAAAGCGCTGGAGTTGCCGCTGGGTACAGCCCCCAAGGTGGTGGGTACATACAAACTGTACGTTTGAAGGCAGCGAGGCGGCTACGCGAAGCGGCGGTACTTCTTCGGCGTAATTTACCGGTTGTACCTCCGATAAAAACGTCTTCAGATGATGGATCCAACATCCAGTAGTTGCCTTTGCCTGGGTCGTCGTAGTGCCGAGGAACTTTCACAAAACACTTGTTCAAACTTAAATTATGTCGAAT
Source organism: Harpalus rubripes (assembly GCA_963082715.1). Taxonomy (NCBI): domain Eukaryota; kingdom Metazoa; phylum Arthropoda; class Insecta; order Coleoptera; family Carabidae; genus Harpalus; species Harpalus rubripes. The sequence continues at coordinate 17,567,347 of OY720448.1, forward strand.
AGAATTTTGCCAGCCTTGCTTGTTCTCTCTGTAATACGGAAAGTTCCGCATTATATATTCGTATATTCCGTTGAGAGTTAAGCGTTTTTCCGGGCTTTGACGAATTGCCATCATTATCAAAGCGTTGTAACTATACGGCGGTTTTTCATTTTTCTTGTCAGTAGATGAACTCGATGCACCACTTTCTTGTTTTGTATCTTGACTACTTTTACTGCAGTCTAAAGGTGGAGGGGTGCCCGTAACATCCAAATCACTATCAGACTCGGATAAGTCGATATCGTGGTCACTTATCGGCGAACTTGGTGTCGAAATAACTTCAGTAGCTTCCCTAGCAGTTTCCGGAAGGATACTACTAATACTAAACGAACTTTTCAAAGGAGTTCTCGCCATTGCAGGTAAACAAATTGGAGTGTCTTCAATCTTCACCATTGTCTCATCACAACACATCAAGAATCTTTCTCGCACTAACTGTCTTAACTTGTTGACTCAGCAAACAAGACTGACTTGTTCCTAAGGAAGGGATGGGGTTTTATAAGCTAGGCGGGTCAAGCTACGCCAATGGGAAAGCGAGGAGGGGCGAAAATAAGCCCCGCCTCGGCAGATGATTGGTGGAAAAGGGAACAACCCTATGTTTTGTTGGTGTTGTGGTGCTTTTGTATGCTACAGCTGCTATTTTGACGAAGTAATAATATTTGGTGGATGGGAACGCATAATATTGATGGTTGTATAGGCTCAGTTTGGTTACGTATAAAGGATTTGTGGGAATTATTTGGAATTTTGAATGTGTGACTTGATAGTTGGGTCAATACAAAATTTTATTCATACAAACAATATTCCAAAAGGTACATATATATTTATATAAATTTTAATGTTGTTCAGTAACTATTTTGATTAAACATGGTGTTTTTAAATTTAGTTTTAATATTTTATGAATGAATTTTTTTTTATACCTATAGACCCACATATGTGTTAAAAATTGGTTAATTAGCATACAAAAAATGAAAAAACATAAATATTAGATAAAATAATATATACACTTACTTAGAAATATATAATAACACTTTTCAATATATTCAGATTCAAAGATTCCAGTTTAGGTAAGTAATAAATACATTTATTGAAAGATAACTAATGAATTAATTTATATAATACCTATACATACAAAAAATTAATTAAAAATATAGTACATTAATTAAAATAGCTAAAGTCTAGTTTGTCCAGAATTCAAGAATTTTATATTAATGGTTGGTAAACCATTAAAAACACTAAATAACGCAAAAAATTGGGTTAGATGAACTACATATAGGTATTTCCATGTTTAAGTAGGTACTTACAACAAAAAAATTGGTATTTCTACTATTTTGGATAAACTAGAATCCAGCCATTAAAATAAATAACTTAAATATAATATTAAATAAATTTAATTCTAGTGCAAAATTTAGATACCTACAAAAGTAAAAGATGTTAATACAATTTATTACAGTTCCTCTACAATTTTCTCTCCTTTAATGCTAGTACGATGAAATAGAAAATATCATTTAGTTTCTTAATACTATATATTTATTTAAACAAATAAATTAAGTAAATATAGAAATAATAAAATGAAACACATAAATAAATATACCTACTTGTAATCGATTTCGGTGTTATTCACCATCTTCAGAGAAATACAATTCATGAAAAATAAGAAGTAGGTATATTTTATTATTTCTATGTTTACTTATTTGTGGTACTCATCAAGAGAATTTATTTATTTTAATAGATATATATATTAAAAATGTACCATCAAGGAAAAGAAACAACTTTTAATTTAATTAATAAAGTTTCTTAATACTGTTTCAATATTTTATTTATCTAGGTTAAATTACATTTAAATAAGTGATGTGGCTTTGAAATTGTTTAATTATGAATCGCATGAAATATATATGAACCATACTTTATTTGTATTTTCATGCATTATAAATGTATATATGTTTAAATTATAGATAAACGATCTTCAATAATGACAATAAAAGACAAATCCTTTATTAAAGTACCTTTATAGTTTATTACAATAAATACAACTAAAATATTTATAAATTTCCCTGTATGTAAAAGTATATTAATATGTAATCACATTTTAGTAAACAAAGCCGACTAACTAAACAATTATTTTAATTTATTATTGTTCAGATATTGTTCAAATAATTTTTATGATATGTACTCGCGTACTTACACGTACGCTCATATATTAATGGAAACAAACACAAATTCAAAATTTTACATTCCTACACTGAGAAAAAGATATAATTACGTGAACTGTAAATTTATTTATTACAAATAGGTAAATCCTAAGCTTGAATAGTTCCAAATATATCTACAATTGAAACAATGTAATAATTTATTTGAAGCATTTATTTGTCTCAAATAAATATGTATTGAGATCAATTATATCTTCTATTACTTCATTTAAAATCGTCATTTGACAACTAGAACATTGCCACAAATAATATTTATTTGTGACAAATAAACGTAGGTAGATTCATAAAATAATTATTTTTCATTGTAATAAATATAAAGTTTACACAAATATATAATAAAATTAATTTAAAACAATTACATATATGTAAGAAACAAATAAATATTTCAGAAAATTAAAAATTTATTTATTAAAAATCTTAATTTAAAATATTAAACAAAAATATATTAGTTTATTTGAGAAAATTAAATTAAATTTAAATGAAATAAATCATGGTCAAATAAATAATATAACTTTATAAATAAAATACATTTCATATTAAACTTTAAATTGTATTTGTCGTAAGGTTGCAATAATTGAATGAGTGAAGTACCCCTTAATTATGAATATTTATTTGCTAAAAACCAGTCATTTTTCTCTGTGTAATAAAAAACTTTTTGTAGGTAGCATATTTACTATTGATCTAAATAACTAGAATATACTCGTATGGTTAGACAATTAAAAAGCTACCCATAGATGTTAAATAGGAAATCAGTTTTTCCTTATACAAAACTTCCCAATCAATTTTAGATAAAAATGTTTCAAATAAAAATTGTAGATAAATACTGCACCTAAATCGCTAATCAAATTTTATTTTTCACCTTTGGTAACTTGTAAACTGAATTGGAACAAAATTATAAACAAATGAGCAATATTTCTACAAACTCAAATTCGATTTTACAAGTTACAAAACCTGAAAAATAAAATCTTATTATTTAATTAGGTACAGAATTATATTATCTGCAACTATTATAGGAAATATTTGTATCTAAAATTAATTGCGCAATGAAAAACTATTTCTCGTTAAACGCCTATGTGGGCCGCTTTTCGTATTACACCCTGTATATTTTTTATCAGAATATAATATTTCCATATATAACATAAACTTAATCTATTACAATATTTCTAAATATGTAATGATAAAGATATAATTATGTACCATTTTTCCTTTTTTGTAAACACAGGCGGTACTAACATAGATGTATGTACTTATTGTCATTACCGCTATCTGCGATAAAAGCAGATTAGTACAACTTGATATGGGTAAAAGGCAGTGATGATTATTAATACTTATTATTATTTTACTCTGTACCCGAATTGGGGCATTGTCCTAAAAATTTACTCAGAAGCTCCAGAAAATGCCCAAAAACAGCCACAACGTGTTGTGGATTTATCTAAACTTACAAAGACTGATATTTATTAGTTATGAACTGATGATAAAAAAATCTGATGTGGCCAGCACATTACCTTCCGTCAGTTCTATGTATTTTGTATAAATGTCATACAGAAAGTTCATTGCAAAAGATTCTATGTCTTGTACATTACATTAAGGCACTTGTATGTATTTTATACAAACTCCATACAGAAAGTTTCTAGCAAAAGATCCCATATTTCCAGTAAAATTATAACACAAACGTACTGTCAACTGCACATGACACTGATACCTTTCAATCAGAATTTTCTTAATATAGCAGCTGTTATAGCATAGCTGGCTAATATATATTATTTAATTTCTTTATAATTTTTTAACTCTAGGTATCCATTTAATATGAAGTATAAAATGCATTCAAATCGTATAAAGAATAAAGTATTCTTTAATATTTTTAATAACACACGCGCGCACACACACATACATCATCGTAAAAATAGTAAATTCTAGGGACCTTAAAACGTGCTTATTCATCAAAAACTCACCACCGAATTTTTTGACCAAAGACAATAAAAAGGCAATACCTTATAAAGGTGACGGAAAGTAAAAAGACACGTGTTACTGCTTTCATAGTCATGTATGAATGTGGTTCATATTTATTTTTTAACAATTGGCTGTTCAATCTGTTTTACATGTATTTATTTATGATTTTATTCTGTACGACGACCAACTTTGTGATAATTTTATTCACAATGGGGTCCTGCACCGTAACAAAAAATAAAAAATGTACACTTTATCCTTAAAGTATTATTCAATAAATAAAAATTAAGATAATAGAAACATTTTTTAATAGTAACTTTGCGATATATTTCAATTTATCAGTGCCACTGTGACGTCACAACTATTGCTATCTTTCTTGCGCAGCCTACTATAGAAACTTGTGCGAGAAGGATAGCAATAGGTTTTTTTAAAAATCAAATACAGTTAAACTAAAAACAATTAAGATTTTTTTAATACTACGAATTGATTCAAAATGAAACGAACTTTCATTTAAAATAATAAAAAAATGGAGTGCAGGACCCCATTGCTCCTCATGGGTGGTTGCCACAAATCTGTAATCATTAGACAGTTTCTTACCCTGAAGAAAGCCAATATCTTAGCCGAAACGTTGGCATAGGTATATTAAACAATTTCATCAGTAAACTGTTAGTCTGATCATTTTTCTTTTTGGAACATTTTTCAGTCGATCATCGCTCAAGTTCAGTACAAGTTTTGTTCAATTCTGATTAAAAAATTGGGGTTTGGGAATTTTCATGGGTGCAAAACTAATTCTGAGCAAATTTTTCGAGCAATGCCCGAATTCGGGTATAGAGTGTACCTGTGAAACATAACATATTTATGTAGGTATATACTCAGTTCAGAAATATATTTTATGTTCTTTAAATAGGTGTATTTACATAAATAAAGTAATATTTACCTTTAAATGCAAATAAATTTTAATTATACATATAGGAACCTACATATTTAAAAAAATTATCATAAATTATTATATTTTCCTAAAAACTATACATATGGAATCATATTTGTAACACGAAACAAACTTTCGTAAACCAATAGCTCTTATTTTTCAACCCTCATTCGATGTGTAAAGATCTTGTTACAATATTATATATAATATTTATGAGTTTTCGGTGTGCAATTTTTCCACATATTAGTTCCAAAGGGACACTAAATATTCAATAAAATCCAGACGGCAGACAATCTAATTGACATTTGACACCTACCAACGTTCACATACTTTATAGACCAAGCTCGTGTTTCTGAACTATCAAAAGATATAAGATGATGTATTCATATTTCCTCAAAGATACAAACTAAAGAATAATTTCATAAATAAATAGATTATTAATTTACATATTACATTGTTAAAATCATGCTGGTAGACGTATTTAATATTTACTAGATCTGTTTTCGCCACCAGGATAATTTAACAATTTACATATTTATAATTGTATACCTACCTACATATATATATATATATATATATATATATATATATATATATATATATATATATATATATATATATAAATTGTTTCAGCATTTACAAAACGATTTGGCTATAGAACAATTGTCTTACTGTTGTGCGGTTTTGGACACGCTGTAAAAGGTACAAAGGACCTTTGACTTCTAATAATACTAAAATTCTATTCTCTTCATTTTAACTTTATGTTTAATTACATAAAGTTTTCCATATTAATAAATATTCTATTTTGTATCAATAAATTTAATTTCAGAGACGTTAAATTCAATATGAAAGTTGTGTAGGTATCTAAATATTTACCTAAGAAAATTGATTTAAATATATTTTCTATTTTATTGGTAAATATAATTTTTAATTTTACTTACCTAAAAAACGAGTAGAATAGCCCGTAGACTTTTTGTGTCAGAGTCACTATATAATCATAATGTCATAATAATAATTTTTTTTCACACATTTTGCTGCCTAAAGATATGAGATATATATACAGGTCTCCGTCTATAAATAAACCAGCAAATATTTCTCTTATTATTACTTTTAGCGATTTCAACTATATAACATAAATTATAGTATGTTAACTAAAATTTCGGAAGTAGATCAATATTATTATTTCCGGTTTTGGAGAAATTTATAGCAACTTTTAATTTTCAAATGAAACACCTATATATTTTTTCAAATTTGAAAAGTCCGTGAAATTTGCTATGCAACTGTATAAAAACAATCGTATATTGTATTATTAAAAAATAGAATGGCGATTAATTAAATTATTATACTTTTGTTAAATTTATGAGGCTTTGCATTTCATTTATTTTATATTACACCTTTCAAATATAAAGAATACCGATTAATTAAATATTCAAATTGATGTACAATTACTTAAATATGATATTTAATTATTATATCTGTTATTTCATGTCATTAGAAATTTCTTATTAAAAAAATTTGTATTGCAATGCCTCCTACATTTAATAAAAAATTAAAATTTATTCATTCGCCATTTTATTTTTTAATTAAATAAATAAATAAATATATCATCACGGCATATTACCTATTGCTGGGTGTGCCAATCTGCTTTGTACACAGAATTCGGTAATGATGATGACATATTTATACCGTGTGGGCGTTTACCAGGCGTTACCTCACGGGCACTCATTGCTGGCGTGGAGAGTGCACCACAGGGGTCAATTTTGTGCCATTTAAAATTTGAAATATTTGGCGTCAGTCAGGATCGAACCCGGTTCCCCAGATTCGCGAGCAGACACTCAGGCACTCGGCCACGAGACCCCACATTTTTTAATAATATAACATATGATTGTTTTATACAGTTGTATAGCAAATTTCATGTAGGTACTATTCAAATTTGAAAAAATATATAGGATGTTCTATTTGAAAATTAAAACTTGCTATCTATTTCTCCAAAACCGGAAGTAATAAAATTGATCTACTTCCGAAATTTTATAGAGGAGTTATCATACTATAATTTATGTTATATAGTTGAAATCGCTAATAGTAATAATAAGCGAGATATTTGCTGGTTTATTTATAGACGGATAACCTATATATATATATATATATATATATATATATATATATATATATATATATATATATATATATATATATATATATATATATATATATATAAATTACCTAAGGAACACACTCTTCAGCTAGGGCAATCAAGTCGCGGGCAGCCTGTATAAATTTGGTTTGGTTCTAGACATTTGCTATGTACGAATATTTTTCTTTTAGAAGTCATTTGACGCGGGTTTTTAGAGTAATATAAAATGGCTATCTCAGTTTGAAATGCCCAATGTTGAATCTTTTCTTTGTACATCTCACTGCTTCAATTAAAGAATCTGCAGTTATCGTTAGTGTCTCGCGAAAAACACGTTTTGTTGAATAACTTTATTTACTTATTTATATATAATTAAATTTGAATTTAAATACTTCAGTTGTACATACTTAGCAGTTATTGAATTACCTGTATAATCCTTATTATAATTATACTTGGTTCTATAATCTGCAGGTTATATTTGACAATAGAAGTTTTAATATCTAAAGACGGCAGGTATCACAAATCCGCTTTACTCTATTATTATCATCTGTTTTCGGGATTACGTTAATCTTATTCATAATGTATTCGGGAATGTTCAAATTTACTGTTCAGTTAATGTCTTACAGATAAAACGAAATCAATTCTTTGAAGAATGTTTCAAAGAAAAACCAATAAACTCTTCTAACAATAATTCATTATTGCACTCATGAAAATTCTGTTTCTCCTGTGTTTGCTAGTAATCTAGTAGTGGATATACCTAAAGAATATACTTGTCACAGTGACAGGGAAAAAATATTTACATTTCGGCGTGAAGGTTCTGCATCTTCTGTCGGCCTTTTAGAAATAGAGACTTCCCAACAACACAATCGGTCTAAATTATCGTTCCAAGTCACACATGATGATTGGGTGACAGCCGTAACAACGATGCCAAAGCGGTTCCCAAAATTTAAAACAGAATGGATGAAGTTCTCACACAGAAAAATTTGTCGCAACTATGAAGAATGTGATAGTAATGATGTGTGTTGCAATACATACTGTAAATAATTTTTAATATTACGAGTTCCTTGTCAGTTAAGTTATTATAAGATATTCAAATATAATGATATATGTGCTTCATAATTATGTCTACAAGTTTTAATGAATCCAAATGATGAACTATTTGCAGAATCAGCACTCTTTATTAGAACCACAGTACACATAAAATTAATGCTAGTTTTATTTGTAAGTTTATTTGTTTATAAACCTATCTTAAACTAAAGAAACAATTATTGTATTCTAATATTAGTATTAATAATTTCTAACAAAAATATACCGGGTGTCTATAGTTGAAATCTGAGAACTCATGGGACTAACATGCAAAATTAAATCGTAATTTCCTTTTTCCCTAATTATTTTAGGTAAAAAAGTTTCAAATAAATAATGTAGATCATAAAATTCTACATTGGAATCAATAAACAAAATTAATTTTGAATATTCTATAACAGCAGAAATTAGGTATGAATATTTCGAAAAAATAGCGATAGCCATGGAATTGAAGCTAAATATTAACAAATGTTAGGAATTTACCAGTCAAGCTAGGTTTATTTATTTTTAATATTATTTGTAATTTTTGTATAAGTGAAAAATTATTGATTTAAATTAATAGATAATTGTTCACTTGAACAAATATTACAAATAATACCTACTAAAATATATTCACATGACAGGTAAAACGTGAAATATTTATTTATTTATCTGTTTCAATCTATCGCTATTTTTGGGGTGATTTTCGACATTTTCATACCAAATTTCTGCCGTAACAAAGCGTGTAAATTAATTTTATCTTATTTTGGAATCATAAACTTGTTTATTCGCCCTCAAAAGTGGCCGCAATTTGGCTTTTATCACCCGAGGGCCTAAAGTTGTCAAGCAACAGTTATTCAAACGTTCAAATCATGGTTTACAGATAATTGTTAAACAAAGACAACATAATAAATTCGAGTGTCTGGTCGCGAATCTGGGGAACCGGGTTCGATCCCGACCGACGCCAAATATTTCGAATTTTACATGGCACAAAATTGACCCCTGTGGTGCACTCTCCACGCCAGCGATGAGTGCCCGTGAGGTGGCACATGGTAAACGCCCGCACGATACGAATATGTCATCATCATTACCGATATTTGCGAACAAAGCAGATTGGCACACTCAGCATTGGGTAATATGCCGTCAACATATATTTATTTATTTACTTATTTATTTAATCACATTGTTTGAACACCGCTACTCGCAAAACTTTTCATATTCTTTCTCACTTTCTCGTATACGTCTTTTGACTTGTCGAACCAACTTATCCTGTGCAGCCTCAAATTCATCCGATATTTCTTTTGAATAATCGATATCTTCCATTTTAACACTAAATTAAAATTGGTTATAAAAAAAACAATAACGCTAGAAACCACAGCATACTTAAAATTCACAACACCATCACAACGATACCGAATATATATACCTAATCAAACCCATGAATTTCGAGAACCAAAATAAAATAAAACGTTGTATGTACCACGGTCATAATCAAGATTAAATAGCACTCGGGAAAATTAAAAGATATCCGCTACGCGTCGAACTTTAAACATTCCCCCGTGCTACAATCTTTTGATTATGCCGTTAATACATAAATAACTATTGATTCAGATGCAAAATTTTAACTTTTATTTGAAGAAATTTTACCTAAAATAATTAGGAAATGTTCCGGTATTGCGGTCAACACCCTGTATAGCAGATTTCAAATAAACCCGATTAAATAAATTTTGGATTTTTTAAAAAAGTGTTTCAGTCTCTTTTTCTCAAATTTCTGCTTGTAAACTTTAATTAATACTCTTTTCTGTTCAGTGTGCCAGAAATTTTTAGACGACATATTCATAATTGTTCATCGTATACATTATTTATTATTTCTTTCAGAAAATCCAACAAATTTTATTTTAGTTTTTAGGCAACTTTTTTGTAATTCGTTTTCAGAAAATCCTACAAGTTCAGGGATTAAGTTAGTTTATTGTTAGGGATTTCCCACATAAATATAAGTCCATTTATTGAAGTTTCCTGTATGATTCAATTCCGGTCGCGTCTCATAATGAGCAACAAGGTAAAAAATCAAGTACGAAAAATAGCTTTCAAGTTTTGTAGTTCTACAAGAACAAAATTAGTCCCTCTCTGCAAAATATTTGTGAAAGGGGTTTTAACAAAATATTTTAAAAAATTTAAACTTTATTTCTTTCTTCATTTTCATATTTGTTGGGTAAATGCAAAATTCTTACAAAATATCGTACAAGTCCAGGTTTTTCATTTTTTAGTAAATGATAAATCCATAAAATTAAATTCCCCACTGGACACCTTGTTCTATGCTTAAAAGTATAACTAAAGTTTTTCTTTTCTTTACAATCTGCGCAGTTAAACCATGAAGTCTTCCTTTTACGTTTTAATTCCAAAATTATCATTTTCTTTTCTTACTTTTTCTGCACAGTAGCTCTGAAACGAAGCATAACATTTGCATTCGTTTTCCTTGTGCCATCAGTAGCAGTCATGATGAACACTGAATGTTTTATGACTTTCCTTTACTTTTCTATGCTCCCGTGTTAAACCTTGACGCTATAAAAGTTTTGGGCTCTCTGTTAGACCTACAGGGGGGTCTCACATGATCTAAGGGTGCGCTGATTCTCCACACTGATTAGAGGTTGTTTCTGCATTTTGCCATCCGCACAATAATGTTGTGAATGTTGTGATTTTTATCAAAAAGCAATAAATGTATAAGGGTAGCGAGTTCCGAACGGTTTTGAGAAGATAACTACGGGTCAAGATATCTGATTGAGATATGTCTCATTAAGACATACAAGAGAAATAGGATAATTTATTTTATAAAGGATCTATTAACTGTAACAAATATGTTAATAGGTGTTGTGTTAAACCTTTTTATATGACAATAAAGAATATATTTTTGCAATTAGATGTTAACAAATCTGTTATTAGCGACTAAAACTACCGATGGCGGCGCTAGTGTTGAAGCATACACGTGCTCTGAAAATAGTATTGTGCTATAAGATCGCATACAGAAACATTGTATAACCAACATTCGTTTTGAAGTATACTAATAAATTTATTCAACTTTTTATAAATAGTGTTAGTAATAATTTTGTGTACGTACTTAAATTATAATGACATTCGAAGAAAGTTATCTTAGACTTATTTCTAAGGAAATGTTTACTTATTTGGAGGCAACAAATTCTTCTCGAAGTTTTATAGAAGGGGCAGAATTGTTGAATCGTGGGTTGTTATTATGTGGCGTTAATGAACGTAGTTCTATAGATTAAAAAAGATTTGGGCTGTGTTTAAACAAGTGCTTCAACGTCACATCCTCATGAGATTAGAAGAACTTTAAATTTACAATTGATTCTGTACAAAATGCTCTTGTATAGCTGGCCATAGTGGCCAGTGCTAACACATTACAGCTGTCTTAATATTTTGTACAAGATAGTAAAATAGTACCATATATTATACATGAATGTTAAATAAATATACATTTACTTTACTTAGTTAGGAAAATTAAAATGGAACTAATGTCAAATATCTTTCAAATTGTTTTAATTACAAGTGTATGAAATATACTGAATGCTACACATAATGTGAAAAGTGTATTATTTTACTCATGAATTGGTCAAGAAATAATACAATACTTTTCATTTTTGTTATCCTCTTATTATTCGTCATTTGTTTTTCAGTTCGTATTTTCCTAATGCTCTCTCTTTTGTCGATAGACTCCATTTTACCAAATTTATTTTGGATGTCACTCTTCCTCTCACAAATTTTTGGGACAGATAATTTCTTACTACCCCGAGAATGACAGCCATAAACGCAGCAATTGACGTTGTTAATATTTTTTCGTTCTTTGCTCATATTGCAAAGTAATTTATATGTACTTTAAAACAAAAAGACAAACAAGAAACCGGCAAGGAATCCAATGCACTATATGTATTTACTGTAAATTTTAATAACAGAATACCATTTTCAAGAGTTGCAAACATCGTCCGCTTGAGGGATTCACGTTAATTTTAGTCGCCAATACAGCGTTTATTCCTACAAAGTCGACGTCCATAGGCGCCGAATGCATGGGTGCTCTGGGTGCGCAAGCACCCATACCAAATTTACAAATTACTCAGTTATTGACTTTTTTATTCAAAATTACAATTTAAACGCATTTTCCGAGTTACCGAGTTAAAGATGAAAAAAACTCAAATACCAATTGTTATTTTTAAACCTTACAATGACCAAGTGCATTATTTATTAGGAATTTTTAGTTAAAAGTTGGAAGTAGAAATAGTTTGTTCTCAGCGCTTAGGCGATTTTCTTCTAACCCCCACTTTACAGTATTATTGCATAATTATTTTTATACAATTATCCACGCCCTTGGCTAGAGCACCCACACATATTTTCAAAAACCGGCGCCTATCTCGACATCGATGAATGAAAGTCTGTGTACCGAAACGTAGGTTTTGTAAAAATAAATGCTGTATGATAGAAATTTCGAGTTTTTGTCGACAAGTACATAATCTACAATTATCTGATATTATGAGCTTCCTCATTGGTCGCGGTAGTACCAGGTTTGACAAAAAATAATGATAGTTTTAATTTGTTTCAAAACGTAAAAATATTAACATTGTCCCCTTCAAAGTTTTCCTTATTATATATACAAGTAATGCGCTTATGCCAACGTTATTCTGCAAAACACCTATGAAATGCACTTTGCACGGGGGGTCATGTCTGGTGAATAAGGTAGCTGCGGCATTAAGTCGGTGTTGTTCTTAGTTAAAAAAAAACACGAATGAGCAGTGAATTGTGAGTCGGTGCGTGTTACAAAATTCATGCAGATGTTTTCTCACAATTCTTTTTATTTTCTTCATATGAGCCATATGTAATACCAACTTTAATGTGAGATTCGGCAATTACTAACAGCAATGTTACCTAAATTATTTCATTGTATCAAATGATTAGTTAAAACGACGCCTTATTAACATACTTATTTATTTTATAAAAAAATCTACAAATTAATATCGAATTTAGCCAATAAACAAAATATGTCATGTGCCAAGATATTTCGATGTCGAGTAAGATCTTACTTGTAAGTTATACAGGGTGTCCCATAACTTCAGGTACATATTAGAAGGGCATATAGTTCTTAATGTCCTGATTACGGAACAAAAAGATTTTTTTCAAAATTCCTATAATTAAGGGTAGTTCACTTAAGAAGAACAGTTTTTGTACCCCTGGGTACTATAATATTTGGAATAGTGATATTAGTTATAACTATTACATAAAATAATTTAACAATGAAATTAATTTATGCAATTACGTAAAGCATAATACAACGTAATATTTAATATTAAAACTACCTATTCAACCAGTGTCCCAAAACTGTTTCCTTCAAAAACCTCAAAAACTAATTTTTGGATTTTGAAAAAATTCTTTTTGTTCCGTAATCAGGACATTAAGAACTATATGCCCTTCTAATATGTACCTGAAGTTATGGGACACCCTGTATACGTGGGATGCTCATGTCATGTTAATGTAATGGAGGTATTCATTTGTTTATGATTATGAGTGCTTTTGTGATGAAAGTATACGTATATACAGAGTGTCCGGATTTCGAAGGCCGCCAAATCAAATATGATTCCATTTAAAAATGTAAGTTTGTGTTATATTTCAAAAATTTACAGAATTTACCTACTGGATAGGCAATAAAAATATCTAACTTTTATATTTGAAACATTTTTCTCGATTACTGATCGTTTAGAAGTTATTTAAAAATGAAAATATTATCCAAATTCAGTTTTCCGCTCTTTTCTAGTAACCTATGAGATTTTTCGTCAAAACAAAAGCATATCTAAGATAGCCTCCCATAGATACACCACAGCATGTCCCATTTAACCGAAGTAGTATCTCTTATAGTTTCCGATCCCAATGGTGGCCTTCGAAATCCAGAAATACTGTACTGTATAATATAACCGAAATGTCAGTTATATAAGAATAACTGCTATACGACGGAGATTTCGAGTAATCGAAATGCTATTGCTAATATTACCTACCTAAAATATACCACGGTTCAGTATTTTACTAACAATAAGTTTAAATTCTAAATAAATTTTATGAAAACAGCTTAAGTGAAATGTCGTACTTTTGGTGTTATATTTTGAATAGAAAAAGGATTAAAAAGTCAGCCTTATACCCAAGAAACGTACAAATATTTAGTTAAAATTCTAAATCTTTTCCATCTTTTCGTTCATTAGTTTTTTGAAATTTTAAACCACAAATCCCGAATCCGGTTACCTTTGTGAATAGGACACAAGGTTGGAAGTCAGGGTATGTTCGAGTTGTACGCGTTCAAGCGGCCTACATTAGTTTTATCCCTAGCTCGCAGGCGGCAAAGCGACAAGTCAAAAATGAAAAGGCAATAATTGAGAAACCCTGAAGAAAAAAAGAGATGTCACGTGTCTCGAGTAATCCGCGTGTCCAATGCTAGATGTCACTAAGGTTGAAATAAATGACTGTATTTGTTGTACAGACGCTTTGAGTTTGCCGACATTGCGCAGGCTGTCTCTTTCTAAATGGTATGTTGTCTCGTTCGCACTCATACGAAAGGTATCCCCGATTGTAGACACGAGGTCTTAATCTGCGATGCGGTTTGCTACCCATAAGCGTAGAAAACATTTTTTTCTTTTTACATATTTCTTAATTTTTAATAAAATTTGCACAAAATATGAAGGAAAACAATGAGGTCCTTCGCCAAAGTAACAAATTAAAATTAAATTAAAATTAGACCTTAAAATTGTGTGATAGAGATAGAGTTTTTAATGAATTAATCTCGCCTTAAAACAGGTTACTCATTTTATCTGTCCCTGCCTAAAAATTCATGAATAGGCAATCCATGTTACTTTCATAAGTAACTTGGTTTTTAAAAATTTGTTTTGCTCTTATACCTACTGTGATTATTCGATTTAAAGTACTATTATTTACCAAGTGGCTTAGGAAATGAATTCTGTTTTGCCTATTCTTAAAATTTCAGGCAGGAGCAAATAAAATCGGCATTCTGTATTTATGTCACATGCAATCTTCAAAGTTCTTACTACTTTTAAACCATCGTACCGTGCGGGCGCTTACCAGACGTCACCTCACGGGCACTCATAGCTGGCGTGGAGAGTTCACCATAGGGGTCAATTATGTGCCATTTAAAATTCGAAATATTTGGCGTCGGCCGGGATCGAACCCGGTTCCCCAGATTCGCGACGTAACTCTGAGGCACGCGGCCACGAAACCCCAAGGCAAAATAAATATGGTACATCTAGAATTGGTATCTATATTTTTTTGGTTTATATCATGATTAGAAACGGCACTAAATTGATAACTATCTGACATTTGTCAATAAAAATAAAAGCTACAGAGATTATTCCCGGGAATAATCCCTAGAGCTTTATTCTTAGTATAATAATGGCAGGATTGGTTAAAACGCAGACGCGTAAAAAAGAATTAAGCATTTCATTGGTTTTAAGAAACAAAATTTGTACATTGTCGTGTATGTAAAATAGATTAAACGAAAGGTTATGTTTTAAGTTTGTCGCACGTGTTGCGCACGCACTGCCGTGCCATGTCGCAGCGGCAGCTTGGACGCTGGAGTGGGGGAAAAGTCTTAAATAGGGTAGTACCTACAGTAATTACGTCATAAGCGGAGCGCTTCAATCGCTTCATTTAAGCTACCGGTAAACACATCTTTCAAAGTGAATCTTATTGCCACATCAAATACGAACTATAATTTTAAGCAGTTCATTTCGACGGCAATATCTTACTTACAGCCGGTATTTCCATCTCCGGATAAAGTTCAGGATAACTATCCGTCAGATAAATTATAAAATATCGCATCGAAATTACTTTATCCGACAGATAAATTATTCAGCACTTTATCCGAAGATGGAAATACCGGCTCTTAATGAAGAAAAGTTAGTTATTAAGCTATCATTCAGTTAAGTCTGAATATTACTCTTTCAGTTAAACCAAATATATTATCCTAATTTGTAATAACAATTATTCTAATTAACTGTTAAAAAACTTTGTATGGAACTACATGTTCATTAAATCTCGAACATGTTCGTGAAACATCGCGTGAATCGGCCGGAAGTGCCCGTTTGAAAGACAGCGAACCCTTTTTAGCTTACAGTACCCCAAGAACACGACATATTATTAATAAATTAATATGGATAGATAGAGTTATTTACGTACCTTAAACTTTAAAAGAAAAAAATCTAAAGTTCTAAAAATAACTGTTTTGAAAATGCTCAAAAACGCCAACAAACAAAATCTCAGTCGGTATGTCAGTAAATTTTCGGATATGCTTGAAGCTGCGCAAACTTGATACTCTGGTAGTTCAGATTGTGCAGAGTTGATTTAAAATTGAAATAAAACCTTTGTTTTTACCTTCCGTCACCTTTAGGTAAGGAAGGTATTGTCTTTGGTCAAAAAATTCGATGATGAGTTTTTAATCAATAAGCACGTTTTAGGGTCCCTAGAATACGAATTTACTATTTTTACGATGATGTCGGTATGTGTGTGTGTGTGTGTGTGTGTGTGTGTGGATGTGTGTGTGGATGTGTGTGTGTGTGGATGTGTGTGTGTGTGTGTGTAACAAAATTTTCGTCTGCGATAACTCTAATACTACAGTTACAAAAATTATAATTTTTCGTGTACTTCTTCGTTACATCCTTATGAAGAGCTGATTAGATTTTGGTTACAATTGGTCAACCGGAAGTACCATCATTTGAAGATTTTAACAGTTTTTCTTGAAAAAACTATGTTAAATATAATTTTTTCACATTTGATGTTATTATAAATATTAAAGAATATTTTATTCTTTATACGATTTGACTGCATTTTATACTTAATATTAAATGGATATAGAGTTAAAAAATTATAAAGAAATTAAATTTCATAAAGTAGCCATAGCTATGGAAACAGCTACTATATTAAGAAAATTCTGATTGAAAGATGTCAGTGTCAAGTGAAATTGACATAGTGTGTTTGTCTTATAATTTTTACTGGAAATATAGGATCTTTTACTTTCTGTATGGAATTTGTATAAAATACATACAACTGCTTTAAGGTAATGTACAAGAAATAATAATAATAAATCTTTTATTTCTGCAGATACATTACACTGTATATAGAAAACGTCGCAAAATAATAATTTTCTGTATGAAATTTGCATAAAATACATGCAACTGCCGGAAGGTAATGTACAAGAAATAGAATATTTAATTTAGCAAGGAACTTTCCGTATGAAATTTGTAAGAAATACATAGAACTGACGGAAGGTAATGTGCTGGCCACATCAGATTTTTTATTAATGTGTATATATTGAATTACGAAGTAATGGAAAAATATTTACAATTTGATGTTATTAATATCTCAAAGTTAATTTTTTCATAACAATAATATCAGCATCAAATTACAAGCCTTTAAATTCTGACCCTATTGTGTTCTGTCAATAGAATCTACTTTGAAAGTATCTTTTTTGCTTAGGACAATGCTTCATATTTCGCGCTATACTCTGACGTCACACTATTCTACCCCATTCCTTAACGGTTCACCCTCCCATATGAAGTTATCATATTACTTCAAAAATTGCGGTATGTAAAAAAATGATATAAATATTAATCTTGACTTTTCTCGGTATATACCTAATCTTTAGCTGTCCCCTTGAGAGAATGTTTTTCTCTTCGCCACTGGTAAACCGATAAATCCTATCCGCATACACCATTCCTCAATAAAGATCATTTTCACCACAAAAGATAGAAAAAATCTCCGAAACAAGAAAAATGTTAAAATAGAGTCGTCGGTATTCGGCAGATAGTAAACATCTTTGGCAGGAGGCGTTCCCTGTTTCAACTCCGGGCCTACGGGGGAGGTTTTGTCTGTATTATGTAGCAATTTTAATTAGGAGGGCAGCTAGTTCAGGTCGGACACCCTAGGAGGCCAAATATTTGGAAATTCTTACACGAGAAGATAGAAACACTTAATATTTATATTTATAATTACACCCTAGGAGTTTACTAATGATCCAGAGATTAATCATGAGGGATAGAGATTATCTATGAAAGGTAATCATTTAATACGGTTATTGATTTGAAGTTTGTTGACCTATAATTTGCCAGAAATGACAGAAAGAAAAGTAATATATAATGAGGTCTGTATAGAATTGTCATGAAATAAAATATTTCCTGCAATTTAACAGATAGGATCAACGGAAAGAAATGTCACTAATGCGTGTGTTAATCAACGATTAATAATCTCAATAATTAAAAAGTTTCGATTTTCGACATGTTTGTTAGCTTTGTAACATTTAAAATTAATGTTTTGATATTAACTGTTTAACAATGGTATCTATGGTTATTTCAAATCATTCATTAATAAACGATTTTATAAACACTAATGAATATAATAAGTTTAAATAAACTTTGTTTTAGTCTAAAGAGTTTATGAAACGAGTCACATACTATACTTTTTCTACGACTGCAAATTAAATCAGTACGGAAATTTACTTTTTAGGTCAGGTATTTTACAGAATGACTGGTATTTATTGCTTATTTCACACCGTGTCCAATTCGATCTAAGCTACACGTCAAGTTGTGATTAAGATGTTTAGCGCAATGGAAACCTGTACTTTAACATTAAAAATAATAAAGGAAGAAGAAATAGAAATCTTTATCCATCCAAATTATTCGTCGAATAAGAGAAAAATATCGCATAGAAACCATATCATAAATGATGGTATTTATTCTAGATGTCAAATTTTGATGCGATATTATCCTCATATTCGACGAATAAGCTATTCGAAGATTTATTTGATGTTGGTGAAACCGGGAAATTGGAATTGCTTCTTTTCGCTTAAAACTACAATGCATAGTCGCCCAAGTAGCAGATGATGTCAAAAATTAAAAATACATTTTATTATTTTTCTTGTTTTTGTGGACTATTGCACAGAATTTTTTTTTACAATTCACTATTCTAAAAATCGAAACAAATTCCAAAATTTTCATTCGTTTCAAAATCCCTAATTCCCTGGACTTTTTACAAAAAATAACTATTCTCGTACAGTTGAATAAAAATTATTTATGTTGAAATGCAGGATTTTATATTAAAATACATAACATATTTAAAAGATTATATCTTGTTCCATTTAAGCCATTCAGTATTGCAGAGCATAGGGCATAGTTTTGAATTGGCTGAAATTGGAGACAAGAGACAAGTTTACCCAATGTAATTTTGGCTACTACAAATTGGCGCTGATATCAGCGCCATCTGCTGAATGGCTTAAATGGAACAGAGCATAATGACCGGTTGTAGCAACATTTAATTAAGAATATTCTATAACTTAGTGGTTAATTTTTAACCACTGGTTAAAAATTTTATACAATAGATATTGATCCCTTTTTCGTCATGTCAACATACTTGATTGCTTAAAAAAATTAACCAGTGGCTAAAAACTTACCACTGAGTTACAGAATAGGCCCGCAAGTGAGCTAAGATCATGTTTATTCATGAGAAAAATGTTTTGCCCACGAGCCTGTAAAGGCGAGTTATTGGTTAATTTAATCGAGTGAATAAACATTATTAGCTCACGTGGTTTATACAATATTTTATTCAATTTTGACAAAATAGTAAAAACAAACATAAATTTAATACTAACAAAATAAACTAATCAATTATAGTAGTCTGTGTATGACGATCGTCATTGTTATTTATTCAATTTTGACGTTTGTAACTGTCAGAGTGACTTAAAACTCGGTGAGAGGGATTTTTTTTAAATCACTATCAAATAAACAATTACTTATAGTATAGTTGTTTCTATAAGGAAAATAATGACAGCTTAAAACTTAAATCGTCAAAATTGAATAAAATATATTAAGTATATATAAGTGTTGATTATATTTTAATTTTTGTTTAAATCCCAATTAAAATATTAGTGAAACCGGCCATTAAATGCTGTAAACATTTATAAAATATAAACAAACCAGCAAAATATTTGTTGTAGATATTCATACATTTATTTACATATACGAAAATATAATATTGTTAACATAAATATTAAAAAACATTGATTATGATTCATATTTACAACATACTGACTTAATATTTTCCTTTCTTATTTATGTATTTGTCCGTACAATATAGAAATATTTATACTAATTTTTCCTTTGAAAGGGGGTACAGACCTCTATTATTTGTTACTGGTTACAAACAGCTATATGTAGCACAGTAGTCACAATGGTCGAAAGCTGTGAACATTTGTTTAGCATGACAACTCATTTATTTCATTGTTGTTGTGGATGCCGCGTAGCTACAGGGGGCGAGGGCCTAGCGCTCCGCCCTTCAACAGCGGTGCACGAGAACCCCAACAATATAACACAAAGATACTTAACTGATAGATACAGTTGGTTAGAAATTAAAAAATCAATCCAGTTGTTGCTTACATTAATTAGAAATGAAACAGTGTTGTGACTTTTGGTGGAGGCGAAGCGTTAGAAAATATTTGATCGTTGTTTGTTAAATGTTTGGAATACAAACAAAGGACGATAATTTATGCGAAGTGTAAAGCAAAAATATACTGACAATGAGCAGAAAAATAAATTTAAAAAGGGGCAAAATATGCGGGTCCTTAATAGAGACTAACACAAAAAGTCAAATTTATAAATAGCGTGTAAATGTGAATGTAAGTGTATGGTTACATTTAATGTCTAGAAACACTGCACACAAGACATGTGTATGTAGATATACACATACATAGTACAAACATTCTTTCGAATTAAATATATTGTCTTTGCAAATAAAAATATTTATTATTAGGTAGGTACCTGTATTCTATCAAAAGAAATCATAACAATGAAGTTATTTACATAGAATATTTCAAATATGACGCCCGTGTTTGCAAATTTTGATTCAAGGGACTAAAACAAATGAAAATTAATAGTGGAAATATTTTTGATTGCCCTTCGTCATCAAGTTATTGATAAAAAACATATATGTATTAACATTTAAACTATAGGTATTAAAAATGAATAATATCAGAATAGTGTATTAAAACATAAGTTACAGAACGCAACGTATTCCAGCACGAGTTACAAATTCGCCCACGTTCGCACATCGGCGAGGGGGCGAAGGAACGAGTGCTTGAATTGCCTTCTGTAACATGTGTTTTATACTATTTTCTGTGTTTAGGCAATCATTTACAATAGTTTTTTTTTTATAAAAATATTTGACAGTTTCCCCTAAGGGAATTTTTTTGGTAGAATTATTAGGTTGGTGACAGTGATTTGTAATTTGTGCTTCTTATTCTGTCTGTTGCCTAGATATTCAATGTATTTATTGCAGTCATGCCAATCTCAAATAATAAAATATATCACCAAAAATTGTTTAAAAATGAAACTCTTTCTAACATCAATATGCGTACTAGAATGTAACAGTTTAATTCCGAAAGAGAATAGTATATTCTACAACAAGTTATGGAATGGCCCATATTCCACACGAGCAAAAAGTTTGTGGTCCGAGCCGAAGGCGAGGACTACGGTTTGCGAGTGTGGATTATGCCATTCCAAACGTGTTGTAGACTATACTTTCTCCAACAAGATTTTAGAAATTATACAAAAAATGTTAATTGATTATAACAATTTTCATATACCATGAAATAATTTTTTTGACGCCAGTCCATAAATTGCTTATAATAACAGCATTTATATCTTTCTTTGCCTTTTTTTCGTTATAACTGGCCCACTGTATCATTACCAAATTCCCTTATTTCTGATGGTGTACATTCCATATCTGTATCTTTCATTGCCACACTGAGAAAAAGATATAATTACATGAACTGTAAATTTATTTGTTACAAATAAATCCTAAGCTTGAATAGATCCAAATATATCTACAATTGAAGCAATGTAATAATTTATTTGAAGCATTTATTTGTCTCAAATAAATATATATTGTGATCAATTATATCTTCTATTTCTTGAGAGCTATGCATTTATTTACGTTAAGAATTATTTTAATTGCGCTAATTTTATTGCAATACCATTGGATATATAATAATTTATTTGGACCAAGTTTATATACCTACCTCTCGTAACCTGTCTACTCTAAATAGATTAAAATTGAAGAAAAACAATTAAATAAAAAAAAAAATTTTTTTCGTACACCATATTTTTATTAACTTACAAATTATATCCTTAATACTATTAATGTACATATAATAAAAAATTATAAAAGTATAAATGCACACTCTGTACAGGTACCGGTGTATGTGCCTTGGCATAAAAGATACAGTGAAAAGTGCAAAGCAAATATCCAAAACTCCACTTAAGTAGTATATTTTTCACTGTTTCGTCACCCATATTCACTACTTTTTAGCACACGAATGAAAAACAAATCGCCACAAATGAACACTGTCAGAAATGAGCACAGCCATATACAAGATGAAACGTACAACAAATGAACAGGTCCATACAAGTCATTTCACTTAAAATCGTCATTTAACAAATAGAACATTGTTCAATCAATGGAAATATTATTTTGCCACAAATAATATTTATTTGTGACAAATAAATGTACATTCACACAATAAAAACTATTTTTCATTGTAATAAATATAAAGTTTACACAAATATGTTATGAAATTAATTCAAAACAACTACATATTTATAGGAAACAAGTATATATTTCAGAAGATTATAAATTTATTTATTAAAAATCTCAATTTAGAATACTAAGCATAAATATATTAGTTTATTTGACAAAATGAAATTAAATTTAAATGAAATAAATCACGGCCAAATAAATAATATAACTGAATGAATAAAATACATTTTTTATTCAAGATTAAATTGTATTTGTTGCAAGGTTGCAATAATTGAATGAATGAAGTACCCCTTAATTATGAATATTTATTTGCTAAAAACCAGTCATTTTTCTCTGTGCACTTAACAAAATGTTATTTAGTTAATTTTCGAAGTAATATATTATTATTTAGCTAAACTTACTGTTCTAGAGATCTCCAAAAATCTGTAAAAGTTAACAGAAAACCAAAAGTGTTCAAAACTTCAAAACGTCAAACACGAAATCAGAAATAAATAATTATAAAACAAAGAGTCATAAGCATAGCAACCGAACTAAGATATTTGATATTCCGCGCTAATATGCGGTTAAACAGATTCTGAATTGTCGAAAGCCGTGTGGAATTATACCAAACAGTTTATTGGAATAATATTGATTCCAACATAATTTTTAGGTGTGGAATGTGTAGTTTCCAAAATAGTGTTGGAGAAAACTATTTTCCACATCTGTTGCCACAGACGGTATAGATACGCGATAACTGGGCGAGTGGGCGATAGCCAATTTGGCGACGATCATCTAGTTGACAGAAACGCTTAGCAGGTATAGAATCCGGTGATTTTTTTGCAACAAAATAGTTAACAGTCAAACGTGACGCTTTGATTTTCCTAAACGTCCATTCTTAACCTAATCTAACGCAATTATTTAAATATTACCATACGATGTAAATTACCATTTTTACCTCCCGCTACCCTTGGTAAGGGAGATATAGGGATCGTGCTAAAAATCGCATATCGAGATTTTGGTAAATGAGCACGTTTTAAGGTCCCTAGAATCCAATTTTAACATTTTCACGATAATGTATGTGTGTGTGTGTGTGTGTGTGTGTGTGTGTGTGTGTGCGTGCGTGCGTGCGTGCATGCGTGCGTGCGTGTGCTCGTGTGTGTATGTAACTCAAATACTATCATTCAGAAAATTTTGAAACCTTGTATTTTTAACTTATTTCTAATATGGGAAGAAGCCATTAGATTTTGCTGTAAATCGGATAACCGAAAATGGTACTTTACTTGAAGCTCATAAAGTTTTTCTAAGAAAAATACATTTGAATGTTATTTTTCGAGATTTGTGTTATTATAAATATTAAAGATTATTAAATTTTTTACAGGTTTGCATTAATACTTTTTCTATATATTTTATGGATAAATTTATAAAATTATCTATAATTTAAATCCCGAAGCCTACGCTTCAAACACAACTCATTGGTTACACAGTACATATCTCAAATGTATGTAACTGACAGATAAATGTCACTGTCAAAGAACTAATCATTTCAAATTAATAATAGTAACGTTTTAAAAAGAAAATAGGAAATAGAACCACAGTTATACGGAATGGAACACAGTTTCCAGTATAACTAAATATGTAAGTATCTATATTTAAATTAACAAAAATTAAATGGTGGGAGATGCATTAAAACTAGTATTTGGCGGCTATTTTGAAAATAATTGACGGGCTACAGATCATGTGATCAAAATAAAAAGCATCTCTAACATCCTTGTAAACATAATCTGAAGAGAAAATGAGAAAATTTTAGGATATTTTGTATGTAACAAGTTTTATAAACACCACTTTAGTCACGAACTTTTTTTATAAAATACTAGTCAAATATCTATAAATAGGTTATAAAATGAGTCACATTCGTACTATCCTTTTTTTCGACTTCAAATTAAGACAGCAGAATTACAAACTTGTTAGGTTACTTATTTTTACAGAATGACAGATGTCAGCAGCTAAAAAATTTTTTTTTTGAGGTCGCACTAAAAAAATGAAATCTAAGTAATCGGGATTAATGATAACTTTTCTATTTTTTATTTTTAAAAAATCTAGTTCTACAGTGGGATTCTGAAAGTAGCGTGAAATAACTTTCAGCGTTAAGCGGTATTAATTGATTTGCAAAGTTACCGGCTTCTTTGTTAATCCATAAGTTAGCTGTCAACCAATCAATAGATCAATATAATTGTAAGGGTACCTAGGCATCTAGGTATTACCTAGTTTACACGTAAGTGTGAAGTGCTGTAGTCTGCAAACAACAAACTACATCAGCCTTGTCATGACATGTGTCTCACGTACAGCATAAAGTGTTTCCCTTTAATGACCCACATTTTAACCAAAGACGAAAAGAAATAAAACTAGTTAAGTACAGCCAGGTGACTGCACAAACAACACGTTTTATGAAACCGTAAATCTTACACACAAAAAATACATAAAATTGAATTAACGTTAGAAATAAACAAATAGCGTTGTATTGTCCCCGACGTTTACGACTGGAGGAAATGTATTTACATGTGATTTATAACTCACAAACCTACAAAATACTAATTTTTTAATTGTTTTCTGCATGACAATGTAGCTGTATGGATATATACGAGGTTCTAGGAAATGGTGATATTGTTGAATTCCCAGCAATAAAATGGGAATTCTTTAAGGAGGTATTTATTATGATTGCAGGTGGATGGTAGCTTAACGCGCTACTAAATACTTTACATACCAACTGCTACCTGCACTGGTATCAATCTATATACAAACTTAATCCAAAAGGAATTTGACAAAGAAAACTTTGTCAAAAAATTATGCATGGTTTTTACTGTATCGTTACTTTTTACGACTTGTTTAGAATATTTTATTAATATAGTTTGCAATAAACGAAAAATGATTTATTAGTTTGACTAGTTGTTAAAAAATGTAACAAAGTATTAATTTTATTTTTCCATAATATTTAACAATATTCTATTTCTATTTCAATCATTTGAATATACGTATAAATTCATTCATGTTAGAAGAACTAAATAGATAAATAAATAAATATAAATATATCATCACGGCTTATTACCCATTGCTGGGTGTGCCAATCTGTTTTGTGCAGGCGAGACGATACGAGAAATATAAAATATCGGTCTCGTCTCGTTTTCGGATCTGTAATCTCGATCTCGCTCTCGTTCTCGCACATCGGCAGTGGTGTTGAAGAATAGTGGCATACGGACAGTCGGTGATACTGAGGCTGTGGAAGATAGACAGAGAGTTTAATAAATAAACAGATAGTGTGGTAAAAGAGGTGACTTCTGTCGGAGCAGTTGAATATACAGACGCTATTGAGTCAATTGAGTATATAGACGCTGTGGAGGTCGGTAGGCGGACAGTTGATGGTGATATAAATAAAAAAGTGATATAAATAATGGAAATAAATAATTAGTAATATCGTGGAATTAAATAGTAGTGTTAATTGGTTAAATAAATAAATTGTGTTAGTGTTATCTAGTTATAGTTTTATTCGTAATTAGCTTTTAATAATTGTTTAATATTAGTAATAGTCATTTTCATTATACTTATTTCAATTAATAATAATTGTCTAATGTTTACATTTCACCCAAATAAAAAAAAAAGTTACAATATAGTATGTAAATATGTAATAACAAACTAACGTAGGTATATTATAGTCCAAATTCTTTCACGTTCATATAATCGCAAATAGTAGTTTCAGTCTGACATGGCAACGTGGCATCATAATAAATTAAAACAAGCGTTATTTACTTTAGTTTCATTATTTTTATTAGATGGTTTGAAAGTATGTAGTAAGAATGTGGAATAGAGTACATGCAGCTATAGATGGAAAAGGACGTTAAAACTTTAAATATTTTAAAATCAATTAGTTTATTTAAACTGATTTTCACTGTCAAGCAGTTTTAAGATCTAGTTTTAATAGAAATGACAATTTTCCAATTCTAATAAAAAAACGTAGTGGAGTAGGCGTTGTTTTGTTTAAATCACTGGTCACTGTATTCCACCAATGTACTCGTATACATTCATTTATTTATTAAGATGAAAATGTAGGTACAACTGCTTTTCTACATATTTTCTTTGTAGTAAAGAGTGTTTACAAATTCTGTACGGACTAATCTGTAAGCTATCCCCAAAAAATTGATTAAATTTGACGTGTCCGCACAAAAGTAACTGACCTAAAGTTTAAAACTCTTGTCAGCTTTTCGACTTATTCTGTATTTGTTGTGACCGCTGCATTCAGTCCCGACTAGAGAAAGAGATTTTTTGAACTACTTGAATGCCGGTTCATCTGCTTAGAGTCACCCAAACGTCAAGGATAGAAGCTGTCTCTAATGCTAATCGGATTCAAAAACATCAACCTCGGTTTGTTGTTAAATGTTATAGATATACAATTATGATTTAATTATTAAGAAATAAATGTTGAGGTTATAGCGAAGCTTTTAATAACCTTGAAGAAATAGCTCCCTCGTAAATGTCATGAGGAACGTATAATGTATCGTTATAATAACATACCAGTAGCATATAACAAAACTGACATTTTAATACGGAAAAAATCGTTAAGTCTTCAAATGTAAAACAACACCCCATTCTATGTAAATAACTTGGAAAATTACACAACCATAAAATAATTATGATCATCGTCAGCCTTGCGTTTATTCCATAGTCGCTGCATGGTCCGCATATTTGTTTGACCGTCTTCATCAGTGTCGGATTAAGGAAATATTGGGCCCTAGGCAAAGAGTTTACGTTGGGCCCCTACCCTCCTCCCCCATTTTTTACTTAATAAAGTTAAAAACGAAAATAAATACGTACAATATTAAAATTTTGGTTATTTTATGATATAATGCACATAAAATTTAAACAATAAAAAATCTGATGTGGACACCACACGACTTCCTTGTACGCGACTAATATGAAGTATAGACCCAATTATAAAATTGCACGTATTTGACATAATTTGACATTAACATCTATTTTTTATTTTTTGTTATTTTTTGTCCTAATCCATAGCATGCTTCATTACAAAAACCAAAAAGTATATAAGATTTAAATTTACATATCTGGCTAATTTAATAATACTTGATGTGCTAGGCGCAGAATTTAATTCTCTAAAACTCTTATTTGAAGCATTTATTTCTAAAATCAAAAAGAAACCATTTTATTTAAGAAAAATTGTTAACAACTTCAGGTAATATATCACTTCCGGTTAGCCTGTTTTATCCAAAATCTACTGTTATTCCAATTGACATAAAAGTCTTATATAGCAAATTTGAAAAGATTTGGATTATATTTTTAAAAAAAAATCATTCAAATCTATTATAGGCTTCAAATAAAGTATCATTTCTGGAAATTATGTAATGACCAAAAAGGGAGGTGCACAACTAGATGTTATAGCAGTCCTAAATACAAAATTTCAACTTTCTACGGCTTACCGTTTTTGAGTTATGCGAGATACGTACGTACAGACGTCACGACGAAATTAGGGATGGTCAAAATGGATATTTCCGTTGAAATCTGAAAACTGAAATTTTTCGCAATTAGAATACTTCCTTTACTTTGTACAAGGAAGTAAAAATAACCGAAAAATGAAATAGTACCTGTACAGCATTGCAACACCAAGTTAAAAAATTATAAATCTAGAATAAACTACATAAAAATAATATCTATTACAATAGAAATAATAGTATATATTACAATTTATTTGTTTTTGTACTTTTCATTCAGTGAATTTAGTAATCAAATCTTCTTAATTTAAAAACTCGCTTAAAACATAATTTTCAATATACAACATTGATAAGCTATTTAATTTTTGTTGTCCTAAAGAACTTCTCAAATAATTTTTTACTCTTTTGAGAACTGAAAATGTTCTCTTTCCACCTGCATTGCTTATTAAAATAATATCCAAATTTGGGATTGTTGCGATTATATTATTTTGTTGAATAAATGAATGCAATAATTCTGGTGTTGATAATTTCCAACGATATGCTCGCATAGGCGCACCACCAGATACCAGCTTTAGCTAAAATGTATTACATTTTGCTTACAAAATAAAATTTAAAATAATTGTTAATGATACATTTCTGGTTTACAGGCATTAGTCATTCCCGGGCCCTATTCATTACGGGCCCTAGATAATTGCCTAGTTTGCCTAGTGGTTAATCCGGGCCTTGTCTTCATTTGTTCAGATTAGAGATCTATGTATATTGCTCAACGTCTCAAGCATGCTATAGAGGTCCAAACATCTTGGAATAGGAACAATGGCGTACGACTCACATATTTGGAAATAGGGAAAAACTTTTTTTCGGTAACTAATAAGCAAAGATGATTAGCAATAAAATAAAGCAAGATTAAGGTCCTCCACAATAGTAACAAACTAGAAAATTGTTCATTTATATTATAAACAGACCTTAAAACTGTATGATAAGAACTATCATAGTTTAAAAAATTTCATAATTAGTTTTTAAAATATTTTAATTTCTAATGCTTTTAACATCTACAGCATGCTATTTCTCTTTACCTCTCTCACCCATACATCTTCTCTTATTCTTATTACTTTCAAGTCTTCTACTATCGCTTTTTTGAAATCGAGAATCCATTTTCAATTAAATGAATACAGAAAATAACGAAACATCGAAAATAAACCAAATAAGACGTTTGAATTTATGATGCCACGCCAGGCAGAAACCACGTTCGTTTATATGATAATGAAAGATATTTTGAATGACATAAGCAGCAAATTCCTGCCAGCCAGTGACAATCAAAACTTGAACTATATTCCGTTCACTGAAACGAGAGAATATGGAACTAATTCTTGAACAGAGACAAGTCTTTCTATTGGTGAGAGGATAATTTTGATTAGAATGACTTGTCTCTGTTCAAAAATTAGTTCCACATTCTCTCGTTTCAGCGAATGGAGTATAGGTAGGTATATTCGTATTCGTATTTTTTAATAGTTATTTTATTAAATTGGTTATTATCCATTATTGACCACGAAGGTTATTTTTAACATATTTTTGTTTGTTAAAATTGTAACGTAGAACGCCCGCCGTCGCCGCCGCTGTAAGCGAGTGTCTATTTATAGCGGTGACGTAATCGCGCTAGCAGCCGGGTTTTGTGTTCATTGTTATTATGCGGTCGAACATTCTACGGCTTTTCTAGAAGATAATGGCAGCTGTATAAAAGGGGCGTAGCTATGCTCGAGAGTTAGTTAGGTACATGGAGTGTTAGAGAGTAAAGTGTTAGTGGGAAGCACAGCAGTATCATAGTGAGCGTATGCAGTTGGTGTCGAGTAGGTACTCGGGAAGTTACTGGTATATTGGGATAGCTGTTAAAGGGAATACTCGGTAGTGTTGAAGAGTATTGGGAAGCTAGGTATACGGAGACAGTAACGGCAAGTGGAAGTGAATACTCGGCAGTGGTGTTGAAGATTTGTGGCATACGAACAGTTGGTGATACTGAAGCTGTGGAAGTTAGGCAGAGAGTAACAAAATAGACAGGTAGTGTTGTGAAAGAGGTGGCTTCTGTCCGAGCAGTTGCATATACAGACGCTGTTGAGTCACTTGAGTATATAGACGCTGTGGAGGTCGGTAGGCGGACAGTTGAACGTGATATAAATATAGTGATATAAATATCGCGTAAACAGTCTACAAGAGTCTGCAACAGACCGGCAGTCTAAGATTGGAACGCGTAGTGAAATAAATAAGTAATTTTGTGGAAATAAATAGTAGTGTTAATTAGTTGAATAAATATATAGTGTTAGTGTTATCTAGGTATAGTTTTAGTCTTACTTAGTTTTTAATAATTGTTTAATATTAGTAATAGTCATTTTCATTAGAGTTTAATAAACACTTATTTTAATTAATAATAATTATCTAATATTTACACTTCACCCAATAAATAAAAACGTTACAAAATAGATCTATTTATGTGACTCCAATGGGGACTTATACAATAGGGTATTCTCTGAGGATTACTAATATTAAAAATTTATTAAAAATATTAGTGTTGATAGGTAAACAACAGGGAAAAAACAAAAAATCATAATATAAATTGATTGTTACAAAAGATATAACGCATTTAAATTTTGCTGATGTACTAGATGACCTTCCAATGGGAGACCAGTTGAAATTTCTACTCCATGTTCGAATGTGATAAGACGCCGCATGAACCACTGATAGCACACCGCTGGTACTGTACAACTAGTACGTCACTATCACGTGACACAACAAAATCAAATTTTAAAAATTAATATCTCGCTTATTAAAAGGAATTTTTTACTCGGATTTTCACAGATACTCTTAGATATAACTGTTCTTTAAGAAAAATAAATTAAAAAAATATGAGAGAATACCCTATTCAAACTTTTCGGACGCCATCTAGTGAGTAAAATAGTTATTGTTTTTCTGTCTACCTTACTAATAATAGATCTAGAAGGGTAGTACATACAATTACAATAATATTAAATCTTTGTAGGCTTAGCGGACGAAAAAGGTTTGCGGACTAAAAAGGTTGCGGACGAAAAATGGCTTAGCGTACGAAAAAGGTTTTGCGGACGAAAAAGGTTTGCGGATGAAAAGTGATAACCTTCTGAAAAGTGTAATTTGTCGTCCAAAAATAAGTACGTAAAATTTCACTTTTCCTTGAGGTAGACAGAATAGTTATTTGTATCACTAGTCCAGAAACTGAATATTTGCGAGAACAAGTTTATTTTGACTGCAAATGCGAGATCTCGCAAAACAGTTTCTGGACGTATGATACACAAGATTTTTTGTGCAGACATCTCCATAAATTCTTCGTAATTCTGATTATTATGATATTTTATTTATAAAATGTTTGTTTAATGATACATATTTTTCCTGAAATAATAATAATAATAGTATGTAGGTCTGTTTTCGCGTAATACATCTTGAATACGTCCGCTTTGATGCTGGGTGTGTGTGATAGACTTGTTCTTATGTTTTCTATTGAAACAAACGCTGTATTTCCTTGAACAGTGGTCAACACTATCCAGAAGGCTTTGAAGGAAAACAAAGGCGCATTAAACACAGGAGTGAAATGTTTTCATCTTGTCTATGTACAAACGTTCTGAAGCCTTTGATTTTCAGGGATAAATAAACATATTTAGTGAGTGCGGGATCGGTTACACACAAGTGTGTTTATTTTACCCGAGTAGCCACACACACCATCATTCATCGCACACACTTCAAACGGGAACCAATAAATAAACCATAAGATTCTACTAACCAACCATTACGTCACTCACATCATATTTCAGACCGGGAAAACTTTATTTATACACTTGTAACAACATTAAAGACACTGTTATAAACTATAGAAATTTTCTCATAAATAAGATTGAACATGAGGCAAAAATTATTTCATCATCAATGAGAATGGGGTCCGGTACTAAAAAAAAAGTTGCATATATTTTGTTATATTATAAAAATATCACTAATTTTAAATGATTCTGTCGCCAAATTTTTTTAAAATATAAAACTTTTCATTCATAATTTTATTAAAAACTATTAGCACTGTTACGATATGACGTCACAATTGTATTTTTGTATCAGTAAACCAAGCGATAAGAATATAACATTATATTATTCAAAACTTGTTAGATTTTGACAAAAATTGATAAACTGGCAATAATACTTTATTTGAAGCTGTGAGCATGTTTTCGTGAAAAATATATTGATACAATCCAAAACTTTTCAAATTTGGTATTTAACACTTTTACTCGTATATTGATAAAGCGGAAGTAGTACTTTACAGAAAGCTATAAACAGATCTTTTGAAAAAATATATTAAACATGATCCAAAACTTATCAAATTTGGTATTTAAAACTCGTGTATAATTTAAAACAACATATTAGATTTTGACTATACTTATATGATAAACTGGAAGTGGTACATAATTTGGAGCTCTTAACAGATTTTCGAGGAAAAACATAATAAAATATAATCCAAAATTTCCTATTACAGACTTTTCTATTTATTGGAACAACAAATTAGATTTTGTTTATAAATGATCAACCGGAAGTGATACTTTACTTAAAGCTCATTGCTATTTTAAACATGGAATTGGCGGGAGGTTATGTGTTGCCCACATCAGATTTTTTACATTATGTCGTTATAACGATATTTGGAAGAACTATTAAGTCGGTGTTAGAGTAAGAGTATATTTAATACAGTCAGTCATACCAATCTCAAATAACAAAAGTCACCAAAAATCGTTTAAGAATGAAGCTTATTCTAAAGGCCTGTGTCCACGATGCTAGAAATCGTTCCGAGTTCTCGATCACATTTTTTGATCATAAACATTGAACTTGTATGACTACAGATGTCAGGTTGGTCGAATTTAAGAAGTTAGTTTCAGCCATTTTTACCAATACTAAAAACTAATAAAAATAAAAAATAAAAATTATCCCGGCAGAAAGTAAATTAAATTTTTACAACGAATATATTAATTTATTTATAAGTAATTATTTATAATCGATATCAAAAATGAGTAGAATTATGTAATATTTTATAACCTTATCATTTTCAAGCTTATCAAACATCAAACGTCAAGATTTTAAATTGGCAACAGTTAAATGAAATTAGCAACTTGTACGAAAAAATGGGACAGAACGCATTTTTCCATTCTAGTTTTCTGTTCGATTTTTGCGTCCAAGTTGGTAGTGTCCACGATCCGAGATATCGAATTGCGAACTATATCCGAGAACTCGGACCGATTTCTAGGATCGTGGACACAGGCCTTAACACCAATAAGCGTTCTAAAATATGACATTCTAATTTTGAAATAGATAAAAATATTTTGAAAATTGGTTCCTTCGAATGTAAAAATGTAATTGAATAATGGTGAATATTTGGAAGAATAAAATACTGTTTTTCTATATTAAGCTATGCTCGAAATTAGGGGGATCGTCTAGTCCTCAGTCTACTCTTTTCCAAATGATCGAAAAGAGGCTCTAAATTATTGTTAATTATGCAAAATCTGTTACGAATATGTAACTTAATTTTGTCATATTATTACAAAATCTTAATATTATGCCTGTAAGTTTTTATTTATAATTTAGCGTTGAAAATACACAAAACACGTTTCAGCTTTTTACTAATTATGGCTGTATTTGTCATTTATTTGTAATAAAATTTAAATCCGCGCTTTTCGAAAAGATGAAATTAGGTTCGTAACGTTTTAAAATTTTAAAATATTTATTCTTTATTCGAATAATTAACTTCAAAATTGACCAAAAATCAACAATTTTAGAGCTTTGCCACAGACATAAGAACAATAATATTGCAAAAATAAAACGTTACAGACATAATATCAAGTTTTCTTAATAAATATATTAAAAATGAGTAACAAATTCCTAACAGATTTCGCATAATTGGTAGAATTGTAGAGCCTCTTTTTGTTCATTTGAAAGAGCCTAGACGATCCCCTTAAGAGAACACTCCTCTCATATGTATATAGGACATGGGGTCTAGAATTTATTCTAATTTTGAACCTAGACCTTCTGGTTTACTAAATATTGTGTCTTCTATATCCGTAAACATAAAAATCAATCTGTCTTTTGCCTTCTTCGTCCAAGTCGGAACCATACAAAATTAGTTCTATATTCTATCCGATAACTCTTAAAATTCCATCAACAAGGTGTTGACTTTTACTAACATCATATGTTTTCCTTACTGAAGTCCCTGCATTCAGCATACTGGTACTTTTATGGGGAAAAATTCCAACTGCGTTTAAATTGTGATATGTAAGGCTTTGTAAAGGAAACTAGAATCTGGGACAATAGCTTTGCAGGAGTCAAAGAGCAGATGTTGCCGAGTGCTTCCTTTTCAATTCTGTAAGTAACTGTGGACATGTAGAGAGAATAAGTGTGTATGTTGTACAAATGTTGGAATGAAAAGTAAAATTAGTTTCTTGTTTGAATTATATTAGCAGATGTTCTAAAAAGAATACTAGGATATCTAACACAGTAAATAGTATACATCCAGATCCGATTCCTTTTATCTACCAAAATACAAAAATATGAGAAAACAAAACCCGATATGCGCAACAAAACACAAAATAATTCAATAAAAGATAAAGATAAATAAATTTGATGAAATAATCATCGATCAACGACAAAATTCTAAGCGTGGACCATAGTCTTCGGTTTGTAAGTAGTGCTTGTACTTACGTTATCATTACAAAAATCCATAAATAAAACCATATATGTATATTTAAAAGCATTAAATCTATTCATGTGAAATAAGGATGCAGTAGGGATGTTGCAAGAATTTTTATATAACTTCTTAATACTAAACTTTAAAAGATATTGTTCTTTAAACAGCCTCAAATTTGAAAATATCACGAAATATCCATTAGATATTTTACAATAAAATATTGAAATTTGTGTAATATTTTGAAAAAGTCACGGGATCTAGAACAAACTATCGCCTCTACTTTTATTTATATAAATATCGTTTTCCGATTGGTTACGAATGACGTGATGGATGTACTCCGTCGTCACGAAAGTGGGTGTTGTTTTTCATGACTATTTCTGGCGCCAATCTTTTTATTTAATTATCTACGAAAATAATAATAAATTATTATAATTTTTGTTATTACTATGAAAAATAGTACATAAAACTTCATTTAAAATATTTTTTAAAAATGTGAAACCGGCTCATTAAGGTATAACAATGCCAGTTTAACAAACAAGGTACAAACGTTTTGTTTTTCAAACTTATCACGATTAACAAAATTTTTAAATTAATTGTAAAAGTTTAATTTCTTGTATTTTTGAGAAGTTAAAGACAGGATCTGTGTTTATATGACATTTTTCTTTCGGAATGACTTCCCCAACAAACTGTTACACTCGCTATATAAGAAAGTTTTATACTACCTACAGTGTGTTAAAATACCTAACTCGCAATAGGCTATGAACAGAGAAAAGTATGTCTTAATTTGAAAGTATTTAATAAAATGTCAATTTTACACTAGATATTGTCAAAAATGTTATCTAAAGAAATAAAAGCTTTTCTTCTTGAATCTTATTTTAGACATGGAAATAAATTAGTAAACTAAGAATAGCAATATTCTTTTACTGCCTGTTAGAATGAATTTCAGGAAAATTAAATTTCATTATCAATTTTGACACCTTGACTTTTGAATTTAATAATGATCAGACAACGTTTCTGTGTTCATAGCTTACTCAGAGTTAAGTTTTTTGAACGCACTTTACCTACAAAGAACATAATTAAGTATAATTTTATTTGTTTAAATATACTAATGTATTTCTAGGATTTCCTAGCCCAGTTTTTGAATGGGTACTTGCAAAAATTCTAATACCTGAATGTGAAAAGAAACCACATCTATAAAATAATTTAAACGTCAATTTCATTCGTTTGTTATACTCTACCAAGTTTAATATTACTTATTTCTTAATTTATTTCCATTGTTTATTTAATGTTTTTCTTGTCTGATGTATAAAAATCGGCGTATCTGTTTGTGTTTAGTTTGGAAAACATTTGGGTGTTATTTACAAACAGTGTTCTGGGTTGGCGACAGTTCCTGTGTTGTTTTATCATTAAGCGGCAGTTGGACTGTGTTACACAGGATTACCAGGATAGACGTGACTTATTCCCTGATTCCCAACAGACAGAATTACAAGTTCCGCTGTTTAATGACAAACGCACCCGGCTACATAGGTACCTGGATAATGACGACGACATATTTCAAAACAACATCACACAATTATAGAAGGATATTTTTAACATATATATCTACTATAAATATTATTTATATTTGTATGCACGTTCATATACTGGCGATTCACTCTGGTTTCGACCCGGAGCAATGAATTTACCACCAAAAGTTTTGTTTAACCGAAATTAGTCGATCAGTTAGCCGCTCTTTCAATAAAATGATAATATATCCTAAACTATAAATGCAAGTACTGTGTAAAGGACATTAAGCAAATTCGATTTTATTTAGAGAACTGTTAGAAATTAAAAAATTGTTTGTAATTTTAATTGGAAACACTTATTCTGAACTGTCGTTAAAAGTTATATATGGTGTCGTGGTCTTTTCTGTAGAACTTTTTATGCTTAATAAACCTTCCATATGTATTGTTTCCATACATCTTTAATGATTTAAGCCACATAAGCCAAAAAAGCGCTTGCACTGTGGATTTGTCAATTTTTCTTTTACTTATTTCACTAAAATCGGCACTGCTTGGCTTTCTTTTATCATAGATTAATAATTAATAATAATTTGATTCTGTTATCTCCACTTCATTCACGATCTTTGAAATTTCTATTCTTCGTTCTGTCACACCCATCTTCATTCTTGTTTCTAATCAATTCCAACTACATCGAAATTTCTTACGCAAAAAATTAAAAATTAAAACGGTGCACCTTCTGCATATATCGTTACCATCGTGAGAAAACCTCATACCTCCATAACTCTCTTTTTTAAAGAATATGTCTACTCAGAGCGTTTTTGTAATGTAACGCACAGGAACGGCGTTCCGGCACCTATTTTTGATATTTCCGGGTTTTTAAAAATTATTTATTATACTTTGTTCCATTTAAACCATTCAGCAGATGCTCTCGCATCAGTTCCAGTTTTAAGTAACCGAAATTACATTGGGTAAACTTCCAATTTCAGCCAATCAGAGAGGTCAAAACTATTCCCTATTATCTGCAATACCGAATGTCTTAAATGATATTTTTCTTACATTGTACATGCATTATGCATTGTTCCGTTTTCTTAAAATAAAGTTAATAAAATGTGCGTTCCGGCACTTTTTTTCTACAAAAAAAAGCATTGTGTCTACTCATCGACTGTGTATATCATTATTCGTGTCCAAACCATATACATAATATAAATAATTAATACACAATAAATATAAAACATTACAACAAATATTTCTCACTAGATACTGAAGTGACCGAATTTCGGTAGCGAAATACCGCATCCGGACCACATGGAATGAGTTAACTGAGCTTGTTGTTATAACCATATAAATAGTCAAATTTGAAAATTATGGAAATAGGCCTTATATATCGCTCGGCATTAACTAGGACGGAGGAAAACAGTCCTTGCTATTTAGTGTTTCAATGTATAATAGGAACTTATATTCCTCAAAAAGTTAAATTCATTCATATTTGCGGTCAATACTACTCTACGAGACATTTTTCATAATGTTTTCTACTCTTTCTAGGCTAAATAAAATATTTTAGTACAGAGTATTTTACTGTAATTTGTTTTCTATAGTGGTAAAAAATTAAACACATGTGCCTCCTGCAACATTTTTTTTTTTTGTGTTGTGAGGTTTTCTCACCAATGATCAATGTAGCAATATGCCAATCATTCTTTCATGAATAATTTATAATTTATGATCCAATGTCATATTTTGTGAAGAATTTTATGAGTATATCGCTGCGTCACTTCACTTATTTTCTAATACTCAAAACTCCGCACAAACTGCAAAACTAATTTAATTCAAATGTGGTAAGTAAGCCGACAATAGCTATTTATGTATTAAGAGCGCAAAATGGGACATTGTCGATTGAGAGGTTGTTGCCGCGCGACGCAGGAGCGCGATATTCTCTCGAAATCGACAATGTCCATTTGCACCCGAAACACACACACGATTTTTTCTACAGTCGTCCCAATGGGGGACTGAAAAGTCGACCAGTTACAAACCAGCTTCTTATTAAATTAAAATCTAAAAATCAAATTGTTCCAAAAACAATATTTGTCAGTTGACGTTGAATTTGTAATCAGTGGAGTAGTAATTTGATATTTTATTTAGAAATGCCTGTTAGTTTCACTAACCAAGAATACACCGACATGCATTGGGTGTACGGAGAAGTGTGACAAAACAGTGCTGCTGATGTTAGACGCTACAATGAGTTTTACCTTTGATTATATACAACATGTTACTATATAATCAAAGGTTTTACCCATACAAAATGGTGAAAACTTTGAACATTTGTTATAACTATTTTTGTCATTAATAAAAAATGTTTTATCCATACTCCGGGCCCTATTCTGTAACTTGATAGTTAATTTTTAACCACTGGTTAAAATTTTTATCCAGTAGTTATTGATTTGACAACTAAATATTCCTTTTTTTGTTATACGTCAACATACTTGATTGGTTAACAAAATTAACCAGTGGTTAAATATTAACTACTGAGATACAGAATAGGCCCCTCCGTCTCTGACTTCAAACCTTCAAAAATAAGAAATGTAGTTGTCATTCAAACTACTGTGATTTTTAAATTATTCTTTATTCAAATAAATTATTCTTATTGGTCCATTTTGAAATGTTCTTATAATTGCACCATACATATTAGAAAAGAAATTATTGCAGATTACGATATATTGCAACCTTGTTTATTAAGAGGTAACAGGTAACGTATGGCATATTACTTACATAACACCCTATATAATGTACACTTTGTACTTACAGTACTACTCAATAAATAACGATTACATTTAATTTTAATTTATCGTTATTTTCCATTCTTCTTGAGCTATTCCTTTTATCTAATCTAATCATTTTATACTTTCGTTTTTGTAAATGAATGCCCTATTTTATTATCACAGCAGTGCGGGATTTTGTTTGGTTATGTAGTATACCGAGAGCAGTTGAATGTCAGATTGACTTGTGAAGGTGGTAAATGTGTAACTACAGTGTCATTAGTTCCTAACTAAACGTTTCCATGAAGAATGTAGACAAGTGACATTTCTCAACATTGTATAGTTAGAAATTTGGACAGCGAGCGGTTTTTTCTACTTTGTCGCGCATGAGCGGCAAACTGACATTTTG
Source organism: Harpalus rubripes (assembly GCA_963082715.1). Taxonomy (NCBI): domain Eukaryota; kingdom Metazoa; phylum Arthropoda; class Insecta; order Coleoptera; family Carabidae; genus Harpalus; species Harpalus rubripes. The sequence continues at coordinate 17,607,160 of OY720448.1, forward strand.
CGTTGACAAAAGAGAGCGCAAATGGCTATTTTGTATAGACTGTAGAAAAAAATTATTACAGTAACTTGACAATAAAAAAATGCAATTGCCGTATATGTTTTCCAATTTCTTTATATCTTTGACAAGTAAAAAAAAATTAAAAGATATTTAATTACTTTTCTACGTATCATTTGATCTTCACCAGCATTATTTCTGCCATTTAAAAATAACTAGATCATATATCAATCATTTGTGCAATTATATTTTTATTTGAATGTTTTTTCTGGTGCAGCTGAATATTGTTTTTACCCTGATATACACTGACTAAATTTTCATTTATATAACATTTAGTTTTTGCTTGGCGTGGGGCTTTGTGTGTAAACTAGCACGTGTTTGTGAATGCGGGTAACCTTGAGGGACACGTGGAGGAATGGAGTGAGTGGAGAGTGCACCTGATGCACCAATTATGCCCTAATTACTCTTGAATATTATTAAACAACCTGTATAAGGTAAACGGCGATGATATAGATTTTATTCTAAGTACACACTTTTTATTGCTCTATTTCATTTTTTATTGGAATTCATGTAATTTATGTTACAATTAATCTAAGAACATATTAATATTGTTGTTTAATAATTATTTCAAAACATGCATTAGTTAGTTATAATGAAGTATAAATTTTGATGCAGGCGTTCTTTATATTTATTTATGTACCAGTCAGCGTTTATACCCCTTTTGCTCTAACACAGCGAAAGCTATAAACACAAATTTATTTTATGGTTACATATTGTAACGTTTTTATATTTATCTGGGTGAAGTGTAAATATAAGACAATTATTATTAATTAAAATTAAGTGTTTATTAAACTATAATGAAAGTTACTATTACTAATGTTAAACAATTATTAAAAACTAATTAAGACTAAAACTATAATTAACTAGATAATACTAACACTAACATTATTTATAACGAATTAACACTACTATTTATTTCCACAATATTACTAACTATTTATTTCACTACGCGTTCCAATCTTAGACTGCCGGTCTGTTGCAGACTCTTGTAGACTGTTTACGCGATATTTATATCGCTATATTTATATCACTATATTTATATCACTATATTTATATCACTATATATATATATATATATATATCACTATATACTTATATCATGTTCAACTGTCCGCCTACCGACCTCCACAGCGTCTATATACTCAACTGACGCAACAGCGTCTGTATATTCAACTGCTCGGACAGAAGTCACACCTTTCATCTCACTGTCTGTCTATTTATGTAACTCTCTTTCTCTCTCTCTCTCTCTTCCACAGCCTCAGTATCACCGACTTTCCGAATGCCACAATTCTTCAACACCAATGCCGAGTATTAGCTTCCACTTGCCGTTACTGTCCCAATATACCTAGCTTCCCAATACTCTACAACGCTACCGAGTATTCTCTTTAACAGCTATCCCGGTATACCAGTAACTTCCCGACTCACCGTTACTGTCCTTGCATACTATAGCTTCCCAATCCTCGTCAACACTACGGAGTATTCACATCCACAGCTATCCCAATATACCAGTAACTCCATGTCAATATCTGTATTACTCTGTAACTAACTGTGTTAACTGCACTAATGTGTCTGTCCGTCTTCACTAATGGAACTGCACTATGTAAGTCAACCCTCGATCACACAACTAGTGTTGTGTGATCAGGGATTCAACTGAACTAACTGTCTCGCGCAAAGCTACGTCCATTATATACAGCTGCCATTATTTTCTAGAACAGTCTAGAATATTCGAACCCATAATAACAATAAACACAAAAGGTTCAGGCGACCGGAAGTAATTAAACACTTCGCGGCCAGTCTGTTTACATCGGCCGGCTACTAGCGCGATTACGTCACCGCTATAAATAGACACTCGCTTACAGTGGCGGCGACGGCGGGCGTTACAATATTTATTTTATGTACATATTCAGTATCAAAATACATACCTACCTGTTAAAGTGAAAAATATGAAATTTAATGACAATTCTTGTGGTTATTTTTGCAAAGTACACTACTCGCCTTTTGTGTACACTTGCAATTGTTCTTCCTCGGTATAGTATGACTAGCGAATAAAAGTTGGCGATTAGATTATTTAATAGATGTGGTTTCTTTTGAAAACATTTCCCTATATTTTATTTGAAAGGAAACTGACCCTTATGTATTCCGTTACAGAAGATTAGAATTGTACTCAATACCGGGAGCCATTTAAAATGACCTTAGCAACAGGATTCAGGGATGTATTTAAAAAAATTAATATCGCAAATTTTAGTTCGTTTGTATCAGGTGTAAGCAACCCTCAAGTCGGAAAGAGGAAATTAAAAATAATCCTATTTCATAGAATTGCCAAACTAAATAGTTTAAAGATCAAAATATTTTGTTATATAGAACATAAACGAAAAATGTTTAAAATATTTTAAACGCACCCCTGTTTCATATTCAGTTACCCTAGTCGGCCATCTATTTTCAGCCTGACATAGTAATGTATTTCTGTGCTTTCCTAGTCCAGTATTTAAATGGATTCATGCAAAAATTTCATACCTGAATATTTCGTACAATTCTATTCTTCTCTAGGGTTTCAAAAGAAACGACATCTATAAAATAATTTAAACGTCAATTTTCATTCGCTAGTCATACCATAATACTTGGGAATATTTTGCAAGCAGTCATTTAATTTCCCGCTAACTTTAAATTTGTCAGTATCATGATGGAAAGCCAGACAGACGACATAATTCTCGCTAGTGCGGCATATGTTATTTTAAATGGGGGATATATTTTACTAAAGAAAAACCAAAGGCGCAAAAGAAGATCCTATTGAAACGTGAAATATAGCGATTGAACACGAACGAGGAAATAGGGAGTGATCTAGGAAGTAGGAGCTACGGCAAATATGATAGGCAAGCATTGGCGAGGTCGATATTTTATATTTCTCGCTTGGTCTCTTCTCGTTTGCGTTACTACTTTCGATCCGTTCGAAATCTCTTTCCAGCTTGGAACATTTTGAGTTTCCACTTCGGAAACAGGTGGCTGTCTGGGGAGGTTAAATCAAGCAAATATGGTGAAAGCAGATGAATCTAGATGTTTAAAATCTGCCAATTTTAGCTGCGCGATTGTACTTGAACGAACTGGTACATTGTTATGATAAAACAGCACGTTTTTCTCAATCTTTCTTGCGCTTGTAGGGAGAATACTATAAAAAACCAAATAAAATTTGTTTTCGAATTAAAATAAATTTGTATTGTTTCTCATATATTTATACAATTAAAATTAAAAGAGCTTCCTTGTACGTTACAACCAATATTATTACTAAACAGAACAGTAAAAAAAACCTCCAATTAAAAAATTACAAACAATCAAAAAAATCTTTCCGCTTACATCGCACAAAAAATAATAACGCCCCATTAAAGCGCTTTTATTTAGCAACACGCACTGTTGGGGAATAGAATTGTCCACTTTAGAGTCTTTATGGGTAAGGGTGTTTTTCGCTTGTGCCTTATGGTGGGTGTGAATGTTTTTTGCGGTGTGCAGTGTATACAGTGTTCATGTACAATGTTTCCTAAACCCTCCGAGGGATATTAATTGATTCAATAAGAGTGAAAACACGCGCGAACGTGGCCCGAGCAGACAACACAAATAAAACGATACCGAGAATACGTGACAGCCAGCGACGGACGGAAAACTCCACACTTCTTTCTATACATGTGGGAGAGGAGACAAGCTTACGTACACCTTACAACACAAATTATTGCAATACTGGAGAGAGGAACGCCGACCAAAAGACCAACAAGAAGCAACACACTAAAGCAAATAAAAATTACAATAATGATAATGCTTTTAATAAAGAAGTGATCATTAGATTAGAAATCAACTTTATTGTATAACTTTTTGGTGGCAACATTGTTTTTAACAACAAGTCCAACAAGAGGTTCGAAAATAATCGAATATACAATTGAGAGGACGAGATGTGTTTTCAGGGGTACGTTCCAAAACTTTAGAAAATGCTCAATATCGCTCCAAAAACCAATAGCATACTCTTTTAGCATACTCCCAAAACGTTCCAAAACTAAAAGTGTACACTCCAGAGTTTACTCTACATACCCTGCTTGTATATAGGAAGGCACGAACGTACTCCAATATGATAATATTTAGCGCCAATTATTTGTTTACGAATAGCACGTGAATGATATAATTTGTATAAAAATAATTAATAAAATATATTAATTTAGAAGATTATAAATACGTTGGTGTCCTAGCAGACAAAAGATAATGTTGAAAATAAAATTAAGTACTGTAATGGCCAAAACGCGGCCTGTCAACTTTACTCGAAGTTCTCTAAAGTTCTCCTTGCTGTCAAAACGGGTTTCTCGGGCGCCAATCAATCGTTCGATAACATAGCACAGGAGAGGTGGTAAATCTGGTGAAGGACGCTCTTACAGCGTCGCTGAAAAGAGTGGCTTGAACGCCAAAAGGGCTCGGGTAGCTTAGTGGAGACAGAGTTTGGTTTTTCATAATGAAATCATATGTAATGAATTTTAATATTTTATTAAAATATATTAAAAACGATAATAACGAAACAAATGAAAGTAGCAATCGCTAGCATACAATCGGCTAACACAAATGAACCAGCGATACTTGCAGAATTCGTTCATAAAAATAAACGGGCAACAATGGCACACACCAAAGTTACGGGACCGCGGCACAAACGGTAAACAATGACACACACCAAAGTTGAAACAAAAACAAACGGTAACAGTGTTGTCGCTCGACAACACTCATCAACAATCGCTATTTCGGAAACAGGACCGTGTTGACACACACCAACACTCATCGACAATCGCGATTACAGCAAACAGTGGTAAACTCCACTGTGCGGAAACATCCGGCTACGACAGTATCCGTAGCCGTACAATGCACCTTCTGCACTCCCTCACTAGCTGTCGGCACACACCAACATATATTTGATCAATTTGACTGCTGTTCCAAAATAAAGGGATACCCTTAATCACGTGATCTTACTTTGTCCTCTGTAACCATACTCCAGAGTAAAGTTTTGGAACGTACCCCAGGTCAGATAACACGTCGAATCGTCGAGTCCGCAAATTGTATATTCAGATGATTTTCGAAGAACCAAAGATCAGTCTTCTTTATTTTCACCTGAACGAAAATAAGGTTCCAGAAGAACTATGTCACGCTTTTCATTAAAAATCATAATGAAATCAAATTAAAGATTTTTCACGGCAATGATATTAATTAAATGCCATCTGTCATAGTTTTGATGAATGATGGAATATCGGAATATAATTTTGGAACAACGGTGATCACGTGGCAAAATATTACTTTTTCATTTATATCCATGGATGATATGATTCATTTGTTTGCGAACCCAAACACCACTAGTTGTGTTTCGCGAAACACATCTTACCAATGCAAATAACCGATGTTATACAGCGTAACTAAGAAAAATTAAGCTATATGATTGATCTATTTTCCGATGAATTGTATAGTCAGATAAATACCATGATTGTTATGAAGCTACAATTTACAAAACATGAAATAATAATTTACATTGCAATACCGTTACTCAGAACTTTACGGGCGTGCACGGTACCTAACGAAGCTAGCTTGTTATCCGTGCGAGCTCGTAAATTTCGGGTAACGGTTGAGCATTGTGCAATGTTTGATGATATACTGAATCGTAAATAATTTGAAAAAAAATATAGGAACCTACAACACAATACATGAAGCTATTTGATCGAAATAGTCTTTGGAATCATATGGCGAACCAAAATAATGAATAAATAAATCTGTATACATGTTGCTATGGTTTTAACAGCCCGTAATTTTTTTTTATGGGCAGAACCCGTAAATACATTCTTTACCACTAGAGACAGCTCTGTAATAAGACGTTTACGATTCAGTATAACGTAAAATTCTAATTTTTCAACTAATTTCTGTTATTTTTTGCAATTGAGAAAGTGCTGACTGTTCTTAACATAATGTTGCAAGATTTTACAAATAAATAGTATATTGTGAAACTATACGAGATACGAGCTGTAGGAGAGTGGTACAAGTACACGAGTGCAACAAAGGATTCACGCGTGTGTTGCACACTTTACTTTTTCTACGATCGATTCAACAAAATTAATCAAATTTCGAAAATATTTTGTCAGCTCTGTCAAACAACTAGAGCAATATATTAAAAAATTTACCCGTACCAAAAGTAGGTATAAGAGTCAGACTTCACTGAGTTCCTCTGTACAAGTACAGGTGTCTCATTTTCAAAGTTTTTTGAGATATTTCGTGTATTATTAATGATAGAGCAAAATTGTACGGTCCAGTTATTGAGACAAATTTAATAGTCGCGACAGGAATTTTCAATCATCGTTTGTTTTTGAACCAAAGAGAAAAACTAGTTTTTCACTTATTTAAAAAATACCTTATATATCGCGTATTTTGAGACATAAAGAAAAATTGTTTAGATCATTTTATATGGCTTTTTACGCATTTGTTTTTTTGGAAAATTATATCGTGAGATATTCAAACAAACAAAATATTTTTTAATGGAATCTTATGTTGAAAATAGTCTCATTTTTTTTCTTTAAATGTTTCATTGATGCGTTGTAACATTCAGTACATTCTTTTGTTTTAAACCTAAATAAAACATGAATCATTGAGGTTAAAAATTTATTTCCATTTTTTGGTGGCAGCTCTGTCAGCGCTATCCATTTATTTAAACTACAATTTAATAATTCATATCAATACGTATTTCTATTTGATATGTAACATTTAATAACAAACAATTATAATGTGTCATTTGATTTAATATAATACAAAATAGTGGTATGAAAATGTACATAACACATATAAATTTAATTTGACATGTGCTGAAGAGTGATAGCGACAATTATAGGGTGCGGTGAGCTACGTCATAGGGTAGCGACGTTTACACAGGGTTGAATTAAGTTGAAATTTAGCAATACATAGTATATTGTTATTATATAAATATTAGTAGAATAATATACAATTACAGATGATAAATAAATAAATAAATATATCATCACGGCTTATTACCCATTGTTGGGTGTACCAATCTGCTTTGTACACAGATGCGGTAATGATGAAATATTAGCACCGTGCGAGCGCTTACCAGGCGTCACCTCACGGGCACTCATTGCTGGCGTGGAGAGTGTATCACAGGGGTCAATTTTGTGCCATTTAAAATGATCACCCATCATATTGAACAAACTGCAATTACATCAGTTTTCATTTTGACCGTATCAGTCTTATTATAAACATCCAGAGCTTGAAAAATATAAAAATTAGTATAGTTACGTAGAAATGTATGCTCCATAATTGAAAATGTATTTTATAATTTTTGAATTTCTTTTAAGCAAGTTAATAAGTTTCAAACATACTATAGTCCATACGAGAGAATGTGGAACTAATTCTTGAACAGACAAGTCATTCTATTGCTCAAACGAGTATAATTTTGGAGCCGAACCAATAGAATTTGTTTGTCTTCAAAAATTAGTTCCACATCCTCTGGTCTCAGCGAATGGGGTATAATCACTTAAAAAGAAATTGAAAAATTGAGATTTCAAACCCAATCCAAGCCAAGCTTGAAATTTTAAAAAACTTGAATTTGCAAGCAAATATTATCTATTTGACTTGGTGAATCATTATTCTGCATTTCAATGTTATATGTTCATTTAGCATGTATTTCAACAAAATGGACAAGACAAATAATAAAAACAGATTGTTAAAAATTTATTGCTAAGTAAATTATATTTGTGCTAACAATATAGAAGATTACAATAACAATCTGATATTATTTTTGATACGTAAATTTGCAACATAAATATTGCTAATTTCGTACGTTTCCGCAATGTTACTGTAAATACTTTCTATTGATATTTTTGGAATACATATTGCTACAAATATTATAACAATATAATATTATAAAATCAAGTATCCATTATTGTTTTAAATTTGTGGTGTATACAGATATGTATTTCAAGCATATTTATATCTGTTATCATTATCTGGTATTGCTACAACACATCAATCTGTATTGTTGCGGGTCCCTTCTTGTAACGTCCATTTGGTTTACTCGTACATGCAATATTTATAATAAAAATATAACAATTTAATATAAATATTGATCGTTATTTATAGAAACCTTCCTGAATGAGGCCCTGTCTTGGCGTCGCGGTGCTTTTCAGCCGTCGTGACGTGCCGTGTGGTCTGTCAGGATCTACAGAACGCCGCAGTCGCTAAATTCGCTGACTGGCACTAGTTAAACATTCCTATAACTGACAACCACTACTGACACGACGACATTTTGCACAAAGAAACACATCTAATCGCGGGAATATCACACCCTGTTCAAATATCATGCACACAATCATTGTAATAGATCCAAGTTTTATATAACAATAGAATGAGAAATGATATTGGACATATGGTTTATTTTGTGTAAATAAATAAATTTATGGTTACATGGCATGCAGATACGTCACTTTTCTGATTTTGCGTTATACGAAATGAACGAGAATTTTATTTATTTCAAAAAGTAATAATTTCTTCATTATTTATTATTATTGTCCATTTCAAAGTATTCTCCATTAGATATAATGCACTTATGCCAACGGAGTTTCCTATCTGGAAAACGCTGTCGGATGTATACATTGTGGAGTCTCAGCTTTTCCTGATCAATGCCCTCTTCACCTTCGGGAAGAGAAAAAAGTTAGAAGGGGTCATGTCTGATGAATATGGTGGCTGCGTATCACGCCAAAAACATTCCCCAACATTTGCAGCAATTCACTGCACTTTTTTCCATTTTTAACGAAAAAAGTAATGTAGATTTTTTGTTCCGTTTTTATCAAATTAAAAAAAATCGCCGAAAGTGTCAAAATGATACAATTCAAATTCAAGTCACAAAATTATCATTGCTAGAGCCCAGTAGCGCAAAAATAGGGTTTATATACGTAATAAATCAGGAAGTGTTGAAAATTGGAGATTTTGTAAAGTGAAATGCCTTTAAAAACATACTCATTTTTCAACCTCGTAACTTTGCCGTTGGCGGCGCTACATTGCCAAAATGACGCTGAAATCAGTTTGTTTAGGATATATCGTTTTTAGTGCATCCTACCAAAAAAATCTGATGTGGCCAACACCAAACCTCCCGTTATTTAATTTTTATTAATTTAAATATACATACTTACATATTTAATTATTGCGGAAACTGTATTCAGATCCATTCCATATAACTATGGTTCTATTTACTATTTTCTTTTTAAAACGTTACTATTATTAATTTGAAATAATTAGTTCTTTGACAGTGACATTTATCAGTCAGCTTCATACATTTGAGATATGAACTGTGTAACCAAGGAGTTTAGCTTGTTTAAAGCGTAGGCTCCGGGATTATAATTATAGATATTTTATAAATCCATAAACTATATATAGAAAAAGTATTTTTCTACAGTCTATATACAAAGTAGCCATTTGCGCTCTCATTTGTCAACGCAAAATGTCACTTTGCCGCTCTAGAGCGACAAAGTAGAAAAAACGCTCGCTGTCCAAATTTCTAACTGTACAATGGTGAGAAATGTCACTTTTCTACATTCTTAATGAAAACATTTAGTCAGGAACTAATGGCACTGTAGTTACATATTTACCATCTTCACAACACAAGTCAATCTGACATATAACTGCTCTGTCGGTATATTACATAACCAAATAAAATGTGAGCGTGTCCCGAGTCGCCAACGCTGAATCGCGTCGCGACGCCGGGCGTCGTTTTTGAGTTACGTGGGAAATTGAAATCTACTCTTCGGAAGTCGACTTGTGAGCGTGTCCCGAGTCGCCAACGCCGATTCGCGTCGCGACGCCGGGCGTCGTTTTTGAGTTACGTGGGAAATTGAAATCTACTCTTCGGAAGTCGATTTGTGAGCGTGTCCCGAGTCGCCAACACTGAATCGCGTCGCGACGCCGGGCGTCGTGTTTGAGTTACGTGGGAAATTGAAATCTACTCTTCGGAAGTCGACTTGTGAGCGTGTCCCGAGTCGCCAACGCTGATCCGCATCGCGACGCCGGGCGTCGTTTTAAGTTACGTGGGAAATTTAAATCTACTCTTCGGAAGTCGACTTGTGAGCGTGTCCCGAGTCGCCAACGCTGATTCGCGTCGTTTTTGAGTTACGTACGTGGACAGTTGTGCTGCCACCAGCAAAAGTTTGGCGTGAACGCTTCCAATGGACATCCACTTTTCCACTGCACTAGTTTAATGTACTTGAAACAAATAATTTTTTGTTATGGTGGAGGACCCCATTGTGACGACTGTAGAAAAAATCTTGTGTGTGTTTCGAGCGCAAATGGACATTGTCGATTTCGAGAGATTGCCGCGCTCCTGCGTCGCGCGTCAACAACCTCTCAATCGACAATGTCCCATTTTGCGCTCTTAATACACAAATAGCTATTATGCAAAGCTGTAGAAAATTTAATAATCTTTAATTTTTATAACACAAATCTTCAAAAAGTAACATTTGAAGGTATTTTTCGAAGAATAGTATATTGTGTTATTAGGAGTAAAAGTGATACTTTGTATGGCGAGCATGGAAGTTTGCACGACGAGCGAAGCGAGTCGGACAATTGCATGCGAGGCACACAAAGACACTTTTGTTCCGAATGACATTAAATTTTTTTTTCAAACGCACTACTTTTCTTTTTATTCGCTAATTCTATGTAGTTTCTATGGATATTTATTTATTTTATTTCTACGCCGGCGGAGTAGAAATAGCTAATTTCTACTCCGCCGGCGTAGAAATTTCCAGCGGCGTAGCAATGAAACTTCTACCTTGTGAAACAAGTCATAAAAAGGCCATTTCTACGCCGTTTGAAAAAAATCTATTTTGAGCTTCAAATAAAATTTTCTGAATGATAGTATTTGAGTTAGAGTAAAGGATCCACACACACACACACACACACACACACACACGCACGCACGCACGCTCGCACGCACACACACACACACACACACACACACACACACACACACACACACAAACACACACACACACACACACACACACACACACACACACACACACACACACACACACACATACACACACACACGCACGCACGCACGCAAGGGTAGCGGGAGGTAAAAATTATAAAGAAATTAAATTTCAAAAGTTAGCCAGCTATGCTATAACTTTGTAAACAGCTGCTATATTAAGAAAATTCTGATTTAAAGGTTTTTTACTGGAAATATAGGCTCTTTTGCTAGAAACTTTCTGTATGGAATATGTATAAAATACATACAACTGCCAGAAGGTAATGTACGAAAGAAATAGAATATTTTGAAAGCAACTTTCTGTATGAAATTTGTACAAAATACACACAGCTGACGGAAGGTAACGTGCTGGCCACATCAGATTTTTTATATTTAAGTTTACGTTGCCGTAGCAATTACACTCTTTTAAATTGTCGATTATTATTTTATATTAGTGTGAATAAAAGATTTCTTTATAGAAATTCGATTCCATTGTCAAGATATAGAGGGATAAAGAAATATTCGTTTTTTAGGGAAAAAATAAAAAAGTTGAATTACACCGGAAGTGGTTGATCATGTGTAAAATGATTTAGTTTCATATGAAAAATTTAATACTGAATTCAATGGTAAAATATACTTCCGGTCAAGCCGGAAGTGCTACTGCTATTTTATTTTATTTTATCGGATGGCATACTTTACAGAATACGATTATAAAGGTACAACAAATAAGGTATATTATTCCTTAGAATGGTATTTGATACCTATGCCTGTCAGGTGTCAGGTCGATCATCGATCTTTGAAGAACCATTTGGGTATCTCTATCTTACCATTACCGTACCGTATTATGAAAATGCTGAGATATCCTCCATGAAGGTTCAGCAGCCGTGTTGTATACTATTTAGCTGAAGTTTAATTTCGTTGCTACTGCTATGAAAATATTTTAGTGGCATGTTGGAAAACTTCTAAATTACAATTTTCCAAAAATAATAATGAATAGTTTTTTAAAATAAATATAGCAAAAATTCGTCGTTTTAGTAAAATGAAAAATTAGTAGAATTGTAAATTTTTTTGCTATACCTGCTCCGAAGCCGAAATTATTCATTTTACGTGATAAATGTATATAACATATGCTGTAAAAAATTTAATTCTCGCACTAAAAACGATGTAACCTAAACAAACTGATTTTCGGTGCCATCTTACCCCTGTGGTGCCGCCAGCGGCAGAGTTACGAGATTGCAAAATGAGTATGTTTTTTTTAAAGACATCTCGCTTTACAACATCCCCCATTTGCAAAACTTCCGGACTTATTTCGTATAAAAAAGCTTCTGGTACTGGACGTACTTCAATCCCAACTATCAAAATTTACTAAAAATTATAAGCCGACATATTTTTTATTTGATCTGATATATACATCACACCATAATTTTTACTATTCTTACGATGATAAATTTGTATGTATATTTCCTAGTGAAATAATCATGTCCGTTCATTATAAAATAATTAAGTTCGTTCCAGAGCCCTGCAGGGCGCAGATGACATACTGATAGTATCCTTGTGATGAAATAGAGTGTGTTAATTATTTCCCAAGACAAACACTTGCTGTACAACACCCTTCTACATTAAACACCCCTATCTTTTGCTAATGAACAGATAATTAACGTTAATAGAAAAGATGATAAGTAAAGTCATTACACCACGTTTAATATGATTTAACATAATACGCTCTATTATTATGGAAAAAATTAGACATATTTCGTATAATTTCGTAATTACAAATTGACATCAGAAACGGGTATGTGACTTTTGATCAAATTTAAAGACAATGTTTGTATATTATTAATATAGAGTTTACAATAAATGATACACGTATTTTAAAAATTTGTTAAATATTACTAGAATTCAAGAAAAATGGCATCTTACATTTCATTTTACTCTTTTTATCTTCCGCCATACCTTTAGGTAAGGAAGGTATTGTTTTTGGTGAAAAAATTCGATAGTAAGTTTTTAATGAATAAGCACGTTTTAGAGTCTCTAGAATACGATTTGTGTGTATATGTGTGTGTATGTGTGTGTGAGTAATTGCGTGTGTGTGTGTGTGTATGTGTGTGTGTGTGTGTGTGTGTGTGTGTGTGTGTGTGTGTGTTTCAAAATAGATTCTATATTTGCAATTAAATTATATCACATACTATGTTAATCGCACTTCACATTGACATCTATCGATCAGAATTATTTAAGATTTAAATTATATTAGCTGTTTCAAATGTTATTGCATAGCTGGCTGCATTATGAAATTTAATTTCTTTATAATTTTTTAACTCAATATCCATTGAATATGAAATATAAAATGTAATCAAATCGTATAGAGAATAAAATATTGTTTAATATTTATAATAACATTAAAGGTGGATTTATGCAGTCTACTTTTTATTTTACTTTTTCTTTTCGCTTTTACTTTTACTTTAAGTTTGGTACTTTATGCAGCTACTTTAAAACATTCAATACACATGCGCAGATGCGATTTTTCTGGCATATAGTCGCAAATGTAAATAGATAAATATATCCTGTTAAAATGGACAAGAATAATAATTTGTGCATACAAAAATATTACACAGTAAGTATATATACTAACCAGTTTCATTTAATACAGACGCTATACTTTTTCACACATTCTTTTTGGCCACTTTATCCTTGAATAAAATATCTGTTTTATCATATAAGTGGTAATATTTTTGAATTAAATCTTATAATATACAATCTTGTTCTTCACTGATTTTTCGTTTGCATAACCTAAAACCTACACACAAAAACAAATACACAACACGCTGACGTTTGTGAAGTGGAGCTCATGCGCAGTTGTGATATTCATTTACTTTAACGGTGAAAGTTCGTCAACTTAAGGTCTTAAAGTGAAATTAAAAGTGTGCACATAAATCAGTACATATATTAACACACATTTAACTTTTATAAAGTAAAAGAAAAAGTAAAATAAAAAGTAGGCTGCATAAATCCACCTTTAGTGATTTTATAACATAAATTTATTAGAGTGTACCTACACTGATTAAATTATATAGTCTCATTTATTTGTATAGTACTATTAAATTTTTATGAAGTACTCTGTGTTGGCTTGGTGGTGTACGAATCGTGATGGGGCAGTGTTTTGTGAGTTAATTGGTGCATGAATGGAGTTAAATTGATGGTAGCTTGCCGAATCTCCAACGAGTGTGACCCGCATACAGAGGTTCCCACGATGGCTTTGCAAGACACACTCTGGGATACAATACCATCAATGTACATAATATCATCATAAAATAATATAAATACAATAAATGCACATATATTATACACTTTTCAAACCCATATCATATCAATCAGTTAACTATGTATTTATAATATGTTTAACTGGATTTTTAAATTATATGAATATTCGTATATGAAACATGAGTAATATAAGATTATTTCTAGGTAGTTAACTTCATCTTATTGATGTTTTGAATATTTGAAGAGTGGTATTTCGATACATTTTAAATGTCATATTTTACAAAATTGATTTTTCTATATGCCACAAACACACGATAGTAGTTTGTCGCTGGTCTATGTGATAGGTATTCGAAAGAGCAAACTAAAATCCATTATTATTTCACACTTGGAAGATATTTTCAAAAATAAAAAATATGGTGTGGCCAACACTATACCTCCCGCCATTTACAGCCCGAGTCACAAAAAAGATTATGTTAATCCTTATTTTTGGATTAGCGTATTTTACTCAAATTTTGACAGTTTATTTCTCAAAATATAGTCTAATCTAATCCAAGTAACTACCTTTTTTAAATCCCTCAATAGGATTAAATCCCAATTACAGAGTGAGTTCACATTCACACACATCCAAGCCTTAGTTGGATTCGAAATTAGAGCCCCGAGGGCACTCATGGCATGAGGCGTTGCTCTAACCAAACCATTGATCCATCGGAGCTATAATAAAATGAACATTAAATTTTAAATACAGGGATAGAACAGAATTCACTAATCCAAAAATGAGGATTAGCTTAAACATTTTTGTGAATCGTAAATGTTTTATCAATCTAAATACATACCTACATATTTACTTATGCTGAAAACTGTATTGAATTCCTTTTCCATTGTTCTATGTACTTTTTTCTTTTTAAACTTTACTAATATTATTTTGAAATAATTAGTTCTTTAATAGTGACATGTATCTGTCAGTTACATACATTTTGAATAACTGCGTTTTGTTTGTTTAAAGCGTAGGCTCTGGGATTTAAATTATAGATAATTTTATAAATTTATCCATAAAATATATAGAAAAAGTATTAATGCAAATCTATAGAAAATATAATAATCTTTAATTTCTATAATAACATTAATCTCGAAAAAATAACATTTAAAGTTATTTTTCGAAGAAAAACTATTTTGAGCTTCTAGTAAACTGCCATTTCTGGTTATCCGATTTTCACCAAAATCTAATGGGCTCTTTCCATTACAGAAAAAGTTCGAAATACAAGTTTCAAAATTTTCTGAATGATAGTATTTGAGTTAGATTGGACGATCCACACATACACACATACATATACACACATGCACACAGACATCATCGTGAACAGGTTAAAATTAGATTTTAGAGACCTTAAAATGTGGTCATTTACCAAAATTGCACGCCTATGGGTATGAAATGCAGTGAAGTTATCTGCAAGTAATATTATATCAGACGGCTCATAAATGACCTTGAATAGTCATCTTTCGGGAATAATATTATATTGTTTAATAAACCTTTCCAATTTAACGGCTATCTCTTTCTATCGCTGCAAATAGTAAAGAAATGGCGCGAATTTTCATGTACGAACGTTTGTACACATTCCCATGTAACTGAATATTCGTATTCTGTTAATAAAAATCGTAATAGTAAGAAAAACTGAGATCTATAGCATTTGTTTCTAAAAAATTTAGACGTAAAATGTGAGAAAAATCTTTAACAACTTTAAAAAACTTCTCGAAATATGTTAAAAAAACTTTTATTAGAGCTAAAATGTTGAACGATGCAAATTTTCACCGAGAATACAGGTATTTTAATGACTGCAACAATTTTGACGTTTCGTTGACAGCCCAACTGGCAATTGTTGGCGCCATTTTACTTTCTACTTGCAGCGATAGAAAAAGGTAGCCGTTAAATTGAAAAGGTCTATTGAAGGCGCGGGATATTTATTGTGTTTTAGGTGATTGGTGGTGATTCGCACGGACTAATAGCGAAAAAACAACAGTTACAAACATGCATATTTCTGACCATCCGGGAAGTAGATTTAACATTGTCCAGAGACAAGTGCCAAGGTATTAAAAAACTGTGTCGCATCCTTAGTATATAGGAACAACAAATTGTGTCAACGTTTCAAACAAAAATTCTATTTGATGAAGTCTAATTTTTTCACAAAACTTTTGTTACACACGTTAGCTTGGTGGTGTACGAATTATTACTTTTTAAATTACTAAAAAGTGATTTCCAAATATTTTGCAAATTCTTCCACAGCTGATTAATATTGATTGATATGGATTTGACATTTTATCCCTTCTTTTCATTGTACAAAATTTGACAGGAGTTAAAATGAAGCAAAGATAAACAGTGGCAAAAATAAGTTGAAATGTTTAGTTTTATTGTGTTTTGTATCTTTAATTAAGTATTATATAAGGAAATCAAGTTGCATACATAAATATTTAGAAATCAGCAGGTGTAAGAACCCATATTTAAAATAATAAAATTATGAATCTGGCAATATTTCAAATTTGTATCGGTATTTTAAAATAATTGTATTATTTAAAGTGCGTAACACCTTTGTCAAGACTATGTAATTATTTAATTCGGACTGTGTGTAAGATTAAGCAAATACCTACTGTTTTATTTATTTTTTGCAAAATTTGGCAGGTGTCTATTATCCTAAACGTTTATAATACTATAATTTCCAATGTGCGGGCCTTGTAAAAAACAACAAAAACAACATTTAAGACAATAACGAAATGCAAAAGCTAATTCCAAACATCTGTAAATGAAAGATTTGAAGAGAAATGAATTGTGGTATGCAGGCACCAGCACTTTTATGAAGGCCGTTTAATAAATTGGCGAAAATTACACACAACCCCAAGCCAAACACACCATTCTTAACTGCAAGGTGTAGTAGAACAGATTGGGAAAATTAAAGTAGAGAGTGATTAATAGTATGCTGAAGCACAATAAACATAAGGGCAACAGAAACTATTAATTACTAACAGAAAATGCATGTCATCTTCATACTTACTTAATAGATTACAGATACTGTGTTATTATCCTTTTAATATTAGCAGTTATAATTATTTTCAATTTGCCAGAAAACGTCCACACAGTTCATAGATATGTATAGTTTTATGTTTACCTCCTAAAACCTATGTATATTGGTATATCTTAGATAAAAATAAAATCGACATTTAGTTTTCAATAGGTTATATTAAATTAGCACCAATATCAAGTTGGTTTCATCTCTAAATATTTGTTATTCACCACCCAATTTAATATTTAGGCATAAAATATTATGTTTAAGCCTCAAATTATACATAATCGGGACCTAAAAAACTAAAGTCTGGTTGCCTAGCCTATTTATCTATTTGAGCACCAAATATTTAATTTTGCTATCAAACATTTGAGTATTAAGCTATATTTTTTACCTTCCGTCACCTTTAGGTAAGGAAGGTATTTTCTTTGGTCAAATAATTTGGAAGCTAGTTTTTGATGAATAAGCACGTTTTAGAGTCCCTGGAATAAGATTTTACTATTATGTATGTATGTATGTGTGTGTGTGTGTGTGCGTGACGATTTTTTCGGATCCGATAACTCAAATACCACAATTCAAAAAATTATAATTCTTTCGTATTATTTTTCTTTACATCCAAGTGAAGAGATGATTAGATTTTGGTTATAATTGCTCAGCTGGAAGTACCCTAATTTTAAGATTTTATCAGTTTTTCTTGAAAAAACACTGTTAAATATCATTTTTCTTCAAGCGTTTTATAATATGCATATTATGCTACTGTACACACGCTATAGAAGATATTCATTGTCTTACTAGTACAAAAATGTTGTTATTGTTGTACTAGTAAAAAAAATGTTAGCTTCTTAGTTCACCGCTGGCGGCGTCAGTCGCCACAGCAACACAGATCATATTGAAAATTGTTATTTGACATTTGCATCATTTGTGTTTTGTAGTGTACACAGCCAGCTGTGACTGATATTGCAAATAAAAAAAATTCCAAAAAAATGTCAAAAAATTCTTTGAAACGCTTGAAGAAAAAATAGTATATGTCATTTGGAGTAGAACGTCCTTTTTGTGTTTTACCCAGCTGCCAAGCCTCGGCTATCGACTCGGCCGCAATAGCTGGGTTCAACACGAAAAGACCGCTTTCTACTCCTAATAACATAATATACTATTTTTCATATTTACTGTTATTATAAATATTAAAGAATATTTTATTCTCTATACGATTTGATTACATTTTATATTTCATATTCAATGGATATAGAGTTAAAAATTAAATTTCATAATGCAGCTAGCTATGCTATAACCATGGAAACCGCTACTATATTAAGAAAATGCTGATTGACAGTCAGTGTCAAGTGCAATTGACATGTTTGTATTATATTATTATATTTTACTGGAAATATAGAATCTCTTAGATACATGAAACTTTCTGTATGGAATTTGTACAAAATACATAGAATTGCCAGAAGATAATATGCTTGAAATATGGAAACTTGTGCAAGAAACTTTCTGTATGGAATTTTTACAAAATATGTGGAACTGACGGAAGGTAATGTGCTGGCCACATCAGATTTTTTATTATGAATTTTATTATCTGCACAGTGTCCCATTTAGAGTTGTCACCATTGGGATCTCAAAAACTATAAGAGATACAATGTCCGAGAAATAGAACTTTTTATGCACTTGTAGGTGGCCATGTCAGATGTGCTTTTGTTTTTCCAAAAATTCTCATAGCGCACTAGCCAATGACGAAAAAATGAATTTGGTCGATTTTTTCATTTCGAAATTACTTCTAAACTATCAGTAATCGAGAAAAATGTTTCAAATAAAAAAGTTATATATTTTCAATGTCTATCCAGTGGCGTACGAAAATCATTTTTTATCTGTAAATTTCCGAGATTAATCGCATTAATATTAATAATAATCAGTTTTATTTATTGACTAATGGAAACTACTATCCATTATTGCAATTGTTTCTTCTTAAAGACATAATTTCCATAGCGTACTAGATTTAATTTTAATAAATTTAGACAAAAATGGTGAGAATCTCCTAAATTATTGGTTTTAGGCATAGGATACCCTTAATAATATATAAAGATAACACAAAAAGCAACACAACCAAGTAATAAAATATAGGGTGTTCCATATGAAAATGACGAGTTATAGTCTTTTGAAATGTAGTAAATTTGATTCGCTGTATTGAACAGCCTGTATAATTATATTTTTATAAAATTATATGAGCACATAGAGTATAGTTATCGTTGTTCTGAAAAAAAATTCTTAATTTTTACTATTAAAATAACTGTAGTACGCCTTTATAAAGCAATGTGTGTATTAGTTCTTTTTTTACAGAAAAAACGGAATAACTTGGCAATGCCGCAGAAAACTAAAACAAAATTCATATGTCCGTGTAGGTGAATAAAGTACAATTCAAAATATATGAAAATATATAAGCTGTTCCATTTGAAAAAAGACAAACAATTCTCACCGAGGGGCTGTCCTTAAATTACGTAACGCTTCAAGGGGGGGGGGGGCTCAAGAGTAGCGTTACGCAGCGTTAAGAGGGGGTGGGGGATGGTTAATGTGTGCGCTACGTAACGATAAAATATAAAAAATATTGCTAAACTTGCTTTAATAGTTTGAAACATTCAAATTTCGCGGTGCTAATTCGTATATGCAGACAGTCGTTTGTTTTCAATAACAGTCAACGGATGTCGGGCACAGTTCAAATTCGGGCCAGTGGTCTTTCATTCGTGCAATGCAATCCATATTAAATCATGAATTCAAGTAGTGTTGATAAGGAAAAATTTTTCAATATATATATATATATATATATATATATATATATATATATATATATATATATATATATATATATATATATACTCGTATATAAGAGTAAAACTTTATAGAAACCAATTATAATTGTGTATTTATTGATTGAAAACACCTCATTCAAAATTAAAATAAAAATAGGGGGGGGTCAAGTACTGCGTTACGTAATATACGGGGGAGGGGGCCATGTTTGCGTTACGGGTGCGTTATAAAGGGGGGAGGGGGTATCAACAATTGCCTAATTTTGCGTTACGTAATTTAAGGACAGCCCACGAGCCATAATGCAACACCCAGTATATATGAAAATAATTTTGCTTTTTGCTCCATGAGTAATCGAATAAGTTTTGTTAATAAATTTATGCTGTATTTCTAACAAGGGAGATATCGAAAACGGTTATTTCAAAGACTCAGCCTGTATATAATTATCATAATGTTAAGAAATAAAAAATCAAAAATATAAACATGAACTTTATTATAATTGGTTAAATACAAACTTTAGAGAACACCTCTAAAGCATAGATAAATTATTAATTGCCTTCTATTTAATTATTTAGTTTTGTATATGTTTATTATATCTAAATCATGTAACACAAATGCAATGTTTTGTGCGGGCACAATTTAAAGCATACCGCAAATAGTAACAATTGTCCAACACATAGTAACATCATTAAGATTAAAAGGATAACAACGTATCCTAACACAACATACCCGCACATGTGCGCTGCCACCAATATGTTCTATGCCATGCCATTGCTATGTACACAACACACAGACATCGGAAGTGATAATCTGGTAGATGTGAGCTAATTGAACTATAGTGCAGTATATCTATCAAGCTTATTGCCAGACAAAGAACTGCCCGCATTCTACAGACAGACAACAATGCAATAGCATACCAACAAGCAACTGATTTCACACAGGCTAGATGCTAGAACAAAAAATATGAGCCTAACGACAATGAAGTTTTGAATCATTACATATATTTATAAAATTTCTTCAACAGGTTGGAAATAGTTCTATGGTTTAAGGTAAGAACAACCAATGATAAAATTTCGTAATTTTTGGAGTTACGGATTTAAAATAATACCGAGAGTATACACTTATGAAAATATTATAATATTAAAGTACTCAATAAATAACGATAAAGATAAAAAAACATTTTTTTCTACTCCCATGCGTGAAGTGAGTACTTCACGTATCAATTTTTATGTGTGAAGTTTGATTTTTTGTACACTGTGCAGTAACACTTCACGCACAGTGTGCGCAGGCCCGGATTAGCATTTCTTTACGCCCTAGGCCAAAATTCATGACTGCACCCCCCTCTACCTCTCAATATATACCGAGTTTTAATAATGCTTGATTTCATTATATTCTTGTTCTATATCGGTGCCTTTATGAGTCTATAAACGCACTGAAAACATGTTAAGAAGATCTATAAACGTACTGTTTTTGGAGCTTTTCGTTTTCTATGACTTACTGCTTTTAAAACTGATGCATAAATGACATCAACATCAAATTGTTGACAGTCAACAAAGAATTTTCATCCCTGAAGTTCAATTTGTTAGAGGGAAATGCTGCCAACGTAACTGATTTTACAACTCGCATTTATTAAAAATCTAATAAAATTATAAAATTACCCCAATAGAAAAAATTATATAAAATATGTTTCATAAGAACTGTTATCGCACTCGTCCTTTATAAAACTCACCGCGAAGCGGCTCGTTTTCCAAAGTTGGACTCGTGGGTTAACAGATTGACTTATGAAATTTGTTTTCCATATACCTACTATTATCAGTCATCAAAGCTACATTTATCATCTTTTTATAACTAGCTAAAGATTACCACTTTTATTTTACTTCTCTATCTTTCAAATGAAACGCATGTAATCATGTAAACAATAATTTTGGACTTATTAGATGCAGTTTTTAATTTTGAACAGTTTAACAGTCATGAAAAGTTTATATACCATATTGTATTTGCTAAGAATTATTTAGAATCTTCGACAACTGTCATAGCTCAACAGGATTTATCAATCACTCTACTATACTGATTTTGTATAATTAAAGCAATTGTAACTGTTTACGTCATCTAGTAGAGCTGGTGCCAAATATCATGAGCTATGAAATGCGCAGATCAAGAAGAGAGACAGCTAGAGAAAGGTCAGGCAATAGGGGAGAGAGAAGAGAAAGATAGAGTTTTGCTTTCTGCGCAACAGCTCTTGAGATTTGGCACGGTTATAACTGCAGGCACTTCTCTCTTTCCGTTTTCTCATTTATCCAACTACTCGATGTACGCCCCCTCTGTGCCTGCGCCCTAGGCCATGGCCTAGGTTGGCCTTATGGGTAATCCGGGCCTGAGTGTGCGTAAAGTAAATAGTTCACTTTTCACGCACAGAATGAATCTCTTTATATATATACGTAAATTATGTGTTGGTAAATGATCCGGAGAAATAACAACGTTCTGAAATGAAAAATTGTGATCATTAT
The DNA here is from genome assembly GCA_963082715.1 of Harpalus rubripes. NCBI lineage: Eukaryota > Metazoa > Arthropoda > Insecta > Coleoptera > Carabidae > Harpalus > Harpalus rubripes. The sequence goes on from OY720448.1 coordinate 17,629,857, forward strand.
TTTAAATATTACAAACCGAATTGTATTTTAATAAAACAAAGCTTTTAAACTCCCGTAACGTTGGTAACCATGGTTACAGAAGTCGATAATACAGAGGCTTTACGTTAAAAGAATGACAATGTGAAGATAAAATTATATTTTATTGCAAGGTCGTAGAAAAAGTATAGTATGTAACACGTGTATGAAGCCTATTTTACATTCGAGTGGTTTGCAATACTCGCCTTTGCTCGTGTCGCAATCTCCACCCTCATGTAAAAACATGGGCAGAGACTACGTAGAAACCGATAACGTGATTGCCCGCAGCGCGCGGCAGGCGGGCGACGTAAGCGGGCAGCTGTGTAAACAGGGAGAGATGAGCGTAATTACCGGCTCATTGTTATATCGTTCGGGACGTGGCTAGAATGTTCTGGAAAATATTAAGGCAGCTATATAAGCGACGCAGCTCTGCCAAAAAATAAGTAAGGCAGTTAATGAGTTTAGTAGTACACCAGTTTTGTGGTGAGCATATGCATTATAGTGTCGAGTGGAGTGCTCGGGAAGTTATTGGTATACCGAGATAGCTGTGGAAATGAATACTCGGCAGTGTTGACGACTATTGCGAAACTAGACTATACAGGGTCAGTAACGGCGAGTGGAAGTGAATACTTGGCATTGGTGTTAAAGACTTGTGGCATACAGACAGTTGGCGATACTGGATAGGAAATCAGTCAATTAGTAGAGTTGAAGAGAGTTCAGAAAGGGAATTGAAAGGAGTGAATTCTGTCCAGGCAGTTGAGTATACAGACGCTCTGAAAGTCAGTTAGTGACATAAATAGCGTGAAAATAATTAGTCGTATTATTTAAGAAACTGTTTTCTTAGAATAAAATAAATTATTAGTTTCTGGTTTCTATCCGATTTAATTTTTTTCAGAATTTGTTAAAATTGCTTCATTGTAAAAAACTATTATATTATACTTAGCATTAAAACATGTTTGACTCTTGAAAATTTAAAAAAAACCTCTGCGCCGCTTTTTTTCCCACAAATTTTGTATCCATCGTATTGTGAAATTATAAATCTGGCAAACCTAATTCAACATTAATTAGCATCCTAATTCTAATTCCGAAACAGAGAAAATATATTATTTATTTGGCACTTAGATCCCTTTAAAATTAAATTTAAGAAACAGCGATGAACAATAGTATAGGTATCAGGAAATACATTACATTACATCGTTTAAATCGTTGTAAACGTCCTAGTAGTAGCCGAGATCAACTATAGTACTGATTAAGTTAATATCGTTCTAGTTCTTCTCAAATAGCTCATTACTCCGGCTTAGAATAAACACGCGACGTATCGGATATCCGATATCTTATAATCCGAACGGATTACACTATTCACTTCGCTTAGCTCACATGTGAACCTCTCTGTAATATGGGGGAGTGAATATGTGAAAAACTGATTTATTTACCTAACAACACATGGACCAGGAAGGATGCAGTTAAAGCTAGAGAACTAGCTCATTATACAGACATAAAACACCTGGGACAAGAAAGAAAACGTTGTATGATACACTGGGCTTGTATAAGTTCACAGGTGTCGGTCGGATTTATACATCCTGGAAAATATTTACGAATCATATAATACAGTTGTTATCAAACCATAGGCGTTTTTTATTTAAAGAGGTTACCTAAAAGTTATACATAGAATTACATGCTTATTAGGCTTACATGGCAACCGCATTTTATTGAGTATTAGAAATTAGAACTCCGAAGCTAACTCAGTTAATTGCGGTTACGTCAAATTGAGATTCGGAATTCCAATGTTCAAATAGCAAAAAAAGTGACTTCTGTGGTGCTCCTTCCACGACAGCTTTGAGAAGTCAAGAGGTGAAGCCTGGTAAGCACCTTCAACAGTACAAACAATCAAACCATAGGTTCTATTCCAAATTACAATTAAGTAGTTAAAATTTTATAAAACACGTTTAATTTAGAAATTATTAAATATCTAGTTATATTTGAACATAAGAAATCACACAAAATAACCAAAAAAACATAAAGATAAACAAATTTTACGAAATAACCAGCGAAAAAATTCTGACCGAGAATTAATTTTCCGGATTTTTGTGCTGGTACTCGCATTTGCATTACAAAATCAATCAATAAAACCATATTTTCATATCCAGCAACATTAAAAGTATTCGTGTAAATAAAGATATAATTAAAATGCAACAATACCTATTTGAAACACAAAGCATAGTTCAAATAAAGAAGAATGGATATGTGAGAAATTCATGAACTTCAACGGGATTTGAACCAGGAAGTCCTGGATCGTGGGCCAGAACTAGTGATGTGCCATTTGAAAGTTTCAATTAAAAAATTTCAAAAATGAAAGCTTCAAGCAAGTTTCATGAAACTTTCATAAGCTGCACCGCGCATGCGCAGTCCAACTCTCTGCAATAGACTTGCGCAGACGACATGCACGCGCCTGCACTTATCTACGTGCAAGTTATGTTGGGTTTATCTACATGCTGAAACTTGTATATTTTTCGAATATAAATTCAGGATTCACTACAGTAGTGCAAATTAAAGGTAGAATTTGGCGATATTTCAATGAAATAAATACAAAGGACAGTAAGATACTTTCTATTTTAAATAATAAATTTTTATTTTGTTTTGAACCTTTTGTTTTTCTTATTTATTTTCAAACTCAAATTAGTTAATTACAGTTTTTATGAACATTTTGTCTAAGCAGCCATGGATATATGACAAAAAAAACAAATACGTTGTTTTTTGTCATAAATCCATGGCTGCTTAGACAAAAAACTCATAAAAACTGTAACTTTGTAATTAATTTTTACGTTTATATAAAGAGATAAAATAATCGTTTCACATGATTAAGATGCTGCATTTAAATCTCTATAACTTTTATTTGAAGTAATTTTGCATAAAATAATTAGGTAACGTTTGCGCAAAGAAAAATTGATTTCCCATGTTAAACTCCTGTTCCACTTTTCGATTTACACCCTGTACATGCAATCTGGCTTTAATATTACTTAGACTGTTAATAAAAAAATTCCTACTCTTTTATTTAAATAAGAAGAAATAATTATAGGTAAATGTTAATTGAAGATAAGAAGACATTAATATTATGTTGTTTTGTTTATTAATTAAGATACTAATTTTGTTTGATAAATGTCAAAGATTTGTTGTCTTTACAAGCGAGTAATTTTAGAAACTGATTGATTACCAAAGGAAAGGTTGCTTTGCTTTACATTTCAAAATGTGTAAGACTGATTATAAAATAAAAATATTAATAAACAATCAAGGTAAGAAGAAGCCGGATAGTCGGCGCTCTTTGCCGAATAGTCGCCGACTACGATAGTGGCCGGATAGTCGGCTTTATCGACTAGTCGCCGACTAGTCGGCACATCTCTAGTTTTTAGCAAACATGAAAATACACTTATAAAACTTCAATTTTTTTATATTTTTTTATATTTTGGTAATTAAGAGCAATAGAAACTATATTTAAAAACCTTTTAACCAGTATTTTACGAGTAAGTCAAAATAAGTGATTTTTACTTCCTTGTACGAAGTAAAGGAAGTATTGTAATCGCGAAAAATTTCGGTTTTGAGATTTCAACGGAAATATCCATTTTGACCATCTCTGAATCCATTCTGACTAATTTCGTCGTGACGTCTGTACGTACGTACGTACGTGCGTATGTATCTCGCATAACTCAAAAACGGTAAGCCGTAGAAAGTTGAAATTTTGTATTTAGGACTGCTATAACATCTAGTTGTGCACCTCCCTTTTTGGTCATTACATAATTTCTAGAAATAGTACTTTATTTGAAGCCTATAATAGATTTTAATGAAAAACTATCTTAAAATATAATCTAACACTTTTCAAATTTGGTATATAAGACTTTTATGTCAATTGGAATAACATAGTAGATTTTGGTTAAAACAGGCTAACCGGAAGTGGCATATTACCTGAAGGTGTTAACAGTTTTTCTTCAATAAAATGGTTTCATTTTGATTTTAGAAATAAATGCTTCAAATAAAAATTTTAGAGAATTAAATTCTGTGTCTAGCACATCAAGTACTATTAAATTAGCCCTTTGTATAAGCGAGATATGTATATTTAAAACTTATATAATTTTTGGTTTTTGTAATGAAGCTTGCTGTGGATTAGGACAAAAAATAACAAAAAAATAAAAAATAGATGCTAATGTCAAATTACGTCAAATATGTGCAATTATATATTTGGGTCTATACTTCATATTGGTCTTGTGTAAGTTGTGTACAAGGAAGTCGTGTGGTGTCCACATCAGATTTTTTAATAACTAAAAACCGGTGACTAGTTACCGAGACAAAATTAAACTAGTGTATAAACCGTTTCTAATTTAAGGAAATGTGCAGTTTTTCACTCTTTTCAACTGTTATAAAAGTTATTACTTTTTACACTTAAGTGAACGAAATAAATATTTTACCGAGCTTAGATTAAACAATTTATATAAATTTGAGTTTTTGATTCCTGGTGATTTTATTAACCGTTTTATTTTACCAGTTAATCTTACTAATATAAAAAAAGGCTAATCGATTTAATAAAAAGAAGAGGAGAGGGGGGAACATTGCTACAGGGGGCACTTTGTTACATCTTAAATTTTCGCGGTATTATGCACGGGAAAAATTTACAAATTTTTTCAATACATGTCACTATTGTGTGTAATCTTCAGTTCATAATACAACTCCGTCAAAACCAATGCAAGAGATTTCTGTGCAAATAATTAATTTCATCGATCCAATGTAAATTCTATTCTAAATTTTTGTTAGCATCTAACTTTTCTTGTGATGTTAATTTTTATTTGTTTATAAGATACTGTCATTATTATATGGATTGGCTATTATTTTTTATTTTATAATATTTGAGTTTTCTAATCTTAAATTTTTTACATATTTTTCTTTCAAAAGTGAGCTTATGGGGTACTTCGGTACACCTTTGGGTTAGGTTTATTGGTACACTTACCTAGTTTATCCCGATAGTTTCAACCCGGTTGAAAATGGGTTGAATCGACCCGATTGAAGTTAGCGGGTTGAAATGATCGGAATAAACGCATTTTCAACCGGATTGAAATTTTCAACTCTACTCTAAAATACAAATATTACAAATGGGTTGAGCTTATTCGACCGGATTGACTTTACGGGATAAACGCTCAACCCTATCGAAGTTCATGTATGATTCACTATATTTAGAGGTCAGCTGCATTTAACAGTCAAATCGTATGTGATTATAATTGAATTATGTCAAAAAGAAACATTTGGCAGAATCAAGAAGTAATGCATTTTCTTTCCTTAATGAAGGAAATGAAAATTCTCGGTCTTTTGCACGGAAAAAAGCTTAGAATACTCCATATTCACAACAGCTAGCGAGACAATACAGTGAAGCAGCAATCTTTTTCTCAAAACTTTAGAAGAATTTATTATTTAGTACCTCGCAAATATAATTAAAAGTGCTTTTAGAGACTGTAAAATTTTCTATTCAATCTGTATCTGTAAATTGTAGCACAATTTTTTCCAGCCAGTCAAAACTTCGTGTTTTATTTTTCATTCGTAACCTTTTATTTTAAAAATATGTGCGTAATGTCAATACTTGTTCTTGTTCCATTTTCGATTATATATTTCCGCAAAAATCAAGTAAATATAATCAAACAAATACTGATATTTCGCCAACGCTGTCGATCGGGTTGAAATGGGGTTCACTCGACCCGCTATAACAAGAGCGAGATAAACGGTAGAGAGTTAACCTTGAAATTCGACACAAATCAAATGAAACTTTTATATAACATCGTTCTTATATTATCACAGACGACAATAATCGATGATACAGCGCATCAAATATCTTCTTTAAATATTCCAGTTAAACTATGCAATTATTCAATTTAAATGTTGTATGAGGGAACCATGTTGATAATGTGCAATAAATAAAAGGCCTTCAAGTTCCAATATTCCTTATTTAATAATATTGAGGACGTTTCGAGCTAAATCCGCTCATCATCAGCAACTAACAAATTTTAAGTTGAGTATTATAAATAAATACATAAATGTTTATAATATTGAAGCAGAATTACATTGTTGTACAATATCCAAAAATGTGAAATTACATGTAAATTATAGTCAGGTGGAGCATGGGCCCCCAACTCAACAATTCAACATGCCGCTAACACGGCCCATTAATAACTGCTCAATACTCAACTTAAAATTTGTTAGTTGCTGATGATGAGCGGATTTAGCTCGAAACGTCCTCAATATTATTAAATAAGGAATATTGGAACTTGAAGGCCTTTTATTTATTGCACATTATACAATTATTCATTACATACATTTTTCAAATATTGTACCTTGTTATTATATCATTGGTACTTGTATGCATTTGTAATATTTTTATTTTGTTTAATAAAATATATTTTTTATTTTCTTAATACAGAATATTTGTTATTGATTTTTTATTTTTTTAATTATTTACCAAGCATGTACCAATCTACCACAGGCATGTACCATTGTACCTTCCCCTAGGGGGCAAAATTGGTACAATTTAATTTTAAATTAACATATTTCATTAACTAATATTTTTCTTTCTATATTAAATATTTACATAATGAAACAAAAGACCAAAGCATGAATTACCCATAAACATTTTCGGAAAAAATAGATACACAGCCAATAATAATATAAAGTGTCCTAATTGTACCAATGTGGCCCCCTCTCCTCTACATCAGTTTTTGATCATGCACCGTTTTAAACAGTACATTCTTGATTTCGGTTACCCTTTAACTTTAACTGGTATTCTTTTGGTTTCTTGCCCTGATTTATATTATTACTTGTTATAAATCATTTTATAAATAAAAACATATTAACCCCCTGAAATAGGTAATAATCTATGATGATATATTTATTTATCTAGATCTACCTATAGAAATAAAAAAAGATTTATAAAACATCAATAAACACAAATTTAATACTTGCGGTTAAAATTTCTATAGAAATTCTTTTCGAAATCTTCTTAGTAAGTCAGAAAGTCATTTAAATATTGAGATAAACCTCTTATTTTCTTCTATAAGGATTTTCCGTTCACAAGTGTAAACTTGAGGTAAAATTAACGGTAAATAGTAAATACATTCAATCATTCAAATAAACTTCTTATCTGCTACTGGGAACCGAATCCAAATCCAAATCTTTTCATGGTGATTATCTCCAACCGCAGAGGCTGTAAAATAAAACCGCATTCTTTTCTTAAGCTCAAAACTTTATGGTTTTATTACCAAACTGTTTAGAGGCAAATAGTTAGTTGGTTTACCACACATAACCCTGTTAAACACACAGAATAACACCAATAAATTTCAACAGATAATAGACGCTAAGTTGCAGAAACCACACGATTATTTACTATTGTATAAACTAGGTATTTAATGAGAATTGTAAGGAATTAAAGATGGAAGTCAGTGAACAAATGCGTTAAAGTGACCGTTAGTTGATCTGAGAAAAAGAGGTTCGAACTTGCCGAAATCAAAACGTTATTTTGAATTAATCTCATGAAAATATAATTCAGCTCAAGCACTTCTTTTTCGGCCTGGTATTTTCATGTCTGTTAATTTTAACTATCAATTATAAGAAAAATATCGCTTTAAATTTTTTTTACAATTTATGCTATAATATCGATTCTATCTTTTAACTGACAATTAACTCAAAACAAAAAGTACTACTATATAGGGTGATTTATTACGTCATATAAACATATGTTCTCCTAGTTTTAACAATAACAGTTAATTTTTAAAGTACATTTGAAAAACATAAAGTTTATTTCTTTTTAATTCTCTCTTTATTTCGCAGTAAATGGTATTACTCTTACAGAGTTGTATACTGTTAAATAAAGTAACTTATAAAAATCATATTTAATGTATTTATTTTTAAATAAATTTCATTTTACGCTATAATCAGTGTTAACTTGTCTTACAGAAACAAGTTTCAAATCACAAGGTAGTAATTAGTGATGCCGCGAGATCTCGCATTTTCGAGATCTCGTCTCGAATTTTCGAGACGAGATTCACCTTATTCTCGTCTCGACAATTCGAGACGAGACAAGAGTAAAGCCCTCGAGATTTGCTCGAGACGAGAGTGGAAAGTCGAGATCTCGAAGGTACTTTTTTTAAATTTTTCCAATTAAAATATAAGTACATATAAGAGAACAAATTATTCATCGGTATATATAAATATTTGAATTGTCTCTTCATTTACATTCATATTTACTTATTCCTTTTAAAGTTATATTGGGTTTTACCAAAAAAAAAACAAACGTTACCTATGCTGTACTCTTCACACCAGTTTCAAGTGCCCGCACTATACGAATATATAATTATAATTACCAATATCTGCGTACAAAACAGATTGACACGCCCAGCAATAGTTAATAAGCTCATAATATTGCGTATTTTTTATACCGAACCATTTAAATACCAGACAGTAAAATAATCAGTTTTAATTAGTGGTACTCGTTTCTTTGCTAATTAAATTATAGATTCGAGAAATTCGAGACTCTCGAGACGAGATCGAGAGAAGGCAAGAAAAATTATGACGAGACGAGATACAGTGTAATCTCGTCTCGAAATTTCGAGTTGAGACGAGAGTGGATTGATTCTCGCTGTTTCTCGTCTCGCGGCATCACTAGTAGTAATAATAACGTTAGTAGTTTCTTGTGATATGTAGCAGTGGATGGACATAATATACAAATTGAAATAAATGAAGATTTGTGTAAATGTATTTTCTTAAACGAAGGTGTCAGGTATGAAGATTTTTCATGAATCTATGAACAACTATACGTAAAATGCAATATAAAAGGTGTTCATTTCATTTTGTCCACTCCACTATTGCTATCTCGAGTACTATAACAGCTGCGAGGTCGGGTAAATTAGCAAACAATTTCTATTTTACAAGACTATTTTAATGAACATAAAATTATTTTTATTCACCCAGTGGAGACTAACATTGTTACTTTAAATGGAACTATGTATTTTTTATTTGCTTATTCAATAAAGAATTTTATTCTGAAAATTCAAGGATATAATATTTTTATATTCTTATATAACGATTGTTTTTAGCTAAATGAATATAAAGATTTATATTAGTTTGATTAAAATATGGGTATAACAAGAGTGCCACGAATGGAAAAAATGAATACCTATACTGTATCTGGTTCTGGTTTAAGATTGCAGTGGTATGAGAATAGGAGCAGTTTAATCTTGTTGTAAGTAAAAGGAATGAAATTATGTTTAAAAACACTCGTTATAAATCAACCTGTATATTTATCCTGTTTTTAATTTGTGGACAATATGATAAAAGTTTGCTTATGCAGTTTAACGATTCCCCATCCAAAATTAACGGTATACATTAAACTTTACGACCGGTTGTATTTACTCTGAAACAGGGGTGATTAAGCATTGACTAAAGTAACAATTTCAGTTGTTTTTTAATCATTCCAATGTATTTTTAAATGGTAGCCACGGTAATTAGTAAGTCAGGGTGAGTAAAATTTGGAGTAAATACTACCGGTCTAAAACTTTTGATCTTATTGCAGCCAAACATATTTGAAATTAATTAAATTTATGGATAACAATACGTCAACAAAGAAAAATAGTACACAATGTGTGAATGTAAATAGAATGTTTATGTTGGCTTCCCTAAAAACACTGTTGATTAAAACAACATGATCTAATCCCAATAAGAACGTCGCATCCCGTTGGTAGGCACGTGACAGTTGCACGCGACAAAACAACTAAAACAACCGCCACGTGTGCGGGTAAAACAAGCGCACGTTTCTAACAATCAGGGCGTCCGTGCGGCATTGTTGCTCGCGCTACATAAATACGCAATAATGAGAATGCCGCGTGCACTGATTCTATGCTGGAGCTGGACCCTGACGCATCGTTAACAGGCACAGCAGGAACCAAAGCAAAGGGTAAGGGTAATACGAATTACAAATTTCGAAATCGACACTTAAAGAGAATAGAATACAGAGAAGAGAAGACTACACCTATGGCGGTATTGACAGATGTATGGCGGTTATATGAAATAAAACTGTTGTGAAGAGTGCACCACAGGGATTATTTTACGCACTAAGTAATTGAATTTAGTTAGGTTTAACCATAATCAGTAATATAATCGCCTCGCAGATCCACTGATGTTCGTCATATGACGTATTGCCTACTTCGTATATGTAGTATAATAAGAATAAGCAGATTGGGATGTAGACACAGTAGAATTCAATGTTGCCATGCGTGTGAAATTAAAAGCATATTTTAATCATAAAAACGTGGATGTACGCTAGAAATTTTTACGGTACACTATTCTTCACGAAAGATGACTATTCAAGGTCATTTGTTCGAAGAAAAAATACACATCACTTTATAGCAGTAGCTTAGCAACATTTTGTATTAGAAAGAGAAAGATTATTTGACCTATGTCTAATTAATTTATGTGGTGTGACATATAAATAATAATGACATATGTCGTAGAATTACAGATACCTAATTATCTACTACACTGCCCTCTGTGCTAATATTTACCCAGTGGCGTTGACGTTTAAATTAAATTATTATTCCTTGCTTTATAAGTTAAATCTATGTTTTTGTATTTTGAAAAAACATAAGTGAAGAACATAAATCTTTCAGAAAGGCATTATTTAGAAGGAAACATAATTTTCAAATGAATTATTCGGTGGCCGAGTGAGCTGAAGCAGCGTGTTTGTGCAGCGCTCGAAGCGACCATCACCGCTCGGTTCTCGGGGTCGTGGGTTCAATTCCCACCAGGGGCTTGGATGTTTGTGACTGTCCTTCCTTCATCTCATCTCCATCAACGCAGCGCAAATTGGTAAAAATGATCCAAAATTAAGGTTAAAAAACTGACTCACCCCCATTACCATCAATTGTAATACTAGTAATATGAGTTAAATACAATAAAGAATTATTATTATTATTATTATTATTATTATTATTATTATTATTATTATTATTATTATTATTATTATTATTATTATTATTATTATTATTTCAGTTAAAATGTGTCCATAAATATTTCATGTTGCACGGCTATGCAAACAAAATGCAATGAAGTTATCTGCAAGTAATATTATATCAGACGGCTCACAACTGACCTTGAATAGTCATCTTTCGTGAATAATAGTTTATATATTATAATTTATATATGTGTGTAATAATTTGATTAAATTCGTTAATTGTGTTGAAATACGAGTTTTTGATATTTTTTTTTTTTTTCAGGTTGGTTAAACTGTTTGTCACGTAAAATGACGAACATCACTGGATCTGCGAGGCGACTATACCTCACTTTACGATACCTCTGAGAACTATACCTCGTTGCAAACGTTAATGCGGGACTTCAACCATTGTAACAAATTAGAACGTGAGTCATTTTAACAAAACCTTGTTTGGAATTGAGTTAATTTATATTTTAAACCCCGTAGAACACGAATTTAGTGTTAATTTGAAAATAATTTAAACCGTTGAGGAGTTGAGAGTAAAATAAAATATATAATTTTTGGGGCAAATTTTTCCAAAATATCGATCTTATTTTCCGCACTTGCAGAGGCCTTTTAACACTTTTAACTATTAATATATCAAATCAACTACCCTGAGTACATTTTTGCAAGAATTAACAATCTATTTTTAACCGAAATTGAGATAGTGACCGATTTTACCTCTCGCTAAGAGAGGTATTGTATTCATGCTAAAAATCGCATATCCAGATTTTAGTGAATAAGCACGTTTTAAGGTCCCTAGAATCCGATTATATAACATTTTTACGATGATGTCCGTATGTGTGTGTGGATGTTGGATTCACGATTTCTCAAATACTATAAGACTTAAGATATTTTTAACTACGGATTCCTCAATCTAACAATAATGGGAAGAGTTGATTAAGTTTTGGTAACAATTGGATAACCGGAAGTAGTAGTTACAAGAAAAAAATCATTTAAATATTATTTATCGAAAATTTATGTAACTACTTATATTAAAGAATCTTAAATTCTTTATTCGATAAATATAAATTCATTATTATATCTTCTATAGATTTAGAGATAAAGAAATGCATTCTTCCGGTTATCCAATTGTTACCAAAACTTAATCAACTCTTCCCATTATTGTTAGATTGGGGAATCCGTAGTTAAAAATGTCTTAAGTCTTATAGTATTTGAGAAATCGTGGATCCAACATCCACACACACATCCACACACACATACGGACATCATCGTAAAAATGTTATAATCGGATTCTAGAGACCTTAAAACGTGCTTATTCACTAAAATATGGATATGCGATGTTTAACATGAATCCAATACCTCTTAGCGAGAGGTAAAAATTTGATTCTCAAATCAAACTAGGTACTTCAAGGCAAGAAATTCAAATTTTGTAATTGACACATAAATGTCACTGTCAAAAATATTTGTATGCCGCTGTCAAAAATATTTGTACGTTATTAAGAAGATTAGGAAAATAAAAAGAAAGTCAACAACGTAAAAGAATATACGTAAAAAAGAATATAAGAGGAATTTGCGAAAAAATGACGAATATAAAGAAAAAGAAAAGGAAAGTAGAAAAAGAAAATTTCAGGATATTGAATATAAAGAAAATGTATGTATTGTACATAATTTATATTAAAATATCCCATAGATTTTGCAAATATATGTGAGAATTATTTTGTAGTGAGACATGAAAATATGTATTTGTATTTAAAAACATTTTTCGTTTTATGCGTACAACCAGGTAAAATATCTGGCGAGAGGTTATGTGCTGGCCACATCAGATTTTTAATCTCACATTTTTAGCCAAAAATGTACAAGTTTTGAAACCGGATTTGGGGAGTTTTTAACTGAAAATTTAACCACTTTTATACCAGAAATGTACAAATTAACCCTCTAAATTACATTTCAAGATCAATTTTGACTACTTGACTTTAGCCTACCCCGAATTAGGACTTTTTCTGAACACACTGTAGTAATAAATGGTTCACAAATGACAGACACGTACATGAAAAACTAGTGTGACTGCAATGAAACAAGTATAGCTTATTGTCTTAACTTATAGTGAAATGACTTGACTTCACTAATGATGCGAGACATTAGGGTATACAGGATTAAAAAAAATGAAAAACGTTAAAAAATTAGTATTTTGTTAAATTTAACTACGATGTATACTTATTTATTTATTATCACGTTTAATTTGTATAACATTGATTTTGGTCAAATTTAATCTCAAATATGTAGAACAGCTAAATATGGTTCTGTGTCCCAACCCCTATAATCACCCGCTGTGTAATGCAGCATCCAGTTCATTATGAGGACACAGGCTATACTTATCATTTTTGCGGTTGGGTTTATACTTCGTTGCACGTAAGAAAATAGTGATGTGAATTTGGGTGCAGTTTTGAGATTGTTGTTTGATTAGATAATATCGCGATATTCTCCAATCAAAAAACAAGATCAAACTGCACCTATCTTCCCATCACTATTTTCTTACGTGAAACGAAGTATAGACTACGACTGGCATATTACTGATGATGATGATGATGATTTTTACCTTCCGTCACCTTTAGGTAAGAAAGGTGTCTTTGGTTAAAAAATTCGGTGGTGAGTTTTTGATGAATAAGCACGTTTTAGGGTCCCTAGAACCTAGACTACGATTGTATATATATATATATATATATATATATATATATATATATATATATATATATATATATATATGTGTGTGTGTGTGTGTGTGTATACTACAATTCCAAAAATTATAATTCTTTCGTATTCTTCTTCGTTACATCCATATGAAGACCTGATTAGATTTTGGTTATAATTGGTCAACCGGAAGTACCCTCATTTGAATATTTTAACAGTTTTTCTTAAAAAAACGATGTTAAATATCATGTTTTCACGTTTAAATTTATTATAAATATTAAAGAATATTTTATTCTCTATACGATTTGAATGCATTTTATACTTCATTTTAAATGGATATAGAGTTAAAAAATTATAAAGAAATTAAATATCATATATTAGCCAGGTATGCTATAACTCTGGAAACAGCTGCTATATTAAGAAAATTATGATTGAAAGGTGTCAGTGTCAAGCGCAATTGACAGTATGTCTGTGTTATAATTTTACTGGAAATATAGGATATTTTGCTAGAAACTTTCTGTATAGAATTTGTATAAAATACATACAACTGCCTTAAGGTAATTGTACAGGAAATAGAATATTTTGCAAGGAAATTTCTGTATAACATTTATACAAAATACATAGAATTGACGGAAGGTAATGTGCTGGCCACATCAGATTTTTAATATTATATGTTGTTTTAAAATAGAATAAACGACTGATGATGTTGATGGGAGGAATAATAGCAGGAATGCAGTCTAAATTTGTTTATTATTTAGTCTGAGGCCAACGTTTCGCTGCCACTTACAGCTTCATCAGGGCAAACTGGTGAAAAACATATACAAAAATCGAAATATGAACGCGTTTTGTGTGATTAACATTGCAAATTGTTCATACTTACAGACTAAGGCGTTAAAAAATAATAAATAAAAATAAATATATTTGTTCGAACATAGCGTTATCGTCTAAAAATAAAAAATGTATGAAAATATTAACAATCGTCATTCAGAAGACTTAAATAATTTTTCCTACAAACGTGCGTGAAAAGTACTTTTCACACACTCATTACAGTGATTAAAGTGGCAATTTTCAAGCATTAGTGCGTGAAAAGTACTTTTCACGCACTAGTGCTTGAAAAGTAAATAAGCGTTGCTAGGCAACATTAAAATTCGGTTAATTTACCTGTCAAGTATATAATTAGGTAGTAAATAATAATGAAAGTAATAAATATTTTTAAGAAATATGAATATACACTGTAAATGAAACAAATCTAATATTTTTTTAACAGATTGAGTACTAATCTAATTTTTAAGAACATTAACATTTTTTTGACATGTATTCTAACCTAATCTAATTTTTAATATTAATATTAAATGTACAATTTGTACATTATAAAAGACTAATCACAGTCTGTCTGAGATTCTTCCAAGTGTTTAAGTTCCATTTTGTACAGTGTTATGAGAAAGAGTACTAACAGTATTCGAAGCTGCTATGGATGCCTGTACACTCAGTAATATGAGAAACATCAATACCATTTCGGTTGTAGGAAAAATTTTGTATGCAACACGTGTGTAAATAGTATTTTTTGTCTCGTGCTATAATATAAACATCGCACTCGACCAAAAAAGTACTACTTTACACACTTGTTACATAAATAACTATTTCTTAATTTTATTAAAAAATGGCGATGTGTAATTTTTTTTCCTTTAACAAGAACTACATGTTACTTGTTTGAGGAGCAGGAGAGATCCTTAAAAATCAACAAGACAAAGACAAACAAAACCAAAAAAAAATAATAATTCTCCTATGGTGGCTGCTGGAATAATTTACATATTCTGCTTGAGCTTAGATTTTCAATGTCTGTTCTGAAATTTATATTATTAGGGTCATTTTTAATGTGTAGCATTTCCAGAATTAGCCGTATATTTAAATTCGGTTCTCTATCTATGACTCGGACTCCATCGAAGTCAAAAGTATGTTGAGTTTCGATGCAGTGTTGTGTAAGGGCACAATTCCCATTGTTATTTTGTTTTATAGAATTTCACTTATGTTCTGTTATCCTCGTTTTTAAGTGTCTTTTTGTCTGACCTGTGTATGTATTTGTACATTTATTGCAGTTTATTTTGTATACAACGTTTGTTTGTTCCATAATGTCGGTTCTATCCTTAATTTTGCTGAAAAGTAGTCCTAATGATTTGACCGGTTTATATGTTGTACCTACCCTATTTTAGCATCGTGGATTAATATAACATAATATATGGTAAAAGTATAAATTTAAAAAATTGTAAAACAAATGTAAATTACCGATTTCTTATAAAGAAAAAGTACATAGGTTTTAAGAATAATAATTATATTTTACGAAGGAAGGAATATTATAAATAATGCTGCATACTGTTGACAATGTGTTAATGTGTGAAGACATATGTGTACGGATGTTCCTGATCCTAATAACATGTATGTTGGGGGTGTATATACTGTGTCTTGTTATGAAACAAGCACAGGTGCCTTGATCCATCATCCTATTGTCCTCAAACAATAAACTCTTCCTTACTTCCTACTTTGCATATTGTTTGCATTTTATATTTTGATCCACTCCCTGTAATCATCCCAAATTCGACAATGCAATGTAATGATACGTTTTAATTTCAAGTAACTGTAACCAAACATATTTATATGAAATACTTGTCTTTTGTTCGCTCCGGGTTGTGTTGTGTTGGTTAACGACGTTCTTGTGTTTCACACGGCCGGTAACGAGGAAAGGAGAAATAGAAACAAAACACGCTCGAGATGCCTAATCACCAGGGCGACGAACACGACGCTCTCTTGTTATACACTGGACACTGGGCGTCGTTAAAGCAATTGTTTCTCTTCTAACGATTTCCACAAAGAACAACAACGTAGTTCTTTGATGCTTTGGTTACGTCACAAGCTTTGTAAGCAAAATAGAGGGCTCCACTTTACCGACACTTTTAATCAAAATGTTCCGGTGCTCAAATGGTACATAAGATATGTATTATAAACTAACAATTATTTTAAATTATAATTTTTTTTACTATTTAACTATTTCATCTGCAATTAGATTGTGTGTTAACTGTTAACCGTCAGTTCAAAGAAAAATATAGCAACGATATTATAGCATAAGTTAAAAATTACACAGCTGTCAATTTTATGTTTCATTATATTCAATAAAAAACGGTTTTTTTATATTTAGAAGTTATTTAGTATATTGGTACTTAATAAGGAAATTTTAGTAGATAAATTGCCGTTTTATAACTTAGGTAATAATTTATACTGGTAAAATTTCTGCCTTATGCAGGTACTATAATACTAAAAAAGTCAAGTTGTGGTAAATGTAGTTAGTATTTGGATGGGTGGCCATCTTATAAATATACTATTTATTCGTGAAAATTATCTTTATTAAAATGTTTCTGTATAACAAACGGAGGAAATTTAAAGTGAGTAAAAATATAAACCACTAATTCCAGAACAATTTAATACCCAAAGAAATAACAAGATTTTGAATACTCGGACCAATCAAAGCAAACTTACAGCGAATATTGCATATTTAGGTAAAAAAATTTAGATACTTACTGCGAATATTGCACTGATTTGACATATAAAATCCCACATGACAGCCTAAAATTGCAAACATATTTAAGCAATCTTTTAAGTTTTTTGTATCTAATTATAAACAGATAAAAGAAATAATAATATTTTGTAATGCTATCTTCTAAGAAAATTATCATTTTCATTGTACAAAATGGAATTTTGGGCATTGTGACACAAGTTTACAGTAAATCCGCATTAAAAATCTGTATAGGGCGCGAGCAGACACGTGACTCAAGGGACCTTGACGTGCTTAGAACCAGCTGATTTGTGTGCGCATGTCATTTTGACAAGAATATTGTCAATTTGACAAGACCAATGTTTTGACTTATTTTGATTTTGAATTGCTAAAATGTTAATATTTTACAATTTTTAGGCAGTAAAACACATGTAATTAAAAATAATAACATTTTAGTAGTTAAAAATTAAAATAAGTCAAAACATTGGTCTTGTCAAATTGACAATGTTCTTGTCAAAATGATATGCGCACACAAATCAGCTGATTCTAAGCACGTCAAGGTCCCTCGAGTCACGTGTCTGCTCGCGCCCTATAGAAATGTAGAAAAGTGGCGACTCGTTGCTAGGAAAACGGTATTTATAGAAAATAAACTACAAGTCGGTATCGCGCCAAGAAAAAAAACTTCATTTTTTTCGCATCCTTATAGGTACGTCAAAATAGATAGATTCGTTATAGAAAACTTTATTGATCACAAGAATTACCTACAAGTAAAAATACCAAAATATTACTCAATTTTTACAAAACAGAACATACAAAAAGTAGCCGAATTACATTTCTATTCTACAAACGATACTGCGTGATACCAAATTTCATTTCTATCGCGTATTCTATCTATCGCTTCAATTCTATAGCTCGAAACGGCGCGATCCCACTGCTGGTGTGGCCAACACAATACCTCCCGCCATTTACAGCCCGAATCACAAAAAAGTTTTGGATTAGCGAATTTTACTCTAATTTTGATAGTTTATTTCTTCACATTCACAAACATCCATACCTTAGTGGGATTCGAACCCATAGCCCCGAGAGCACTCACGACATGAGGCGTTGCTCTAACCATTGAGCCACCGGAACTATAATAAAATGAAGATTAAATTTTAAATACCGGGATAGAATAGAATTCACTAATCCAAAATTGACGATTAGCTTAAACATTTTTGTGAATCGTTAATTTTTATTAATCTAAATACATACCTACATATTTACTTATGTTGGAAAATGTATTGAATTCCTTTTCTATTGTTCTATTTACTTTTTTCTTTTTAAAACGTTACTAATATTATTTTGAAATGATTAGTACTTTGATAGTGACATTTATCTGTCAGTTACATACATTTGAATAACTGCGTTTTGTTTGTTTAAATCGTAGCCTCTGGGATTTAAATTATAGATCATTTTATAAATTTATCCATAAAATATATAGAAAAAGAATTAATGCAAATCTGTAAAAAATTTAATAATCTTTAATTTAAAGGTATTTTTCGAAGAAAAACTATTTTGAGCTTCAAGTCAAGTGCCATTTCCGGTTATCCAATTTTCACCAAAATCTAATGGACTCTTTCCATTACAGAAAAAGTTCGATACAAGGTTTCAAAATTTTCTGAATGATAGTATTTGAATTAGAGGGGAGGATCCACACATATATACACACATACACACAGACATTATCGTGAAAATGTTAAAATTGAATTCTAGGTACCTTAAAACGTGGCCATATACCAAAATCTCGATATGCGATTTTTAGCACGATCCCTATACCTCCCTTAACAAGGGTAGCGGGAGGTAAAAAGTATGGGCTAAGGATTGGCAATATATAAATAGATTTAAACAAAGTTTGTTTGCTATTTATAATCAGCAAAATGAATCGTTTTGGAACGTTTTCTTATAAAAATATTGAAAATAGTATTGAAAAAAACATTCCTGTAAATACTAAAAGTTCTAAAGTCTAAAGCGTATGTGTGGAAGCAGTTTAAAATATTTTGTGATGAAAGAAAATATCAATTTGATAATACGTCAGATAATGTTTTGACCTAAATTCTAACCGACTGGGCATAAAACGTGCTTAAAAAGAAAATTATAAAGAGGCAACAGTAAAAACCATTTGGAATACTACAACAAAATTTTACATGTAAATAAAGTATATATTTAAATAATAAAAATTAATATGATTTTTTTGTATTTTAATGTTTTGGAAATAGTCTAACAAATATATTTCGTGCATTAAAAATGATCTTAAAATTCGGCATTCAAAATGTGATGCTTGTAAGAAACTGCTTTCGTTTATTTTGATAATAATTTTATAGAAAAAGTACCCTCAACTTCGTTTTGGGCACTTTTTGGTAAATTACTAGCAAAACAAACTCATTCAGTTTCGAGGCAACACATACGTTCATGCAGAATTTTCGATAATTTTCAATGCACTTAATATATTACTACAGAATATAAAGCTATGCAGTGCAGTAGTAAGCTTGAAGAGAGCAGAAAGCTTGTAAAAACTCTTGAAGATCCGGAAGTAGCATCTCTGGCATTTCCCACAATACCTTGCGCGTGCTATCACTTCTCTACTTCACTTGTTTGTTCGTGATGCCAAACAATGGAAGCACGAGTCCTCAAATATTGATTATGTATTGTTTCAACAATTTTCCAAACCAGGAATATTCAAGTACGACAGGAAGTCACTCTTGAAATGAACACTTCCTTCCCACTCTTTCATCCGGTATGCAGTCTTTTGTTTGGGAATCACCAAGTTATTGCAAATATTTTTCACTAGTTTAGAATAATATATTCGGTGGTGTTTTTTGCCTCCCTGTGGTGAGTGTCTGTAAGTAGTGGAGTGGAAACTCGGCAGTCCTCTAGGCGTATTGTTGCAGCCAACATCGCAAAACAAATGCTGCCCACTTGCCATTGTTTCAGGGCCCGCAGAACAGATGCGAATCCCAATCATAACGGACCCAATCACATGAAAGAATTGCTGGCAAATGACTTAAACCGTAGCTTAACACTTCATTTACCAGCTTTCTTCAAAACGTTTGTAAATGCTGGGAATTTTACCGCAAAGGAGAAATTGCTCGATTAAAAATGCACTCAGTGAAAAATCATTCGGTGAACCTACTGATTATATTGCCCCCCTATTTTCTTTTTTTTGAGATTCGGTATTATAATTATATTTTTGTTTAACGTTTGTTCAATGTTGAAACTCAAGATTAATTGAACCATAAGTTCAAGGAATCTAAGTACAATTAATAATAGTTTGTTTTATTCAATAAATAACTTCTTGCAAGCATATTGTTTGCATACAATATTTTTTTGTACCTCCGTCAAATATGAATAGTTTTACATATCTCTCTAAATCGTCCGTAACAGTTTGGCCTGCATTTTCTTTTCTTAAAGTAGCGCTACTTCGAAAAATCACTGGGTACTTAAACTTTCAAATGTGAACTTTAATCTTAAAAATTAAAGATATAAAAAAATTAAATTGTAAATACCATTTATTTCTTATATTGTAGGTTTAATTTACAAAAAAAATGAAACTGAAATAGCGGTATTCAAGAGGTTAGAATACATATTTTAAACTGATATTTACTCAAAATTTTAGTAAGCTACTACTATTTAAAAATAAAATTGATATGATTAAAAAACAAATGAATTTGTTATTTAGTTAGTTCTGATCTAATTAAAAATAAATACTAGCAGTCTATGACCACGTTTATCTCGACGTTTGAAGCCGCTTGAATTTAGTAAATCTTTTTTCAATCTTCGAAAGAAACGATCGAGATTACTATTTGAAGCTGCTTGAAAATGCCAAATCAAGCCTATAAAGTAACAGGCTTGGACTTACGAAGCGGCTTGACTTCTGTCGAAATAAACAGTGATGCTTCAAATAATGGAACTACGCATGCACACATCCGCAATATGTTGCAGTGTTACTAAATGCATATCAGTTGTTGGTTGTTTGCATTTTACCTCATTTTATAAAAGTCGCGACATAAAACTTAGTAAAATTATCGAAAAGCGAAATATTTGGAGTGATGAAGAAATAAATGTTTTTTTAATGTTTTTGAAAGAGAAGACAAATAACAACATAAAGGGTTAAAATGAAATACACCTGTTGTGTGATGCAGAATGTATTATTGTTTATTTATTTAAGTGGCGATCGATTTCGGACGTTAGTCCATCATCAGGCCGCCGCGTCAAAATATTAAAAATATATATCGTAGAAAATCTTTGAATGACAAAAACATCTTATATTGATTCAATTTCATCATTGTGGTTTCCTTCTTGGGTAGTACCACACGTTATTTTTACAATTCTCCGTTTATCAATGTAATCTTTATGCTTTCATTAATTTTTCGGCATCAATATAAGATGTTTTTGTCATTCAAAGATTTTCTACGATATTTATTTTTACTATTTTGACGCATCGGCCTGATGATGGACTAACGTTCGAAATCGATCGCCACTTATATAAATAAACAATAATACATTCTGCATCATCACACAACAGGTGTATTTCATTTTAACCCTTTATCAACATGCAGAACAACCTGAAGAGATTTATCCAACATAAATAACAACATGACAATTTTTAGATTTTGGGATTATATATCCAGGTATCCAGGATGAAATTAGATCATATACCTCTCCCTGTCTGTCTGTATAACCAAGTATTTAACTATCATTTTTTAGTCGATACGAATTTAAAGAAAATTGAAAATAACTTAATCCTATTTTCAATCCGCTGAGACAAACCAATAGGATTTTTCAAGTCATAATCATAATATACTTGAAGCCGCTTGAATTATCGAGATAAAGATAAACGTAGTCTATATTGGCAGACTAAAGATCGTTAAAAAGTAGGGACGTTTTATGGTTATAAGTTGGCATCATTGTTCTGCTTACTGTTGAGTTTTTTCAACAAAAAAATTAGTAAGATGTTTAAAAAATTATTAACTATAACTGAAATGGTCACATTTTATGCTCAGACATAATTATTAATAGTTTGTAGGTATTTGATGGACGAGCATTAGGGTCGACCTGTCAGAATATACTCAAAATATAGGGTTAGAATATACTTATTTTTATTTTGCTTGTTATCAAATATAACTGTCTAAAGGCAAATGATGGCTGATTAACAACATTGTTTACAAATATATAGTACATAATACACGAGTACCTATCTACTTATTTTATTCTCATTAGTTAAGTAGAGTAAATTTTTTTTTTTGCATTCTGTGCATTGAATGTCTACTCTTAATTCTCAAAATGCGTAGTTTTTTGACTAATTTTTATACGATCGTAGAAGAAATATTATTTGAGATTTTTATTCAAGAACGTTTCAATGTTATAAAAATTATACAAGATGTAATGTCAAAGATGGAATTAGCTTTATGTAGGAAAAAAATCTGATGTGGCCAGCACATTACCTTCCGTCAGTTCTATGTATTTTGTACAAATTTCATACGGAAAGTTCCTTGCTAAATTAAATATTCTATTTCTTGTACATTACCTTCCGGCAGTTGCATGTATTTTATGCAAATTTCATACAGAAAATTATTATTTTGTGACGTTTTCTATGTACAGTGTAATGTATCTGCAGAAATAAAAGATTTATTATTATTATTTCTTGTACATTACCTTAAAGCAGTTGTATGTATTTTATACAAATTCCATACAGAAAGCAAAAGATCCTATATCTATTTCCAGTAAAATTATAAGACAAACACACTATGTCAATTTCACTTGACACTGAGATCTTTCAATCAAAATTTTCTTAATATAGTAGCTGTTTCCACAGCTATGGCTACTTTATGAAATTTAATTTCTTTATAATTTTTTAACTCTATATCCATTTAATATTAGGTATAAAATTCAATCAAATCGTATAGAAAATATAATATTCTTTAATATTTATAATAACATTAAATGTGAAAAAATGATATTTAACATAGTTTTTTCAAGAAAAACTGTTAAAATCTTCAAATGAGGGTACTTCCGGTTGTCCAATTCTAACCAAAATCTAATCAGCTCTTCGCATGGATGTAACGAAGAGAAATACGAAAGAATTATAATTTTTAAAATTGTAGTATGGAAGTTATCGTAGACGAAAATTTTGTTACACACACACACACACACGGACACACATACATACATACACACACACACACACACACACACACACACACACACACATACAGACATCATCGTAAAAATAGTAAAATCGTATTCTAGGGACCCTAAAACGTGCTTATTCATCAAAAACTCACCACCGAATTTTTTGACCAAAGACAATACCTTCCTTACCTAAAGGTGACGGAAGGTAAAAATATTTACCAAATATTGTAACTCATAATGAATGTACTAAACTAAAACTGTTTCTTTCATGCAATTCGTAATAGACCGGGAGTTAGTGCTACGTGAAAAATGTATCATGGTATTTCAAATACTGAACCTTGTTGCTCACTTTAAATACCCTGGCGAACGATTTGCTGTCTTCCCCGGAAGAAAAAACGATCTACCCAGATTTGAGTCATGATAAAAATGATATTTTAGAATCTAAGTATTCTCCGTATAGAACCTGCATAAAATGATATTATATATGTAAATAGTAGTCGATAATAAATGCCAGCCATTTTCAATCGTTGCCTTTTATTGCTGTGAATTTTACCTATATCAGAAATTGTCCATTCCATCCGGACTTTAGTCAACTGACAATTTTTACTCTAAAAGGCACAAAAAATGCAGGTCCGAATAGAATTCCTAAATTCTAAAATATCATTTTTTAAACAAATTTGAGTCATGGCCCACAGCTGGGTAGATCGTCTTTTTTCCGGGGAAGACAGCAAATCGTTCTTCAGGGTATTTAAAGTGAGCCCCAAGAGTCAGTATTTGGAATACCATGATACATTTTTCACGTAGCAGTGTTTGTCTTTGCTTTCTTTGAACTTTCAACCCTATTAAATTTATGTAGGGAGAAATGAAAATGAAGAGACGAGTCATTAAAATCAGGTTAACCAATAGTTTTTTTTTATTATTATTATTATTATTATTATTATTATTATTATTATTATTATTATTATTATTATTATTATTATTATTATTATTGTTTACGTTGTCCATTAAATATGTTTAATGGTAATAATGGTAACAATGCCCATTGAGCGATGGACGTATCTCGTCAAAATTGGAAGTATTTGTAAGTAAATAATGAAAGTTAAATGTTTTCTATTTCCCCTTGTCAGATATTGTGGAATCTTGGAGAATTTATGTTTTTATGATGTTTGACCGTGGGTTTCCAGCAACGACCACAAGTCTCCTGTTCTTGTGCTATAAACCAACACTCCTGCCTTTCGAATATTCCTGGGTAGAGTTTATGGTAGCCTAATAAACGTCCTACTGCGTCGAAGGCCTGTCAATCAACGCACAACGGCTTCACAGCGGACTCGTCATTTCATACGTAAACACCCATTAGTTTTATGGGCCTCTATTTTTTCTTTTTCCCCGAAGGAAAAAAAATCAAGGGAGAAACTTCATAGTCTAAAATAGAGCTGATGTGAAATATTTAAAATTTCTCAAAAATGTGATAATATTCTGTATCTTAAATGGAGTCCTTCACCATAGTAAAAATTAAACATGGGTAGTGATCCAAGAAACCTAGGTATTTACCCATAAGTGGGTATATATTTAGTGATTATAAATAGAAAAAATATGGGTGTTCAGTATATATCATTGAAAAATATTTGAAGTCACATATAAAATTACATTATTAAATATTTTCTTTGTTAAATAAAATAAAAACAAAAAGAACCACAAAAATAAACAATTTTTTATTCTAAACATGTATTATTTCTGTGTTAAGACAAAGTCCATGAAAGTTTTACAATGAGATCCTCCACTCGCTTAATTTTGAAGCAATTAGTAGTAATAAAAAGTCTTAATTGGTTTTAGTTTAACTTCATTTGATTTTTAATATCAATAAGACGTCCTTATTGCTATTATTTCTCGCACCAAACTCTATATTAGTACTGTTGACAAAATTCGAATTTGTATAAACGAAATATGTAAATTTAAAAATCTGATGTGGCCAGCACATAACCTCTCGCCAGATATTTTACCTGGTTGTACACGTAAAACAAAAAATATTTTTAAATACAAATACATATATATATTCATGTCTCACTACAAAATAATTCTCACATATATTTGCAAAACCTATGGGATATTTTAATATAAATTATATACAATACATACATTTTCTTTATATTCAATATCCTGAAATTTTCTTTTTCTTTATATTCGTCATTTTTTCGCAAATTCCTTTTACATTCTTTTTTACGTATATTCTTTTGGGTTGTTGACTTTTTTTAATTTCATAATCTTCAGAATGATGTACAAATATTTTTGACAGTGGCATACAAATATTTTTGACAGTGACATTTATGTCTCAAACATTTGAATTTCTTGCCCT
The DNA here is from genome assembly GCA_963082715.1 of Harpalus rubripes. Taxonomy (NCBI): domain Eukaryota; kingdom Metazoa; phylum Arthropoda; class Insecta; order Coleoptera; family Carabidae; genus Harpalus; species Harpalus rubripes. The sequence goes on from OY720448.1 coordinate 17,655,639, forward strand.
GAAGTAGTTTGATCTGAGATTTTTTACATCAAATTATTTTATATGCATTTCTTTATCTTTAAATCTATAGAAGATGTAATAATGAATTTATATTTATGGAAAAAAGAATTTAACGTTCTTTAATATAAATATTTACATAAATTTTCGATAAATAATATTTAGATGATTTTTTTCTTGTAACTACTACTTCCGGTTGTCCAATTGTTACCAAAACTTAATCAACTCTTCCCATTATTGTTAGATTGAGGAATCCGTGGTTAAAAATGTCTTAAGTCTTATAGTATTTGAGAAATCGTGGATCCAACATCCACACATACACACATCTACACACACACATCCAAACACACGTACGGACATCATCGTAAAAATGTTATAATCGGATTCTAGGGACCTTAAAACGTGCTTATTCACTAAAATCTGGGTATGCGATTTTTAGCATGAATTCAATACCTCTCTTAGCGAGAGGTAAAAATTATATACTTTTTGGTTTTTGTAATAAAGCTTGTTATGGATTAAGACAAAAAAGTACAAAAAATAAAAAAATTAATGTTAATGTAAATTACGTCAAATCCGTGCAATTTTATAATTGGGTCTATATTTCATGTTGGTTTGCGTACAAGGAAGTCGTCTGGTGTCCACGTCAGATTTTTTATAGTTTTATTGCTGGATCCGACAGAGTAAATTTTTTGACTATGGGGACTATCAGAGTTTAAAAAAGTGATTAGTTTTTAAAAGATTCGAGTTTCAAATGTCATTAACATCTACGTCACACATCTACTCTCCATATTCGAAATTCGTACTACTTTGAAGCCTTCTGCTATCGCTTTTTAGAAATTCAGAATCCATTTTCAAGTAAATGAACGAAAGTGGTTTCTATCTTGTGTGAAATCATAAAATGAAAAAAGTATTACATATTTGGTTTGCTTTTGTTTTGTTGTATTGTTATTTTCTGCATTCATTTATTTAAAATTATTTCTGAATTTTTAAAAGTCGATAGCAGAAGGTTTGATAGTATAATAAGAACTTGGATTATAGAAAGTAGATGTGTTTTTTTTTTTTATTCATTATTTATAATTACTTTATTTCTATTACAATAAAACAAAAATAAATTCATTTGTTACTTATAAATATGTTTTGTATTTTTCATTGATGATTCATATGTTGTGGATACTGCAATCGGTAGAATAATCTGTGTATGATGGTGATGATATAATGATGATAAAATTTACAAAGGGTGAGGGTTGTAATATAAATGCAAGCACGCGTCAGACGTTATCTCAAAGTTAAGCGTCGTTTATGCGGTAAGGGACAAATCATCACTTCAAAATGACAAGTACGACGCTTTACAGGGTAGGATTCAACCTAAAAATAATTTTCAGTAAATTGTTTTTCTTTTATTAATCGATAGTAATTAGATAGAGTAAATTCAAAATTATCCTAAAATAATATAATGTAGTTTCTATTCGAAACGCGGTTCCTGAAAAAGGTTGCTAAAAATTCAGACAACGTCAACCAAGAAATAATCCTGGTTTCTTTGATTTTTTCTTTTTTTATCCCCACTACCACTATACTTTCAAATATCATAACAAAATCAAACGATAAACGTGAATGTTAAATTTTTAAACCGCTGTTGCTGTTACTAATAATTATTATTAGATGAAAATAAAAAACATCATTTATATTTTTATATTGTTGGCTACGTTATTATTAATGGCATTACTAAATGCTAGTGAATAAAATATTCAATTTCGTTGTCATATTCAATGCATTCGTTCATTTAGTTGGTTTTTATTATTTTTACTTTTTTGTACATAGTAAAGAAAGTTTTGTAAACGCGAAAATTTCGATTTTCAGATTTCAACAGAAATATCCATTTTGACCATCCCTGAATCCGGAAGTAATATATTACCTAAAGTTGTTAACAGTTTTTCTTGAATAAAATGGTTTATTTTGATTTTAGAAATAAATGCTCCAAATAAGAGTTTTAGAGTATTAAATTCTACGTCTAGCACATCAATTAGCCCTTTGTATAAGCGAGATATGTAAATTTAAAAATTATATACTTTTTGGTTTTTGTGAAAAAGCTTGCTATGGATTAGGATAAAAAATAACAAAAAAAATATAAAAAAATCATGTTAATGTCAAATTACGTCAAATACGTACAATTTTATAATTGGGTCTACTTAAGTCTTTACTTCATGTTGGTCTTGCGTATGAGGAAGTCGTGTGGTATCCACATCAGATTTTTTTGTTGTTGTTGTTACGGAACTTACTAAACATAATATTCAAATTGTGATTTAAGACTGATTGGCTAGTATTCAAAACGACCTTGGTTGGGTGTGCTTGTCACTTTTTTATACAGGATGTTAATACTAAGTCGTCCCACCCGAAAATGGTAGTTAGAACTCATTGAAACAAACAATTTTTCTTAGTTCCAACTTTTGATTTGGTGTCACGGTTCGTTATTGGAGTTCTTTTGTTTTTCGAAAAATCGTCATATCTCCCTTATTTTAAGGGCTATTTAAATAAAGAAAAATTCTTTCCAAATAACTTTTAGGCCCTGTAAAACATTTGCATTTACAATTAATTTTTATTTTTCAAATGAAATCGGTCAAAAATTTCAAAACAAGATTTTTTGATAACCACTCCATCGATTTTAAATAGTAAAACATTTATAAAATCCTTAAACTATATACTACAACATTTATACTAAACATTTTTTTCAATATATCCAAAAAAACAGTCTTTTTTCAAATTTAAATACATTAAAGTTAATCATTTGTGTGCATAATTTGTACGTAAAAATGGCAGAACACGCTGCCGGGCTTGCATTGTAGTTGAAGTAAATGAATAAAGACTTTTTTGGATACATTGAAAAAACGTTTAGGACAATTATTGTAGTAGATAGTTTAAGGATTTTATAAATGTTTTATTTTCGAACATCGACGGAGTGGTTTTCAATAATTCTTCTTTTGAAATTCTTGATCGGTCGCCATTTTATCATTTAAAAAAATAAAAAATAATTGTAATAGCAAATGTTTTACAGGGCCTAAAGGTAATTTGGAAAGAAAAAAAAAATTCAAGAGCCTTTAATATAAGGGAGATATGACTCCAATAACTAGGAACCGGGGCACCAAATCAAAAATTGGAACTAAGAAAAGTTGTTTGTTTTAATGAGTTCTAACTACCATTTTCGGGTGTGACGACTTAGTATTAACAGCCTGTGTAAAAGCAGAATAAGAAATTTATGTATTAATAACATGTAAAATTATTGTTTTAAAAACTTTGTTACTCACGATTAATGAGTAAAAAATGAAAATGGACGCGAAGTTATATAAATTTTTAGCCGTCATAATTACTACGAGAAAATATATACCTAAATCAGTTGTCATTGTACTGCTGAGTGTGTTGAGATTTCAATTTAAATTTAATGTAAATTTTTTCCCCTGGTGTTTTGAATAGTGTAAATACGAAAATATGATTTTTGAATTTACTCCACCTCGTTTAAAAACTGGATATAGTCGTAAAACGTGATAATAACAAGCATTTGATCAAAGTCAAGCGAGATAATCAGTTTTATAATTTAAAAATACGTATAGGTGCCTATGTAATGCTGGTTGTATAGTTGCGATGTTGATTACTATGAAAATCCAAGATTATCGCACGAACTGAAAACTATTAATATGAATCATCAATAAAACAGAAATAATATTTCTCCCAAGCAACACAATAGTTTTAATAAGTAAATACCTATGTGAAAAAGATAAAATTATTATTAGCCTGTTCGGATTTCGAAAGCCTGATGGGATCTCGGAAACTATAATAGATACGACTTCGGTCAAATGGGACATGTGGAGCACCTTTGGAGGGCCATCTTCGATGTGCTTTTGTTTTGACATAAATTTCATAGGTTACTAGAAAATGGCGGAAAACTAAGTTTGGTCGATATTTTCATTTTGAAAATTGAAATTACTTCTAAAATACTATAATCGAGAAAAATATTTCAAATAAAAAAGTTAAATATTTTTATTGTCTATCCAGTGGCGTACGAAATTAATTTTTCTCTCGGTAAATTTTCGAGATATAAAACAAACTTATATTTTTTGAAATGGAACCCATATTTGATTTTTGCTTGAAAAAATGCTTATTGAAATTAATAAACATTAATGATTATAAAAAAAATAATAATTGTAAGAAATTTATAAAATATGCAGATATATGTATAGGTATGCAGACTTCTACAAAATTGCATTGTAGTTCTACCCTGGTATAAAATGTTTGCTTATCTAGTATAGAAAATATACGAATATTTCAAAACGTGACCACACAATGCTCTCTCGAAACCTTCAACGAAAAGTATGCATATGTGCAACACCAAATAATATTTTGCTTATCTATATACAGATGCCCATTTTATATGTTCCCGCCTGAAATTTTAAGAATAGGCAAAACAGAATACATTTCATAAGCCACTTGGTGAATACTAGTACTTTAAATTGAATAATCACAGTAGGTATGAGCAAAACAAAATTTTAAAAACCAAGTCACTTATGAAATGTATCATGGATTGTCTGTTCATGAATTTTCAGGCGAGAACTTTTAAAATGGGCAGTCTGTATTAGTTAGTGGATCTACTCGGAGTTTTTCTGTTTTTTCAATAGTTTATTAATGAAAACAAAAATTTGAAAGCTGTATGTGTGACATGCATGATTGTGTGTGTATGATCAAAATGCGGTTTTTTGACAGCTAACAGTATGTAAAATGTCACTTTTACTGCCTAGGCAGTAACAACCATACAAACGCAGAGAACCGTTCAACAAACGCATAGCAACTTGATGGCGATAACTTTCGTAATAGGTATTAAATATAATCACTAAATTAATATCGGCAATAGTATATTAAGTATTAGGAACGGCAAGGACAGTTTACTGATCGAAAACAATTTTGTCTAAGATCGATAATTCCTTAACATTTGTGATGTTTATACTATTTTTGCACGATCGTGCATAAAAATAATGTGTTCAAGACGGCACTAAACACAGATTTACAGCTTCGACAACATTCATTGCCGAGGCGAAGCTGTAAATCTGGTATTTTAGTGCCTAGTTAAACAAATAACTACTTATTGTAAACTATAATCCATTCACGATGACGATAGCGAAAGTATTTGGAGTACGATGTTTAAATTAATAATAATTATTTTTACACAAAAACAATCAAAAACAGTTAAACGAATAAATTGTTTATTTATACTTTATATATAGGAGACACTGAAAACGGGCTATTCAAAATAACTTTTTTATTTACATTTATTTTTAAATTATCTTGATGTATGTACTTGTAAACTAGGCTTTTGGGGGCTCACAAATCATAGTATTTGGTTTAACCGAAAGTGACATTAACTTTCATATTTCAAATGAGACAAGCTATATATTTTTATATATTTGGAATCTATTTAAAATTACGAATTCAACGATATACTTGAACTGAATTTTTATTAAAGAAGTAAACTACAAAATCTTAGAAGAGAAAATTATGAAAAAATAATCTAGTAAGCCATATCAGGTATTGCAGAGAATAGGAAATAGTTTTGATCTCTCTGATTGGTTGAAATTGGAGACACGAGTCTAGTTTATCCAATGTAATTTCGGCTACTTAAAACTAGCACTGATGCGAGCGCCATCTACTGAATGGCTTAAATAAAACATAATATAGAATCTTACAAAAATAACTTACTATGTATTTAAGCAATTAACTTGAATATTATCTCAATTGTTTTCACAGCCTGCCTAATATCATGGCTTAACATTTAATTACTCATAATTTTCTCTAAAATTTTTGTAATTTATTTCTTCAATGAAAATGAATTTCAAGCATATCGTTGAATATTGAATTCGTAATTTTGCGTAGATTCCAAATATATAAAAATATACATTGTTCCATTTGAAATACGAAAGTTAATGTCACTTTCGGTTCAAATGCCAAATTTTGAGCCCCTAATCCTAGTTTAAAATATTTATCATGAAAATTAAAAAGTAATTATTAATAAAAAAGTTATTTTGAATGGCCCGTTTTTCAGTGTCACCCTGTATAATTCCAATTATTAATTTTATATTAAACCTTTATTATAACAACAAAATAGCTTTAATGAAAACGCACGTTTTCATTAAAGTACACATTTATTGAAAATTTAAATTTTGGCACTTCGTGGTAGCCATATTGTAAGTGTTGCCAATAGTTACATTCAAAAATATCCCTAAATTCTCGTTCATATTTTTTGTTCAACAGGTGGCAAGAATGACAACATAGCGGATTTGAAAAGTCAATTTTTGTGAAGGCAACACGAGCGTTGTTCTAACACCCGTTTTAACTAAAACCATGCCAACGACTTGGCACATACTTCAGGGTTATTAACAAAATCAGTGTTGCCAATATACTGATTAACTCGAAAATACATTGATAACCATATTCAATCAATTTGGCTTCATTTTAAATTGTTCATACTACAAAGAAGGCAAGACAACAATCTTATAAAACAGTTTTAAATAATGCCGTCAAATTTACTGAATATGGCTGTCAGTACATTTTCGGCTTAATCAGTACATTGGCAACACTGATTTTGTTAATAACCCTGAAGTATGTGCTAAGTCGTTAGAATGGTTTTATACTCTATCCGTTTTAACTATAGACTAGATGGCGTTTCGAGCGCGGCCGTTTTTACATGTATTAAATAAAAAATTCAAATTTTGGCGCCATTCCTAACCTAATTGACATTTTTTCAATAACTTTGTCTTGTATGTACATATCTATCTATTTTTATCCATAATATTAGCGAAGAGAACAATAACTAAATTGACAAACTACTAACTAAGAAAACGCGCACAACGAAAACTATGTAAAAAGAACAATAATATACTTAACAGAACTGAACAGAAATTAATAATATGTAATAAATCGCGTACTATTGACTTTGTTGACTTTTATTTATTTTAAGTCAAACGTCAAAATAATTGATACAGTTGTCAAGCAAATTTAAATTTCGCGCCAATTATTTTACTGTGTAAACTCGGTTCACGTTTGAACCAATCAGAGAGCTAGAATCTTAGGCCCTATGCCCCCAATGCTCTATAGTTAAAACGGATAGAGTATAGTTAAAACCGATGTTAGAAACCATGCTCGAGCTACCAGCCATTAGCCATTATATCCAACTTATCGTTTTAAATAAAATAAATGTATATTTATTCTCGGGCCTATTTTGTAACTCAGTGGTTGATTTTTAACTACTGGTTAAAATTTTTATCCAATTGGTAATGATTTGACAACTAAAAATCCCATTTTTTGTTATATGTCAACATACTTGGTCAAAAAATGTAACCAGTGGTTAAAAATTTTCCATTGCACAACTGACAAATCGATACAAAAACATTCACTAAAACTCCTCGGTGCATTTTTTTGTGCATCTTTCTGAAAAGATGTATCGTGGGAACTAGGCATTCCATGAATAAATAATCAACATTATTTATTAAATACAAACATATAGAAAGCATACAGTTTATTGTAAAGTAAAACATATACCCCCGGTATTATCAACAGACATGGGGCCTATTCTGTATCAGTGGTTAATATTTAACCACTGGTTAAATTTTTAACCAATCATGGGCCCTATTCTGTTACTCGGTGGTTAATTTTTAACCACTGGTTAAAATTTTTATCCAATGAAGAACGAGCACTCAGCTTTTCCGTGAACCTTCAAAACAGCTGATCTTGCTGCCCCATGCGGTGTGAAGTTGTTAAATTATTAAACGAAAATTTAAAATAAATACCTTTATTAAAGCATATTTTGAAAATATAATACCTATTCAGAAGAAAAATTTCATGAAAAAGTAATTTGTAGACTAATATTTATAATTCTAGACAAATTTTAATTGTTGGAGATCAATGACCCCGCAGCAACTTTAGAAAAACTAAAAGGTTTATTTCATTTTATGAGATAAAATATTGTATTTGGAGTGTAGAAGTTATAAATATTTCACTTCATTTCAATATTAAATTACTCCTCTATCCTTTAATTAATACATTTCTTCCAAATTTCTATATCGTCAACTGCTCTGATAAAACTTATACGCTTCAAACTCTGGAAAGCGTTTAATTCCTTTTGGGTGTAAACACTTTGTTGATAACAAGATAATTGATTATATCCATTGGCAAAATATTCAGAAAATCCGATATTCGCAATCGAAATTAACGATAGAGGCGCTGATTTTCGAAACAAGATGGCCGTCATACGATGGGTTTGACGTATGACAGTTCACATTGTTCATTGTGTTTCGTTGATTGTGTATACAAATCGAGTTTAAAAACTTATTTATTGGCAACGAAAATGACCGATAGAGGCAGCACCGATTTTAGAAAATGGCCGGCGAGAAGAGTAATTGTCAAAACTTGTACAGTGTTAGACAGGGATATAAGCAAATAAAGTTCATACATTTTTAAATGTAAATTGATTTGAAGTGCAATATTGTTTATAAAAGACAGTATGACAACAGTAAACACAACAGTTTGATTACTTTCTAGGCAAGTTCATAATTTTGCCACCAGGCGGCTACGAGTTCATTTTCTTCGCCAATATGAAGACGATAAGTTTAAATATTTAATTATTGATTACTACACTACTCACTCAGCTGCCATTTTTTAAATATGGCGCTTGTACGATTGCTTTCCGTAGTACCGATTTGCGCCACGAGAGGGGAAATTTTATCTACGTTTGCGAATATCCTACGAAAACTCACTTTCATCGCAATCATACAGGTCAATATTACCAATTAACTTGATTTTAGCTAAATAGCGAAGTTGCGTATTAAGTGATAGCTTCTTGAAATACACAGACATTGTAAAAACCACCTATTAAGCTCGCACAATGAAACACTAGAAAAATTTTTTGTTCACACCATAATGTAAGACAAACTGAGTTCAGATTTTGAATTAGCGCCAAGAAAGTTGGTTGCCAATGAAGTCAGGTACAGGCCGGGGCAGCAAGATCAGCTGTTTCGAAGGTTACCGGAAACAGCTGAGTGCCCGTCCTAAAATTCCTCTTTTTGTTATATGTCAACATATTTGATTGGTTAAAAAATTTAACCAATGGTTAAAAATTAACTACTGAGTTACAGAATAGGCCTCCAAGTATGTTAACATATAACAAAAAAAGGGATTTTTAGTTGTCAAATCAATAACTATTGGAAAAAAAATTAACCTGTGGTTAAAAATTAACCACCGAGTTACATAACAGGGCCCATTTAATTTTAAATGAGCATTTAACGAACAAAAGCATATCGAAATGATAGATTATACAAGATTTCTAATATTACAACCTGAATTTCGATATCGAATTTTGATAAATGCACATTTAAAATTAAATGTCTCTTGATAATACCGGGGGACAGGCTGATAGCACAAGCCCTGTTTTAACTAAAATAATGTTTTAAGAAATGTCAAATTATTATTAATAATAAATAATATCAAATTTATCAAAATATGATTTTAAAGTAGAACAAGGATTGTATTCAAATAAATATTTTAAAAAAAATCGTTCTTTAAACGTAAGGGTGAAATTAAATATTGAAATTTGAATTTGACATTTCTTAAAACAGCGTTTTAGTTAAAATAAGGCTTATGCTTCCAGCCATAATATCCAACAATGTACATATATCATTTAAAAAAAAATGGATTTTTTTTATGAATTATGTCTGGAACTGTATTCCGGAATTAACAATCTTAGCGAACTCCTCAGCTTTCAAAGATGCTCCTCCAACTAAAAATCCATCAATATCTGGTTGTAGAGCCAACTCTTGACAATTTCCTGCAGTTACTGAACCTCCGTATATGATTCTTACACTTTCTGCATCTTCTACGCTCACATTGTTACTTATCCATTCTCTTAAAGCTTTATGTATTTCCTGAGCTTGTTTTGGAAGTGCCGTTTTCCCCGTTCCGATAGCCCAAACTGGCTCATACGCTAGAACCACATTTGACCAATCCTGCACTGCCCCTGCAATCGCTTTCGTTTGCCTAAAGATAACTTCTTCTGTCCGATTAGCCATTCTTTCTTCTAGAGTTTCTCCAATACACGCGATAACTTTCAGTCCTTCAGCTAGCGCGTGAGCGACTTTTTCGGCAATAAGCGAATCGGATTCGTTGAAGATTGTTCTTCTTTCGGAATGGCCGAGAATTACCCATCCACAACCAACATCTTTGATCATTGCAGAGGATATTTCTCCGGTAAATGCTCCTTTAGCGACTTTGTAGCAATTTTGGGCGGCTACGAAGACATAGTCTTTTAGTGTATTGTTGAACCTCAGAATACTTGTGCGTACGCTGTCTAAATATAGAGCAGGCACAGCAATAACTATATCTGTAGTTTCGTAATTCAGATTTTTATTCATGAATGTATTAAGAAAATATCCAAAATCTTCATTATTGCCGTTCATTTTCCAGTTTCCTCCAACACAAAATTTGCGGACCATGGTTGTTTTGTATATTTTTCGTTCTACAATTATAATTATTATATTATTCATAGTTTTATGTGAAGTTTTTCATATATATTATTCATAGAAAAACAGTAATAATACTTACAACTGGATAAATTGTTGATATGAACTGATGCTGTGTGCAACAATTTAGTACGGCTTTTGAATGACTGGACTGTTTGTCCTTGTCTTTGACCTCCGATGTTTAAAGCCGGGTCCAGATTAGTAACATTTACATTGAAACGTAACATGTACAGTAGTTCAATTTTCGCCAAGCATCCAGACTTAACAGGAAATGTTAGTTACTTTTTTCTGAAATTGAAATTACTTTTTCCGATATTGAATTTACTTTTCCTGAAATTGAAGTTACTTTTTTCTGAAACTGAAAAGGTACAGAAACGCGTCCGAACTTTTCCAAACATTTACGAAAATTCTACCGGTAGATACCGCATCTACCGACTGCGTTCGAAAACACGAGTGGTTAATAGTAGTGGTGGGATCCGGATCCGTATAGTTTCGGTTTCGAATCCAAAAATATCCGGATCTCGGATCTAAATATCAGTATTGGATTTTTGATCCGGATCTGAGTATCAGATTTTGGATTCGAATCTGAGTATAGATCTTGAATTCGGATCCGAATATCGAATCTTGGAAACGGATTTGAGTATCGGATCTTAGATTCGAATATGAGTATTGCGTTTTAGATATGGAATTTCAGTATATCCGGATCGGTTCGCGGATTCCCAGAATTGAACCTTACATTCAAGTATTAGCATCGGGCCACAAAACCAAATAAATCCACTATGAATTTTTGTTTATTGATGTTAATTAATAGTCGGCATATTTCTGATGTATAAATTTCTGTTAGACAACTTTTAGCATCCGCTAAGATGGAAATTCCTTTGCACGATGTAAATAAATAGGTATTTCGTCACCTGCAATTAACCTATGACCATTATTTCTCAAATTTGACCTTAATCCCTTTTCTTTGAAGCAATTGTTCTTATGAATGTTATAAAATCTTAGTACTACAGAATTTTCAATATTCTACTCTAAAAAGTATCCCCTCCTTTTCTTTACAAACTACTATCTTATTGCAATTGTTTCTTCTTAAAAACACAATATCCATGGCATACTAGATTTAATTAAATAAATTTAGACAAAAATAGTGAAAATCTCCGAAATTATTGGTTTTAGGCATAGGATACCCTTAATAACATATAACACAAAAAGAAACACAACTAAATAATAAAATATAGAGTGTTCCATTTGAAAATGACAAGTTATAGTCATTTGAAATTGAGTCGCTTTATTTAACACCTGTATAATTATATTTTTTTTTTAAATACATGAGAACGTAGAGTACTGTTATAGTTGTTCAGAAAAAAACATTTCTTAATTTTTACTATTAAAATAACTTTAGTACGCCTTTATAAAGCAATGCGTAGATTAGGTCATTTTTAGAGAAAAACGGAATAACTTAGCAACGCCGGGGAATACTAAAACAAAAATTCATATGTCCGTATATACTCTGTTCCATTTAAGCCATTCAGTAGATGGAGCTGGCAACATCGGAAACTTGAAGTAGCCGAAATTAAATTGGGTAAACTTGTCTCTTGTCTCCAATTTCAGCCAATCAGAGAGGTCAAAACTATTCACTATGCTCTGCAATACTGAATGGCTTAAATGGAACAAGGTATAGGTGAATAAAATACAATTATTTAAAATATATGAAAATATATAGGATGTTTCATTTGAAAAAGCCAAACAATTCTCGTCGAGCTGTAATGCAACATCCAGTATATGTGAAAATAATTTTACGTTATGCTCTTGAGTAATCGAATAAATTCTGTTTATAAATTTATCCTGTATTAGTAAGGGAGATATCGAAGACGGTCATTTCAAAGACTTACGTGTATAATATACTATTTATAAAGTTAAATTGTATTACAAAAAAAAAAAACTTATTCTTTGTATAATATAATAGTATATTATGTGGCAAGTGTGTGAAGCTGAAGTTTTTACATGAGGGTGGAGATTGCGACACGAGCCGAAGGCGAGTGTTGCAAACCACCCGAATGTAAAATAGGCTTCACACACGTGTTACATACTATACTTTTTCTACGACCTTGCAATAAATTATAATTTTTTCTTCACATTGTCATTCTTTTAACGTAAAGCCTCTGCATTAGTGACTTGTGTAACCATGTTTACCAACGGTACGGGGGTTTAACAGCTTTATTTTATAAAAACACAAGTCATTTTATAATATTTAAAATAATGAACACAATTTTTCATTTCAGAACGTGGTTTAATAACAAGATTGCTATAATCTGTAATATCATAAAATTTGTATTAGATTGTTTACAAATTTTTTATTTATTGCTTTTGAATGCTTGTTGGACTTAGATTTATATTTAACACAAAGTTGTAAATTTAGAATTACAAAATTTATTTTATTTATATAAATTAATTACACATTTCTCACGAAGTTGTTATTTCTTCGGACCATTTACCATCACATGATTTACGTATATATACTGATATTCATTGTATGTGTTTATACTGAATTATTTACTTCACGCACAGTGTGCGTGAAGTAACACTTCACGCATAGTGTTCAAAAAATCAAACTTCACACATGAAAATTAATACGTGAAGTACCCACTTGACGCATGGGAGTAGAAAAAATAAATTACTTATTGCAATAATTAATTTTATATTATATTAAACCTTTACTTATACTGACAGATACTGATGTGGATACATTTATTATAAATTTTGGCACTTCCTTTCAGCCATATTGTAAGTGTTGCCAAAAGTTGGTTACAAAAATGTCATTAAATTCTCACTTATTTTTTGTTCAACTGTTGGTAACCTGGCGAATTAAGAAATGTCAATTTTTGTAATGATAGTTCAATAACGTTTAATTAATGAACACTATTTATTTAAAAAATATATATAGAAAACATACAGTTTATTGCAAAATAATATATATATAATAACTAACAATTTACATTTATTTTCTTTAAAAAAATGTTGGTTATTTTTGTTTTGAATTTTTATGAATGAATTAAATTTATTGTCTGGCGTTAACAATTTCAACGAACTCAGGCTTCAAAGAAGCTCCTCCAACTAAAAATCCATCAATATCTGGTTGTTGAGCCAACTCTCTACAGTTGCCTGCAGTTACTGAACCTCCGTATTGAATTCTTACACTGTCTGCAACTTCTACACTGACGTTGGTTCTTATCCATTCTCTTAAAGCTCTATGTACTTCCTGAGCTTGTTCTGGACTAGCGGTTCTTCCTGTTCCGATAGCCCAAACTGGCTCATAAGCTAGAACCACATTTGACCAATCCTTAATTGCTCCTGCAAGCGCTTTCGTCTGCCTGAAGACAACTTCTTCAGTCTGATTAGCCTCCCTTTCTTGTAGAGTTTCTCCAATACAAGCGATTACTTTCAGGCCTTCAGCAAGCGCATGAGCAACTTTTTCGGCAATAAGCGAATCTGATTCGTTGAAGATTGTTCTTCTTTCGGAATGGCCGAGAATTACCCATCCACAACCAACATCTTTGATCATTGCGGGGGATATTTCTCCGGTAAATGCTCCTTTAGCGACTTTGTAGCAATTTTGAGCGGCTACGTCGACAGTATTAGGAAGACTTGAGCGCGCGAGGGCTAAGTATGGAGCAGGTACACCAACAACTACTTCTGTATTAGAATCCAGAGGTCCAGCTTTGAGAAAATTAACAATTCGTTCTACTTCAGCAAGACTGCCGTTCATTTTCCAATTTCCTCCAACACAAAATCTGCGGGCCATGGTAGTTTTGTATATTTCTCGATCTGCAATTATAATATATTATTTATAGTTTTATATAAAGTTTTTCATGTATATTATTGATAAGAAAAGCAGTAATAATACTTACAACTGGATAAATTGTTGAAATGAACTGATGCAGTGTGCAACAATTTTCGGCTTTTGAATGACCGGACCACACGGGACTGTTGTAGTTTGCCCTTGTCTTTGACCTTTTAACCCAAACCTATGTGCAAGACACACCTTCGTGCGCCTGCTCACAGATAATATTATGACAAATAAAATTAGATAATACAGTTCATAACAATCAAGCTATATTAATAAGAATACATCATTATTTTTATTGTTACAATTAATTGTTGTATGCAACAGGTTGCATAAAATATTTACAATAAACTATTACATTTCTCCTTTTTCTGAATTATATCTACAAATTATTATGTTTGATATTTTTTCTGCATTTTATTTATATAAATATGCAAAATAATGATAAAAAAATAATATTAAAATGGGGACAAAATAGTAGAATGAATCCATAGGCTGTCAAATATTAACCTTTTCATATTTGTGTTTAGAAATTATGCCTTAAGTTTGTATTTACTGTATTTAAATTCAAAATAAACATTTCACAATATTTATAAAATGAAATACTAACATAAATTTTGTTATTTATTCAAATATGTTAACATTATTAAGTGAAATTCATTTTTGGAGCACCCAGGATGATTTATATATTAAAGACACAGATTATGGAGCTTTTAAGTATATATTTTTACAGTTTACAAATCAGAATACATTTATAAAATAATAAAATTGTAGATATAACGATAGGAAAGATGATAATCCTACAGATAACTTACAAAGCAAAAAATCTTATTCAGAGAAACGGAATTACCATTGGACTCTAACAAATAAACGACCAAGTAGATTAAAAGATAAACTTAAAGAACTTGAGGACCAGATATCACAGAATAAAATAGTGTATTACAAATGGGCTGGAAACAGTATTCTACAAATAATGTTATGTACAGGTCTTATAATTACGATATGCGTAAATATAAATACAGGAGACGTCCAAAAAATTACTTTTGATAAATATTTAATAGGAAAACTGCAAACCGGATGCATTTCAGACGGTAAAAAAATATTATATCGAAAATATTCACACATTTATATTCATTTTCCGTAGTATTGATGACCCGATCACATTTACTATGCACTTATAATGACACAAAAATGACTCTTGTACATTTTACTCGAAAACCAACTACTGGAGAAACAGTTTCTGTGAAACTAGCTCGATTGGAACCCCGATCAATCGTGGCTGAATTAGCGGGGCCTTCAGGGCGACGCCTCGAAAGAAGACTCAGTGCTTCCAGTACTGGAGATCGTCTCTTGGTTTGGTGGAGGTGTACAAGAGATGATGTGTATCCGTGGAGTCCTTTAGTTAAAGATCAGGATAGAGCGAATATACACATCTACACACTATACGGGTAATAAAAAATTACCATACAGGCGTCCCACAAATCTTGTGCATACATTGAGATCTCGGAAAATATGAAATCGGTTACTTAGACAAAAGTTGCCATTTAAGTGATGTACAGGTGTCTCATTTTCAATGTTTTTTTTTATGTATCTTGGCTAATATTAATGATAGAGCAAAACCATTTGCACATTCCGGGATCAACTTTTTGAGAAAAGTCACCACAGGAATTTTCGATCTTCTTTTATTTCTGAGCTACAGGCAAAAACTCGTTTTTCGCTCATTTTAAAAACATCTCATATCTTATTTATTAGGATAGAGAAAAATTGTTTTAACCAATTTTTTACCGTTTTCTAGATAGAATAAAATGGCGTAATTAGATTTTTTGAAAACTAATTCTATTTCAACATAAGTTCCCATTTAAAAAAATCATAAGTTTGTGATATCTCGAGAATTATTGAGGTTTAAAAAAATCTAATTACGCCATTTTATTCTGTATAAAAAACGGTAATTTTTTTGTAAAAACAATTTTTCTCTAACTATCATAATAAATAAGATATGATATATTTTCAAAATGAGCCAAAAACGAGTTTTTGCCTGTAGCTCAGAAATAAAAGGAGATCGAAAATTCCTGTGGTAGCTATTAAACTTCTCCCGAAAAGTTGACCCTGCAATGTGCAAACGGCTTTGAGCTATCGTTAATATTACCCAAGATACCTTAAAAAAACATCGAAAATGAGACACCTGTACAGTGATGTATTTGTTGTTCCGAAAAAAAATATCGTAGATTACTAGATATAAATGGAAATGTAAGTTTCAGATTTTTTATTTTAAATAACTTACAATAATTGAAAAAAATCGGTTCGAACTTATTTAATCATTTTTATTCTATTATCAAAAGTTGTTACATACGAGTAGATAAACGAAAATTTAAATTTGCAGATTTTTACCTTCCGTCAACCTACATACAGAGGTAAGGGAGGTATGTTTTCGGTCCAAAAATTCGGTATTGAGTTTTCAGTGAATAAGCACGAATTAGGGTTACAATGATGTCTGTCTGTCTGTGTGTGTGACGATTTTTTCATCCACGACAACATATATCAAACTTCCAAAAAATTCTATTTCCGTATTTAAGCTTTCTGCATTCATATAAAGAGTTGATTAGATTTCGGATAAAATTGGACAACCGGAAGTGGTACTTTATTTCAAGCCCATAACAGTTTTTATTGAAAAACTATATTAAAATATAAACCAAAACTTTTAAATTTTAGTATTTAAGAATTTTATATCAATCAGAATAACAATGTAAATTTTGGCTAAACTTGATAAACCGGAAATGACACTTTACTTGAAGCTTTAAACAGATTTTCGTGAATTTTATATTAATGAGAACGAAGTACTAGATTTTTGATAAAATTGATAAATCGGAACTGGTACTTTGCTTCAAGCTCTAAACAGATTTGAAAAAAATTAGATTTTGTTTACAAAAGGTCAGCCGGAAGTGATGTTTTACTTAAAGCTCATTCCAGATTTTTTTTAAATAACTTTCAATAACAATTTTAATTGTATTTTTATCCATTATTTATACAAAAAAGTTGCCTCATTGGGAGGCCATTATAGTGATGCATTTGTTTTTCTGGCAGAAATCAGCATAGATCACTAGATATAAGCGAAAATATAAATACTACGGATTTTTAAGTTTTTCATATAACTTCTTATATTAAAAATAAAACAATTCTGATTCATTGTCTTTATTTGTAATGCTATACCAAAACATATACTTATAACAAGTTCATTAAGTAATTATGTAATAAATTATATTATGTTAGTCACTTTTATCCCTAAAACTATTTTAAAATTGAATAATGTGAAAACCAACTTTGACTACAATACACATATATTTTGTCTAAGTTAACCGTTGTCATATCGTTTAATTTTAATATATCTCAATGTTTGCTTACATATACGAGTATGTAGTATATACAGTCCCCGGATTGAGTCTACAAGAGGGAAAAAAGAAAAAGTCTTAATTTTTGATATTACAAAAAAATGTTATAGGAAGAACTTTTTTGCTTGACTTTAAAAAACTAATCTGCAATGGGGTATTCCGACATTTTTTAAAAATATTTTTTTTTCATTAGTACATACCAGCAGGACTCTGAATATCTTATTTTGAGTAAGAAAATAGATATAACAGGTGAGATATGAATTTTTAAAAATTTCATCACAATTCAAATTTTCTTATCATTGGCGCGCTTATGACGTCAAATCGATAGTGACATCTGCAACAAACTTCAGCGTCTAAATCCGCATGTTCATGACAGCAATTTGCTTTTTTACACGTGGTTTCAGTAGCAGCGTGTATTACAGTGTTTGTCCCGTGTTTGTTTGTGGTAAAAATGCGAGTAATATTTCATAAATATGGAACCTGACTATAAAAAGGCTGATTCTGGTAATTTACCTGGTGTGGATTCTGCCATGGTAAATGATTATTTTCTCCATAACTCACAATACGTGAGTGCAGAAATACGTAATGTTAAAAGCCGAAGGTATATGTTTTGTTCGAGAATTGCTGCAAATAAAGTGGACGAAATGTCAAACAAGAAATATACGCGCGTGTTAACTACTGGCACTATCTATGATTCTAAACGTAAATATCTACTGTGAAATGAGCAACAAATTATCAATTTCACGTCACAAATTTCAAGGACGTTTCTAGAGCTGTAAAATTTCCAATTTTCTAACATTAAATTATGAATTAAAAGTTTTTATTAAACATGTTTTATTATATTTTCCTACTTTATGAAGATGTAAACTATAGAAATAAGTTATTATTTTGCATTATTTCCATATCACCGGAATACCCCATTGAAACTATAATAATAACTTGGGATAGGTTAATAATCAAAAAATAATAATAATAATAATAATAGATGGAGTCTAAGGCTAAATTTTAGCTAAAACTATTATGATTACCCCTTAACCTAAAAATTAATTTTAACAAAAACTAAATACGTATTTCGAGAACTATGTTCTCATCATCAGTAGTACAACAAGTGTACGTTAAACAGAGTAGTCAAGATTACTCAACATGTCAACCATGCCAGAGGTCCTAACAACTCACAACAATTTTTTATTAAATCATTCAAACAAAAATCAAATATTAAATTATTCTATTAACCCTCTACCTTCATCGCTACATAATTCAATCTTCCGGTGCAGTCCTTTAAAGCTATTGGTTTCCTCAACTGTTAAGGCGAGTATAGTATCTTATGCGATTTTTAAATACCTCTACATCATTGGGTAAGTTTTCTGCATGCACTAATTTAGTTGTTTTAAACGTCCTCACAAATGATTAAAATCACAAAAATCAGAAAAAATAAAAAGTGTTTCAAGTCGAGGAAAAATTTAACATTTTTTTGTAAAATCAAAAATAAAAATTTTTTTCCCTCTTGTAAACTCAATCCGGGGACTTACTGTATAACGATAAAAATAAATGTATATATGTAATTGCAGAATTAAATTAGAATTGCTGTGCTATCGAAGAACAGAATTCGAATTGTTGAATGTAATGTTTGATAAAAATGAAACTAATGTGATACATTGTGTGGAGCAAAAAATTTCTAGACGAGGAGCAGTAAGTGTAGAAGTCAGTACATATGAAATAGTAAGAAATAAATTACAACAACAAATGTTAACTTCTATACCATTACAAACACATGTTAGTTGCCATGCTTTGAACACAGACGCTCAAAAATTAGTTTTGGGATGTATAGATGGTTCCGTCGTCTTGTTCGATTGTTTGAGGAGTGTTACTTGTGTCGTCAAAGCCGTATTTGTAAGTATTTCACAGAAGATTGTTTTAAAAATATTAATTTAAGTGTATTTGAAGATACCAACACTTGTAAGTTGGCACCCAGATGCTGCAGTTTTAATAGTGGCCAATGAAAGAAGCCAAATGCAATGGTTTGACCTGGCTTTAAACTGTATCAAAAGTCAAACTATAAGTGAGGATTTAATACCCGCTAATATATTAGATTTGTCGTGTTATTTTAAACAACAGCCATCTTTAATTCATATGTTATGGGCGACAAAATATGGAAACGACGCAATGTTGTTACTCGTCTTTGAACGCGGACCTTTGTCATTATTACGTCTTGTAGACAACGGAGCATTATCTGCCGATAATTTAGTAGCTACTTACATTCGTTCCGGACATATAGAACTAGCTTTGAGCGTCCTACAAGCCCTAGATTGGCAAAATTCCGGAACTATTTGTCTAGCATCTCTTCAACACGTTGTTTCACATTTATTTCGTACTAAATTTTCTAGTAATGTCGAACAGCAACTACAAAGAGCTTTAGGAATATTTTACGCTCCGTTGAGGCCAATTAGTTCAAATACTCGATCGGAATTCGGTGATCAAGTCGCGGATATAACTCGCCGTTTTTTCCATTTACTCATGAGGCATAAATTATATGAAAAAGCGTTTTGTTTGGCTATTGATGTGGGCGATCATGACTTATTTATGGATTTATATCATTCCGCGAGACTTATACCGGATGGTGATATGGCTTCTGCAGCTTTAATGCGCGCAAATGAATTGTTGGATAATATTAGCGACTCCGAAGACTCGCACAGTTTATGCTCGAGATCGGATTGTTCCCAGTGTTCAGATTCGGAAGTTGACGCTATTGTTCCGCGACCTAGAGTTGTAGAATCGTGGACGATGCCAGAACAATCGCATTTACCGCCTTTGCCTACTGTTCAGAATGTTTTTTCTGCACCTCCTTTACCAGTAAGATCTCAAAAACCTTTTATATCATTTACTAACGAAGTACAAGATGTAAAACCATTCGTTTCGTTCACAGACAATACTCAAGACACATTAACTCCTTTGTTACACAATACACATATTAGTGAAAAGAAAACTTTACATCCTATAAGATTTAAGCCTCCACCTTTTGAAAAACGGGTAGATGACACATTTTCACACAATTATTTTTCATCAAACTTAACATACCCAAAACTTTGTACGGTACAATCTCAAGCCAGCGCTGTTCATGTCCATAAAACAGTCAGTATGAATATACCTCCTGCACCGACTTTTGTAAACGCCGCTGTACCGGTTAAAGTTAACGTTCCGTTAAATATTTTACCCTCACATAACGATACGCCATCTGAAGCAGCTTCCTCGAAAAGTTCTGGAGAAAAGAATGTTAAGTTTTCGGATACAGTAACAGCATTTATTGTTCCGGAAATTCCAAGGAGTGAAAAATTAAAAACGAAGAGAGTTGCGAGCAGTAGATATGTGACAGATCCCAAACAAGAATTGCAGGATAGTTTACCGTTGTGTCATCCGAATGATGACTATTTAAAGGACTTCACTCCGATATCAAGTATGATACAATAAGCGTTTTCGTAAATTCAGTCAGTTTGATTTTTATCATCCGGAGCGAAAGATCGATCAAAATTTTTCGTTCCTGTTCTAGATGCAGAATTAGTAGAGATTACGTGCGAATATTTAAAGTTAACATTTAAGTAGTAGGCCTCTCAAAATAACTTTTTTATTTATAATTATTTTTAATTTTCTTTATACATATACAGGTGTCTGGGAAGACGCCCCCCCCCTTAACTTTTTTATTATAAGTAATACAAAAAATGGCTCATATAAAAGTTTTATTATTTTACATATACTATTTGATGGCAGATGTAGATATTTTTTATAAAGTCAGGTTTACAAGATACGATTATCAACTTTTATTTTTCAAATGGCAACCTATAATTATTTTAATAAAATAGAAACCGCCATTTTTTTTTCTTTTCAACAATGTATTATTTTTCTTATAGCGTTTTCAGCTTACACAGTGCAAGTGCGCACTGAGTGCAACATATCACGTGACCACACTGAACGAGTTCTGCCCTCATCCGGTGGCACTGCTAGTTTAGCTGCCATATTTGCACTGACACTATTGCACTTGCCTAGGGTGGCAGTGCAGAAAAGTCGCACTGAGCCAGTGCACGGTGCAACTTTTTCTTAAGCTGAAAACGCATCAGCTGACTAAATTTTGCACTCAATGACAAGCTGAAAACGCTCAGTGCAAAAAAGTGCTCAACTTGTAAGCTGAAAACACTATTAATGTATTTGAAAAATTTCGAGAAAAATGAGATAATTTACAAATATTAGAAATGATTTTTAAACAAATATTATAGGTGGCTATGTGAAAATAAACCAAACGTAACAGTGCTATACAACTTAGCAAACTAAAACAACAAATTTAGTAACAAAAACAACTTAAAACAAATGTCAAAATTACGACCATGTCTAGGAAACCGCTCCCGGTAAATTCTTTTTGCTCTTCTTATGATTCCAGTCGATTCACCAATTATTAGAATCATATGAATTAATTCGTTCTTCGTAAACATTTCAAAATGTTTTTTTTTTTTTTTGTTTACAAAATAATGGGTCGATTCTGTTCAATACTGTAAGTCTTACAGATCTGTAAATCTGTAAGAAAATGACAAAAACACATCTATTCTTGTTGATTAATATAAAATTATTCAGAGTAGTGGCAGTTTTCGTTGCGATATTGTTCATTATTTACAGATTTACAGATCTGTAAGAGTTGCAGATGTGAACAGAATCGACCCATAAGTTAAATTAAGTAACAAACAAATGTATACTTTTTTGACATTAATTTAATTGTTTTACATTGTTACGTTTTGTTTATTTTCACATAGCCACCTATAATATTTGTTTAAAAATTATTTCTAATATTTCTAAATTATCTCATTTTTCTCGAAATTTTTCAAATACATTCATAAACAATAATACATCGTTGAAAAGAGAAAAAAATGGCGGTTTCTATTTTATCAAAATAATTATAGGTTGCCATTTGAAAAATAAAAGTTGATAGGCGTATCTTGTAAACCTGACTTTATAAATAATATCTACATCTGCCATCAAATAGTATATGTAAAATAATAAAACTTTTGTATGAGCCATTTTTTTATTACTTATAATAAAAAAGTTAAAGGGGGGGGGGCGTCTTCCCAGACTCATCCTGTATGTGTAAATTAGGCTTAGGGGCTCACAAAGCATGGTATTTGGCATAATGGTAGTATATATATATATATATATATATATATATATATATATATATATATATATATATATATATATATATATATATACCGTGTGTCTATCTTAAAGGTGTACATAGGAGATTAACATGGGAAATCAGTTTTTTGCAATTTCCTGCTCGCCTAATTATTTTAAATAAAAACGCGTCAAATAAAAGTTTTAGGGCATAAAATTCTGCATCTAAAGCAATAAACAGAATTACCTTTACATGCTTTGTAACGACAGAAATTAAATATGAAAATGTCGAAAATTACGTTGAAAATATCAACAGCCATGGAATTGAACAAAAAATAAATAAATGCTTGACGTTTTATCAAATTGTCAGAAACGTCAAATAAGTTAACTTACGTTGTGACAGATAAAACATCAAGCATTTATTTATTTTTTGTTCAATTCCATGGCTGTCGATATTTTCAACGTAATTTTCGAGATTTTCATAATTAATTTCTGTCGTTACAAAGTATGTAAAGGTAATTTTGTTTATTGATTTAGATGCAGAATTTTATGCCCCAAAACTTTTATTTGACGCGTTTTTGCTTAAAATAATTAGGCGAGCAGGAAATTGCAAAAAACTGATTTCCCATGTTAATCTCCTATGTACACTTTTAATATATATATATATATATATATATATATATATATATATATATATATATATATATATATATATATATATATATAAATTACTAATTCAACTATATGCCTGAAGTGTATTTTTATTGAAGAAATAAATTACAAACATGCAAGAGAAAATGATGAATAATTAACTTGGTAAACCATGATAACAAGTAGGCAAGTAACAAATTGATCATAATAATAACAATGGCAAAAAATTAAATGACAAGGACTAAACTCTGTTTGAAATATCGAAAGAATTTTTGACAGATAGATTCTTGTGATACAAGTCATTTTATTGGTAAAAAGAGGATAATTTTGAAGCCGAACTAATAGAATAGCTTGTATCTCAAGAATATATCTGTCTAAAATTCTTTCGATATTTCAAACAGAGTTTAGTTCTCAACTGTTTTCACGTACTACCTATCATAATTTTTCTTAAAAATAAAAATATATCATCATGGCATATTACCCATTGCTGGGTGTGCCAATCTGCTTTGTACGCAGATTTCGGTAATGATGATGACATATTTGTACTGTGCGGGCGTCACCTCACAGGCACTCATTGCTGGCGTGGAGATTGCACCACAGGGGTCAATTTTTTGCCATTTAAAATTCGAAATATTTGGCGTCGGTCGGGATCAAACCCGGTTCCCCAGATTCGCGACCAGACACTCAGGCACGCGTAATTTATTTCTTCAATAAAAATTCACTTCAAGCATATTGTTGAATTCGTAATTTTAAGTAGATTTCAAATACAAGAGTGTACCATTTGAGAGTTAATGTCACAGTCACATATTATTGACCATTTCTAGTCCTGAAGAAGACTGTTGTACAGTTGAATCGTCGGCCAGGGAATGAATCATATAGAGATTTGAAAAATAATTACCTACGGCACAAACATTTTTTATCTTATTTTTAATATTGCACGTTCATAAAAGATAACAGATCTTTCGGACGGCTTCGACTGAATTTACCAAAACGCCTAATAATTTCATATTTTGGAGGAGTAATTTTATATAAAAATAAACTTCTTGTAGATCACAATGAAGAAGAAGAAACGGGTACAAAAATCAAAGTGGTTCACTTTGGTATGGTATAATTCTCATCCCCAAACGGGAAATAAATTACGTCCAATACAAAAACAAAACGGTTTTTGTAATAAAACAAGTATTATATATTTTTTACAGATATATTTATAATTATTTACAATAAACAAACATTTTTATACATTATTTCCTTTTACTACTTGATATATCATCTAACTGAGTCTTCAATTGAATTAATTCTTTATCCGGTACATATCTCTGTTCTTCATAATGTTCATCGTGTTCATGAACACTCAACATAACACCTTCGGGTAAACTAGATTCTAATATGCGCAATAATATAGGATACTGCAAAGTATTTAAGTCCGTAACTTGAATATTTCGTTCGTACAACTTCAATTTATATTCTGATTCTACAACAGAACTCTTTGGTTTGTATTTAATGACATGCATGTCGACATGAGGTGTCGCCCAACATTCTTCTACTTGTATATCGATACTTCTTAATAATTTGTGCAGGTATTTTTGATAGTTTTCTAAGACTGGGAAATCGTAACCCCGGAGTTGAACGTTTAATGCGTTATACAGTGGTATTTTTGATTTCATACTCTAGAAAAGTGCAAATGAGTAACAAAATGTTAAATTATAAAATGTTATGGTACCTCTAAATATTCGGGTTCATACAATTTACTGTATTGTTTATAAATAGCAGGAGAAATTGGTAACTTATTTCTAGACAAAATATATGCTCCGATCTGAAAACCGATGGACAAAATATAAAAATGAAATTTTAATTGTAACAATATACACCTGTTTCCGAATTTGCTGCATTTTTACTACAGTTATTAAAATAAGTAAAGTATTTTTTAAGGTTATTTTCTCACATCACACAACAACAGTGCCGCCTTTAAAATTTTAGTAATTTTTTTGTGCAACTATTGGCAACAATGGTAACAATAGTTTAGAACAAAAATTAAAAATTTCGTACACTTCACTTTTCAAAAATTTGAAATTTAGTATTTATGTTTAAATATTAAGAACAGTATTCGAAAAAAAAGTAAACTGATATATGTCTTATATAATCATAGAAAAAAAAAATAATTGACACATGTTTTTATAACTCTAACCTACATTCTGAAAATGGCATTTGTAGTTAAATTTCTGAAAGGTGTTCGAAATCACTGGAAAAAATCAACAGTAGCCGTTATAGCTTTAGGATATGGTACTAACTACGCAATAGAAGTATACGAGTAAGTTATAAATGTTAAATATTTACATATCTTTCATATTTTAACTCTGTTAGAACTGATAATCTTATGAGAGACTACTGCAGAATTGCTCTAAAACACGGAGAAGCTCCTATATCAAACTACGAAAATCCTAGAAAAATTACAGTCATCTTAAATCCTAAAGCCAATAAAAGAAAAGCTGCTAAACTGTTTGAAAATTATTGCGCCCCTATTTTAAATTTAGCTGGAATATGCGTCGATGTCATCCAAACAGAATCGGAAGGACATGCCAGAATTTTGGCCCAAAATTTGAAGGACACGGATGCTGTTATTATCGCTGGTGGGGACGGCACCGTTTCGGAAGTGGTGACAGGATTAATGCGCGAACAAGACAGAAATATTCCTATCGGAATTCTTCCTGTAGGAAGGACAAACACATTCGCCAATAAATTATTCCCTGGAGGAGATCATTTACCGATGGTAAAATCTATAGCAGATGCTTCATTGGCTGTAGTTACCCAAAATTACATCGAAACGAACATTATGCGAATAGACCAATTAGAAGAAAATGAAGGCAGTAAGCCTGTTTTTGCTTTAAATGGTTTGCAGTGGGGTGCGTATAGAGACGCACAAGCCCTTAAAGACAGGTATTGGATGTTCGGGCCACTTAGGAATTATTTTACTTACATTTACAACGGTTTTAAATCAAATTTATCATGGAATTGTGCTGCTAATATATTTTATTCTCCTCCATGTCCCGGTTGTAAAAACTGTTATATTGATAAGAAGCCCCAAATCCAAAAACCAGAAAATAATCGCTGGTGGAGCGCTTTCGTGACGAAAAAAGACCCTGTGCAACAACTAGGCGTAGATATGTATTCTACAGTTAATGAAAACTGCCAACAAGTACAAAACAGAGAGATATGCACTTGTGATATGTCGCTTCTAGTCTCAGATAAAGAAGACGGACCAGCAAATTTAAAATTGTCTCTAGGACCGAAAGATATAGAATATTTGGATTTTATTACCGAAGGATTTAGACATGAAGACGGTAAAGAACGAAATACGAAAGAGGTTATATATTTGAGATCTATAAAACTCTTTCCAGAAATAAAACAAGAGAGTTGGTTCTCGATAGATCAAGAAGAATATGAAGCAAAACCTGTTAAAATTACAGTGTTACCCAAAGCTATAAAAGTATACTGTAAAAATAATTAAAATAAATAATAAGTGTATGATATAAATATTTTGTCATTACTTAAATACGCGTTTACCCATTATAGCTCCGGGTGCTTTTTTTTAAAAATTAAACTTATAGGTCGCTAGATTTTGCAAATAATGATTGAAGAAATTACTCGGAACTGCAGTCAAACACGTTTTATTGAATCAACTCGAAAAGCAGTCTTATCAATTTGCAAATTATTTTATTTTTTATGTTTATGTTTATACTTAAAATCAATTTTGAATTAAGTTCAAAACTATTTGTGATGACAATATAAAAAAAATTGAAAATGCAGATTACAAAAGACATTAAAAGTAAATTCTAAAATTGACTTCCTAATTAAGCAACTTTTGTTTAATTTAATCGACTTCGAATCAAATAGTTTTCAAAATCCCATTGTATGCACAAGTTTTAAGGGACACTTATATGTAACAACTAAACGAGCTATTAAAGATATAATAAAATACTATAAGACAATCTTATAGAAGACTAAGGAGTCCATCCGATTAGAGAATAATAGTTATTTGTATATCAAGGCCGCGAAATCACTCTTTAGCGTACCGAGAGAAAAATTGTCGCCGAGGCCGCTTGCGGCCGAGACAAGACAATCTCGAGGACGCTAAAGGATTTCGCGGACAAGGTGTACACAATATTTTTTGTGCAACCGTAAAAAATATGTAATTACAAATTTTATTAATTTTCAACTGTTTCATTATAAATAGAAAGGTAGCTTTCAAGGTGGCTGTGGGATTAACATTTGATAAACAAAACCATGCAATTCTCAAGTGTCAAAGTGATTGTTTACCTAATTTCGCGGCCGCTACCATAACAACGTTCGCGAAATCCAATTTCGCAGCCTGTATTGCGGCTGCGAAATGGTTATTTCGCGTCCGGTTGCACAAAAAATATTTTTTTTTGAAATGGAATGATATACAGGGCGTTTCTCGGATACGGGACACCTCGATTATTTTCTTATTGAAAATAGAAGAAAATCATTGAAATAAAAGTTATAGTAGAGGAAGGGGGACATTCACTTATAGAAGAAGAAAAAATTTGACCAGTGGTTCTTAAACTATAACAAAGTTTTATTATTTTAAATAGGATGCTATATATTTTTTAGGCTCATTTGATAAAGTATTTTTTTCTGAATTCAACTATGTAATCATTTTATATCCTTACATAACAAAAATATTGAGAAAAATGCAATTGAAATTTAAATTAATTTTATATTTATAAAGTTAATAACAAATATTTATGTTTCGTTTTAAGTTAAGTTAATATCTTTTCATGCATAGCCTACTGAAAAATATCTAAAAACAAAACAATTAAATTTCAATTGCATTTTTTCAATATTTTAGTCATGTAAGGATATTAAATGATTACATTGTTGAATTCAGAAAAAAATACTCTATCGAATGTGCTTAAAAAATATATAGCATCCCATTTAAAAAATTATAACTTTAAGTATTAGTTTGAGAATCACTGGTTAAAATTTTTTTCAACAAGTGAATGTCCTTGATCTATTACATCCGAGAAACACCCTGTATATTTTTAGGCCCATTCAATACAGTATTTTTTCTGAATTCAACGATGTAACCATTTTATATCCTTACATAACAAAAATATTGGGTAAAATTCAATTGAAATTTAAATAAATTTTATTTTTAGTTATTTTTCAGTAGGCTTATGTATGAAAAACAATTGCGCTTGCTTAAATTAAAATGAAATAAATATTTATTAACTTTATAAATAGTGTTCTGTTTGATTTATTACAATTTAAAATAATTTGTAATTAAATCAGTTCAAAATATTCTTACAGACTCATAATTTTCAACTCTAATATATTTAAGGATATGTAACTCTTAACTTAAATGGGAATCAAAAGTAAATTGTGATTGATTGATTCATTTATTTACTTATTTACAAGGTATAAATAATCTTAAAAACAAACGTGTATCATAAAAATGACTAAACTATGAGTATGATCAGATCTTACTTATAATAAAATAAGCTAATCAGTCTTCGTAGTGATGCAAGAATTTAACCGTGTTACACTATTAGTTACTCGGAAAAATTTCAACAAAGGGCTTTGCAAATTTCCTGTTTTCTTTTTCTTAGCAGATCCACTATTAGATCCACCGTTGTTATCCAATCGTCGTTGTTTGGGAGAGCTAGGTCGGGATAATTCCTGCATTTGATTCCTCAAGTTTTGTTCTATTCTTATTTTGGTTAACCAATCTTTTTCCTTCTTTTTCTGAGGGGAAAAGTTTTTCAAATGTGGTGCTTCACCATCAACTACAAAATTTGGTAAATTAGCGGTTATAGATACCGAGTTTTCTGGTTTACTCGGGGGTAAATTAGCGGGTACGGTTACCGAGTTTTCTTGTTTACTTGGGGAGGATTCTTCGAGAATTACTGCTAGAACTCCGTCGTCTTTTCCATAATTGTTATCTAGAATAGAAGAACCAAAAAGTCGTCTAGCACCGCCAGTTCTATCTTGGCGTTTTTCTTCTTGATTTTCTGGGAGATTAGCTTGACTAGCTGTGCGTTTGTTGGAAGATTTTCCAATAAAAATACAGTTTTCACAATTTCTAAGACTTGCAGCTGAACCGGGAGTTAACATTTGGCATTTTTCACATGTTTTCGCTCGTTTTTTCTGCGAATGAGGAGTACGATTCAACATTCTTTTACGGTTGGAAGGTGTACCGAATTCTGGTATTTTATGTTCTTCGTTGTAGCACAAATCTACAGCTAAACCTCGTCCTATTTGGGACCAATCTACATCATCTGATTCGTAACAAACTCTCCAAATTTTGTGGTGCATATCATCTGAGCATGTTACGAGTTTTAAATCGCGAGAACACCAAGCTACGCACGTAACTTCGGCAGTGTGACCTTCCAAGCGAACTAGAGGAGTTTGTTGATCTGTGCGCCAAATATAAGCATGCTGGTCGCCGCTTCCAGAAATTAAATATTTATCGTCTTTACTCAAACAAGATTTTACATAAAATGAACTGTTTTGGTGGCCTGTGTATAACATAATAGGTTCTGTGGTGTAAGTAGCGACGTTGTAGCAATAAATAGTGTTGTCCATGCAGTTGGCGTATAAACGAGCACCACTTTGATCGACTAATAAATTAGAAAAACCGTTTCGAGTTGTGTTGCCGCTATAAGGAATAACACTCTTCGGTAGTGGATCTCGTTTGTTAACACCGTAATTTTTGCGCAAATCCCAAACTTTGATAGCGCCATCGCCTGCGCCACAAGAAATCAACGAAATATCATTTTGAAACACCAATCCTGTTACCGAGTTTGCTCCAGAAACATTCATATTTAATTTTTTGCGGAACTTTGTGGCGGAATTTGGCGTGTTAGGTATATTATGAGAGTTAGCAATAATTCTATCTGGTTGAGTAACATAAATACTTGTATTTGCTCGAGTATCCCACACAAATATGGCCCCATCTCTGGCTCCAGTTGCAAAAACCGCTGGGTCGTCCTTTCTACAAGCGACAGTCTTCACAGAACGAGTGTGTCCATGAAAGATTCTTTCCTCCACAATATCTGATTGAGAAACATCAAATAATCGAGCTGTATGGTCGCCAGAAACGCTGACGATTTTCATTTGACCGAACATCCATGCTAAGTCGAATATAGCGTTATAATGTGCGGTTTTGCTAAGTCGAGGAAGTTTAGATTCAGTGTCCAAAATAGCTAAATGTCCGTCCTCATTAGCTAAAGCTAAGATGTGTTCAAAGTTCTTGGTTTTGGCGAACTTACATGCGAACACTGGGGGCTCTGAAGCTTCAGCTGTTTGTAGTTGAGTGATAGAATTGTAGTTTTCTTCTGTTGTACATCGTAAACGTTTGATTGCAACATCGTAATACTGGCTGCATTTATCTATAAATAAATCATGAAACAATTTACTTGTTTAACAAGGTTATATGGAGTTAACTTACAAATGCCTAATTGTCGGTCTATGAAATCTTGAATATTATTCATTGTCGTATACTTTTAACAGATATTTTTTTGAAGAAACACTTATAATACTTAAAAACACGTAGGAAAACGAATGAAGATGAATTTTAATAGGGAAATCTTTTCTTTGGCGGCAAATATACGCGGGATAAACACGTTACAATTTAAATACAAGTCTGTGTACATAACTGACAGATGCTTGATGCGTATTTCTAGAAAATTGTAACAGAAATAAGAAGTACTGAGAAAAATTGTCACAATAAATAAATTAACAGTCGCCCAAATTTTCAGTAATAATATAAATATTTTATTGTGTTTACATATAAATAAATGTACATATATTTATAAATATATATTAAAATTTGTTAAATTATTTGAGTTCATATATTTATGCAACTGTTGGTAACACTGCATGAACTGTTTAACATATAATTCCCCAGACGGTAAACCAATTCTTAAAATTGAAATTCACTAGATAAATGTCAAAATAATTTGAAAAAAGCAATCCACATGTGTGTGTAAATAGGTTAAGTAATGTTTATAATTTTATAACATTATGGCAAAATCACATATTAGATTTAATGATACCGACAACTTTGAACCTTCAGACTCTGAAGATGAGTATGACGAAAGAGAAAAATCTCTTTTAAAGAAAGCCAGAACAAAACCAGTTGCAGAATCTGACAGTGAAGTATGATTTTGCTTAATATTTTCATTATTATATATTATAAATGTGATATTTACGCAGCAAGAGGTGTACGGTTTAGACCAAGATAGTTCTAGTGATGATAATATAGCTGATAGCGATATTGAAAAGGCAGATGATGATGATTTGCCTGATGTTAAAGCATGGGGCAAAAGTAAACGAGATTTTTATGCAACAGACTACGTAGATCAAGATTTTGGAGGTAATATTTAAATTATTCGTTTTCCGGGAATGGACTGTGTCATGTTTTGAGTCAGAGCTCAACGTTTTGCCCGCAGTCGTATGGGGCATCTTCAGGAGCAAGGGGGATAGTACTGTCTTAAACCAGGTTACCCGACGTGTCAACCACGCTAGAGGCCGAGTTTAAGTAACAAGAGGGGGAGACTCAGTTTACAAGGTTATCCGACGTGTAAACTGAGTCTCCCCCTCTTGTTGCTTAAACTCGGCCTCTAGCGTGATTGACACGTCGGGTAACCTTGTTTAAAACAGTACTATCCCCCTTGCTCCTGAAGATGCCCCATACGACTGCGGGCGAAACGTTGAGCTCTGACTCAAAATATGACACAGTCCATTCCCGGAAAACGAATATTTCTCATGACTCAGACTGTGGAAGCCTACGCAATTATTTCAAGATTTAAATTAATTTTATTGTTCGGTATTTTAAATTAAATTTTATTAAAGGTTTTCAAGGAAAAGATGCGATAGAAGCAGAATTTGAAGAAAACGAAGCTAGAGATATACAAAAACGACTTGCTGAACAGTTGGACGATGAAGATTTCGCTTTAGATTTGTTTAGTAAAGTAATTGAACTCTCTTATAGTGTAATTTAAAAGTTTAATGTATTATTTTCTTGTTAGAAACCAGAACAAAATGAATCCGAAAACACCGAAATTATTAAAAGCGATTTATCAACATTATCTAAAAGAGAGTTGCAACAATTATTGCAAAAAGAATCGCCAGAAATGTTTATGCTAATCGATGATTGCAAAGAAAAAATGAAGCGTGTTAAAGAATATTTATATCCAATTATTTTAAAAGATAAAGAAGGAAACATACAGGATTGTGAGGCTGTACATTTCGTTAAAACTTTATACCACATGAGTTTGAAGTAAGTTTTATTTAAAATGAAATACTAAATGAGATATTTATTGTTATTTTGTAGTTATTGTACAAATGTTTACATGTATTTACTTTTAAAAGCATCGAAAGTGAATATACAGAAACATCCAGTTTTAAAAAGATTATATCAGTTTAGGCAGTTAATAGGACAGTTAGATCCAATTTTTAATGAAATAATTCAACCACAAATTGAAATTATATTGAACTCAGACACGGTATGTATTATGATATATACAATATGTTGTATATTTATCAAACAATGAACGTAAGGATTTAAGATGGGATATCAGTATTTTTCTTTGAATTGCGCCCGATTTAATTTTAGTACATAAAATTCTGAATTTTTGAGTTTTTTTTTTTTTGATAACCGAGTAAACTTCATTTAAAGATGTGTTTAAAATAGATCTATGCATTCTCAACTTCAATTGCAGAAAAATAATGTGAAAACATCAATTTTAATTTACTTTTTCTGAAATTGAAGTTACTTTTACTGAAATTGAGTTTACTTTTTTCGAAATTGGATTTACTTTTTCTGAAATTAAAGTTATATTTTCTGAAATAGAAGATGAAAAATTATAGTTTGTCATAAGTTTACTCTGTAAGGAGTAAATTATATAAAATTAGCATAAAAAATTCAGAATTTTATGTTTTTAAAACACTATTCTTATTTTAATAACATATCACGGATTTTCGTATTTATCAAGTACAACAAATATATCTACGTTAAAAAAACTTTTAGACCAAAGAAGAACCAGAAATGAAAAAGGAATCTATTAAAAAAGTTAAGAAATTGAAATTGCTGATGAATATAGACAAACCCAAGGAAACTAGAAAAGAAAAATCTATTGATTTCGACGAACCATCTTCAAAGAAATCCAAAGGAGAAGAAAAACCAATTCTCCAACCATCCATACAAGAAATCCAAAAAGAAAAGACGGTCTCCTTCAATTCAGATTCTGATTCGTCCGAAGAAATGAACAAAGAAAAGCAACTATCTCTTGAAAATGAAGATCAAGAACAAGAAAATGAAGGAGCTGAAGACATCCAGGATTCAAAACGCGCAATAACGTATCAAATGCAAAAGAATAAAGGATTAACACCTCATAGGAAGAAGGAACAGCGTAATCCG
The DNA here is from genome assembly GCA_963082715.1 of Harpalus rubripes. NCBI lineage: Eukaryota > Metazoa > Arthropoda > Insecta > Coleoptera > Carabidae > Harpalus > Harpalus rubripes. The sequence continues at coordinate 17,689,656 of OY720448.1, forward strand.
AGAGTTAAACACAGAAATAAGTTCCGTAAAGCGAATATTAGACGTAAAGGAGCTGTTAGAGAAGTTAGGAAAGAAATTTCTAGATACGGAGGGGAGATTTCTGGAATCAAGGTTTCTGTTAGCAAAAGTATCAAGATCAAATAAATTATAATAATGATATATTATTGTTTATATGTTGTAATACAATAAATATTTTATTAAAACACTATTCTTTATTCAATATTTATTGCTATTATTTAAAAAAAAGCGTTATAAAGTATTTAGTTTATTTTCTTAAAAAAATACGAGACATAATTCTATTAAATGTTAGAAATACTCAGTATTAATGATTTTATTAATTAACCGACTATGCTACTAGCTCCCCGTAAAGCCAAATAACCAGCTGTTATATCCATAGGTAAAGAAACTATTGTACAGTATTCTTCTACATTGTTGTATCTTAAACGCGTTTGTGGATCTGTATATGGTGCCTATATTTAAAACATTACATGAAGTTAATCCATTATCAATAATATGCATATTGTTTATACTTACTGGCAATCCAGAAATGTCTGAATATTTCTTCACAGGCCTAAAAGACGGCGGAGCATTAATAGAACTATCTAAAATCATAACAATATAACCTTCCAATTTGTATTTTAAATATAACAGAGTTCTTACAATGTATATAGTCTTCTGGCCATGCTAAGGCCCTTTCTGAAGTCAAAATCTGCTTCAAAGACTTCCAGGCTCGTTTCTTATTACTTGATTTTGATGTATGCTACAAAATTTGAGCGAATTAATACTAAAATACGTAACGAATATAGAATATATGCTAACTTGAAAACTTGCTACTTTGTAAACTGGGCGTTTTTCTACTTTTGTTTCTTCACTGGACATTTTACAACTTATTTCTTTTATATTCAATAAGTTTGTAATTTGATTTTGTCAGTATAATGTTTATTTTCAATGCAAAACAAGAATTAATGTCGATTTTGACAGAGGTGAACTGTTGTGTTTAGTGTTTTTTGGTTTCAACAGTGAGGTTAAAGAATACATACCAAATATGAAATCTATTTATTAAATTATTTTGTGAACTGATTTGAGGTTTATGTAAAAATGCAGTATACGGTATACTCTGCTGATATTCAGTAATAATTTGGCATCGCATGAAGGAAACATTAAAATTTTTAACAGGTATGTTTAGAAAATATAATTATTACGTAAATAATAACTACAGATATTAAATTAGATATGATAATAACAACCTATCCTATATTCTGCGTATCTATTAAATAATAATTGAGCATAAAATGTAGAGCACATTACACGAGAATGAAGTTTAGATTACGAGCCGTATCATCCGAATGTAATATACCCATTTTATGCGAGTCAAATACTATACTATCTACAACCTGTGTCTACAACAACAACTATCAATTTTACAGATTATATATTATGTGTGGTTATGTAAAAGACGTTGACGTTTCACCGGAAACTAATGATATGTCAGTCACAGTTGACTGAGCATACTATTATTCACGAAAGATGACTATTCAAGGTCATTTGTTCGAAGAAGAATACACATCACTTTAAGCAGTAGCTTAGCAACATTTTGTATTAGAAACAGAAAGATTATTTGACTTATGTCTATTTATGTGGTGTGACAGATATACTTAAATAGTGGCATTATTTTCTAACAGACTAAAAATAATAATGACATATGTCGTAGATGTACAGATATACTATTATTCACGAAAGATGACTATTCAAGGTCATTTGTTCGAAGAAAGAATACACATCACTTTATAGCAGTAGCTTAGCAACATTTTGTATTAGAAAGAGAAAGATTATTTGACCTATGTCTATTTAATTTATGTGGTGTGACAGATTTACGTAAATAGTGGCATTACTTTCTAACACACTATAAATAATAATGACATATGTCGTAGAATTACAGACACCTAATTATCTAGTACACTGCCCTCTTTGCTAGTATTTACCCAGTGGCGTTGACGTTTAAATCAAATATTATTAGTTGGTTTATAAGTTAAGTCTATGTTTTTGTATTTTGCAAAAACATATGTGAAGAACATAAATCATTCAGAAAGGCATTATTTAGAAAGAAACATAATTTTCAAATAAATTACTATTATTTTTTCAATTAAAATGTATCCATAAATATTTCATGTTGCACGCCTATGCATATGAAATGCAATGAAGTTATCTGCAAGTAATATTATATCAGACGGTTCACAAATGACCTTGGATAGTCATCTTTCGTGAATAATAGTTTACCTAATTATCTGCTACACTGCCCTCTGTGCTAATATTTACCCAGTGGCGTTGACGTTTAAATTAAATTATTATTCCTTGCTTTATAAGTTAAGTCTGTATTTGTATTTTGCAAAAACATGGGTGAAGAACATAAATTTTTCGGAAAGGCATTATTTAGAAAGAAACATAATTTTCAAATAAATTACTCATAATTTTTCATTTAAAATGTATCCATAAATATTTCATGTTGCACGCATGTGCATACGAAATGCAATGAAGTTATCTGCAAGTGATTTATATCAGACGGCTCACAAATGACCTTGAATAGCCATATTTCGTTAATAATAGTATAACTGATTTTTTTATGAATAAGTTGAATACACCTTTTCAATTTAACAGCTGTACTATAGGGGGAAAAAATGAACTGTAAATGGCAGGTCGGACGACGACAAATCTCCCATTTGGCCGCCATTTTGTCTAATAAAATAGAGAGATTTGTTGTTTTTATTTTAATGTGTAAACATCATATCGATTTAGTGCAAAATATCACATATTCAAAATAAACTACACCAACAAATGATAAAAAGTAACGTTTTCCCCATTTGCTACGTTCACAAATCTCTCCCCAGATGTCAGCTACTTTGATTTTTCTCATATTATTCACGAAAGATGACTATTCAAGAGAAAGATTATTTAACGAACGTATATCTATGTAATTTATGTTGTGTGATATACGTAAATGATGACATTACTTTCTAACACACTACAAATAAGAATGACATATGACATATGTCGTAAAGTTACATATCTATTTATCTACTACACTGCCCTCTGTGCTAATGTTTATCGAGTGACGTTGACTTTTGAATCAAATTATTATACGTATGATCTACGTTAAGTCAATATTTTTGTTTTATGCAAAACATAGGTGATGAGGATAAAAATTTGAGAAAATCATTTAAAAAGAAACAAAATTTCCAAGTAAATTACATGCATTTTTTCAGTTGAAATATATCCATAAATAATTCGCGTTGCACGCCCATGGATACGAAATGCACTGAAGTTATTTGTAAGACGGCTCTTAAAAGACTGAATAAACTATTATTCACGAAAGATGACTATTCAAGGTCATTTGTGAGCCGTCTGATATAATATTACTTGTAGATAACTTCATTGCATATCATATGGATAGGCGTGCAACAAAATATTTATGGATACATTTTAACTGAAAAACTAAGAGTAATTCATTTGAAAATTATGTTTCTTTCTAAATAATGCCTTTCTGAAAGATTTATGTTCTTCACTTATGTTTTTGCAAAATACAATAACATAGACTTAACTTATAAACCAAGGAATAATAATTTGATTTAAACGTCAACGCCACTGGGTATATATTAGAACAGAGGGCAGTGCAGTAGATAATTAGGTATCTGTAATTCTACGACATATGTCATTATTATTTATAGTGTGTTAGAAAGTAATGCCGTACGTATACGTATATCTATCACACTACATAAATTAAATAGACATAGGTCAAATAATCTTTCTCTTTCTAATACAAAATGTTGCTAAGCTACTGCTATAAACTGATGTGTATTCTTTCTTCGAACAAATGACCCTGAATAGTCATCTCTCGTGAATAATAGTGTAGTCATCTTTCGTGAATAATAGTATATCTCTGCATGGCGCCAACAACTGCCAGTTGGACAGTTAATCGAAACGTCAAAAATATTGCAGTTATTGAAATACCTGCATCCTCGGAGAAAATTTGCATCGTTATACATTTTAGCTTCAATAAAAGCTTTTGTAACTTCTTTCGAGAAATTTTTATAATTGTCAGAGATTTTTCTCACATTTTACGTCTAAATTTGGCCATTTGATCTTTGCGCAGATCTCCTATCTCTTTAAATATTTAAATTGAAAAGGTCTATTAAGAGCATATTTTAAATTTAGAAATCAATATTTACCTACAAATGTTTATAAAATTATCAATAATGCAATACAATAAAATGGCCATATACCACGGTGACTATTTCATATTTCCTTTTAAATAATAATATCATCACATTTCTTACAAATAAATAGGGGAATGAATTCTGTCCGCTAATGGCGGCGATCTTTGTTTTTGGCCCATGGCCATATCCACTGCCATATCCTGGTTATTGGCGACTGAGATGTCCTATAGAGGCGCTGCGTTCATTTAAGATGGCCGACTTAGTTGGTAATTTTCTGAGGTCTTAGATCTTATAGCTTACCAACTAGATGTAAGAAACCCTATGCTACACAATGCATTTGTAGGGAACGCTTAAGAGTAAGAAAGATTTATACATTGTCGTAAGTAGGAGAAACACAGAGAACTTTTTATAGCGCGAGGTAACTGCCCAAGCGCCAATATATGGCATAGGCGTACCTATGCCTTTTCCATAGTGTAGTAAATAAATATGGAAAAGAAATAAAATCAAAGAAGATTCATTTTTATTCCGTACTATACAAATCGTGCACAAATGTTTTTCAATCTGCTTTACCCGACGTCTCGACACGGGATAAATGAAAATAATTGAAATCCCCGTATTTAAGCTACACACGCTACACCTTTGGAGAAGACATTCATCAGCACCTTGTGAGTTTGCGCACAATGCTCATGCTATGTATACATCTATCTCTATCACTCTTATGCGTTCCCAACTCGTTACATCTAGTTCGTAAGCTATATTCTGAGATGTGATTGGCTGCCATTACCAATTCGGAGAGTTCGCAAGTTTGCCGCTAGGTGGCTACGGGTTAATTTCAGTCGCAAATAAAGGTACCCTACGTACAACCATGGCTAACTTCATTGAATTGCGCTACGCTTATTATGGCCATGGCCAAATATCTAATTACCTATGTTAAATGAAGAATTTAATACTATTGCAAGGGAACTTACATATTGCACTTCAAGGGTCAAATATGTACAATTGACAGCAACAGCCTTGTAACTTCAACTGACAAAGTTACACTTTGTAGAGGGGGGAAGATGCTCCATTAGTGAATCCAAATACTCCATATTTATTCCTACCTCCATGGTTTAAATAATTTTTCGCTGGATGGCACTACGGCACAAATTTCGAATTTGTAGGAAAGCGTTGGCTAAAACTATTTAAAAATTAGCGACAATTTACGACGGATGTAAACTGTTGTTATAAATAGTAAAACCCACGGTGTAGTATCTATAGGTGAGAGCACGAGATGCGTTGACATGGCTAAGTAACTGGGAAACAAAATGGTGCTAACGCGACCCGTTACCATTTGACAGAAAATGTTTTGCTACAAGATGCACAAGAGGGTATGGATCAAATAAAGAGAAATATAGGCCCGTATTCTCACCTCTTTAAAGTAGCGCTACTTCCGAAAAATCGCTACTTCAACTTTCAAATGTCAACTTTAATGTTAAAAATTAGAGAAATAAAAATAAATTAAATTGTAAATAGCATTTATTTCAAATATTATAGGTTTCGTTTACAAAAGTATGAAACCTATTCTTCTCTATAAATAAAATTTAAAAAATCGAAATAGCGCTACTCCAAAAGGTGAGAATACAGGCCATAGTCTTTTTAAGGTGCCAAAATGTGCAAATTAGCAGCAACCAGCTGCACTATAATCACAGAAACAGGTGCTAAGATAAATTTCTGATTGAAAGGTGTCAATGTCAAGTGCATTTGATATTTGTTTTATAATTCTACTGGAAATATAGAAACGTTTCTGTATGGAATTTGTACAAAATACATACATAGAATTGACAAAAGATAAAGATTGAAAATATATAATATTATGCGTTATATATGAATAATTTAATACTTTAAATATTTTGTGTAAAAACCGGGTCGCAACAAAACCTGACATCTAGCGGTACACTGTATGAACTAGCCCAGTTAGCCTTTCTTCGTAATGCATTGGAATACGTCGTGCACTCACCTATAGATACTACACCGTGGTAAAACCTATTAGACTAAAATACCTAATATTGTTTACTTTTTTTAACATAACCCTTTGACAGTTCATCCTAGGTAAAAAAATGTAAGAACCCTTTTTTGTATAAAAAGTTACGAGCTTTAATTTTGTATTGTTGTAAAATTTTCATACGGGCTACTGTTTTTGAGAAAATAGCCGAAAAAACAAAAAGACTAATTTTTTGCACCTTTGATCCAAGATGGCGGCTCTATCCCACGTTTGTAGAGTAAAAATCTATGTTATTTATTTATGTAATAAACGTGTGGTAACCTTCCAATCTGATTTTTTGATACCAAAATAAGATTTATCATTTTTTCTATCCTTTTCTATTCTGATAATTTCCTCACTATTATAGATGTCGAAACACGACCCATTTCACGAATTTCATCTCATGTTAATGAAAATGAGAATTGAATTTATGAAAAAATATAATGAAGGCCCCAAAAGAAAATCAGATGCTAATGCAAGTTTAGAAGATTTTGAGTTGATGACTACCTTAGGGAAAGGGGCTTTTGGTTATATTGTACGTCTGCGAATAATTTTATGAACCCTTATTATTTTTATATCGTTCTAGATATTATCTAAGCATAAAAATACTGATAATTACTATGCTGTTAAAATAATGAATAAGGAAAAAATATTGAAAGAAAAACAATTAGAACATATTATTGCCGAAAAACAGGTTTTGGTTTGTGTTAATTTTCCATTTTTGATTCAAATGGACTTTAATTTTAAAGATAATTGTAATATTTACTTTGTATTACCGTTCATTGCTGGTGGAGATTTTTTTTCATTATTAAGCAAGTAATTCTTAAGACAAATCTCAAAAAAAAATTAATTCATTTCTTGTATTTATTTTAGGTCTCAAAAATTTAAAGAAAAAGATGCAAAATTCTATGCAGCTCAAGTCATTATGGCGATAGAATATTTACACTTTATGGATATAGTGTACAGAGATTTGAAACCAGAAAATATGGTTGTTGACGTTAATGGTTATTTAAAATTAGTAGATTATGGTTTTTGCAAGGTAATACACAATAATAAGCTAAAAGCTACTATTTATTCGATCAATATTTTAAACAAATGATCGGTAACTTATTATAAAAAGGAAGTGTCTATTGCAATGTCTAAACCTTGGAGTCTAGAAACTATTAATAATATACATTTTTATTTTTTACAGTTAAAACAAATAATTATGTGAATATGAAATAGAAACTTTATTGGCCACTAAACTGAATTAATAGGGTACCACCATAGTTAAATTTTAACTATCTTAAATAAGAAGACGAAAATATACATGCATTGAGTATTATTGAAAAAAATTTGTTTCAATATTGATTAGGTTGCAAAGTACAAGGGATTAAAGTTGATTACTAATTAGATATGACGTGTTAGGTCCAAAGAATTTGATTGGTCGCCTGATTTTAAAAACGAGATTCGCGCGTCTGCTGCGGTCACTTTTTGATAGATTATGAACTGTCGAGACTGAATGAGACTGTCACCTTGTTGTATAACCTAACAAAAAGATTTACAATTTTGTGTTTCATGAATTTGTTTAATTATAATATCTAGTAATATTAACAATAATGTATTTATAATTAAATCAATTTTTCTAATATGTATTAATTAAATTAATAATATTAACTAAGCAAAACAAACAAACACTAGCGCCATCCTCCGTCATACTATGTGTCATAATATTGTCAAACTGTTTCAATGTTCTATAATTTATTAAGAAAAACCTACTTATTATTTATGCTTAATAATAATTTCTTCGTGAATATAACGTATAAGTTTTTATATAAAAATATTTCAGCTATGCAAACATGAAAAAGTCTGTTCTCTCTAGAAATAACAGTTTGTCGACCACTGGAAGTACAAGCTACGTCACGCAAGAAATTCTTAACTTTAAAAATTCATATCTCGCTTATTACATAACATTTTTAAGTCGCGTTTGCACTAAAATTCTTATTTCATCCTGTGCTTACAGAAAAAAATGAAAAGAATGGTATAGGACCCTATTTTGTAAAAATATGTTGATAACAATTAAAAATAGAGACATATTTAAAATGTTAAAATTATTTTCTTCTCTCTTTCATATTCATTTTGACGTTGTGATTTGCCTGATGTGCGATTATTACAGCCAAACGCGACGCAAGATGACATTTTGTGTGTAGTTTTGAAAAAAACTTTCTGTAATGAAATATAAAATAATGATACCCGAAATGCCATGCCAAAAATGAAAACTTGGTCTCTAAACAATAGGCGGACACTAGGCGATTAGCTGATAGTACTTGGCTTCACTGTTTGCCACCGACACTCCCTCTATATACGTATACTAATATTCACGGAAGATGACTATTCAAGGTCATTTATTCGAAGAAAGAATACACAGCACTTTATATAGCAATAGCTTAGCAACATTTTGTATTAGAAAGAGAAAGATTATTTGACGTATGTGTTTAATTTATGTGGTGTGACAGATATACGTAAATGGTGGCACTACTTTCTAACTCACTAAAAATAGCAGTGACATATGTCGTAGAGTAACAGATATGTAATTATTTACCACACTGCCCTCTGTACTAATGTTTATCCAGTGTCGTTGATATTTAAATCAAATTATTATACTATGGTTTACGTCAAGTCTACATTTTTGTTTTATGCAAAAACATGGGTAAAGAAAATAAAACCTTGAGAAAAGCATCATTTAAAGAGAAACAAAATTTTCAAATAAAATTACATCTATACCTTGTTCCATTTAAGCCATTCAGTATTGTAGAGAATAGGGCATAGTCTCGAACTCTCTGATTGGCTGAAATTGGAGACTAGAGCCACGTTTACCCAATGCAATTTCGACTACTTGAAACTGGCGCTGATATCAGCGCCATCTGCTGAATGGCTTAAATGGAACAGAGTATATTTTTTAACATAAAATGTATCCATAAATATTTCGCGTTGCACGCCTATATATACGAAATGCAGTCAAGTTATCTACAAGTAATATATCAGACGACTCATAAATGACCCTGAATAGTCATCTTTTGAGAATAATACTTTCGTATTGGCGAAAAAACTGAACTTTAGGTGGCAGGCCGTACGGCAGCAAGATGGTGGAGGAATAAGGAGAGTTCTCTCATCCCTTATTGCTGGCAATATGCATTTCAAAGTGCAAAGAATTTAATATGGAGAAAATTAACATAAAGTTAGGTGATATTTTTGAATACATTGCTTCTGCACGTCCTATAAAGGAAGGCGAAGCAGTTTTTAAGGCAGGAGATGTATTGCTTTGTGGAAGAAAAGATGATGGATCAGGTACAATACTGGGTTCTTGTTTAAAAACCAGTCATTTGAGCGGAGATGCTCATATGATTGAAATCTTATTAAATGAGAATATAAATTGCTGGACAGCAAAATTTAGTTGTAGAGCAGGATTGGGAGGCAAATGCAAACATATTGTTACAGTTTTGTTGCATATAAACAAGTTAGTAAAAAATCAAAACTATATTTATTATATGTTATCATTATTATTATGCTCTTAATTTACTTGTTTATGGGTTTGTGTATTAAAGAGCAGAATAAATAGAAAAATTAAGTTGTACCGGTTTGGAACAAGTAAGGGAAAAACTTGATAAAATGGATGATAAACAGTATAGTTTGGCTATAAAATTAGAAGAATTTTGCCATTCTGTTTTAAAAAAGAAAAAATAGAACCGACTAGAGATGTCAAATCTATATGGGAAGAAAATTTCAAGATCGTATTTTGTCACTTGGGATATAGTGTAAACTTACACTTTTTGACTTGTAATTACTGCATCGTGGCACTGAGCAGTATCTCTGGCATTTACTGATCATTATTTAAACCTGAAAATGTAATATACACTATATATGTCATTTGCTTTTACAACAAATATAAATTAAACCTGTTTAAAATTACATACGTTATGTATGCTATCAACGTTTCCTTATTCCTCTAGTTCACAAATCTGCCCCCAGACGTCACCCACTTTGAATTTTTTCGCCAATAGTTTTTATACTCTAAGGTCCAAACAGAGCCGCAAAAAAATAGTGAACTGTAGCACGTGCGCAGACGGAATCTAGCGACCACTTCTCAACAACCTATACTCTATCCGTTTTAACTATAGACTAGACGGCGTTTCGAGCGCGGCCGTTTTTACATGTGTTAAATAACGAATTCAAATTTTGGCGCCATTCCTGGATTTAAAAAATTCTTTATGACATTTTTTTCAGTAATTTTGTCTTGTACGTACATATCTATCTATTTTTATCCATAATATTAACGAAGAGAACAATAACAAAACTAACGAATTACTAACTAAAAAAACAACAAAAACTGTAATATGAAATATAACGCCAAAACACTACGAAAATTATATAAACGAAAAGAACAGTAACATACTTAACAAACAGAACTGAACAGAAATTAATAATATGTAATAAATCGTGTACTGTTGACTTTGTTAACTATTATTTATTTTATATCAGACGTCAAAATAATTGATACAGTTGTCAAGCTAATTTAAATTTTGCGTCAATTATTTTACTGTGTAAACTCGGTTCACGTTTGAACCTATCAGAGAGCTAGAATCTTAGGCCCTATCTCACCCAACGCTCTATAGTTAAAACGGATAGAGTATAGAACCAAATTTTATGTTGGACAAAAATTATACTTCATTTCACTTAAGAAAATTGTAGATGGCGCCTGAGAGCGTGCTGAGAGCCGACCGTTTTTATATGCATTAAATGAATAATTTTAATTAAAACTTTATCAAATAACTATTTTTATCTGTAAAAATGTACAAGACCGGAATATTAAAAATTACAACAAAACATGGTTAAAAATCACTTAGTTTTATAGATTTTATTTGACAACTGACAGGTGATATTTTTTCCGTTTTTGTGTAGGTACTAGTTTTGCATTATGACCAATAAAAGGGCACGCTATTTTCTTACGTGAGACGAAGTATAGTTCTCTTGGACTCTCTAACTCTAGTAAATATTTTATTACTATTTAAAACAATGAAATTAGTGGCTGCGAGAGTCTGAGACACCAAATTAATATAAAAGACTCCAACTCAATTGCTTATACAAATCTGTCCATTTCTGCGCATGTGCGACAGTTCACTATTTTTTTGCGGCTTTATCTGGACTGTGCATTAGATACTTCCTAATAAAAATGTAATTTAACCTGATCTAACCTAATTTAACCTAACCCAATTTAATCTAAACTAACCTAACCATAATAACTTAACCTAAGCTGAACACAATATTCATATATTTACTGATCATTAATGTAAAAAAAATCTGATCAAATAAATATAAACTGTAATAATACAATAACAAGTACATAAATAAAAATATTAATTAATTTGTATGTAGATGATATCATCGCGTACATACACTTTATGTGGTACACCAGAATATTTAGCACCCGAGATAATACTGATGAAAGGATATGGTAAATCTGTAGATTGGTGGTCAGTAGGAGTATTTCTATATGAAATGATTGCTGGATACACACCATTCTACGATGATCAAGATATAAAAATACACGAGAAAATAATTAGTGGCAGATTCAGATTCACCCCCGATTTTTCTGCCGAAGCTAAAGAACTTATAACACACATATTGCAAACAGATCTATCCCGACGGTAATGAAAAATGTACTATACAAAATTATAAGTAATAAAATGAGTTTTTAGTTATGGTAATTTGAAAAATGGGGTAATAGATATAAAAGGACATAAATGGTTTAAAATTATTGATTGGAATGCAATTTATGCGAGAACAGCTGTTGCACCATTTATTCCTAAAGTTGATTCACCTGCAGACACTGGCAATTTCGATGAATTTAGTATGCCGAGAATACAACAATCTGTTAAAGAAAAGTACCCCGAAGAATTTGCATGTTTCTAGATAATTAAGTGTAGCTGAGGGTTGTGAAAAATAAATAAATATAGATTTATGAAAGAATAAGGAATTATTTATTTCAGTATACGTCCACAATTACACACATTGAATGGGGTCCGGTACTAAAAAGAAAAGTTGCATATATTTTGTCATATTATGAAAATATGACTAATTTTAAATGATTTTGTTCCAAAATATTTTTAAATTTACAACTTTTGATTTTTTCATCATAATTTTAATAAAGACTATTAGTGCTATAACGATAAGCCGTCACAACTTCAATTTTGTTACAGTCTACCAAGCGAAAAGAATGTAATTTTATATTATTCAAAACTTGTGAGAATAAAACCTCGTCATCAATTTTTGACAGAATAAATGACATTGACACATGCAAATAAGAAGAGTCTAGTCGTCACACCGGGAGCATATCACAATCTATACTTCTCATAGCTTATACCACCGACCAAATATCTAAAGAGAGACCGGACAGTCCTATGTATTTGACTTAAGATAGACTTTTTGTGCCATCTACATTTACATCATCGTACTAAAAGTAAAAAACCATAGCAACCATGGCTCACGTAATCTAAAAAATATTATTTTTTGATATTAAATAATAAATAAAAGAATTTATTTTTTCAAAAATTATTTATTTGTAAAATAAGTGTAATTACAAATATTTTGATGTTATTAACATCAACTTAAAGAAAATTAGTACACGCAACAATAGACAAAGCACTGTGACGATATATAATATTATTTAATATGTATTTTAATTTTATATTCATTTATAAATAAATAGGGTTGAGCAATTGCGGTGAAGCTTTATACATTTTTTGGTTAGAAAGTGAGCTCTGTTGTGTTTTCTCCACCATAAAATTAAGAGCATGTGAAATGACGCCTGGTAAGCGCCTTTAACGACATAGATATGTTTTCATTAACGAAATCTGCGAATAAAATTCAGATTGGCACACTCAAAACTGGGTAATAAACCGTAATGATATATTTATATTAATTTAGTTTGACAAAACTAGAATATTGCGACTCGACTCGCCTATCATCTTACGCCAGAAGGTTTTAAAGAGTTTACAAATTACAATTACAATTTGTTGAAATGTAGGTACAAAAAACTAATGATATATAATCAAAAATCTATTTAAATGTAGGAGATTTGAATCGAAACTGTTGTTTATCTATAAAAAGAAACTTTGCCATACTTAGATATATACGAATCAATAATATTATTGGGTCTGGCAAGAGGGTTTTTGTTATAATTGGTTATTAAACTATTAATAAAAGTTTTGCAATAGGCATCCTGTGAACTTTTTCGACTTCTTTGAGTATTTTATTTTGAGACAAATTAGTGTCTCTATATAAAACCCTGGTCGGGTTTTTTCTTAAATTTGTTATTAATTTTTTGTGCTTTTAAATATTGTCCATATATTTTTCTTTTCTTGGGAGACAAATCTATCGCTCTCGTCACGCCCATTCCCTTCAAAATACTGCGAGGTTGATTTTTCCGAATTCTTCCCGAAAATTTTGGTGCATCCAATGTTTTTTCCAATTCGCGCCGTGGTGATAATGTAGAAAATATCACAGGATTCAGCATTTGCTGCTCTCTGGGTAAACATGTCATGTTTTAATTGTAGAAATATACAGTAAATGTAAAATACATACCTTCATTGCCAATTATTGTTGGTACAGCATTACGAATTAATTTTATTCGTAATGGTGTCGTAAAACATTCGGCCGTAAAATGAAAATCACAAATTCGATAATGTTCAGTAGTGGTTTTTGGTTTTCCATTAAATAAAGGATTCAAGTTCATATTTTCTAACCATTTTTCAAAAAAGGGATTACGGGTAGGAAAGTTAAAAAATCTTGATGCGGAATTATTTAGACTGGATCTACTGCAACCAGGAACAATGCACTTCATTTCTTACATTATTATAATTTAATTTAAAAGATTATTTCAATTAATTGTTAATAAGTTCTGTCGCAAACTTTAACATCACTTTGACATTAACTGAAAATATATTTTTAATATATATTCTTTTATTTAAGCCTACGTGATCTTCAAAACATCATAAAATGCCGCTAAATTGAATGGTGTTGCCATCTAGTTTTACATCATCGAACTATCAAACTCTATCCCTTAGTTACGTATAAGACTGTCCGGGCCCTGGCTTATACTCTGCACGAATCATACTTGTCACAAGTCATACTCAGCTCGGGTTCTCTCGGCAAAGTTCGATTTACACTGGGAAAAAATACATATGCAGTAGAAAGATAGGTTCAACATTAGGAGAATAGATGTCTCTCTAGTTTATTAAAATAAAATTTATATAGCGATCTGTCAGATATTAAAAAAAATATATTTTAAATACTTTTAGAATTAAATAAAGATGTAATATAGTATTGTTATAAATAAAATGGTAAGACAGGCAAATACTTGTAGTATCTACAAATATAGGACCAATTATCTTTTTTTAGGTTAAATGAACATACATATTGAAAAACTGATAAATACATATACAAAATACATGTTTATTTATTATTGTAATATAACATTCTTTATTCTATTGTTCTTAAAATATTGTTAAAGTCTCATTAAAACCTAATGGAAAATAGTTTATTTTCAAACATATCACATCAAATCCATATCATATATTAATATGCACCTACCTACTTATGGTATGAAATAATTTATATAATAGGATTCATTTTATAAAATATTAAATATAATGTAATTTATTTTACAAAATATTGATTTTAAATTTGAGGTTGAAGAGCTGTCACTTGCATAAAATTTTAGTTGAGTAATGCGGATTTCAAATGTTTCTCCGACAGAAAACGAAGAGTGTTCGGCTGTCGTCGTAGTACGAGGTGTGTTCAAAAACTATCGCGAATTTTGAATTTTCGCGGGTTACGTATATTCGAATTTCGATCTTTTTGTGGCTTTATGTTGGTACTCATGTCTCTCACTTATGTCGACAAGCTCGGCCATTTTGAATGTTCACTTAATTGTTGACAGCTGCTTTGCTTGCACGTGTTTTGGATCGTCTTCGATTTTTACCTATTCAAAAAAATGGAACAAAGAACCTGTATCAAATTTTGTGTGAAAAACGAAATTAAGTGCGCGGATGCATTCCGAATGTTGACTGTGGCATACGGAGAAGCTACCTTGGACCAAAGCAACGTTTATCGGTGGTACAAAATGTTCTCAGAAGGCCGAGAAGATGTGAACGACGAAAAGCGTGCCGGACGCCCGAGCACTTCAACAACAGACGAAAAAATTAATGAAGTGGAGAAAATGATATTGGCCAATCGTCGAATCACCGTTAGAGAAGTTGCTGAGGACCTAAACATATCGATTGGCTCGTGCCATTCGATTTTTATCAATGATTTGGGCATGAGACGGGTCGCCGCGAAATTTGTACCAAAATTGCTCAATTGCGACCAAAAACAGCATCGCATGAACATTGCTAATGAGATGTTGGACTCTGTCCGCGACGACCCAAATTTGCTCCAGAGGGTCATCACTGGTGACGAATCGTGGGTTTATGGTTATGACGTGGAAACCAAAGTTCAATCATCTCAATGGAAGCTGCCGCACGAACCAAGACCGAAAAAAGCGCGCCAAGTTCGGTCGAATGTGAAAGTTTTGCTGACAGTTTTCTTCGATTGCAGGGGCGTGGTGCATCATGAGTTCTTGCCACAGGGTAGAACGGTCAATAAGGAATATTACCTGCAAGTTATGCGCAATTTGCGCGAAGCAATCCGCCAGAAACGCCCGGATTTGTGGAAGAACAAAAATTGGCTTTTGCACCACGATAACGCCCCTGCTCACACATCGTTGCTTGTGCGCGACTTTTTAGCCAAAAACAACACACTAATGATGCCGCAGCCACCGTATTCCCCAGATCTGGCCCCCTGTGACTTTTTCTTGTTCCCTAAACTGAAGAGGCCCATGAAAGGACGACGTTACGCTACGCTTGACGAGATAAAGACGGCATCGAAGGAGGAGCTGAACAAGATAAAAAAAAATGATTTTTTGAAGTGCTTTGAAGATTGGAAAAACCGTTGGCACAAGTGTATAATATCTCATGGGGATTACTTTGAAGGGGACAAAATAGATATTCATGAATAAATAAATAATTTTTGAAAAAACACAAAATTCGCGATATTTTTTGAACACACCTCGTATAACTTATGAGAAGTATAGCTTATGAGAAGTATAGGCTGTGATATGTACTCGTCACACCGGCAGAGTCCCGAAGTAGCACGATGTATGTTCCAAGCGCCCGCAAAACCCGGGTCGTTATATTCGTTTTTAAAATAAGTTTAAAAAACAAATATAAGAACTTGAGTTTTGTGCGTTAGGTATTGTTTTTGTCAGGATTTTATTTTTTAAATGAGTCTAAGTTTTCACTCGGAAGACATCGTGTATCTTCGGGGCTCCTGCCAGCGAGGAGTACATATCATGCCCCATACTTCTTATAACTTATACTTCTCATAAGTCATACTACGACGACAGCCGAACACGCTTCGTTTTCTATCGGAAAAATATTTGACATCCGCATTACTTAACTAAAATTTTATGCAAGGTGACAGATCTTTAACCTTAAATATAAAATTAACAATATGATGATGCGGATATGATGTGATACGAGTATGTTTCCATTACTTTTATTGAGATTTTAACTATATTTTAAGAATAATAGAATAAAGGATATATTATACTAATAATAATCACAATAAACAGTTAAATAAGTGACATATTATAAAAAAATCACATGCCATTTTCACAAATATTGGAATATCATCTGGTTAAGTAATCAGCTGATGGATGTTGTCGTGGTAGCATGTAATTTTCAACAGCGAAATTTTTCTAAGAACAGTACGTTAATTTATTTATATACTAATGCAGTGCACAGCTACAGGGTTCTGATGTTCTGATTTTAGCTCATTGGAGAAATAAACTTTAAAATATTGTGTTTTGTAAAATTGGTGAGCTACTATACGGAAATACGAGTACAAAACCTGTAACATTGTCTGTAATCATTTACAATTGATTTACTGCAAGCAGAATCTTAAGGTATTTACTAATGGACTGCCTGCTTCTATTGCTACATAATCATATACTATTTTCTGTGTTAGAATATTATCGGTGGAAGATATATTTGTTGTATGTATTTATTTATTATATTTGTATAAGTACTACAAATATTTGCCTACCTTACAATTTTATTAATTGTTGAATACTATATTACATCTTCATTCAATTCCAAAAGTATTTAAAATGTAATAAAAATTTTTGAAGTATCTGACAGATCGCTGTATAAATTCCTTTTAAGAAACTAGAGAGACATCTATTCTCGTAATGTTGAACCTATCTTTCTACTGCATATGTATTTTTTCCCAGTGTATATCGAACTTTGCCGAGAGGACCCGAGATGAGTATGGCTTGTGAGAAATATGAATCGCGCAGAGTATGAACTGTGAGAAGTATGGATTGTGATATGCTCCCCCAGCGAGCAAGATAGGCTCTTGTATGCAAAGAAATTTAATTAAGTATGCGAAGTAAAATTAAGGGTTTGACGTCACATAAAATTCAGAAAATTTCAAAAATTTATATTTCAAAAACTATGCACATTTGGAAAGTGTAACAAACGCTAAAATTCATCATGCCAAATTAAATCTACGGAAGGTTATTTTGCCGTTTTAGAAGAAGTTTAGAAATCCCCTGAACATACTCTTTCCTGGCAACTACTGGGTCTTCCAGCAACAAAGCCAGTAGATATACTAAAGTACCGACATGGCGGCCATCTTGGCCTTAAAAAGCAACAGTAATGATTTTTCGTGTCGCTAGAGGCGCTGCTGTTGCAGATGTCAAATATCACATTGGTATTCACCAGTTTTAATTTTGGTGTGTTAAAGAGAATAAAATAAACTGAGAATTTGCCCCAGATAATGCCTTGTTGCTGTGCAAATAATTGTCATCCTAATAAAAATAGAATACATTTTTTTTGCATATCAAATGTTGAAGTGAGGTGTCATCAGTGGTTTATAAACATTGGAAGATCCGATATTTAATCGAAATATGTAATGCATTGGGAAGTAAGAACTTTTAATTTGAATAATGTTGTTGAAATTAACATTATCTATTATTACAGAAACATTTTGTACATAACCAATGACATTGTCAACATTACAGAACCCTGCAATAACACAAATACATGCCTTCGTATAATAATCTCAGAATAAGGTACATACAGTTTGTGGATACTTGTTTTGCAAATTCTCAGTTTCTCTAACATAGTAAAAATTGCTTAATACCACACCACGAATAATCTGACGTTTGAAAATGACAATTTACACCTGCGACAAAAGCGCCTCTAGCGACACAAAAAATCATTACTGTTGCTTTTTAAGGCCAAGATGGCCGCCATGTCGGTACTTTAGTATATCTACTGGCTTTGTCCAGCAAGAGTTAGCCCCGGCACAGAAGGCCAGAACGACGCAGGCCTAGCTGCGGGCCAATGTTCCAGCCTTCATGCGGCCGAAGACTGGCCCCCTAGCAGCAATAGTTAGTGTTAGAAAAGAAAGCTTGCGCTGAACCAGTATAAAACTAATATACTGCTGGTGGGAGTGAGATTTGTGAGACTAACATTGGACGAGTGCAGACATATATATCTGCATATATAGCTGCACGTGTCTGTAAGAATATCTCTGCGCAACCCCCGGATTGCTCTGATTTTATATGTGAAGAACGAGAAAGGGGAACTAGCGGGAGGGAAATTCTTACACTAACTGACAAGGATAGACAATAATGTTTGTAGCAGACTCCTTTTAAATGAAAGATAGGGCATTAGCAGTATATTTATTTATAGGTATATTGCTGAACCGCACCGAAATTTGGACAAGCCAAAAAGAGAAGTTTGGAGATGGCAGCGAGGGAACTACTGACACATATGCTGCGTGCTGTCATAACAGAATAGTGAAGCTGTTCGCGTCCATGGTAGAATTGGCGACTAAAACTACCGATGGCGGCGCTAGTGTTGTAGTATACACGTGCTCTGAAAATGGTATTGTGCTATAAGATCACATACAGAAACATTGTATAACCAACATTCGTTTTGAAGTACACTAACAAATTCATTAAACTTTTTATAAATAGTATTAGTAATAATTTTGTGTAAATTATGACATTCGAAGAAAGTTATCTTAGACTTATTTCTAAGGAAATGTTTACTTATTTGGAGGCAACAAATTCTTCTCGAAGTTTTATAGAAGAGGGAGATTTATTGAATCGTGAGTTGTTATTTTTATGTGGCGTTAATGAACAAAAAGCTACAGACTAATAAAAATTTGGGCTGTGTTTAAACAAGTGCTCTAACGTCACATCCTCATGAGATTAGAAGAACTTTAAATTTACAATTGATTATTTACAAAATGCTTTTGTATAGCTGGCCGGTGGCCGTCATGTGGCCAGTGGAAACACATTACAGCTGTCTTAATATTTTGTACAAGATAGTAAAATAGTACCATATATTATTCATGGCTGTTAAATAAATATGTATTTACTTTACTTAGTTAAGAAAATTAAAATGGAACTAATGTCAAATATCTTTCAAATTGTTTTAATTACAAGTGTAAGAAATATAGTGAATGCTACACATAAAGTGAAAAGTGTATTATTTTACTCATGAATTGGTCAGGAAATGTACAATAATTTTCATTTTTGTTATCATCTTATGATTCGTCACTTGTTTTCCAGTTCGTATTTTCCTAATCCAGACCTCTCTTTTGTCGATAAACTCCATTTTACCAAATTTATTTTGGATGTCACTCTTCCTCTCACCAGTTTTTGGAACAGATATTTTTTACTACCCGGAGAATGACAGCCATAAACGCAGCAATAGGGGATTCCAATTAAGCGAATTTTAAGTGCCCCGTCGCGGTATTTTTATGAACTATGAGGACATACAAGTAACTGTCATCGTGCTGTCAAGTTGATAGCCTTGTGAAATTTGTGTTTTACATTAAAAATATAGGTATTAGGTATGAATATGGCCGCTGTAAGAGTGATTACAGGAATAAATATAAAAAATATATGAGAGGAGTTAATTTTATGCCATTTTCCAAGCCGATCTCATCTCTCATGGTTTATGCGTAACTACATCAAACTAAATGGTTTCTTGGAAGTAGTGGTATATGTGACCGTAGTTAAATAGATTATGAGATGGAAAATAGCCCCACTTTATATACATCAACTAGCACACACGTATTACATGAAATTACCGCAGATACCCATTTACCACCATCAATACAGGGTAATATATTATCACTGCGTCCCGCATTCATATAATTTTGATTTATGAAAACTTCGAAACAATTTGAGTTAGTATAAATCAGTAAATACCCAGTAACTAACCGAAACTAAGACCTTAAAATAAGATCGCTCTTTTTCCGCCTTTTTTCAGACCACGATATTAACCATCTTTTTCAGGTCATTCACAGAATATTTTCTTTTTTAATTTCGCCCCTGGCACTAACTCTGCACTAAAAAAAATCATTTTCATCACTAACCGGACACATGTGAACAGAAAATGTCAATTTGTCCACATAGTTCAAGATTTCACCGCAAATGGCGCACTTTGTGACGTCACGATCGGAATCCCCTATTGACGTTGTTAATATTTTTTCCTTCTTTGCTCATATTGCAAAGTAATTTATATGTACTTTAAAATAAAAAGACAAACAAGAAACCGGCAAGGAATCCAATGCACTAAATATATTTACTGTAAAGTTGAATAACAGAACACCGTTTTCAAGAGTTGCAAATATCGTCCGCTTGAGGGATTCACGTAAATTTTAGTCGCCAATACCACACGTGCCCTCTGGATACGAAATGAACAGCGAACGTCCGGCGCCAAAAATTACTTAAGAAATTCGATCTAAACTCATTAATATATAATATGTAATTTAACGTTTATGTCGCTGATATCTTCATAATGAAATCAATTATTTTAAAAATATAACACATAGACGCAGTATCCAGACTTCGTAATATTTCGACGAATTTGGATAGGTGCTGTCGGCGTTATTTGTAATGATTTTTAAAGATGTACCAACGATAATAATTATGTAATGCACGAGCAGTATGAAAGCCACAAAAGCATGAATGAAGAAATAACTCATTTCTCTTTCTAATTTAGATTGCATATATGACCATGAGGGATTCGAAAACATGGAAACGGGGGCAGAAAAGACAGGACCCCACAACCCAGAAATTCAAGCGAGTTGTCTGCATGTATACGGGAAGAATCTTACTAGATTTCATTCTATTTGCTTTACAATTCTGTGGCTTTACGGCAAAAGAAGATATGTCTCATTTAGAATTTCTGCAAATTTTGTCTAGTGATTATAATTATTTTACTGTGTAAGGCTGATATAATCTCCCGTGGTGTATAATTTTGTAGAAATTCCTTAACAGCACTGTCGGCGTATATCTCTGTGGCTTAATGCAAAAAGTAATCAATGTCCATATTAACAACTTTTTCGTTATTTTAAATGTTTTTAAAGATGCACCAACGATGATAATTATGTAATCCACGAGAAAAATGAAAGCCGCAAAAGCATAACTGATGTAACTCATTTTTCTTTCTATTTTAGATTGCATGCTTGACCAAGCGGACATCGGAAGTATGGAAATGGGATCAGAAAAGAGAAGAGCACCTTTAGAGAAAACAAGAGAGAACGGAGTTACTGCATTAGGGCCTTACAACCCCAAAATTCAACCGTGCTGTCGTATGTATAAGGTAAGAATCTTACTAGATTTTATTCTATTTGCTTTACAATTCTGTGGTTTTAAGGCAAAAGCTGATATGTCTCATTTAGAATTTCTGCGAATTTTGTTTAGTTATTAAAATTATTTTACTTTGCAATGCCCTTAAATTGACATATATTCTTTGGGTGGCCCTCTTTGTACTATTTTTTTATCAAATGTGCTTTCAAAATATCAAATTAAAGCAAATTTCAAATACATTTCTTCTAAAGCAGCTTGTAGACGACCACCGACGGATGAACTGGTAAGAATCTTTTTTTTATAAAATATTTGGTCTCATGTTCAATCATAAATAAATAAAATAAATATATCATCACGGCTTATTATCCATTGCTGGGAGTGCTAATGTGCTTTGAACACAGATATCGGTAATAATGAAATATTTGCACCGTGCGGGCGGGGGTCAATTTTGTGCCATTTAAAATTGGAAATTTTTGGCGTCGCTCGGGATCAAACCCGGTTGCCCAGATTCGTGACCTGACACTCAGGCACGAGACCCTCGACGAGACCCCATGTTCAATTATGAGAAATTATAGTCAAAGGAATAAGACTTAATATACGTCTAAATATTATCTTGTACTCAAATTCGATTTTGAGTACTACATTGAAAGAAATATAACTTTTATGGATGTCTGTATAATATTTAAACAATTTAAAATTCCATCTATTTATCAATCTCTGGGAACATATGATTAGCATATATCATGAGGCCATAAACATTTTAAATAGTTGCAGGAAAACTATTAGATTTTAGACTAATATAAACGACCTATCACACAATAGTGTTGTTAGTCTTGTTAGTGTCGATTCTTGGAATAAAAATTAATTGGTTCAAATCTAGTTACTAGTCAATATGTTTAGAAAAATCAAATTAAAGCAAATTTCAAATACATTTGAAACCATATAAAAACTGTCTGGTAAAATATCGCATGGTACACGTGTATGAAGGCACGTTTGCCATGCGAAATTTTATCCAACAGTTTTTGAAATGATTTAAAGAATACCACAAACTAATAATTATTATTTAATAGGCGGACATTTGGTTGGTCTGAGACGTCAAGAAACATGGAAAATTTGAAATGCAATTTCCAAGGTTTGGATTTGAACACTGCAAATCTACTAAGCCAGCTTTTCTGAAGGATTGCTGAGCTCCAGATAAATTTTGTATGCCATAGACGACCACCGATAGATGAACTTCTACGGCGTAGACGACCACCGATGGATGATCTGGTAAGAAAGTTTATTTTTTTATAAAATATTTGGTCTCATGTTCAATCATGAGAACTTATAGTCAAAGGAATATGATGATAATGTGTTTAAATATTATTATCTTGTATTCAAATTCGATTTTGAGTACTACATTGAAAGAAATATAACGTTCATCGATGTCTGTTTAATATTAAAACAATTTAAAATTGAAATATCGGCTATTTATCGATAAAATCAATATCTGGGAACATATTATTAGCATATATCTTTCAGGAATCGGACATCAAGAAGACTAGATTAATATAGTAGATTTTAAGTTGGTATTAAGTTCTTTTAAATGTATTTTCAGATCTTAATTGAACTTAGCTCGTATATCTCTCACTTCGCCTTTAGCTTAGCATACTCTAGATCACGGGTGGGCAAATACTTTTAAGCGCGGGCCAAAATGAAATTTTCAAAATGTCTCCCGGGGCGGAGGACTATAAAGGAATATAAATCAGTTAATAAAAGATTTTATTTTGTTATTTATTTATATCTTAACGATACAAATTATTTTATTTTGATCATAGTTATTACATTTTTATATTTATATTGAATTTTGTAAATGTAAAAGTAAAAAGTAAATAGAATTATAAAAAGAAAAGACAAACATCAAACGTTAAAATAGAATACGAAAAGTGAAATCTCGAATGTTCAGTTGATATTATTTCTTCAAAATTGGGATTCAAATCACTTGTAGCAATCCTTAATACCGAGTGTAGGTTTTCGTCAGTAATTTGTGATCGATATTTATTTTTCGTGGCAACCAATAAAGAAAAAGTTTTTTCACAAATATATGTCGAACCAAATAAAACTCATTATTTATATGTACACTACGCACACAAATACTGTTGATTTCAACAAAATCGCATAAAACAGTAAAAAAAAATTGCATGCGGGATTTTTCAACGGGCCGGATAAAGTAAGCAAAAGGGCCGGATCCGGCCCACGGGCCGGCTTTTGCCCACCCCTGCTCTAGATAAAAGAGGTTGCGTAGACATAAGATAGCTTAGATATAAGATAGGCAAGGGTTGTTTTTGCTTTTTGAGAGAGAGAGAAAAATTAACGTAACTTCACACTTTTAGATTTGCTATTCTTTGAACGAGATATTAACGTAAGATAGGCTTAGATTTGCTATTCTTTGAACTAGATATTAACGTAAGATAGGCTATTTTGTGCACTTCACCAACTTAATTTGGGGGGTTCTACAATAGCTTAAGTTTGATTATACAATATTGTACACGAAATTGTATTTATTTAATAAATGGTATATATGGGGAGTGTGGGTTTGGCATTCGAGGGCGGTTGCTCCCTATATATTACAATTTATTAAATAAACTGTTTAGTTTTAAGTTGGAAGAACTAACTCTCTTCTGCCCTGTCACTGTCGTCGAGATTGCAGTGCCGATTGGTGACGCAGACCATGGCTTCCTTTTCATAAAGACCTGTTTAAAGTGTATGTACACAATAAAACAGTCTTTTATGTTCTGTTTATTTTAATTTAAACCCGTCACATTAGTTGTACAGTAGGTAGGAAGTTTTAGTAAAAATTGCAATTATTAAGTATTTAGACGCGGTCAGGGTAAAGTTAGGTTTTAAGTATTTATTGTAAACGAAGCTTTGTATTAATAAATATGTATATATTTTGGTAAGTGGACGGTTGGGTGGTAACAACAAAAAAAAAAAATTAAGGTAAAGGTTCGTAAACTGACTTAAACTGAATAAGTAATCTTGTACCTTTAACAATGGGAACAAGAAATCTTATTTAGGGACCCCAAGATTTAATTTGTTAAATAGTCTATAAGTATTGTAAACGGAACTCTATTTAATATGTTATAATTGGGTCGTAAAATATATAAGTAGAGTTTAGGATTGGTTATAAAACTAAAATGTTTGTTATAAAATAAAATTATAAAGGTTGTATTATTTGTTATTAATTATTTTTCATCTTTATTCTGTAAATAAAAGTTTTATCTTCAGATAAACTTTATTTACAGAATAAAGACGCAAAATAATTAATAAATAAATACTTATAACCATAATAATGGTAATTTTATTTGTTAACAAACATTTTAGTTTTATAACTAAACCATGTTTGACACTGTCATATATTGTTATTTGATTTGTTAGCAAATTTAGTAACACTTATTAACAGAATTATAACACATATGAAACGTAAAAGATATTTGTGTTTAAAAATTCGGTCCATAATTATTTCTTACTAAGTTTGTTACCAAATTTGGTAACAATTTTTTAACATGCCAGACAGGCTTTTCTTGTTAAATTAAAATGTTTTGTTACCAAATAGAATCACCATTATTTGACTTTTACATATTTATTAATAATTTTGCATCTTTATTTTGCAATAAAATAAACTTTTATACAAAATTATGCAAAATTTTAAATAAAATTTACAATCAATAAACGATAATTTTATATGGTAACAAACATTTTAGTTCTACAAGTAAAGCCTGTTTGGCACGTGAAAAAATTGTTATCAAATTTGATAACAAACAGTAAGATAATTATGAACAGAATTTTTAAACACAAATGTCTTTTACGTTTCAGTTGTGCTATAATAGGGTCCTATACCATTTTTTCTTTAATTTTTTTTCTGTAAGAACAGGATGAAATAAGAATTTTAGTGCAAACGCGACTTAAAAATTTTTCGTAAGAAGCGAGATATGAATTTTTAAAGTTAAGAATTTCTTGCGTGACGTAGCTGGTACTTCCAGTGGTGTTAGTTCTAGAGAGAACAGATTTTTTCATGTTTGCATAGCTGAAATATTTTTATATAAAAAATTATACATTATATTTACGAAGAAATTATTATTAAGCATAAATAACATAAATAATAAGCATTTTTTTCTTTATAAATTTTAGAACATTGAAACAGTCACAAAGTATGACGGCGGATGGCGCTGGTGTTTGTGTGTTTTGATTAGTTAATATTATTATTAATTTAATTAATACATATTGCAAATTGATTTAATTATAAATACATTATTATTGTTAATATTAGTAGATATTATAATTAAACAAATTCATGAAACATAAAATTGTAAATTCTTTGTTAGGTTATACAACAACGTGACAGTTCATAATCTTTCAAAGGTGACAGCAGAAGACGCGCGAATCTCGTTTTTAAAATCAGGCGACCAATCAAATTCTTAGGACCTAACGCGTCATACCTAATTAGTAATCAAATTTAATCGCTTGTAGTTTGCGACCTAATCAATATTGAAACAAAATTTTTTCACTAATACTCATTAATTTATGTATATTTTCGTCTTCTTATTTAAGATAGTTAAAATTTGACTATGGTATAGTACCCTATTCTGTTCATAAGTGTTACTAAATTTGTTAACAAAGCTCATAACAATTTTTGATTGATGAATTAACTTTTAATTCTTGGTTAAATTCTTAATTGGACAATTAAAAGTTTAATGGTTAAATTCTTAATTGGAGAATTAAAACTTAATTCTTGGTCTGATGCCCAAAGGCAGAAGAGTAATATTAAATATTGTAAAATTATAATAAAATGTTAATGTATATATTTTAACTATATTTGTAATTATATTGCTAATAAACTTTAAAATTGATTTAAACATGGCTTTTAATTTTTATATTACACCCCTCAAACATAAGTAAGAATATAGTTTTTAAGTCATGAACGCATTACGTATATAGTTTTTAAAACAGTCACCATGGGGCAGCACCTTTCAGAAAGCATTGCGCCTAAAATATAGGCAATAAGTATTAAAAAAAGCATCCATGCACGGATAAAATTTTTTTGGTGCATGGATGCTTCTTGTTGGTAACATCTATGCATAGATGCTACTTTTAGGTAGCATCTATATACCAGAAAAATTTATTTTCGCGTGCATAGATGCTACCTTTAGGTAGCATCTATGCACCAGAATTTTTTTTTCGCGTGCATAGATGCTACTTTTAGGTAGTATCTATGCACCAAAAAAATTTTTTTTCGCGTGCATAGATGCTTCTTATTAATACTTGTTGCCTATATTTTAGGCGTAATGCTTTCTGACAGGTGCTGCCCCCTGGCGGTTGTTTTAGGAACTATATATGTAATGCGTTCATGAATTTTATTAACTACACCCTATAAATTTTTTGCAATTTTATTTATTTGTTTTTTACACAGCATTGATGCTACATTTGTGTACGATTAGCAAATAAGGGTGCCCATCATTTTTTAGAAACAGGTGCTGCATCCTTATTGCTAATTTAAAAACTACATACGTATAGTAAATAAGAAATAAACCAATTAAATATTTTTAATTTATATTTTATTGTATAAAATATTGAACATTAACAATAAATACAAGTAAAATTTATAAACAAATATTTAAACATCCCTATTTCTAATTTTTCAGGACAAAAGTAAGTTTATAATACAAATAATAAAAATAACTAAACAATGTTTAACACTGTCACAAATTGTTATAGAACAATATACTTAAAAGATATTGTAAATTTGTGATCTACAATTACATATTAATTACCTTAAATTAGTAAAAAGTTACTAAACAATCTCAAAATGAAAGTATTGTAAATGTATTCCAGTTAGGGATGTCGAAAAATAATCGATTTTTTAAATAATCAATTATTTTAAATTTATAATCGATTTTAAAAAATCGATTTTCAAATTAAAAATAATCTGTGAATCGATTTTATATTCTCGATGTTTTTCCTCGATTTTTTTTACAATCAAGTTTTCTTATCCATTTAAATTTTCCCGCTGCCGCTACGCCGCGCCCAGGCTCGGGCAAGCACAATCGCGCAGAAGTCATGCGTAGTCGTCGTTGCCGCTTGCCGCGTAGTAAGTGTTGTTTGTTTTTGGAGGCCTCAGGCGATGTTTGTGATCAATTTGTGATGTTTATAGTAAACATAACCTCTCTGTGACTGTACTCTAAAATGTATGTTTATAGATGTATATAGTTATACTATTATTCACGAAAGATGACTATTCAAGGTCATTTGTTCGAAGAAAGAACACACATCACTTTACAGCAGTAGCTTAGCAACATTTTGTATTAGAAAGAGAAAGATTATTTGACCTATGTCTGTTTAATTTATGTGCTGTGACAGATATACGTAAATAGTGGCATTACTTTCTAACACATTATAAATAATAATGACGTATGTCGTAGAATTATAGATACCTAATTATCTATTATACTGCCCTCTGTGCTAATATTTACCCAGTGGCGTTGACGTTTAAATCAAATTATTATTCCTTGGTTTATAGTTAAGTCTATGTTTTTGAATTTTACAAAAAACATAACTGGAGAACATAAATCTTTCAGAGTCATTATTTAGAAAGAAACATAATTTTCAAATAAATTACTCTTATTTTTTCAATCAAAATGTGTCCATAAATATTTCATGTTGACGCCCATGCATACTAAATGCAATGAAGTTATCTGCAAGTAATATTATATCAGACGGCTCACAAATGACCTTGAATAGTCATCTTTCGTGAATAATAGTTTATTAACGTCGTAAGGCTGATATGAAGCAAATAACAGACGCGGTTGAATATTGTAAAATATCGGCTATCGCCTGGATTTTACAATCAACCGAGTCAGTTATTTGCATATCAGCCGTGTGACGTTCAGTATTTTTCATAATAACATAAAATATGTTCTGAAAATTCTATTTTCTATGGCATATTGACAGGTGACAGCTCTTCATGACAATTTCATGATGCTGCGATTTTTTTAGGAACACATGATTTTTAATAATTGTATTGTTATAAAAAATAACGGCCGTGGCTGTTTTGACGCAGATATTGCTTGAGCATATAGTACTCTTAAAGCACATTTAACAGTATGGTATTATGAAAAAAATATTACATCTATACGAACATGAAACATTTGTATTCTAAATTCTACCCGCTATAGAACTAACAATTATTAAAGACATTCTAATTTTGAGTTTTTATTTATTACCTTTTTACACATATATTTATATTCCCGGAAAAAAATCGATTTATACTTACCGATTTCATCGGTGAATCGATTCAGGGTAAAAAAATAATCGATTAAAATTTTTAAATCGACATCCCTAATTCCAGTGCTGTGTGAGACTCTAGCCCTTAATATTAAATAACAATAAATTTGCACTAGCTTTCTATATTTATACTTATTCACCCTAAATCTGTAATTTGCTCATTATTAAAAACCAATAGAAACAAAAAATGTAAATCCTGTTATTTTCATGATTTCTGTCAGTGTTTGCAATTATTTGCTATAGTAATGTTGCTTAGAGTTAATAACTTTGTTACAGAATTGGGGTGATTTATCTACGAATACATTTTTTGGAGTTAAATAAATAGGCCGCAGGTTCCTTCTTTGTTTATGACATCAGTCATAAACAAAGAAGGAACCTACGGCCTATTTAGTTAATTCTAAACTTCAAGATTGTTCCCAAATTTTTCCCACTACGAATACATTGTTATATACTATTTTTATTCTACATTCTATTTTTCTCTATTTATTCTTTTATTTCTTTATTTTCCACATTATTCATCAACGTATACACCGAAACCGACATTTTTAAAATCTAGAACATAAATAGATTGAGTAAACCACTTTTTAATTGTATTTACATCTTACTGCCGCTAAAGAAGTTAGGTCAATATCAAACATTTTTCCAGCTCTTAATGCAACTCTTTTTTGGGATCTCATTACTACCATTTGAGTGGCGTATCGTAGACGTTTACTATACATTGATTCCCATCCAGAGAACCACATAGCGTCGCTAATTTCTACACTCTACAAAAAATATTTAGAGACATTTAAAAAAGATATAACACTAGCAGATTTTGTCTTACAGCTGCTGTTATTAAAGTACCAGCTGTACAAAATAAGATCAACTCTAAAAGAAATACAAGAATGATTGTTATAGCTTTCAAAGCTGCCGAGACTTCTTGAACTCTGAAAAAAATTACTGTTAAGTTTGACAACATAAGCACATTAGTTAATGAAATGAGTATTTAAATTCGAAGAAATGTAAGTTCCATTTTTACATTCCGTTAATTAGGTAGGTATGGAGGTATAACGATCGTGAGAAAAACCGCACATCGAGATTTTTCTAAAATTTCAAGCCAATGGACAAACTATAAATGGCATTTTACTTGTAGCTTTAAATAATTTTTGGAAAAAATATCTTAAAATTTAATTTAAATTTATGAATTTATAAAAAATTACAGATTATTGAATATTTTACAATTTTTAAAAGTCTTACAACCTATGCTTACAGAAAAAATTCTTGATATATATTTGAAGTATTCAATGAGGTGTTGCACGGTTTTTTTCTTTGCTTTAATCAAAAGAATAAGAAAAAATATTTAGCCCCTATTTTTTATTTTTTTTTGTATTATTCTTTATTCATGAGAAAATTGTCTTTGAAATTATAATGTTTGAATTTCCGCTTCCCCTTTCGCCTGATGACGTCAGAATAAACCTAAACAATGAGGGTGTGGCTTACATTTGCCTCCGACGGAATTTAAACGAGTGACAATCATGACATCTGTCAACTACTACTGATTTTTGTATTTGGAAATAATCAAACATGGTTGTAAAAAAGTTTTGTGCAGTGTGCCCAAATAGAACTGATAATAGGGAAACATAAAACATAGTGCCTCAAAACGAAGAAAGAAGAATAAAATGGTTGTCGCAAGTAAAGATAAAAACAAAATCAAAACTTCTTTGTTGTAAAGATCATTTTGATGTAAATATAAATATTTTTATAATTAAATAAGAACTATTGAGTACATTTATTTTTTTAGTTGGAAAATGATGCACTCAGGCTACGGTTTCTTATACCGGCTAATATTTGCACTATTGGACCATAAGAGAGATTGA
Source organism: Harpalus rubripes (assembly GCA_963082715.1). NCBI lineage: Eukaryota > Metazoa > Arthropoda > Insecta > Coleoptera > Carabidae > Harpalus > Harpalus rubripes. Next base: position 17,720,817 of record OY720448.1, read on the forward strand.
TAAATCCAGGATAAAATATTATTAGACGGTACCTCTACTGACGATAATGTCAATCTCAAACTGAAGAGGATCTATTCCAAACAATGTGTCGCTGGAATATGTTTTATATATGTTTTAATAATATTGTATTCTGTATGTTCCTGACACGTAATAAATCCAAAAGTAAAAATAGAAAATAAAGTGTGTGTGTGTGTGTCATAAAGTGTCAGGTGTCAACTAAAATGGGAAAAAGAGAGAACGGGGCAAAATTACTCAGAAATAGACAAAGAAAACCTGTTGGAGATAAATAAATGTAAAAATAATATATGGGATTAAATTTAAAATGAATTTAATTTAATTAATGTTGACATGTGTCAAATTTATTTTACACAATAAAATTTACTTCCTCGAACATCGGTGGAGTAATTTATTCTGTAGATTTACTTAGCTAGTATTTTTATTCTTGTTTTGACGAAAATCTCTGGAATAAACTATTTTATTTCGGGAGTAAATTTTACTTTGCTAGTGCTTTACTTATCCATCTTTTATAATACTGGGCATGAAACTATGAAATATAACGCTATAATATAATAATAAATAACTAAGAACTACGTTAAAGAACCAAAAATCACGCTGTCAGAACTTATGTCACACAGTTGTCATTAAAGCAATCATTGACGTTGATGTATAATACATTTGTTTTTTTTTATCATCTTTCCAGTTTTGTCAATGGCTAATGTATGTCTGATGCCACAGACAGTGTAATTTGGCGCCAATGCAAAAAGTATATTTTTAAACTGCTACTGTGCTTAATATATACAGAAATTTGAACAGAAAATCATATTTAATCACACGGTAGAACGTACTTATTCGAATTTCAGAAGAAAAAAGATATGTTAATTTTTTTTGCAACACCTCATTATGCAGATCCTTGTATAATAATTCATTAGGCCGGAAGAAGAGTAAGAGAACTCGAAAAACTCGAATTTTGAATTACCACGGAAGATTGCTAAAAGGCATACTTTTCAAAATCGTCGCATCTTAATTTAAAATAATAGCCTGGAGGTAGCAGTAGTTTCACTTTTTTGGGCATAATTGGGATTTTCAAGTATCAAGAGATGGCGCTGATCGCATTAAACCGCATTAAACAATGGTACCACAATGGTACATTTTTTGTTGATATTTGTAAGCGTCGCATTGCTGTCAATTGTGTTTCTTTAATTTTTGGATTATTTTCTTATTTATTAGTATTTACCCTTAGTAAGGGAGGTATAGGGGTCGTGCTAAAAATCGCATATCGAGATTTTGGTAAATGACCACGTTTTAAGTTCCCTAGAATCCAATTTTGACATTTTCACGATGATATGTGTGTGTATGTGTAGATCCTCCACTCTAACTCAAATACTATCGTTCAGAAAATTTTGAAACCTTGTATTTCGAACTTTTTTTGTAATGGAAGGAGCCTATTAGATTTTGGGGTAAATCGGATAGCCGGAAAGGGCACTGTACTAGAAGCTCAAAATAGTTTTTCTTCGAAAAATACCTTTAAATGTTAAATATATTGTCAGCACATTTTTACCTCCCGTCATACCGTAGGTAAGGGAGGTAATGTAATCGTGCCAAAAATTCGTGTGTGTGTCATATAGTATGGTTTATGGGCCCATTGTAGTTCTTTCAGAATAGCCAAGATACGAATTCCTACATTACTTATTACTTCGATGTACTCGTATTTATTAGTCATTCTAGAAAATCAACAACGCGTTCCCACTGAATGAAAATAGCCATTATTTTGACGTACGGTTGTTTGAAATAAGCATCAAATTGAAATTTTATGTGAGTTCGATTAGGCAGACGAATCCTTAATGGGTTATGGCCGTTTATTTCGCTGAGAAAGTTCGGTATTCGATTTTAACATAATATATTAATTTTTTGGCACTTAGATCTCTTTGAAATGAAACGTTCAATTAATTTAAAATATATTCCTACCCTGCTACAGTAGCGATGTATATTCCCATACATATAGACGCAGTATTTCCAACAAATTGATTCAAAATTTGTAAAGAAAACAGGTTGGTTAGATCTTTAGTAAACCTACAAATATCATTAATAATTTTTCATATTTTATTTTTCTAAAACTTACTTTAAAATCAAGTTGTGATGGTCGACATACTGTTTAATATTTAGATACGTTTTTTCTTCTTCGATACTCGAACTAATATTTTGTATATTCAACGATCGAAATGCATGTTTTAATAGTTTCAGTTGACAGTAAATGTTAGTAGCAAATAAAATATATAAACCGTCTATAGCTAGCAACATTGTGGCTCCAAAAACGAAGTTAAACACTTGCCAGGTATACATGAATAGATATTGTTTAGTATCATTAATATCAAGGAAATTATAAATAGTTAGAGGATAAATGCTGTTTTTTAATAACCATGGTCTTAAAATTATTACAGTACTACAAATATAAGCTGTACATATAAAAATTTTAAAGACTTTGCTGACAAATTTATCTATGAAATAAATTTGGTTTTGTAATTCTGAACCAAATTTATCAGCTGCCCAAAATGATGTCTTCATTGTATTCAATAGAATGCTGACTTCTCGGATGGAAAAATTGGTGACTATCATTTTAAAAAGGACCTACAATATACACAAGTACAAGTACATAATGTCTCATTTTCGAGGTTTTTTTTCCAGAGCATATCGGGCAATATTAATATTAATTACGTCATAGGAATAATTTTTTGAGACAAAATTAATAATCTCCACAATAATTTTCTATCGGTTTTTTTTTTGAGCTACAGAAAAATTGATTGTTAAATTATTTTGAAAATATCTCATATTTTGCTTATTATGAGAGATAAAGAATAGATGTTTATCATTTTTATAGGGTTTTTTACAGAAAATAAGGTGATGTGTAATTTGATTTTTTGAAAACTCATTTTCGAAATAAAACATAAGGATAATGGGAGTTAGGTAAAATCTCTTGACTGGGAATGAATGATGAGAAGAAAATATTTCTTAAATGGGGGCCTATATACGAAAATAGTCTCATATTTTTTCTTTTATAAGCTTTTGAATAATGTAAATATATCTATTTTTGTTTCAAATATGAATAACAAATGAAAATATTATTATTATATTACAAGAGGTGGTCTCCTGTGGATCCCTGTACTGCGACCTGTAGATCTATTGTACCCTCCAGATTTACTCCTATTCTAGGAGGCCTGTTTGTTTAATAAACTCCAGGGTTTTCTTCAGATCTAAATCTTTTAGCATATCCTGCTGTATCTTTTCTGCCCCCAGGATATTATATCTGCTGCTCGTAAAGGCTTTACAGTGGCATATAAGGTGCTGAGGGGTTTCTTTCTCTTCACCGGACTATTTACATGTTCCCATGCTTCCCTTGCGGGGATTTCTACCCTGTAGGTTTTATTGATGGTAAACTTTTTGCTGGTCCGGTCTGGCACCATTTGAAGGATGGAGTTGTTTTTTATGTATTTAAAGATTTTGGTTCGACCATCTCTCCATTTGTCCTCTCTCGAGTGAATTCTCATTCTGTAAGCTCCGCTAACTGCCCTCGCCTTTACTATTAAGTGTAGCGGAGGTATGTTTAGCAGAGTTTCCATAATCCCTGTTGGTGTGGTCGACATAGCTCCAGTGATTCCTAAACAGGCTAGTCGTTGGACTTTAGTGTGTCTTTGCCGTGCTGTATCTCTATTCTTTGCCACCAGGCAAGACTTGCATACTCTATAACTGGCTTGATCATTACGGAGTAAATCCAGTAAATCATCGCGGGAGATAGACCCCAGGTTTTCCCAAACATACGCCGGCAAGCCCATAGGGATCTTATGGCTTTGTTTGTAACTTTGTCCACATAAGATTTAAAGGTAAGTCTTCTATCTAGAATTACTCCTAGATACTTCACCTCATCTCTCATCTCGATTGTCTTTCCCATACAGATATATCTGCTTTAGCCCATCGATTTTATATTTCCTTGTGAACGGTACTATAGTGGTTTTTGTCGGGTTTACTGACAGTCCCTCCTTTTTGCCCCATTTTTCAACATAATTCAAGGCTCCTTGCATCATTTCTTATACAGTTTCCTCAAATTTTCCTGTTACTAGTATGGTCACATCATCTGCATAGCCGATGGTTGTATAGCCTCTTTTGTTCAGTTCCAGTAGGAGGTCAACCACCACAAGACACCACAATACAGGAGAGAGAATTCCTCCCTGTGGACAGCCTCTCATGGCTTGTACCCCCACTGTCTGATTACATAAAGAGGCGTAGATTTCTCTTTGTTTTAGCATGTTAGCAATCCATCCACGGAAAATTGGATGTATTTCTCTTCTAACAAGTGCTCTGTCAATTGACTCGAAGGATGTATTATCAAATGCTCCTTCTACGTCCAGAATGCTCCTAGAGCGATTTCTTTTGATAATAGAGCTTTTTCTGCTCGGTGAACAACTTCGCAGATTCCCATTTCGCATGATTTTCCTGATTGATAGGCATATTGGTACTTGTGGAGCGGAAATTCGCTCAGCGCAGTATCCCTATTGTGCCTTTCAATTATTCTTTCCAACAATTTTAGAAGGAATGATGTTAGACTAACAGGCCGGAACGATTTTGCTTGAGCGTGTGTTTCTCGTTCCGGTTTTGGTATGAATATGACCTTAACTTGTCTCCACAATGAAAATATTAATTACAGATCATATTTTTGTGTATTTATACCTCCCGCTACCCTTGGTAAGGGAGGTATAGGGACCGTGCTAAAAATCGCATTTCGAGATTTTGGTAAATGAGCACGGTTTAAGGTCCTAGGAATCCAATTTTAATATTTTCACGATGATGTATGTATGTATATGTGTGTGAATTCTCCACTCTAACTCAAATACTCATTCAGAAAATACATATTTTATGAATAAAACTATAAAATTATTTATAATTTATATCCCGGAGCCTACGCTTTAAACAAACAAAACGCAGTTATTCAAATGTATGTAACTGACAAATAAATGTCACTATCAAAGAACTAATCATTTCAAAATAATATTAGTAACGTTTTAAAAAGAAAAAAGTAAATAGAACAACAGAAAAGGAATTCAATACAGTTTCCAGCGTAAGTAAATATGTAAGTGCGTATTTAGATGAATAAAAATTAACGATTTACAAAAAGTTTAAGCTAATCCTCATTTTTGGAATAGTGAATTCTATTCTATCCCGGTATTTAAAATTTAATATTCATTTTATTATAACTCCGGTGGCTCAATGGTTAAAGCAACGCCTCATAAGTCATGAGTGCGCTCGGGGCTCTGGTTTCGAATCCCACTAAGGCATGGATGTAATAGGGATTTAATCCTGTTGAGGGGTTTAAAAAAGGTAGTTACTTGGATTAGATTAGATCATATTTTATGAAATAAACTATCAAAATGAGAGTAAATTTCGCTAATCCAAAAATAAAGATTAACTTAATCTTTTTTGTGAATCGGGCTGTAAATGGCGGGAGGTTTTGTGTTGACCACACAAGATTTTTAATGCTGTTTTCTTTATTCTTAATCATTTTTCCAATGAGCGGGTTTCACATTTATTAAAAACTATTTTAAATAAAAGTTTATGCAATATTTTTCATAGTGATATAAAAAATAATAATAATTTATTAATTTCGTAAATAATTAAATAAAAAGATTGGGGCCAGAAATATTCATGAAAAACAACCTCCCACTCCTTTGACCTCGGAGCACATACAGTACGTAATTCATAGCCAATGTGAAAACAGTTTACGTTATTTATATAAATAAAAGTAGGCGACAGTTTGTCACATGTTAAACTGCAAGTGCTCTGACGTCACATTCTGTTTTAGATCACGCGACTTTTTCAAAATGTTACACATATTTCAATAATTAATTGTAAAAAATCTAATGAATATTTCGTGATATTTTCAAATTTGAGGCTCTTTAAAGAACAATATCTTTTAAAATTTAGTACTAAGAAATAATATAAAATTCTTGCAACAGCATGATTTATATACTTCAGAAAACATACAAAAATAATTTAACTAACTCAAAAATAATAGTTAAGAATAGTTTTGTGAACTTAGATATAGAACCAAAATAAACAAATTGAAATCGATTTTTTCATTTGTCCCATAAAATTTTTCATATTTTCACCCCCAATAAATTATGTATCACTGTAAAACTAATAAAATGAGAAAAAAGATAAGAATATTGTCAGCATAAGTTCCAATATAAAAAATATTGGCCCGTAATACAAGCGCACTTTTAAAATAAAAGCGCTTTTATGGAGCGCACTTTTACATGTACATCCACATGACACTATTTTCAACATGGGTTCCCATTTAAAAAATCGTAAGTTTGTGATATGTCGAGAATTATTAAATTTTTTAAAAAACATATTACATTTTACTCTACCTAAAAAACGGTTCAAAATTTGTTAAAACAATTTTTCTCTATCATAATAAATAAGGTATGAAACATTTGTGAAATGAGCGAAAAACGAGTTTTTGCATGTAGCTCAGAAATAAAAGAAGATTCATATGGTGACTATTAAAGTTTTCTCGAAAAGTTGACACGAATGTGCAAACAGTTTTGCTCTATCGTTAATATTACCAGAGGGACCGTAAAAAAAACATTGAAAATGACATGCTGTATACACTAAACACTACACCGAACATTTCTATACAGGCTGTCCCAGGACGAGCTTACGCTATCGTTATTTTAAAAACTACCTAATATTTTTTTACGAAATTTAGTATCTAGGGGTTTTCGGACATGCCCGTTTCATCTAAAATATTTTTAAAGCAGTAGCACTTCCAGTTTAATCGAAAATAGACCCTAACATTTTTATATTTTAGATGGAATACTATATTTTTTATTTTATCATTGAATTCAGCAGAAAATTTTATACATGAAACCATAAAAACATTTTACTCATGGTCAACCACTTCCGGCGTAATTCAACTTTTTTGAATTTATCGCTAAAAACGTACACTCCTTTATCACTCTATATCTTGAGAGTCTGTAAAAATAGTTTTATAAAGAAAGCTTGTTTAATTTTTAATATTTAAATGAATTTTTCGTTAAAAAATAGGGGTAATTTGTATAGCATGTCCTACGTTGAAAGTTGATAGATTTTTATGAAGTGTTCCATTTCAAAAACTTGAGTTTTTACATTATTTGAATTCCAACTTTATGTTGACGTAGAAATTACATTTTTCAAAAATTATAGATTATTAATTTATACTAGTGTAAATAAAAGTTTTCTTTATAAAACAGATTATAGAAATTCGATTCCACTCTCGATTTTTACCTCTCGCTAAGAGAGGTATTGTATTCATGCTAAAAATGGCATATCCAGATTTTAGTGAATAAGCACGTTTTAAGGTCCCTAGAATCCGATTATAACATTTTTACGATGATGTCCGTACGTGAGTGTGGATGTCTGGATATTGGATCCACGATTTCTCAAATACTATAAGACTTAAGACATTTTTAACTACGGATTCCTCAATCTAACAATAATGGGAAGAGTTGATTAAGTTTTGGTAACAATTGGACAACCGGAAGTAGTAGTTACAAGAAAAAAAATATCTAAATATAATTTATCGAAAATTTATGTAAATACTTATATTAAAGAACGTTAAATTCTTTACTCCATAAATATAAATTCATTATTATATCTTCTATAGATTTAGAGATAAAGAAATGCATATAAAATAATTTGATGTAAAAATTCTCAGATCAAACTACTTCAAGGCAAGAAATTCAAATGTTTGTAATGACACATAAATGTCACTGTCAAAAATATTTGTATGCCACTGTCAAAAATATTTGTACATCATTATGAAGATTATGAAAATAAAAAAAAGTCAACAACGCAAAAGAATATACGTAAAAAATAATATAAAAGAAATTTGCGAAAAAATGACGAATATAAAGAAAAAGAAAATTTCAGGATATTGAATATAAAGAAAATGTATGTATTGTACATAATTTATATTAAAATATCCCATATATTTTGCAAATATATGTGAGAATTATTTTGTAGAGATATGAATATATGTATTTGTATTTAAAAATATTTTTCGTTTTATGCGTACAACCAGGTAAAATATTTGGCGAGAGGTTATGTACTGGCCACATCAGATTTTTTAGGTAAAAAATCCAAAAAGTTGTTTACACCGGAAGTGGTTGACTATGAATCAATGGTTTAATAAAAAATATAGAATTCCATTTAAAATAAGAATGTTAGGGTTTAATTCAGGAGTAACCGGATGTGCTACTGCTTAGTAAATATTTTACTTGAAACGGGTATGTCGGAAAACCCCTAGATACCAAATTTCGTAAAATAATATTGAATAGTAAAAGCTATGGTTTTTGCTAATTTTTATTAATCTTTTTCATTTATTACTTAACTAGAATATATGGGCGATAATACATGCAATAATATAATATATACAATTCACATTCCTTTTTGACCTGTTATCGGTGTCCTCTTCTACACGCGTCAGCGACGGACTGGCCCTCTACGACGCGTTCCCCTAAGTGGGATAAAATACACATTGTCATTCCAATTTACAACAATTATCACAGGCGTGCATTATCATCTAATAAGATAGACAGGAGGGGGGGGGGCAGGAATAAGGTTGCTCCCAAGTCCCAGACTTGGGTAGGTGCCCCGCATATTAAATGCGGCCTAACACCTGGTGGTTTCCGGTACCCCTATCCGCAAAAGTATATACCCAGTGCATTGACGAATTGCTGGAATACGGCTCTCGTGAATAATCATTTCTGAGCCACTAGCGGTACCGTAGCCACACACGCATGTCCCAGACATGTTGAGCTCCCAGAGCTCTGACCTCCCAGAGGTCAATGGGTCCCAGACCCATAATGAGAGTTTAGCTTACGATCACACGAGTGTAGGTCCCAGACCTATCATGATAAACCCCAGGTTTATCCTTAACGTCCCAGACGTTATCGTGTGTCTCAGCCCCTCATTTGCATGTCCCAGACATGTGAGTTCCCAGAACTCGACCTCCCAGAGGTCAATGGGTCCCAGACCCGTTATGAGAGTTTAGCTTACGATCACACGTTTATAGGTCCCAGACCTATCATGATAAACCCCAGGTTTATCCTTAACGTCCCAGACGTTCTCGTGGATCTCAGCCTCTCCTTTGGTGTCGTCACACCTCGAAGCATAAAGCTCCATGGACCCAGAGTTGTCCCAGACAACTCTTCGGATAATTAATTAGGAAACTACTACGTTTGCGGCCACAAACAAATAATACAAATGTATACTTCACATATACCATGCATATCAAGTACACAAGCAGTGTATAACATATCAATCAAGCATTTGGTGATCCACACCAAACTATACCTGTATAATAATTAGAATGACAGCGAGTTCTACCACTCACCTATAATGACTGCAAGCAGCTAATCTTTTCTTATGGACACTTTCACAGTTTCACACACATCCATATAGGACTACTAGCACAAAACGACTAACTGCCCTGACCATCTAAGGGTCGGGGGTTGTTATTGTGTTTAAGAATGTCAAGTGTTTTTGCCTTAAGCCAGCGCTTCTAAACCAGTGGCGCCCAGTCGAAAAGTGAATCTTACAATAGTTTTTAAAATAGCGATAGCGTAAGCTCGTCCTGGAACTTTCTGTATACGTTTCCGTTTCTAGTAAACGTATTCAAAGTATCCAGTAGCTTGTATTTCGGTCTAATACACCTTCCAATCTCTTAATTAATATGTCCCTCCAGTGAAATCATACTACCCAATTATGAAAATAATATTCTTACTTGATAATAAGGTCCGACTATTTCGAAAGCATCTGCTAAATTATTAGTATTAGCTCCTGTACATATAGGAACCATTGCGCCTAAAATTATTGTTACAATTAGAAGAGTAAATGTTATGAAAGTCATCAAGTTCATGAGTTTGGTAGTTTTATACATATTCCACCCAACAATTTTCCAAATAAATGTTATCAAATCAAGTAATATAATATTAGTCATTTTTAAAACTAATTCAGAGTTTGATGTGATAATAAGCTAATTGGAAGAAAGTACTTGCATTTATAATAAAGATAATTACATAGGGAAAAGTATATGATTGATTTGAAACTTTGTAATGAATAAAAAACTAAGGTAGACTCTGATTTTTACTGACAACTGTAATTATACGTAATTATTAATGGGAGAATTTAAATATAAATCATTCTTTTTAAAATGACTTTATATACATTTGTTTTGAAGAAATCTTTAAATAATAAATACGGGTAATCATGCGAGAATAAATCAACAAATACAAAAAGTCACAAAAACGAGCCTTATGTGGGGGATGCATAGGTCATTACATAGATACCTGCAGGCAAAAATGTAAATTTTGTAGTTTTTTTTGCGAGTAACTTCCAAATGTAAAATAAAGCTGGTTGGTGCCTTTTTAGAGCACTTATATGTTCTTTCGAATGTCGACTCTCATTTTTTTACTGTGTAATGTAATGTACTCGTATGTAAGCAATATTAATATGAATAAATGCTCAATTGGGACATTATATATATAAAAAATCTGATGTGGCCAGCACATTACCTTCCGTCAGTTGTATGTATTTTCTACAAATTCCATACAGAAAGTTCTTTGCAAAAGATTCTCTTGTACATTACTTTTCAGCAGGTGTATGTATTTTACAAATTCCATACAGAAAGTTTCTAGCAAAAGATTCTGTATTTCCAGTAAAATTATAACACAAATATACTACGAATATGTCAATTGCACTTGACACTGACATCTTTAACTAGTTTTAGCATAGCTGGCTAATTTATGAAATTCAATTTCTTTATTCGCGACTGAAATTAACCCGTAGCCACCAAGCCACCACTTGCAAACCCTCCGAATTGGTAATGACAGCCAATCACACTTCAGAAAATTACCAACTGTCGGCCATCTTAAATGAACGCAGCGCCTCTGCAAGACATTTCAGTCGCCTATAAGGAAGATATTCAGGTCAGTAAAGGTGCGGACACACTACTATCACGTCACGTAAATTCACATGATTTCACGTATCAATAATAGTCAAGTTTTGAGACCCATATTTCCCATTTGTTTACATTGCGAGATCACACACATTTGTAGCATTCATGTGAAATCACATAACAACATGTAGAAGCATTATAAGTAAATCGGAAATATGGCTCTCAACAATTTGACAGACACGTGAAATCATGTGAGTTTACGTGACATGATAGTAGTGTGTCCGCACCCTAAGTGCTTCCTACCGGTTGAGAATAATTTTGGAGATCGAGACGAAGTCGAGATCTCCAATAGGGGATTTCGATCGTGACGTCACAAAGTGCGCCATTTGCGGTGAAATCTATGTGGACAAATAGACATTTTCTATTGACATGTGTTCGGTTAGTGATGAAAATAATTTTTTTAGTGCAGAGTTAGTGCCAGGGGCGAAATTAAAAAAGAAAAATATTGGAAATCATTCTGTGAATGACCTAAAAAAGATGGTTAATATCGTGGTCGGAAAAAAGGCGGAAAAAGAGTGATCTTATTTTAAGGTTTTAGTTTCGGTTAGTTATTGGGTATTTACTGATTTATACTAACTCAAATTGTATCGAAGTTTTCAGAAATCAAAATTATATAAATGCGGGTCGCAGTGATAATATATTACCCTGTATTGATGGTGGTAAATGGGTATCTGCGGTAATTTCATGTAATACGTGTGTGCTAGTTGATGTATATAAAGTGGGGCTATTTTCCATCTCATAACCTATTTAACTATGGTCACATATACCACTACTTATAAGAAACCATTTAGTTTGATGTAGTTACGCATAAACCATGAGAGATGAGATCGGATTGGAAAATGGCATAAAATTAACTTGTCTCATATATTTTTTATATTTATTCCTGTAATCACTCTTACAGAGGCCATACTCGTACTTAATACCCATGTTTTTAATATAAAACACAAATTTCACAAGGCTATCAACTTGACAGCACGATAACAGTTACTTGTATGTCCACATAGTTCATAAAGATACCGCGACGGGGCGCTTAAAATTCGCTTAATCGGAATCCCCTATAGGGCGCGAGCATACACGTGACTCAAGCAATCTTGACGTGTTTAGAATCAGCTGGTGTGTGCACCTGTCATTTTGACAAGAACAATGTCACTTTGACAGGACCAATATTTTGACTTATTTCAATTTTGAATTGGGAAAATATTACTATTTTTAAGTTTATGTGTTTTACTGTCCGAAATTTGTAAAATATTAACAATTTAACACTTCAAAATCAAAATAAGTCAAAACATTGGTTTCCTCAAATTGACAATGTCCTTGTCAAAATGACATGCGCACACACATCAGCTGATTCTAAACACGTCAAAGTTGCTCGAGTCACGTGTCTGCTCGCGCCCTATACATGCGATACCGGTAGAAGAGCACTTACTGACCGCAACGTTTTATGCACGATCGACCAGTGGTATACCCAGGGGGAGAGCGTTGGGGGGCGATCGCCCCCCCTCCCTGTAGAACTACAAATATTTTTTTATATCAGTAACATTTTAAGTAAATTGTAACATTGTTATAAAATTTGCTTTAAGTTTTGTTCATTTATCTCTAAATTTCTTCTAATAATGGCTCCTTACTTACGTAAATCTGACTTACGTATCGTTCACAATCAAAAATTATGGTAGCGGCAATATGTTATTAAAAACAAAAAGTGGCGTGATGAAAAAATTGCGGTAGAATTTCTAGGAAAGAGACAGCCATTTTCAAACATAAATCGTACTATTAGGTTTAACGTTTTTATTTTAAATATGAGAAAAGAAGTACATAAAATTGTTTAAAATATATTTATAAAAATACGGAGTCTCGTGGCCGCGTGCCTGAGTGTCAGGTCGCGAATCTGGGGAACCGGGTTCGATCCCGACCGACGCCAAATATTTCGAATTTTAAATGGTACAAAATTGACCCCTTGTGGTGCACTCTACACGCCAGCAATGAGTGCCCGTGAGGAGACGCCTGGTAAACGCCCGCACGGTACAAATATGTCATCATCATTACCGAAATCTGCGTACAAAGCAGATTGGCACACCCAGCAATGGGTAATATGCCGTGATGATATATATTTATTTATAAAAATACACGAAAAGTAAATACACAAAAATTATTTATAAATAGATATAAATTTCCTCCGTATCGACCCTCCCCCCCTAGACCGGAATCCTGGGAACGCCACTGCGATCGACGCCCAAAATAAATAAGGTTTGTAAATTATTTTGACATTAAAAAATTTTAGCTGTAATTTTGAATGGATCGTTGTTTACACGTTTGATCGTTTGTTTCAAACAGCGAAAAAGCAACAATGGAGTCTGGTACTCATTTCTCAATATTTTTATTTCTGAAAAAATTGAATAAGATGATGAATTTTAGCGTTTGTTACACTTTCCGAATGTGTAAGGTTTTTGAAATATATATTTTATATTTGAATTTGTGTGTGACGTCAGATCTTCAATTCCACCTGTCAGTTGTCATCCATTCATGTGTTAGCATTATAAGTTGTCATCCTAGGGGAGATTTTGTTTACAGTGTATTTTTAAAATAATTTTATAATTTATAAAACATGGAGGATCTTCCAATATATGTATAGTTTAATTTTGGCACACGCGTTATGAATCACCCTACATATTAATATATTTATTAGTAAATGATATTGTACATTGTAAAATATAATGTAATATATGTATACTGACGTGCAAATAATTGATGAATTTCAAATTGGCCTCAACTTATCTCTCGTCAGTAAATAATATTGAAATATTAAATTTATAAAATTAAATAATGTATGTTTTATATACGTAACATTTCATTATTATATACTGACGAGAGAAAAGTTGAGGCGAAATTATGATGCATTTCAAATTGATGTCAATTTTTTTGCACGTCAGTATATTTTACTAACAATAAATAAATAAATAATGTTTAAATATGTTAGTTTATAAAACATTGTTGTATTTTGTATTTATTGTGTACTTTTTATTCATGAATTCATGTATACTGTTATACAGAGTAGTAGCCGGCACTCCCGAACAAAGGTAAATGTAAAGTTATACTTCCGTAATTTCCTGTTGCCTTAATTATTTTCGACAAAGAAAAAAAATCTGAATCAATAAGCAAATAGTATATTAAAAAACGTGTTTTGTAAGACATGTTTTTTTCGCACGCGTCAGAATTGACAAGTGCGAAAGAAAGTCTTATAAAATGAGTTCTTTATACTATTTTTTATATTTTGCGCCTTCTACAAACTAAAAGGAAATTTTGAAGTTATATTGAAATTTCTTATCTTCCAGGTTTGACGTTTGACAATTTAACCCTTTCAGCCTCAGTGTACAGGAAATTTTTATTTTTTCTTATATTTGAACTAAAACTTGCTTTAAAATTAATTAAAAATAATTTTATATCGTTCAAAGGTTCAATCTACAAATTTTTAGTACTACTAGGTCCATCTATATGGACTAATTCGAACATTATATTAACATTTACTTACTCAATTTGCGATTATATTTGTAACCATTTGTACATTTTCATGTAAATAATCTTCCCTAAATAAGAAAATAATAATAATTTCGACAGTATATTATTAAAATGAATTGTCAATTAACTAAAAATAAATTAGGTAAAAATGGGTTAAAGAAATGTCATCTAGTACCAACCGTCTAAAACAAAAAAATGCGTATCGAAATGAAGGTCATTACGATACGCAATTGCGTATCGTAATAACTTACATTATGAACGCAAAATATAAAAAATAATTTTTCATTGATATAAGATATGAAAATGACGAAAATCACTCCAAAAACAGTGATAGCTATGGAATTGAAACAACGAAACAAGTAAAGTAACAAATTAAGAAATGTTGAACGGTTTATCTGATAAGTTACGTTAAATTATTTTTATTAGATATTTATTATTACTATGATGGGAAAATAAAGAAGTCAAATATGGAACAAACATCCTTTTATTACGAATACTGGTCCTCTAGTCACATATCAAATACAACTAACTCCCAAATTACTACTTCCAAACTATATAAGTAGTGTATTACATATATTCAATACACATTAACTACTATAATTTGTGGCGTAACATTATTTATGTTCAAGTAAACAATTCTATTAATTTAAATCGCTAATTATTCACTTGAACAGATATTGCAAATAATAATAAATATAAATTAACCTAATCGTTAAAACATTTGTTTCAATTCCATGTTCCATGGTTATCGCTGTTTTTTTCATACAGTTTCTGTCGTAAAGTATGCAAAAAAAGTTTATTTAGAAATATAAAATTAAAATTTTGTCATTATAAAGGTAAATGAGAGGGTAAATGTATGTTTAGATATTCAACTATTTAATTAAACATGCTGTACACCAGCTGATGTTAAGTTACAATTTAACATTAAATTTTTTATAATTATTATATCATTTTTAACGATTTACCTTTCAATTAACAGCTAAACTCTTTAATTCTACAGTTCCATTTTTATTTGCACTAATACGCAGCACATACAACAAATAAAATTTACAATAATCGAATATCAAACACAAAACAAAACAACTAAAGATGCCGTCACGGATGCCGCTGCCATTTTGCAACAAGCTGTCACGTGACTGTCGTAGATTGTGTTTGGCTGATTTGAAAGATATGAAATGTAATATTAAATTTCGAAGAAACAATCATAACCCAGCCATTCAAAGTAATACACATTAGTGATTTTACTGAATTTTCATATTTTCGCAAATTTATCTTTGTGATGTAGAATGGACCTTTCCAATTTAAAGAGATAGAAGATATGCGCAATGGGGATCTGCGCATAGTAAGAACAACTGAGATCTATGACGTTTGATTCTAAAACATTTAGACGTAAAATGTGAGAATATCTCGGATAACTTTAAAAAATCTTATCGAAATAAGTTACAAAAGCTTTTATTGAAGGTAAAATGTCTAACGATGCAAATTTTCACTGAGAATACAGGTATTTTAATGACTGCAATATTTTTGACGTTTCGTTTGAAAGCTCAACTGGCAGTTGTTCGCGCCATTTTCTTATTATTTGCAGCGATAGAAAGAGATAGCCCTTAAATTGGAAAGGTCCATTATAGAAATATGAAATATTTACAGAATGATTATTTAAGAAATCTCATTTAAGGCAAATTTTATTTGTTAAATCACATAATTCAAAATAATAAAATACTAATTTACAGTGAATAAATAATAATTCCAGGTACGATTGCAAGTCTTGTAGTTACCAAAAATTAAATCACCGGCATAAAAAATTACCTTGAGAGATTGTTGCATCCAACTTTGTGACATTGTGCCATATTTTACCCTTCTGTACTGTAGAAGCTCGCTTTTTAGTTTTTCTTTAATATATTGTTCCAAACCATTTAATGCTATACAAGTCAACAGAGGAGAAATAGTTCCTCCTTGAATTGTACCGCTTTTGGTTGGTTGGAAAGTTCTATTTTCCATCACACATGCTCTTAACTACTTTTTTATAATTCTCTTAAGGGTTGGAGTGGTATTAAGTTTATCCATCAGTGCATGATGTTTTATATTATCGAAACATCCAGAAATATCTGCATCTAAGATAAATGCGGATTTCTTATAAAGCGCATAAAATATGGCTTAAGTCATCTTCCTGCACTAGGAAATTGTTTTAAAAGTTCCAGTACGGAGCATACAAAAAGTATTTAATTTTACGAAATGCAACTCAATACACAAAACTCTATACATTATATCTATCGACAGAATAAAAATGCCTAAATTAATGTGTACAAAACAGGTATTCAATAATTCCCAAAATATACATTTTAAATAAAATAATATAAAAAATCTGGTGTGGCCAACACAATACCTCCCGCCATTTACAGCCCGAGTCACAAAAAAGATTAAGTTAATTCTTATTTTTGGATTAGCGAATTTCACTCTAATTTTGACAATTTATTTCTTAAACTATAGTCTAATCTAATGCAAGTAACTAATTTTTTTATCCCAATTACAGAGTGGGTTCACATTCGCATACATCCATGCCTTAGTTGAATTCGAACTCAGAGCCCCAAGGGCACTCGTCATGAGGCGTTGCTCTAACCTCTAACCATTGAGCCACCGGAGCTATCATAAAATGAAGATTAAATTTTAAATACCGGGATAGAATAGAATTCACTAATCCAAAAATGAGGAATAGCTTAAACATTATTGTGAATCGTTAATTTTTATTAATCTAAATACATACCTACATATTTACTTATGCTGGAAACTGTATTGAATTCCTTTTCTATTTACTTTTTTCTTTTTAAAACGTTACTAATATTATTTTGAAATGATTAGTTCTTTGATAGTGACATTTATCTGTCAGTACATACATTTGAATAACGCGTTTTTTTGTTTAAAGCGTAGGCTCTGGGATTAAAATGATAGATAATTTTATATATTTACCCATAAAATATATAGAAAAATCTGATGTGGCCAACACATAACCTCTCGCCAGATATTTTACCTGGTTGTACGCATAAAACGAAAAATATTTTTAAATATAAATACATATATTCATGTCTCACTACAAAATAATTCTCACATATATTTGCAAAATCTATGGGATATTTTAAAATAAATTATGTACAATACATACATTTTCTTTATATTCAATATCCTGAAATTTTCTTTTTCTGCTTTCCTTTTCTTTTTCTTTATATTCGTCATTTTTTCGCAAATTCCTTTTATATTTATTTATTTTTTACCTCTCGCTAAGAGAGGTATTGTATTCATGCTAAAAATCGCATATCCAGATTTTAATGAATAAGCACGTTTTAAGGTCCCTAGAATCCGATTATAACATTTTTACGATGATGTCCGCGCGGCAATTTTTGAAGCAACCGGTTCTAAATCGTTCCTACACTAGTCAAGTCGGTTCTAAAACTATAAGTTCGCGCATGGATTCTAAGCAGTTCTGAATTACGTTTTGAACTTTCTGTTGGAACAAACCTATAGGAAAATACTACTTTTGGGCGATGAATTACCATTAAAAATTTAGCAATTTTTCCTACAAATACAGAAATCTTACATCACGTTTCATTTTTTTACCTTCCGTCACCTTTAGGTAATGAAGGTATTGTCTTTGGTCAAAAAACTCGGTGGTGGGTTTTTGATGAATAAGCACGTGTGTGTGTGTTTGTGAACGCGCGCGCGCGTGTATATGTATATATATATATATATATATATATATATATATATATATATATATATATATATATATATATATATATATATATATATATATATATATATATACATGTGTGTGTGTGTATATGTGCAGTTGACAGTATGTATGTGTTATAATTTTACTGGAAATATAGGATCTTTTGCTAGTAACTTTCTGTATGGTATTTGTATAAAATACAAACAACTGCCTTAAGGTAATGTACAAGAAATATAATCTTTTGCAAGGAACTTTCTGTATGACATTTATACAAAATACAGAGAACTGACGGAAGGTAATGTGCTGGCCAAATCAGATTTTTTAGTCCTGTAGTTGTATAGTACTTAATAAATTTAATTTTCAGGAATTTATTGCTTCATATGAATAAGGACTATGCATAGGGATGGCAACGATATATCGATAAATACAATATATCGATATATTAAAAAATATATCGAATAAAAATATTTGAACGATCTATCAAGTAATTTATCGATATATTATGTAGGTGCGATATATCTCGTTACGACAGAAGTATTTTTGTTTTGTTTTTGTATACATTTATAATACTGCTAGGTGCTGTCATCTACTAGCCGTATAATTATGTATGTATTTGATCAGTAGTAAGTATTTCATTGCCACTTTTATTGACAATGGTTGTTTTATTTGTTTAGTGCTTAAATTACGAATTGTTTTTAAGAATGGGACCACCTTTAAGTTGTATGTTTTTATTTATTTCTTGTGATTTTATTCTTTGTACATCACCGATATATCGATACTCGATGAATTCTCATCGATATGGCTTCAAAATATATCGAATGATACGATGTATCGATATATGCTACTACTTTTGCCATCTCTAACTATGCAGCGTTTATCAGTCGTCAGTTCTTGGGTATATAATGGAAAATATACATACGAGAATGTAAATAAAACAAAAAAATAACTTTACGTATACTTTCTTTTTTCAATGTAAAATCTAAGTATACTTGATTAAAAACAAACAAAAGACTTTCGATATCCATTATTGTTTATTTTTTTATCATATTGTAAATATTTATAAAACAATTATAATACAAAACAATTTCAAATATATTTATTAACCTAACATGAATAATATAATAAAACCATTTTAATTGACTATTGATTTATATTTTTCATCCTCCTTAAACCACTCGACATTTTCATTTAGTTGATTTCTCCAATATTCAATTAAAGTTTTCAAAGTTCCATTTGTCCCACCATACTCTTCCGGTAAATTTTCTTTTGGTATTATTTTATGAAGCGTCTCGAATCCAGAGAAATGTACATGCACCCTTTCTTTCAACTTTCTGGTCATAAACGATTTAAAGACATTTAAAACAACATTAATATAAACTGGAGCATTGACAAATTCCAAATTTTGTGGCCTAGAATGATAATTTTGCCACGCATATACAGCCTTATGAATCACAGTTGGTGGTAGTTGTCTACTGCCCAAAAGTAACATTATTCATATCAAAAATAGCGTAAACACCGTATATTGTTGCAGCTTCGTTATCTCTCACGGCTAGATCTAGAATCATTTTCCCCGCCTTAAATACATCGCTTTGTTTGTATTGTTGAGGGTTATGAGCAGCTGTTCTAATGATGACAATGAGAGGCCCTGGTTTAGATTGAGGTATTGGAATAAAACAACCTAATTCAATAAGTTCATCTATTTCTGGTAAATTTGGATCTCGATTGCTAAACCATTCTGGAATTCTCGTTCTCATCTCGTAATAGTTTCGTAATTTTGTTTTAGTTTTTTCAACGTCAAACTTACACCGACGAAGGAATGCCACGAGTAGTTTTTCGTCATTTTTAGCGTTTATGTTTGGATTTTCAAGTAAATATTGTTGTAATTCACTGATACACTTTTCGCGCACTTCACAAGTTTCACCAAGGTTTTCTTCTGCGAATTTTGCAACTTCATCGTCGAAAGTAAAAGTGTACTTATCTGCTTCAGACATTTGCGACAAAACGACAATCTCTTAAGATTTAAAATAAAAGTTAGCACAATTTATAAGAAGAATGCTTTGTGTTTCATACTTTTTTTAGAAAACGTTAGATTATTAACTTGAATGATAAAATGTGACCTTGTCCAATAAATTTATCTAAAAACAGTTATTTCCTAATTAACTTTATTTTTTGTTTTATGTAACATTAACAATAATTACAGTCAACAATAACACATAAAATTAGGCTGTGACCTGTTACTTAAGTTATTTTGTTTATTTTAACTTTTATCATTGAATTGCCCGTAGTTTGAAAACGATGCGTTTTCGGATGAGTTTATTTGTAAAAGATAGTCTATTTTGCATCCCTTACATACCTACCCCATAAATTTTTAACCCGTATTCATTAACATCCCATATATTATCTTCATTCGTACGATATTAACTAATTCCGGAATTTTCCGATTTTTTAGGAATTATAAATAGTTTTGTACCGGTTCCTTTTTGGTGACCGTATTCAAATCGTATTCTAAGTTCACCACCGCGCCAACCATTGTATAAAAGTTAGCTGTGTCTGTTTTTCTTCTACAGTACTACTATCTTGATTCATTGGAGTTTTCTTCTGTTTCTTAGATTCGTTACTAATTGCTTGAGCATTATTCTGTTTTCTAATTTTTGGTTGTCTAGGTTTTGGTTCCGTTTTAGCTTTTTTAATTGGAATTATTTCCAATAAGGGATTCCGATCGTGACGTCACAAAATGCGCCACTTGCGGTAAAATCTTGAACTATATGGACAAACAGACATTTTCTATTGACATGTGTCCGTTTAGTGATGAAAATGAATTTTTTAAGTGCAAAGTTAGTGCCAGGGGCGAAATTTAAAAAGAAAAATATTGAAAATCGTTCGACGAAAGAACAAAAAAGAAATTAGAGTGTTGTGGTCTGAAAAAATGCGGAAAAAGAGCGATCTTATTTTAAGGTTAGTTCAGGTTGGTTACTGGGTACTTATACTAACTTAAAATGTTATAACGCTTTCAGAATTCAAAAATGAATGAATGCGGAACGCAGTAATAATATATTACTCAGCATTGATGGTGGTAAATGGGTATCTGCGTCAGTTTCAAGTAATACGTGTGTGGTACTTGATATTTTCCATCCCAAAACGTATCAAACGTATTTAACTACGGACCCATATACCACTACTTCCATGAAACCATTTAGTTTAGTTATGGATAAACCATGAGAGCGGCTTGGGAAATGGAATAAAATTAGCTCCTCTCGTATATTTTTTTATATTTATTCCTGTAATCACACTTACAGAGGCCATATGCGCACCTAGTATCCATACTTTTAATATAAAACACAAATTTCACAAGGCTATTAACTTGACAGCACAATGACAGTTACTTGTTTGTCCACATAGTTCACAAAAATAACGCGACGGGGCGCTAAAAATTTGCTTAATCGGAATCCCCTATTGGGGATTGTTTGATTTTCAAGTTGGTTTGATTTTTACTCGATGCTCGATTCCACTCGATGCCTTGACGCATGCGTAAATGTACATAACCTGTTAATTTGGTTGATGTCAAACAAATATGATTTAATTTGACACTGACAAATAGAAGTATTCGTGAAAATGGAAACAACAACGGTTATTTAGAAAGAGCAGAGCACGAGTGAAATTAATTTATGCATTTATATTAATAAATTAAGGTTTACTTGACATCAAATAATGTTGTATGCAATTTGACCAGTGAGACCGGACCATCAGTTTTTAAACGACACGACATGAGTCGATACTATACTACACGACACGACTTTACCAGTGGGACCGCCGGCTTAGTCATTCTAGAACATCAACAACGCGTTCCGACTGAAAGAGAATAGCCATTATTTTGACGTACGGTTGTTTAAAATCCAGAACGCGTTACGGTTGTTTGAAATAAGCATCAAATTGATATTTTATGTGAGTTCGTTGGGAGACGAATCCTTAATGGATTATGGCCGTGTATTTCGATGAAAGAGTTCGGTATTTGCTTTTAACATAATATTTTTTGCGCACTCCATCTACAGTATTGATCGACCGCGGAGAGCTAAGAGTGTGTCTAGCTAGCATGTTGCATAAACTTTCTGATTTTCATATGGTCAGCAAAGTAATTTGTTATTTAATTATCGTTCGCGTAGCTTGATTAGCCTAGCACGACTAATTCAAGGAGTTATCGTTCGGTTTTCATTTAATTTTGTACTTTATAGTCCGTGAATACGGCGCCATTTTATGCAGCCAACAGACACACCTCAGGAATCAATTGTAAAACCGAATTATACAATTTGATTTCTAACGGGAACTCGTGTTGTTAGGGATTTGATTCATATTTCCTTGGGTGAAATTATTATTATTTCTTTGTAAGCCTATTTGCACGCTCACGTTCGAGTGACGTCATCCACAGCACACCTGCTGTTGTTGCCGCATAGGTACAGCCAATGCAACAAGTTTTGCATTCTAGTTGGTTATTATTATGTTCATTTAGGGTTCTTAATATTGTTTAACTAAATTTGTTTGGTCATACATTTATTAAATGATTTAGTTAATTTCTACAAATATCGTATTTGTTCTATCTTTGGTTTATTATAGTTTGTCACTTGTATTCAATACGCTATCACATATCTCTCAGAATTGTTTTTCAGTTGTTTGTTATTTTGTTGCAATTATACTTAGCACGTTTGTTAGTTCGTAAAACTAGCTGGTCCTTCGTTCGTTGTTAATTAGTACGTTTCACAAATTAATATTATCCCGTGTATTGGCCAAATCCAGTGATGTGAACCAGCTATCGAAGGTTGTAATTAATTTGGTTTACATATAGTTTTGCTTTGTTCATTGAATTTAACATCAAACACATTGTGGGTGCTTCTAGGCCGGATTCGCTGATCTAGAGACATCACATTTGGGCTTGCGAGCAGGATCAAAACATTTGGTCCTTCTAGGCCGGATTCGCTGGTTTAGGGATTGAACATTTGGTCCTTCGAGCTACTAGGTCCTTAATATTTGGTCCTTCGCACCGGAGGGACGTAACATTACATATATTCAATACAAATTAATTAACTACTATAATTTGTGGCGTAACATTATTTATGTTCAAGTAAACAATTCTATTAATTTAAATCGCTAATTATTCACTTGAACAGATATTGCAAATAATAATAAATATAAATTAACCTAATCGTTAAAACATTTGTTTCAATTCCATGTTCCATGGTTATCGCTGTTTTTTCATACCTAGTCTCTGTCGTAAAGTATGCAAAAAAAAGTTTATTTAGAAATATAAAATTAAAATTTTGTCATTATAAAGGTAAATGAGAGGGTAAATGTATGTTTAGATATTCAACTATTTAATTAAATATGCTGTACACCAGCTGATGTTAAGTTACAATTTAACATTGAAATTTTTATAACTATTATAGCATTTTTAACGATTTACCTTACAATTAACAGCTAAACTCTTTAATTCTACAGTTCCATTTTTATTTGCACTAATACGCAGCACATACAACAAATAAAATTTACAATAAACGAATATCAAACACAAAACAAAACAACTAAAGATGCCGCTGCCATTTTGCAACAAGCTGTCACGTGACTGTCGTAGATTGTTTTTGGCTGATTTGAAAGATTTATACTTAATATATGAAATGTAATATTAAATCATAACCCAGTCGCAAATTTATCTTTGTGATGTAGAATTATAGAAATATGAAATATTAACAGAATGATTATTCAAGAAATCTCATTTAAGGCAAATTGTATTTGTTAAATCATGTTAAATCACAAAATAATAAAATATTAATTTACCGTGAATAAATAATAATTCCAGGTACGATTGCAAGTCTTGTAGTTGCCAAAAAGTCATCTGCCTGCACTAGGAAATTGTTTTAAAAGTCCCAGTACGGAGCATACAAAAAGTATTTAACTTTACGAAATGGAACTCAATACACAAAACACTATATATTATATCTATCGACAGAATAAAAATGCCTAAATTAATGTGTACAAAACAGGTATTCAATAATTCCCTAAATATACATTTTAGATAAAATAATATAAAAAATCTGGTGTGGCCAGCACAATACCTCCCGCCATTTACAGCCCGAGTCACAAAAAAGATTAAGTTAATTCTTATTTTTGGATTAGCGAATTTCACTCTAATTTTGACAGTTTATTTCTTAAACTATAGTCTAATCTAATGCAAGTACCTAACTACCTTTTTTAAACCCCTCAACAGGATTAAATCCCAATTACAGACTGGGTTCACATTCACATACATCCATGCAGTGGCGTAATTAACGGGCTCTAGAGAGGCCCCAATTTACATGACTTATAATTTTGTTACTACTGCGAAATTTTTGAATTTAATCTTTTTTTGTAGCAACATACAAATTTATTTAGTGCTTTATTTTTTTATATGTCAATTTCCAAAAATAATATTGGCTAAGGGGCCCCTTATCCGCTATGCAAAATCAAGTTTTTTATTTTCTATCACATTTCGGCCTGTAGAATTTTTATTTCTTAGCAAATATTTTCCTGCAACTGATCCAGAGTTCTCCTTTAAAATAAGGGCACTCATGACATGAGGCGTTACTCTAACCATTGAGCCACCGGAGCTATCATAAAATGAAGATTATATTTTAAATTCCGGGATAGAATAGAATTCACTGATCCAAAAATGAGGATTTGCTTAAACATTATTATGAATCGTTAATTTTTATTAATTAAATACATACCTACATATTTACTTATGCTGGAAACTGTATTGAATTCCTTTTCTATTGTTCTATTTACTTTTTAAAACATTACTAATATTATTTTGAAATGATTAGTTCTTTGATAGTGACATTTATCTGTCAGTTACATACATTTGAATAACTGCGTTTTGTTTGTTTAAAGCGTAGGCCCTGGGATTAAAATTATAGATAATTTTAGATATTTACCCATAAAATATATAGAAAGAGTATTTAATACAAATGTATAGAAAATTTAATAATCTTTAATTTTTATAAGAACAATAATTTCGAAAAAATAACATTTAAAAGTATTTTTCGAAGAAAACCTATTTTGAGCTTCTAGTAAAGTGCCATTTCCGGTTATCCGATTTTCACCAAAATCTAATGGGCTCTTTCCATTACAGAAAAAGTTCGAAATACAAGGTTTCAAAATTTTCTGAATGATAGTATTTGAGTTAGACTGGAGGATCCACACACAGACATCATCGTTAAAATGTTAAAATTGAATTCTAGGGACCTTAAAACTTGGTCATTTACCAAAATCTCAATGCGATTTTTAGCACGATCACCATACCTCCCTTACTAAAGGTAGCAGGAGGTAAAAATTATGGCCAGGCGCAATGGTTTAGTCGCAAAAATAAGACACAGCCTTACAAGTGGGCGCACATGTGACTAAAAAATCGTGCGCGCACTTGTATTTACGGCTGTGTAAGGTTTGTTCTAACAAAAGTTCAGAACTTTACTGAGTATGCGCAAAGCCATTTTACCGTTCCGACAAGTCGAATTTAATTCAGAACTTATATAGTGCAGTGTTCCAAGAACAAGTGAATTGTGTTCCGAACCGATTCTGAACCACCGACTTATTTTGTTTTAATTATTAATTAAATTAGCAATGGAAGACAGCGATTTTTCCGAATTATTAGAATTTTCTAGCGAAAGTAATGGAGAATTCTTGGACGATGTTATGGAAATAAGGCAAAACAATGAAAATTACCTACGGATAATAGAGCCTCAATACAGTGATCACGTTTTTTTGAAACATTTTCGAATTAGTAAAAATTTATTAAATCACTAGCAGCAAATTTTGAAGCAACCGGTTCTAAATCGTTCCAAAACTAGTCAAGTCGGTTCTAAAACTATAAGTTCGCGCATGGTTTCTAAGCAGTTCTGAATCACGTTCTGAACTTTCTGTTGTAACAAACCTATAGCAAAATACTACTTTTGGGTGATGAATTACCATTAATTTTTTTTTCTACAAATACAGAAATCTTACATCACGTTTCATTTTTTTACCTTCCGTCACCTTTAGGTAAAGAAGGTATTGTCTTTGGTCAAAAAATTCGGTGGTGGGTTTTTGATGAATAAGCACGCTTTAGGGTTCCTACAATACGATTTAACTATTTTTACGATGATGTCTGTATGTGTGCGTGTGTGTGTGTGTGTGTGTGTGTGTGTGTGTGTGTGTGCGCGCGCGCGCTCGCGTGTGACAAAATGTTCTAATGCGATAACTCTAATACTACAATTCCAAAAATTATAATTCTTCGTTACATCCATATGAAGAGCTGATTAGATTTTAGTTATATTTGGTCAACCGGAAGTACCCTCATTTGAAGATTTTTAACAGTTTTTCTTGAAAAAACGATGTTAAATATCATTTTTTCACATTTAATGTTATTTGAATGCATTTTATACTTCATATTAAATGGATATAGTTAAAAAATTATAAAGAAATTAAATATATATTAGCCAGCTATAATTCTGGAAACATCTGTTATATTAAGAAAATTCTGATTGAAAGGTGTCAGTGTCAAGTGCAGTTGACAGTATGTATGTGTTATAATTTTACTGGAAATATAGGATCTTTTGCTAGTAACTTTCTGTATGGTATTTGTATAAAATACATACAACTGCCTTAAGGTAATGTACAAGAAATATAATCTTTTGCAAGGAACTTTCTGTATGACATTTATACAAAATACATAGAACTGACCAGGCACCGGACAGCTAAATGAATGTGCTAAAACACTATCATAGTTCCAGGAAGCAAACTGTAGAGGCGCGACCGTGCTTAAATTTTAAGAAAATGGATTGTCACCTTTGAGTTGAAAACATTTTGCAATATTTTATATTGCAAAGTCACATAAGTCATCACACATGCCATTGAACCTACGTTCTAACATCTTTAATTATTTGGTAATTCAATTTGTAAAAGTTTATAGTTTTATTTATGGTGTCAGTAGTGATTTATTTAGGGATTTCTTCAGTTTTAAAGTGTATTAACTGTGTTTTTTTTCTTTTGATGTAATATAGAAAGTTCAATAAGCTGATGAACATTCGTTGTGCTGTTTGATATAAAGTGCAATGCAAAGAAGCAGATAGACGTTTACTTTTATATTTAGTGGCGAAATGTACCATTTTCAATATCGTTTTATCATACATATAAACAAATATTAAAATAGTGTATGTCTAAGTGACTAGTAATTTTAAATTTATTTTAAAATGAATTTGTAGTTATTGTTTTGTGATTTTTTAAATATATGTGTATCTATATTCAATTCTATTATCTTCTATTTTCAAAATTCAAAATTTTAATTTGTGTATACGACATGTCATGTACGTCAAAGTGTCACAGACTACCTAGCCGACCAAGCCATCACAGTGTGCGTTAGTTTATGGAAGCAATTTGTAGATGTCACTATTTCGTATTTAGAAAAATACATTGTGTGTCCTATCTGTAGTTGAGGTGATCCGTGGAACTGACGAAAGGTAATGTGCTGGCCACATCAGATTTTTTAGTCCTGTAGTAGTATAGTACTTAATAAATTGAATTTTCAGGAATTTATTGCTTCATATGAATAAGGACTATGCATAGGGATGGCAACGATATATCGATAAATACAATATATCGATATATTAAAAAATATATCGAATAAAAATATTTGAACGAGTAATTTATCGATATGTGTAGGTGCGATATATCTCGTTACGACAGAAGTATTTTTGTTTTGTTTTTGTATACATTTATAATACTGCTAGGTGCTGTCATCTACTAGCCGTATAATTATGTATGTATTTGATCATTAGTATTTAATTGCCACTTTTATTGACAATGGTTGTTTTATTTGTGTAGTGGTTAAATTACGAATTGTTTTTAATAATGGGACCACCTTTAAGTTGTGTGTTTTTATTTATTTCTTGTGATTTTATTCTTTGTACATCACCGATATTTCGATGAATTCTCATCGATATATGCTATACTTTTGTCAGCCCTAACTATGCAGCGTTTATCAGTCGTCAGTTCATGGGTATATAATGGAAAATATACATACGAGAATGTAAATAAAACAAAAAAAAATAACTTTATTTAAGTATACTTTCTTTTCTCAATGTAAAATCTAAGTTTACGTGATTAAAAACAAAGAACAAAAGACCTTCGACATCCATTATTTATATTTTTATCATATTGTAAATATTTATAAAACAATTATAATACAAAACAATTTCAAATCTATTTATTAACCTAACATGAATAATATAATAAAAACATTTTAATTTATTATTGATTTATATTTTTCATCCTCCTTAAACCACTCGACATTTTCATTTAGTTGATTTCTCCAATATTCAATTAAAGTTTTCAAAGTTCCATTTGTCCCACCATATTCTTCCGGTAAATTTTCTTTTGGTATTATTTTATGAAGCTTCTCGAATCCAGAAAAATGTACATGCACCCTTTCTTTCAACTTTCTGGTCATAAACGATTTAAAGACATTTAAAACAACATTAATATAAACTGGAGCATTGACAAATTCCAAATTTTGTGGCCTACAATGATAATTTTGCCATGCATATACAGCCTTATGAATAACAGTTGGTGGTAGTTGTCTAGCATGCCCAAAAGTAACATTATTCATATCAAAAATAGCGTAAACACCGTATATTGTTGCAGCTTCGTTATCTCTCACGGCTAGATCTAGAATCATTTTTCCCGCCTTAAATACGTCGCTTTGTTTGTGTTGCCGAGGGTTATGAGCAGCTGTTCTGATGATAACAATGAGAGGCCCTGGTTTAGATTGAGGTATTGGAATAAAACAACCTAATTCAACAAGTTCATCTATTTCTGGTAAATTTGGATTTCGATTGTTGAACCATTCTGGAATTCTCGTTCTCATCTCGTAATAGTTTCGTAATTTTGTTTTAGTTTTTTCAACGTCAAATTTACACCCACGAAGGAATGCCACAAGTAGTTTTTCGTCATTTTTAGCGTTTATGTTTGGATTTTCAAGTAAATATTGTTGTAATTCACTGATACACTTTTCGCGCACTTCACAAGTTTCACCAAGGTTTTCTTCTGCGAATTTTGCAACTTCATCGTCGAGAGTAAAAGTGTACTTATCTGCTTCACACATTTTCAACAAAACGACAATCTCTTAAGATTTAAAATAAAAATTTATAAGAAGAATGCTTTGTGATTCATACTTTTTTTTAGAAAACGTTAGATTATTAACTTGAATGATAAACTGTGACCTTGTCCAATAAATTTATCTAAAAACAGTTATTTCCTAATTAAGTTTATTTTTTGTTTTATGTAACATTAACAATAATTACAGTCAACAATAACACATAAAATTAATAATTTAAAAACACACATGAAGCTTACAACATCTATTTTAAAACGTAGTAAAAATAATCTAATCAAAATCTTCAACAAATTTGTGATAAAATAAAACTGCATATTCAAGATGTTAATGAATACGTGTTACAAATTTATAGGGTATGTAGGGGATATAAAACAATTATCTACCTTAATTTTAGTTGGCTGTGACCTGTTATTTCAATTATTATTTTATTTTAACTTTTATCATTGAATTGCCCGTAGTTCGAAAACTGTGCGTTTCCGGATATGAGTTTATTTATAAAAGTTAGTCTATTTTGCATCCCTTACATACCTACCCCATAAATTTTTAACCCGTATTCATTAACATCCCGTATATTATCTTCATTCGTACGATATTAACTAATTCCTGAATTTTCCGATTTTTTAGGAATTCTAAATAGTTTTGTACCGATTCCTTTTTGGTGACCGTATTCGAATCGTATTCTAAGTTCACCAATTTTGGAAATTGGTAAAATATCAGGGATCCATTCGATGATAAATGGTGTAGGTTCAACTTGATTCCTTGATGTATTTCCCACTTTTAAATATGTTTTTAGTTCTAAAGGTTTTATTGGAACTAAACCATCTTTTTTAATATCTACATTTTCGTCTCCTTTTGGTTTATATAAATCGAAAGTTCCATCTCTGTTTTGTACGAAACTTTTTGTTATTTCTAAAGGTATCTAAAAAAATACATAATTAGTATTTATAAATAAGAAAATGATGCATTTTTTTACCAAGGGAGTTTCAAATATATGTTTAACATGTAAAATATTTGTTATATTCCAGGTATATTTGGTAAATGTTCCTAAAGGAATTCCATCTTTTCTTACAAATGCATTTGTGTGGTTTGGCAGTCTTTTTTTATTATTTCCGTAGGAAATTCTTTCTCGCAGACAGTCAAAAAATATCTAAAAGAAAAAATCTATCAACTTTCAACATAGGACATGCTAAGCCTATTTTTTAACGAAGATTTCTTTTAATTAATAAAAAATAGGAGTTTCATTTAAAAAACGAGTTTTTTAAATTTTAAGTTTACGTTGACGGAGAATGGGATTTAAAGTTGGATAAAAATTAGTTCTGCTGTGAATTGTGTATGGTGAATTTACCAGATCTCATATTTGTTACCTGAGGAACATGAAAAATGAGTGGATCAGGCCTTCCACTAAACTGATAATGCATTGTCTGATTTATCCTTTCTGTAACTGACGCCAACCATTGTATAAAAGTTAGCTGTGTCTGTTTTTCTTCTAAAGTACTACTATCTTGATTCATTGGAGTTTTCTTCTTTTTCTTAGATTCGTTACTAATTGCTTGAGCATTATTCTGTTTTCTAATTTTTGGTTGTCTAGGTTTTGGTTCCGCTTTAGCTTTTTTAATTGGAATTATTTCCAATTGGGGATTTAAACTTATGGTGTTAGACAAACAATGAAAATTGTCCGTTAAATCAGAAAATTGTAAAGCGTCGTCGTTGATACTGCGTATTATTGTCACCTGGAAATAAAAAGAAATCTTAGTGCGGCACGCGAAATTTTCGACTGTCCCCATTGGGATCTCCGGTATCTTAAGATATGCAAATTAAGACAAAGTTGCACCATTAATAAATCATATTAAAGATGTAGGTATTTGTTTTTCCCAAACAAAATGCATGTCATTAGATAAGTAAAAAATACATTTTTTTTGATTTTTATTAAGTTAAAAATAATTATGAAAATGAAAAAATAAACTTACAAATAAACATATGATAATATTTAACTGATGATTTCTCTTTTTTACCTTCCGTCACCTTTAGGTAAGGAAGGTATTGTCTTTGGTCAAAAAATTCGGTGGTGAGTTTTTAATCAATAAGCACGCTTTAAGGTCCCTAGGATACGATTTTACTATTTTTACGATGATGTATGTATGTATGTGTGTGTGTGTGTGTGTATATGTGTGTGTGTGTGTGTGTATATGTGTGTGTGTGTGTGGATATGTGTGTGTGTGTGTGTGTGGATATGTGTGTGTGGATATATATGTGTGTGTGTGTGTGTGTAACAAAATTTTCGTCTGCGATAACTCTAATACTACAATTCCAAAAATTATAATTCTTTCGTATTCCTCTTCGTTGCATCCATATGAAGAGCTGATTAGATTTTAGTTATAATTGGTCAACCGGAAGTGCCATAATTTGAAGATTTTAACAGTTTTTCTTGAAAAAACGATGTTAAATATCATTTTTTCATATTTAATGTTATTATATATATTAAAGAACATTGTATTCTCTATACGATTTGAATGCATTTTATACTTCATATTAAATGGATATAGAGTTATAAAATTATAAAGAAATTAAATTTCATAAATTAGCCAGCTATGCTAGAAACAGCTACTATATTAAGAAAATTCAGATTGAAAGATGTCAGTGTCAAGTACAATTGACACAATCGTAGTATATTTGTTTTAGGATCTTTTTGCTCGAAATTTTCTGTATGGAATTTGTATAATATACATACAACTGTCGAAAGGTAAAGTACATACAATAAATTTAGAATCTTTTGCAAGGAACTTTCTGTATGGATTTTATAGAAAATACAAACGCATTTACGAAAATTCTACCGGTAGATACCGCATCTACCGACTGTGTTCGAAAACACGAGTGGTAAAAAGTTACCGTATTCGAAAATTGTTCAATATCTACCAGATCCATCTACCGGATTCATGAAGAATCTAGTCTAGTGATGCAAAGCGAAGCGTGCGCGGTAAAAGTGGAAATGTGTTCAAAGTAAGACTCTGCTCAGTTTGTTAACTACGTCAAATTTCTAACCTGTTTTAAATTTTCAATTTTTTTCATAGGTTATGGATCTACCCTGTTTACTACTTGCGTTCATAAAATATCGATTCCGGTAGCTATAACCTGATAAAAAGCTGTTTACCGGTAACAGTTCACCGGTAGAATTTTCGTAAATACCTCATATAACTGACGGAAGGTAATGTGCTGGCCACATCAGATTTTTTTAATTGCAACAGTTATTGTTTTTACAACTTTATAAATTTAATCATTTTTGAATTTAGAAACAAATGTAAATAGATAAATAAAGGACACTCGACTTTAATGAAACAAATAAATAAATACATTATCACGGCTTATTTTCTATTGATGGATGTGTTAGTTTGCTTTTATTTGCAGATTTCGGCATTGGCAATATTTGTACCTCGCCTCACCTTACGGACATTCAAGACTGTTTTGGGAATTAAATCACAATTTCAGAATTTGAAAAAAATTTAACTTATAAAATTATTAAACTAAAATCTGTACAATTTGAATTTCATTTGGAATCAAAATAATCTTATGTCTTACCTCTCCATTTTCATTAATTTCTAAATTTTGTACTTGAACATTAGGATTAATCACTTCAGAAATAGAAATATTTGGTACATGAACATCTAATAAAGTGTTATCGTTTAAAACTTCCACTTCAATATCACAAACATCACGTGGGTCCACTAATTCATTATCCAATATCGATACAAGCTGGTTATCTGAAATAGCTAGAGGCCCTTCTGGTGGAGATAAGCCATCTATAAACCTATCTAAAGATGGCTCCAATTTTGTTTTAATGCTACTAAGCAATGGCACTTTAACGGTTTGCTCATTGTTGACATACGTTGAGAATTCTTCGGCTAATTTAGAATCACTTGCAAATGCACAGATACATAAATAGAAATGCACACATTTTTTATTTCTTGAATTTTCATGAATATTTTTGTGATGACCTAAAAAATACCAAAAATCCAGCTATACATTATTCCGATTTTATAGAGGAATAATAGAACATTACGGAAATTCTTGCTTCAAGACCGATTTGTCTTGATGCCTGATACATTAA
Source organism: Harpalus rubripes (assembly GCA_963082715.1). NCBI lineage: Eukaryota > Metazoa > Arthropoda > Insecta > Coleoptera > Carabidae > Harpalus > Harpalus rubripes. The sequence continues at coordinate 17,754,376 of OY720448.1, forward strand.
AGCTAAGTTTACATATTTAAGAAATAAGCAAAAAAGTACAAAAGACACACAATAAACTGTTGCCGTGTGTTAAACTTTAAAGAACCAGGCAGCAGATTATGTATGAATGCTTAATACTCGGCTTAATAATGCTGTTCTATCAATATAAATACAGAATATCTCAAAAGTGACTCCTGTACTTTTGAATTTGATTCAGGATGCTAAAACAAATCGAAAAATAAGAATAGATAATTTTCCTATTGTCGTTCATTATCAAGTTATTGATTAAAAACAAATACAGTCATGTTCACTTATAACGAATTCCACGGGACCGGCAAAAACGGTTCGTTATAAACGAAAACATTTAGACGTTTTCGTAATGTCAGTCGGAGTTATCCGACAAATCTGTTCGATGACGTCATAGATATATTAGATCCATCCGATTACCGAATATTTTGACGTTTAAACCTAGTGAGATTGAAAGGCCATTTGAATCATTTGTTTAGATTATTTCAATCAGAAATTGTTTCATGTTGTAATTTATTTGTTCGAAACAACTCACACAGTGCAAACTGCAATATTTCTTTTAGAACTTGCTATAGTGTTGCAATGTTTATAATCAGAAACATCTGAAACACAAATGTTTACAATTTTAGATTTGCGCGCGCAATCTGTACTAACCCTGCCCATGGATCACGGTTGAAAACAGGGTTGCCAGATTGGGGGATTTTATCTCTCATAGGGTAAAAAACAGAGGAACAGTTGTTCTGGGTATTTTTTAGGGGACGGTGAACAGGAACTATAATTATAATAAATGCCAAAAAATCCAAGGATACCCCCCCCTCTCACGTTTCATATACAATGATTGGTGTTTGAATTCCGATTCTACTTGGGTACATACTCTGGGTGTATCAATTTTGAACCATCCCAGAGTTTGTTAAAAAGATTTAATTCTGAAAACATTTACAAATGTAAGGACAATGAAGTAGATATTATTGATGTATTTAATTCAGAATAAGTATAATTTTTAATGGCTGTATTATTATTCTTTAATATATTTTATTTTAGATGTGCTAGATAAATAAATTTTATTTGGGGGAAATTAGTATCAGTCATCTGGCAATCCTGGTTGAAAGTTTTTAGATAGGATCGCTCGGTCTGATTGATCGGAGTGAGTTTACGAACACATCAGATTAACCCAATGGAGGGTTATACAGAGGTATTAGGATACCTTTATAACCAGGGTATGGCCATGGCGTGGCTCACGTTTCGTCCGCCATTACCGGGCCAGAGGGTTATATGTGTTGTTCTTGCGCAAATTATTATGTATTTTCGTAGCTGTTTGTTTTATTTTAATGAAAAACACATTTAATTATCATTTTAATAGGTATTTAAAGTGTGCAAATTATTATGTATTTTCGTAGCTGTTTGTTTTATTTTAATGAAAAACACATTTAATTATCATTTTAATATGTATTTAAAGTGTAAGTAATATATTTTATTTTATTTACTTGTGTAGTTTGTTAAGATACCCACCACGATTACTGACATATTGAAAACAACTATAAATTACCAATATTAAGCACAATCATTTAAATTTTTAAAAGGTAAGTTTAGAATATACAATTATTATGTAAATAAGAACTACAGATATTAAATTAGATGTGATAATGACAAACCATGTCATATATTCTACATAACCTCTAAATGTATGTATTAATAATAATTGTGTATCTCTTAAATTAATTAATTATTAGTACCTTTATAAATTCACAGTGTGATAATTTAATGTTCTTTTATAATATAATATCACATTTATTACAAATAAATAGGGAAATGAATTACCGATAATGGCGGTGATCTTGGCCCATGGCCATACCCTGGTTATAGAGGTACATTTTCAGGCTGCCATCTATTGATATTTTCCTTGAACTACACTTGTAACTCAGTTCACTCCGTTGTTATTTTACAAACAAATCGCTGTCATGGTGACAGTTGCACGATGGTGCCAAATATGAAGTTAGTGTATGGTCTTTGCAACAGTTACTTCCGCTATATTTATAAAGAATACATGACAAATGTGAAATTCTTAAAGTTTCCACAGCCATCCGAAGACATTGAAATATGTAAAACTCAAATATCAAAACACAAGTGACAGAAGACAGAACTTTAAAAATGGCGAAGGTTTGTTTGTAATCTGATCTTCCATCTCAACTTCTATATCGTCGCATTCTTTCTTGCATGTGACGTCAAAATCATAACCCTCTATTGACTTTACGAACGCTTCAGATTACATCGGATCTATCCGATCGGCTTTACGAAAACGCCTAATAGCACTTATAAGTTCGTACTTTAAAATTAGTTCGTTTTACCCGGAAATCGTTATAACCGGGTTTGTAATAAGCAGAAATTACTGTATTAATATTTAAATCTTATTAAAAAATTGCGGCCTACTTGAAGGCAAACATTTGCAGTATTTATTATGATGGCTGAAAACATGATGTTATACCGCACGGTCGCTCGAATTAATTGCGTAACATAAAACAATTAGGTGGCTATGGCGATGTCGTATTCATGCTGCTGTAATGTTAAAAGACGAAAATATGTTACAAAATGTTCATGCTTCCGTCATAAATCGTACAAATGTTTGTCCTTATGTAAGAGGCCCTATTAGAACATTTTTCGTAACAACTGATGTCGTCAATATTTTGTTTTCTATGAGTAATATTATTTGTTTTTAATAAAGTTTAACTGTTATTTGTTTTTTTATTAATAACTTGATAACGAAGAACAATAAAAAAATCCACTCTTAATTTTTGGTTTGTTTAGCCCTCTAATCAATAAAAAGAGCCACTTTTGAGACACCTGTATTCTACAGAGTGATCCAGAATGTTTGAAGGTTCCGCCTCGTTCTGAATTTTTGTTTGCCGCATCGTTGTGATAGTGAATACGATTGACAGATTGCATTGGCGTACATATTTCCAATCATTTTCATCATTCCTCGCAGTAAGAAAATATACTTTCAAAATAAAATTGTCATGTTCTTCCATAAACAACCATTCTAACATAATGATTTGAATAAATAATTATAAAGGTAAAAACTAACTGTATGTCAAAAAATTCAAATACATAACGCCGCTGACTTCAAAATATTGGTAATATAGAAAACATAATTGATACTATTTTTTTCCGTGGAAGATAATTTTGATCATAATCAGAACATTTTCAAGTCACGTGATATTCAATCGTTCTGGATCACTCTGTATAATATATAATACAGCATTTATCTTCTAGGTATCTAGATTGATGCCACAAGGGTGATTTATAATGTTACCTACCTACCATGAAACAAAAGATGACCGATTGAAATTTTTTGCTGCCAAGTTACAGTGACGATTATTGCCTTCTTATCTACCAAGTTTGTTTTAAATTGAAAGAGTTTTGTAATTTCTAGAAAGGCTTGAGTACAGAATGTTAACGATACAGCAAAACAGTTTGCAATTATTGAGTCAACTTTTCGAGAAAACTTTAATAGTCACCACAGGAATTTTCGATGTTCTTTTGTTTCTGAGTTATAGACAAAAACTTTGAAGTTTTTTACTAATTTCAAAAATATTTCACACGTTTAGAGAAAAATTGTTTAGACAAATTTTTTGTGTAGAATAATACTGAAATTAAAAATAAAAAAATTAATGGACCTTTTCAATTTAAAGAGATAGAAGATATGGGCAATGGGGATCTGCGCATAGTAAGAACAAATGAGATCTATGGCGTTTGTTTCTAAAAATGTGAGAATATCGCATAACTTTAAAAAATCTTATCGAAATAAGTTACAAAAGCTTTCATTGAAGTTAAAATGTCTAACGATGCAAATTTTCACTGAGAATACAAGTATTTTAATGACTGCAATATTTTTGACGTTTCGTTTGACAGCCCAACTGGCAGTTGTTCGCGCCATTTTCTTACTATTTGCAGCGATAGAAAGAGATAGCCGTTAAATTGGAAAGGTCCATTCTCGAAATATCACAAACTTATTTTTTTTAAAATGGGAATCTATTTTTATTATTTTATAAGCTTTTTACTTGTTAAGTTCGTGATAAAAGAGAGTAATGAACCAAAAATTATTGTATAAAGAATGGTTATGAAAATTCACCGCCATATTTTAGTGAAATTACGGTGAAGATGAAAATAGAAAAACATCAAAATGGTTGAAAATTTGATTTGAAGGTGACGGTTTTAATGATTGCAAATGAAGTGGGATGTCAGAAGTAACAAAATATTACTTTACATTCAATTATTAACCTTCAGGTATAGGTAAATAGCATTTTAAATCGCCCTCGTAGAAATATATTTTTATGTAATGTACCCACCTTTCGTATCATCAGCACAGCTACAGTAAAACTTATTTTCAGATTTTTCTTTTACCTTAGGAGTAAAAAACGAAAAATGTAAATAACCTAAAGGATGTTTCGGACTAACTTGACACTTCACAGCCATAACATTTTTAGAAACTCGTTGAACTAAAGGTGCAGTATATTGCGTGGATAACTGATAGATCTCTTGTTTAATATCTTCGCTCACGTCTAATATACTAAGTAAAGACGATTTAATATCTAAGGGGGTTGCTTCGTTTGAACATTTAACAGCAGCTTCGATGTGTTGACACATTGGAGTAATAAGACACTGATCAGCTTCATGACACTTTAAAATAGAAGAGTCAAATAAACGTTGACAAGAATCAACAAAACATAATGCAGTTTCTGTCAGTACGAAACTTTCTGTGCTTTGAGATAAGATTTTTCCTTGAATAACAGGTAATTGAACAAAGCCTCTATAATCAGGACCTTTGTCATGAACTCTTATGGAATAAATTTGTGTTGAGTTCCCAGTTAACAATTTGCATGCCTCTGTACTGAATTTACGTTTTTCTTTGAACAGACAATTGCATTTCTTGCAACTTAAGCCTCTAGTTCCATTGTAAGTGCCACATTTTGGGCAACGTCTTACTCCTCTAAGTGTAGCTCTTCCTAAATCTGATAAAAAAGACTTGATTTTCTCATCAGATGACATTATTTTTCTTCTAAAACAACATTTAAAATATTAATACATGTGGTTAATTATATAACTATAAAAATAATACTAATACACACATTGTTGTTGTTGCATATTTTTGACAAATACACAAATGTCACGCCACGCTTTACAATGTTGCCAACAGTGGAAACAATATTGCCAAGAGTGGAAACAATATTGCCAACAGTAGAAATACACAGTGCTTTATATTCCATTTTGGAGTGTGAAGATAGCATTCATGGCATTACTAAATTTTTCGCATGTCGGATGTTTCTTCAGTTTTGGTTTTGATTAAGCACAACACTTTTAATAATAAAAAAATCAGTATTTATTATCATGAAATAAAGCACACTTGGTACACACTAAGTCAACACAATATTGTCTTAAATAATTATAAAAATAACAAATATCCCAGTCAAGAATACATATTTTCAAATCATTAGTAATTCAAAGAGTATGGAATATTTTCAAATATAAAATAGGCTGAGTCTAGCCACCCGGCGCCGGTATTCGTATGAATCCCAGTTTTGTATTGACGTCACATAATGTCGTAGTCAGATTGAAAAATGCCGCCAGATTGTTAAATCTTCGATGATTTACAATCTGGCTCGTCGTGTTGATTTGTATATTTCTCTAAATATAACAACACCAACAATAACCTCACCTAACGCACAAAACTCACCCCGAAATTTCAGACGGTGACTTTTGTGCGCTAGGTGAGGTTATTGTTGTTATATTTAGAGAAATTGCAAGCGAAAATAATAGCCATGTTACAATGTGGCTGAAAGCTATTAGTTTTTTAAAACGACTAGCTATATTGTAAAACGCTTAGGCGTTTTATAATCTAGCTAATTTTATAATCTGTTCACATTATTACAAAATCGGATATCGGCGCAGGGAGGCTATAGTTCATTTTAATAAAATAGCGTTGGTTTAGATAGACAAATAAATTCTGCTCTTTGATTGGTCAGAATGCACACAAAGTTCCCAAAAGCAAAAAAAAAAAAAATACTTGACAGCTGCCAATAGACCTTTTCAATTTAAAGAAAATATGCGCAATTGGGATCTGCGCATAGTAAGAACAACTGAGATCTATAAGGTTCCATGGCATTTGTTTCTAAAAAAATTAAACGTAAAATGTGAGAAAAGTATTTAAGAAACTTCTCAAAAGAAGTTACAAAAGCTTTTATTGAAGCTAAAAGGTCTAACGACAAATTTTCACCGAGAATACAGGTATTTTAATGACTGCAATATTTTTGAAGTTTCGTTTGACAGCCCAACTGGGAATTGTTGGCGCCATTTTACTTATTATTTGCAGCGATAGCAAGAGATAGCCGTTAAATTGAAAAGGTCTATTATAAAATAAAATCGACAGAATTATGTGATATTTAACCATTTAAATTTTGTAGTTTTTAATATTCAGGTATGGTATATTTTTACTGCTAAAATTATTTATTATTAATAAACTTTGGTTTCACGAATTTAAATTATTTATTCATGCATGTAAAAACGGTCGGCATTCAAGCGCCATCTGCTATTTTATTAAATGAAATGAAGTATAGACAGTCTATAAAGTATAAGTTTATTATAAAAAAAACTTTAGACAAATTGAATCTTGGCAAATATAAAATGAGTTCCTAATCATTCCATAATCAATTAAGTCCACTTCTTTCTAATGGCACCTTCAATAGCATCATACATTTCCAGTTTAAAACCTTAACATTTTTTTTGGGTTTATACATTTCTGTTGACTGAAAAAATATGGATTTATATTTGTGCTTTAGCATATATGCTTATGATAAAGAGTAGAAAAATTAAGTTATTAAATGCCATAGTCAACTTGAACAACTATAGATGTTTTAAAAACTGAATAAACTAATAGAAATTTGAAGAAAGTAGCACGAAATAAATCCTCGAGTATATAATATGAAAAATATGAAACTTTCTACTCCAATTAAGTGACAAACCTACGTGTTATTATTAAACTATAGTGCTGCACTATCAGCCTAAAAATTTCATATTTTCCATTTTTATGATTATTTTTATATAAAAATTACTTTTGAGGTGAGGTCGTCAAGTTATTGAAGATATACTTTGTAAACTACATGAACGATCTTAAATTCTAAAGATGGAGTTGATGAGTACATATTCACACTTTCATACTACTGGCCATTCATTCAACGAGTCCTAATCAGCCTTTTCAAAAACGAAAATAGCTACGATTACAGACATCTTACATGGTCATAATGAAATAAGGAAACTTAACTGTGTAAAAAGTCCACGACGCTTATTAGGACTCCATTTACAGCCCTGAGTTTATAAATATAGATTGTTCTGAATTTGCTGCCGTTAATTATCAAAAATTAAAACTTTAATAATAAAGTATAAATTTGAAATGAAATATTTATATTTGGTAGTGAGAAGCAGCAAATGCAAAACTTGTTTACAATATTTTCCATTCCTGAAACATTTGGAAATGTAAGCAATTTCCCCACAATGAACTGTTTGAGCGTGAGTGTTTCATACAATTATAATAGTAGTCCAGTTAAAAAAATATTCAAACGTTTATTACACGATCATTACAGAACGTCGTGTTCATTACAAAAAAGACACAAACATCATTTGACTGATTAGTTCAGTTCTTAGTCAAACAGTGTTACCTTGACTTCTGTTTCGTAGAAATTTAGAGACTGATCTTATACTAAATTAGCGAGTAGTACGATATAATGTAACAATGATTCAATGAGAACGAGATGAAAACAACGAGTGACTAGAAAAAATCAAGGTAACGTTGCTTGCTGCACACCAATAAGATGATTTACATTAAATTCATGATAGACGGATGGAAACATTTGAAAAATCAACATGTAATAAGCTCTCTCCTCACGGTCTTCTATCTCGATATAATAAACTTAATAATGCAGGTACGGTTTCCTACACAATCTATAATGCATGTTTACGTTTGTTTTGCTCTTTACATACATTCTTACAAAATCTCTCCTTAAGGATAAACTTTAGCACTGGATTAGTATATTTTTGTATCGCTAGGTATATAAGTTATCACAAAATAGATTGTTTGCGAAGGTTTGCGTCCGTCTCGACAAATTCAAAAGCAATTTGGCACATCTCGACCGATTCAGCAACAAACCGCAAGTAGAAAAATATAAAAATGAAAGGATCGCGGTTCAACCACAAATTATCCAGTCGGATGCGGTAAAATAACTCGTGGCTTCCACGCGGTGGGAAATTGTCTCGGCGGAGATGACTGCACACCAACTCCCCACAAACAATCTGCAAAACATCTTACAACATCACAGAGGAAACTCACAAATCAATATCAGGCTCGGTACTACTTCGTCCCCGTCTGTGAGTCGCCCAACGAGATCTCAGACCTCGACTTCCAGTAATTTTATTTTGTGCATTATATTTAATTATATAAAAATCGAAAACGAATTGGTCAATCAAATTACAAATTCGTAAAAAACAAAAATACAAATTTCGTTGTTTATAGCAAACAAATGGTGTTGGACCATTAAAAACAAAAAGACAACACAGAATAAAATTACAGGCAAAAAAGAGAACGAACGCGGCCGCAATGTGTTTACTTTAGCCACTAGGGCTTGCTACGGCGATGCCTTGATTCGCTGTGACGATACTTGCGTCATACTGGCAGGTAGAACGGGCCTTGAGCCGCCGTTGGTGCAACTTGCTCTCGCTCGGTGGACTCAAACCGAATACCTTGCCGCTGTACGGCTGCTCGTCCACATGCATCTTGTCCATCTTCCCGCTTACGTCCGCCACGTTCGATCCATAAATGTTCGGCCGCTCCTGGACCATGTAGTCCAAATTCATGCTGAAATGCTGAAGAACAACCCGATTCACAGCCATTGCGGACTCCGCGTACTGAGACAACTCCCGCGCTGAATTATTCCGCTTGATGACGGCGGGGGTCGTCAGCGGAGCGTCCTCGTTCGCACAACGGAGCCATGGGTGCCGGAGCACCTCGTCGGCGGAAAGACGCTTGGGTGCACACTTTACCAGCAACGAGCTTATCAAATCCTTCGCCTCTTGAGAGATACACGCCCAATCGCGCTCGGGAAACTCGAACCGGCCTTCCTGGATACTGCTGAACAGCAGATCCTGACAGTCTGTGCAATTCTCACCTCGCTCCCAGCCGCAGTCTTGACCACAGTTCCCCACAAACGGTGGGTAGCCACACAGAAGGATGTAGGTGATGACGCCAAGCGACCACAAATCGCAGCGCTTGTCGTACGACGTGGCTTCGCCAACGAATGCGTCCACCACCTCGGGCGCCATAAACTCCGCGCTTCCGACAGGCGTGAGTAACTGAGGTGTGGCTAGTGGTGAGGAAACATTTGGCTGGAAACGGATGCCAGAACCCAGGTCGAAGTCGCAGATCTTAACCGGACACAGACGGTCGCGATGCACGCATAGAATGTTCTCAGGTTTGAGATCACGGTGCGCGATGCCCTTCGCGTGAAGGAAACTCAACGCACTGGCCACTTCGCGGACGATCTGTGCAGCTTGCGCCTCCGAGAAGTACATGTGCTCCTGGATGCGCCGCAGTAACTGACCACCATTTATCTATAATCAATTACCACCAATTACTTTCTGAATATTATTAGTCAACAAGTTTATGATAATAAAATTGTGAACTAGATAATTACGAATGACTAAGGCAAAATTTAATAATTAAACTTTTTTTAAAACAAATAAGTATGTATCTTTTCCGCAATCTCTTACGTTTGAGAACATTCTATATAATATGTACAAGGTTATTTACCTTTTCGAAAACCATATAAAATTTCTCTTCATCTTCGAAATACTCTATAAGTTGAATGATGTTCGGATGTCCCTGGCAATGGTGGAAAGTTTCAACTTCTCGGAATACCTGAAAATATAAAGAAATATACATTAAAAATCAATCTTTTAAACAATAGAATAATCTAAATACAATTGTTTGTTGATTATATAATAAATAATCAATATGTAAATAATTGTAATGAGAAAACAATGCTATCTAATCTTAATGGAAAACAAATAACTAGAGCGCGTTAAAATTTGACTCAGGAAACAATATTGTTCCAGTATTTAATTATTTCTTATAAAAATGTTTGTGTTGTGTTAATTTTAAAAATAAAGTCGTTTTAGAATATAGTATGTATTTAAACTCCATACAGAAATGCCAAACATTAATTTTTTCGCGATCGTCCAAATAATGAACTGTTTCTGATCACGTTTTAGACCGGATTATTCTACTTTACTGAGCTAGCTCGGAAAATTGTCTATATAGGATCGAAAAGTAACTTTCTGATCCCTACATGAATGTTTCCATGGCGATCAGTTGTTTATTTCTTATTTTCTCGCAATAAAATAATGCATACCTGTAAATTTTATTAATTTTTTCGGAACCGCGAATTTTATACTCAACATGACCTGAAAGTGTCTATTGGGCTCACAAGCTTCCAAGGCTTCCAGTAAAGCATCATTTTCAGATCTTGTTACGTAAATTACTATTATCTTTCGGATATTTAATATCAAGACTAGTCGGAAATACCCCCCGTCAAATTTTATATATAAATAATATCGCATCTAATAATACTAGCATTATTTAGAATTTAGATAAATCACGCATTGTATAAAGAAAAATAAAAAAATAAATATATGAAATGCTTACCCTAGCTCTGGCATGGCCAGGGATCTTATCAATTATTTTAACAGCATACTCTTGGTCGGTGTAGATGTTAACACACGTCTGTACACTCGCATAAGCTCCTTCTCCTAATATCTCTCCAGTTAATTTATACAATTCTGCAAACAAAGAAAATATTGTAGTAATCAAAGTAATAAAATTATAAATTTTCGGAAAACAGGTAATACAAATGTGAAATAAGAAGATTTAGTAGTTATTTAGGGTTTAACAGATTTAAATAAACAACCTATTTTTATCATAGGTTTTTTTTATTCTTATAACAAATAAAACCGTTTTTTTAAATTCGCTACCGAGAACATTTGAAAATAATATAAGTAAGAAAGGTATTGAAGTAGAACCAAATTTTATATTTGTGTATAAGTATTACGATATGTTACATTTATGAACTCCATTAATATGTCAATTTAATCAAGAATTATAAATCTCACACAACATTAATATTTAAGATAATTTTACGTACCAAATGGATATGATACTTCAAATTTAATCTAGGTTTATAAATGAGCTGTTAAAAATTAGAGTAGTGTAGATGTATTTTTTTTAACTGATAGTGTACGATGTCAATTTTTTTACTTAAATTTAAAGCAAGTCAGTATTTTACGTTGGTTTGTACCCAATAGATTGCATTTATTTGGAAACAGTTATGTTCGTTTATTAACCATTTTTCTGGTCTCATTTTTTTTATACAAAAACTTAAGCAATGTTATTTTCAATGACTCAAATATTCAGATGTAGGTACTTTGTAACTAATGATCAAATGCTAATACCTTTATCATTTCGTAAATTCATTTACGATGTTCCTGACGATTAGAGATCAGGTCGAAATTTTCGAGAGTTGCAAAATCAATTTGCATGTGTAAACATTGTTTTGGAAAGTTTAAAAACAAAGTAATCTTTTTTTTTCTTTTCATGACCTGGGTGTACAGTGAAAACTACTTGACTTATGATGTACAGAGAAATGTCAGGAAGTAGAGGAGGTTAGGTGAGTTGTAATTTGTAGTTCAGTAAGTTACCTTGGAAGCAGGACGAAACGAGCGACGATCCAGTGCGCTTCTTCTTCCTGCGCTTGCGTCGCGCCTCCTCCTTGCGGCGGGCCAGCTCACGGGCGCGCGTGTCCGCGTCCATGGGCTCGCCGCTGTCAGAGCCGCTGCCTGCACCCGCACCCCCGCCGTCCTGCCTCATCCCGCCACCACTGCTGTCCACGTTGCCCACTACGCCGCCGCACTCTGTAACACAATCACCGACTTATACCGCAGCTGCTATGCAACCTATCTCACTCGCACACACTCAAACTCAACAAGCACTATCTCTTTCTTTGACTTTCAAACTAACCGTTAAGTTACTCTGAACGTGAAACGGAAAAATTGATGATTCTTACGGAATGATTATTTTTAAAACTTGGTAAACTCAACTTTTTACCTTGAAATACTATGATAACAAACTTTATGAAACAAAAGTTATTTGGTTACGGTTAATATCAACCTTATCATATTCATAAATAATATTGACATTACTCTATAATGTGAAAGCTTTGCTGTTAAATGCAAATAGATAAGTTATTTGAAATAACAGTAGTTACATTTAGATAATTTCAGTACAGCTGAGAGCATTTTACAATGTTTTAAATGTTAATGACAGGAACTACTTTTTATATGTAATAATCCAAGTGTAGTATTTTGTTTTTACGCATCGTAAGAAGCAACTTTTTCAAATTTTGCCGGGAAGGAGAAAGTGAACACCATCAATTTTCTAGTAATTACTGTGTAATTATTACAATTAAAACTTTAATCTAATATTTATTACTAGTATATATTGGTTAAAAGTGATCAATATAAGTTATTGCGCGTATTTTATTATTTATTTTACAATAAATCCAAAAATATGTGCCTTACAGAAAAGAAATTTTTCAAAACAAAGAAATATTAAACAATAGATTAAAATTATGACCATGGCAAAGTGCCAGAAGTTACATACACGCAAATGTTAGACGAATACTATTTAAAAATACGCGGCGACAAAATTAAATCTCACATGCAGTGATATACTTTCAGAAATTCAAATTATACACAAAATTACTATCATTATGTATAAAAACAAGTAGCGCTTGTTTTCTGTAATTTTCAAATGAGGATTAAAGGAACAAAAGAATAATTAGATAAGATAAAAGATGGTTCTCAAATTTCAAATTGTGAACAAAAGATGTTTAAAAAATATAACAATACAAAAGTTTAGATTTGTATCTTATTTTGTTATTGAAGTATTATATTTTTTACAGAAATATGTTATAAACAGATAAAAATCATAAAATTAAACGTTGGATTAAAAAGTGTTAGGCATTGTAAATGCCAAAGGATTTCTAATTTAACAAACTTATTGTAATTAAACAAGCAAAAAATGTACAAAAAGTATGGATAGTTGTGGTAGGCCTTGTATTTAAATGTCCAGGTTAATAAACAGATGAAAGTAAAAACCTTGTATTATTATTCAATTGTTTACGATAATACAGCTTAAAGATTGATCTTCAACTATTATTGCCAATAAATCATTTTACGTTCGCTTTCCGCGTTATAAATACTTGTTTTAATTACAATTATTAATTTTTATAAAATTATTGAAAATAATAGTTAATTATCTATAATTTGTATGCAAATTTCAATATTAGTAAATATTTTGAAATAACTGTATTATCATTATCATGTTAATATTCATTTATAAAATGTTAAATATCCTTAGAAACTGATTTTTGATTCATATAATGTTCATTTATGAAAAAATAAGATAAGATAGCAAATGAAATTAAACTATTTATAGAAGGAAATATCTTAGTTACATCCTTGATGTCCAACAATTCGCAACTAAATATCAAGTGTCCGTAGTAAACAAATACATCAAGTAAACAAACAAGCATGTTATACAGATCACGTGTCTAATACAACATAAAAAGTACAAAAAAATCAAGTAACTCTATCTGACATCATTGTAAAAAAAAAACCTAAGGGCAACAAATTTATGACCTAAACAGCATCCACGTCACACTGAATGTTCGAGAAAAAGAAAAAAGAAGCCATCCCAGGCAGCGTTGAAAACAAAACAACATATGATAAAACATGTGACGAGCACTCTGTGCTCAAGGACACATAAAGCTAACAGAGCTTGCAGATGTCTGCGTAATTTGAAACTGAAATGTTGGTGCTAACTTGACAACTATTTGACTAGTCTTTTGTTTGACTTTATCTTCTTTTTTCTTTGATAATAAACAAAGGAATATCAGTATAAGTAATGAATAGCATTAACTGAATATACATTTCAAACTATTAACGGCCACAAAATATAGAATACTCAAGAACAAATATAAATAAAAGCTATTTTCATTCTAACAAAGATCAGTTTAAAATAACACTTCCGTAAGCGAATTTAAACTACAACGACCTCAAAAGCGTTAACATAAAATATTTTGCCAATTCGTGCCAAGTCGAATTTCGCTAGTTTTTCGCAAAAGACGCAATTCAACTGCGCAATTTCTACAAAAAGATCTGCGGTTTTTTTTATATAAACAAGCCCCGATATACGAATTTTTTTACGCAGTACAATTGAGTTATCAGTTTGAATACAAGCAATAAAACTCAAATAAGAGATAAGTTTGAAAAATATGTGAAATGTCCTGAATCAATTAAGAAATGATTGACGTCCTTACAAAAACGGAAGTAAGGAAACATGAATTTAAAATTATTTACTGAATGTATTTCCTTTAATAATGAACACATGCTTATGACTCACACCTGTCTAAATTAAGTACTTATCATTTGTTTCCGCAGTTTTACACAATTATTATAGAAGCAGTTTTATCTGGACTTCTGCTGTTTATGAATTATGGAATTAGTTAGAAATGCTTTAAAAGTACTTTAATATTTATAAATTTAGATAACTACGGTACATATAAAAATAATATTATTCATCACATTTTTTTGTAACGATTTTTTATGTTACATTACAAATACCAGGCACGGTTCGGTATAAAAATATTTGTGATTCATTGGGAGAATAAATGAATACAACCTCTAATCTATGCATTTAGAATGAGACTTTAAACAAACTGTACTCAGCTGTAGAGGCTTTTAAAAGCTAGAAGAGTTTTAAGTATTAGTTACGCGTTCATACATATCGTGTTAAAAGAAATACGGGCACATTTTACTCAAAACAGGTTTGAAAATTAAAAAAAAAAACTATCAAAACTACAGGTGCAAGCCGTATGGCTAAAACTAAAATGGTATGAGACGAAAACATGGCACAGAAATGCGTCAGTGTAAAACCGGCTTCCACGTAAAACAAAGCTAGCAACAGCCGATGCCGAGTAGAATCGCTAGTCTTGTGTTCATTGACACAGAATCACAGAAAGATGTTGCGATTTGCGATTCCCAACTCGTCACTAGCTGATGTTAAAATATTGCAAGAAAATGATGAAAATTTGCCCGATATGGGAATAAACATAGAATGGAAACCGGTTTATCGGGAATCAAACTGCGCATATCAGCCGCACACAAACACACTTTGTAGGTTCTAGAAGGACATAACACTCAACAAACATCAGTGTGATGTAATCCACAGCCGGTAGCAAAACGTACGTATGTAACTTTGGCAGAAATCTGATGAACTCTTGTACCCGATTGACGCCAATGGTGGTTAGTAACAATGAACAAAAACAAAGCCGGCTGATGAAGTAATCAACGGTTCATAGAAACTAGGTTAGGAAACAAAGGGAGCATACATACAATAATAGTAAACACATTAAACATACCTAATTCGCTATTTTCTACTTCTTCTAAAATCCTTTCGACCATTTTTGTTGATATGCACGATCAAATCAGATAATCAGTAGACAATTTTTACAGGTATAAACCAAATAACTGCTATTGTAGCGACGTTTCAAATTAATAAAAACGACTATTTCACTCCGAAATTAATCAATTTTATTAAATTGTAGGCACGCAGATATAGTCGGCCGTCTCCAAATAAGATGTTAGCACTTAAAATTCGAAAGAAAACAAAGCTCGACTCTCTTTCGCTATCGTCCCATTTTGTGTCCACTCCCCTTGCTGTTAGAATTCCGACTGACTAAAGCTGCTAGCCGGCCGAGCAACTAGACTGCGCTGTCGAGTCACGTAGGCCAGGCGCATGCGCACATCGTTGCGATACGTGGAAATTTGGTGGCGTGTTCTCTCTGTAATCTACTTCATTCATGCGTGTTGGTGTGCGTGTGCGTGTGTATATATGTCTGCTGCTGCTCTGTGCTGTTTGGCGTAGGCTCACGAATTGCTAATGCCTGATTACTGGGTGCAATAGAATTGGGACATAAACAATTGTGCATCGATAACGACGCGTGTCAATGAGTTAATTTAGGGGCGTCGCAGACCTTAATAATGCTTTGATTTGATCCATGTAAAATGTTTATAGATTCATCGTGATTTTAATGTTAACATAAGTTCTATACTGATCGCTGATCGCCGAAGAGAATAAGAAATAGTGTTTATATTTACTTTAACATACAACACTGCTTATTACCTACATGGATTTTTTTAGCTTAAATAGGAAATAATAATGCTTGGCTTAAATCAAGATTATCCTATGAGAAACTTAAACAAATAAAAGAAAGTGATTTTTGTTATTATGCGTGTCTATTATATTCAGGATTGAAATCAATGTATTGTGTTGTACTTGTACTATTATTTTATTTGAGAAATTAACAGAAAACAATGTTTACATACTTTTATATACCGGAAAAGCTCTAATTGATTTCAAGTTTGATTAATTAAAATCATATAAAAGATAACACTTTTGATTTGTGGTTTAATATTTGTTAGATAACTTATTTTTTTTACTTTTTATTAATATTTATTAAAATTAAATACCTATGAAAATTAGGTATAAGTTCTTTTCAAAATATTGTTTAATGCAGAAAAGAGATGTGCTTATGAATTTAATGAAATGAGAATGGAAATAAACAAAAAATAAAGTGGGTATTCATTGCTACGTGAAACTGAATATTAATTGAAGAATTAAAAAAAAAATGAATTAATTATGATTCTTTTAATAGATTTTTATACATACAGGCTGAAATAAATTCGACTTCCGCTTATGAAAAACTCTTATTAATATTTATGTTCACTACAGAAAATTGATGTAGGTATAGGTCTTTATGGGCCAACTTTTTGGGACAAATTCAATGGTGACATTTCAGATTTTTTTTTTTTTCGAGTTTGAACAAATAACGTAACTTTGATGATTTTAACTTTTGGTTTAACTTTTTTCTAAGTGGAAATTTTAGTTAAAAATAATTAATATAATTTAAAGATTTTTCCTTTTATTATAATATAAGATTTTATTAATTTAAAACAATCATATTGATAAACTATACAAATATTTGAAAAGTTAAAAAAATACTTTTCCAATGGTATTTTTTAATATACGTTCCATTTCATAAAAATGCTAGTTCATGTCGTGACTTTTTTCTTACAAAATACTTTTTAAAACAAATACATATACTTCATATTCCTGACCATGATCAAGAACAATTTTCTGTTTTAACAAACGATTTACTAACTTAATGCTTTCATCTGTACGTCACAGTAGATTATTAGCAGTATTCTTTTTATAATATTTTTACGCAGCTCAGTTGAGAAGTGTTGAGATGAACTGAGTTGAAATGTATATGAAAAGAACAACATTTCACATATTGTAGAAAGAAGAAGGAGTAATTCGGACTGTAAAATGTATTATCGTAATGACATGTTTTTAACTTCGATGACTCAACTTTCATAATACATTTATAACCTACAAATTGACATTTCTTCTGCTCACAACATTATCCCTTCTATCGATGAATGGCTCAAGCTCAGATCATTTTGAGTTATTATTATTATTATTATTATTATTATTATACATTTTATTTTTAGCAGTTCAATAGTTCAATAATATATTATTTATGTAACTGTTTCTTACAATAAAATAAATTATTAGTTTCTGACTCTATCCAATCTGCTTGTACACAGATATCGGTAATGATGAAATATTTTCACCGTGCGGGCGCTTACCAGGCGTCACCTCACGGGCACTCATTGCTGGCGTGGAGAGTGCACCACAGGGGTCACACCCAGCAATGGGTAATAAGCCGTGATGATATATTTATTTATTTTATTTATTTATCTGACTATCCGATTTTAATTTGAGCTTTTGAATAAAAAGAATACAGCTATTATTAAATTAATTTAGTTTTCATTGTGACATTTGTCGCTAGGTGGCGTTCATATAACTTCCAATTTGTTGTTTGCTTGATATAATTTTATAATTTTAAATTACTCAAAAGAGTCACGTTAAACTAATCATTATTTAGAAATTAACTATCACAAATCGAAGAAACACGGCTATACAATACATAAGTGACAACACCCCCAATGGGATATGGTATTATCATGCCATCGATCTTAATTTTAGGCATATATTATGGAGTATTCCAGTGTTCAAAACAATAGTGTGCCATAGTGAACCAAGTCTATTTTTTTCAATTTGAAATATTTACAAGGAAAGATTATTTACTGTAGTGTAAATTTCATAGTACAATTTATGTTTTCAAGAAAATTAAACTGCAATTGGACATTTCATTCAATTAATTTATCGAAATTAATTATAAAACAATGATTGTGGCCCTGACTGAATCTATTAATGTGTTAGTGCCATATGGGACTATTGTCTTCTCTATGACTTTGAATAGTCATATTTTGTGAACCAAACTATAGCATCAGTATTGTCATTATCATTTTTAATATGTTACATGATGGGGTGATCCCGAAATCGATTGCTATCTTTGAAATCGAATAAAATATTTATTCAATAGTATACAGACTATACTACCCTACCTTTCTATGTTACATTACCTTGACAGTTTGTTTATTTCATGGCTAGACATAAATTACCCTAATATCTGTTAGTTTATTTATAATATTGTTCAGAAGAAGAAACGATTTCTTGTTTTCTCGATTTCTGACCTACCGTATCATATAACGTTTCATGATGTAATTCTTTGCAGTTCTCAGCTCATTTTTGTGACACATATCTTTATCGCATTATTACGTTGAGAATTCGCAAGATAAGTGCGGCGATAAATGGGCAAATAAACACATTTTTTCAAATTCTTATATTACATCAGAAAATAATACGCCCAACATTGTAGTACACAACAAAACATTACGGAAAATTACTGCGGAAAATTACTGCAAATTTCTCTCGTTGTCATCAGAACTTTTTGTTGTTTCATCATTCGTGAAATTATCTAGATTTTTTACATTATTTATATGTAGGTACTAATTTTTGGACTATGATGAAATAAATGCAAAAAGTAATGCAAATACCGGTACAATGTATAAATATTTATTATATTGGAAGGTATTTCATTATGATTTTTTTCCGTAATGACAAAAAACTGTAGACATTTTAGTTAGTAAGAGTTTTGGTATTTCGGTCCAATGAATTATTTATGTAACAAATATTTAAAATAATTAAGTGTTTCGCATACCTATAAATTGAAATATTTGTTTCCAATGCCCAATTGCACCAATAATGTCAAACTATAACAATTTAACATTTGATTTTTTTTTAATATACATAATCGAGTTGATATAATTTATAATCAGAAATATTAAATTTGTTTGACAGATTGAAGAACGAAAATTTCACTGCAGCAAACAGTAATAGAATATATGGGGTGCATGTTTAGAATCAGAATTATAGTGAATCCCAAAAAGCCGTGTAAAATTGTTCGTCAAATTATTGTGAACTGGAGATTTCTACACGGTTGCCAATTCACTGGCCATATTGAAAATGCTAAGTTAGCAAGTTAGAGGAGGGAAAAAGATGAGCATCAGTCCATACTTATATCATTTTAACTGAGTATGCACAAAGTTACAATAATATAAAATTCATATGCTTAGCAGAAACGTGGCGTACACAGAACTCAATAAAGTATGTTCATTTTCAAAATTTTAAACCTATCTCAAATTTTTCTAGATCTGAATTCAGAGGTGGTGGAGTTGGAATTTGGGCTAAATGTAATGTTAAAACAAAGTGTATAGATTTATCTAATTATTGTACAGAAAAACAGTTTGAAATTTGTGGTGCATATTGGTATGTAGATTCAAAAACGACAGTAATAATACTAGTTTGCTATAGATCTCCAAGGCACTCTAATATATATGAATTTTGTGATCAATTATATCAGGTATTAGATTCATTATATAAACCAAATTTATATTTTATTGTTTTAGGTGATTTTAATGTTGATCCGGTAAGAGATTCTAAAGATTTTAATATGTTAAATAATATCTTCCAGAGTTTTAATATGAATAATCTAGTTAAAGAACCCACAAGAAAGGATAATACACTAGACTATATTTTTTCAAACATTAATAATGCATATTGTGATGTATTAGAAAACTTTATATCTGATCATAAATCCGTTTTGTTAAACTCGAAGATAAATCAATCAGATATCAATTATACACATGACTACAGACGGAATTTTAGTAACTGTAATATGCAAATATTTCAAAATCAATTAGGCAAAGAAAGATGGTCAGACATATACACAAGAAACGACTCTGATGAGGCATTCAATGAATTCTATGAACAGTTCTTGTATTACTTCAATAACAGTTTCCCCGTCAAAAAAACTAAAATTATAAATTCCGAGAAACCGTGGATAAATGATGCTGTTAAATGTTCTAGTTATAATCTTAATAATTTATTTCAGTTAAAGAAAAAATTTTCTTTGCTTACAAGGACTTATAATGAGGCTAAATCAAAGCATTCTCTTCTGGTGAAGGAAACGAAAAAAGAGTACTACCAAAATAAAATATTCTCCTCAAACAATGTTATTAAAAACACTTGGCAAGTTATCAACTCATCTAAGGGTATTAATTCAGATATTGAGCCTGAGCTAAGTATTTTGGATAATGGGGTTGAAGTAACTAATTCTGAGGTAATTATTAATAAATTCAACCATTTTTTCAGAGATGCTCCTCTTAATACTATAAAAAATATTAACAATACTGATCATTTAATTGGTAGTAATATGCGTCAGCAATCCAATAGTTTATTTCTAACACCTTTTACTGAATACGAAATGTTGTCGTTATTAAATAAGAAACTTAAAAATAAAAAATCGTCCGGGCCGGATGATATTTCAGGTTACTTAATAAAATCAATAATTAATTTTATTCTTACACCATTAGTATACCTAATAAATCTTTCATTTGAATCTGGAAAATTTCCAGAAATTCTCAAATTAAGTAAAGTAATACCAGTTTACAAAAAAGGTGATCGCAAATCTATGGATAACTATAGACCAGTTGCAATGACTTCAATCTTCTCAAAGATTTATGAATATTGTTTTCTGGATAGACTACAATCTTTCATTAAACAAAATAACATAGTTAACCCTAATCAATTTGGTTTTCAGACTAGTTCTTCAACAATTTGTGCTGTACGAACATTTTATGAAAAAATTATTTGTCACATTGAGAATGGGGAATGCCCAGTAGGCATTTTCTGCGATCTAAGCAAAGCATTTGACTGCGTTGACCATAATATTCTTTTAGAGAAGCTTGAAAAAATAGGATTAAGAGGAAACTCTCTGAAATGGGTAGAGACTTTTCTAATTGGTAGAAAACAATTCGTTAGTATTAAACAAAATTCTTCATCAGTAAACTCTGAGCAACTGGAAACTAAAATAGGAGTAGGCCAAGGGACGGTCTTAGCTCCTACTCTTTTTATTTTATACATAAATGATTTGTTTAATTATGTTAACAATGATTGCCTCTTAACAGTTTTTGCAGATGATACATCAGTGGTTGTTTCTCATAAAGATCAGAACTGCTTGGAAGAAAAATGTAATGAAATCATGCAAAATTTATCGAATTGGTTCAATATAAATAGTTTATATCTCAATGCTGCTAAAACAAACTTTGTACAATTTCATACCTATCAAAAAACTGAAAATTACAATATTGATTTATCAGTAAATAATGAACCTATTTCTAAAAAGGAAAATACAACATTTTTGGGAATGATTGTTGACGAAAACGTTAATTGGAAAGCTCATTGTGATGTTGTTGTTACCAAGTTGAACTCAGCATGTTTTCATGTAAGACATCTCAAGTCATATTTAAATGTAGCGCAGCTACTGATGTATTATCATGCGGCTGTTGGCTCAAGACTATGCTATGGCATTGAATTTTGGGGTTCATCAGTTTCAGCAAAAAAAGTTTTCATCTCCCAGAAGAGAATTGTTAGATGCATAGCAAATGTTTCATATAATGAATCATGTAAGCCTTTATTTCAAAAATTTAAAATATTATCTGTTCCATCTTGTTATATTTACCAACTTTGTATATTAATTTATAAAAATAAACATAAACTTAATATTAATAGTAACATTTATAGCTACAACACCAGGCAGAAGGACTTAATTAGAATGCCTCACAGACGCCTAGACATTGGTAGAAAATCTCCGGAATACAAAGGTGCACTTTTTTTCAATCACTTGCCGGAGCACATTAAAATAAGTAGTTCCCTAAATAATTTTAAAACCAAATTGAAATTTTTTTTAATTCAAAACTGTTTTTATAGTGATCAAGAATATCTATCCCATAGTTAAGGGTATTTATTTTATTCTTATAATGTCACATGTACTGACTTCTTTTGGATGTTTTTTTTTATAATGTTTTTATAATTAATCTTGACATGTTCATATCATACTTATGATCCTGAATGTATAATAAATAAATAAATAAATAAATAAAAAATACTTATTGGACGGCGAGTATAATGTAATAGAAAGTGTCTACAGGAACGATCACGGATCCCGAATAGGCGTGGTTTACCCAATTTCTTTCAATATATTTTAACATTATCTAACCTTAACCTAACACAAGACTTATACTTGAAAAACTAAGGCTGAGTTTTGTGCGTTAGGTATAGGTTTTGTTGTTGGTTTTAGAGATATATACCAAGTTAAGTAAGGTGTTCAACAACGGTCCCGCGTTACGAAACCACGCCTCTTCGGGGCTTTAATTTTTTGAACACAATCCCGCGCAATGTAATTTAACATACATATAACTTCATTGCTTTTCGTACACATAGGCGTGCAACACACATGTAAAATTTATGGCTACATCTTAATTGAAAAAATAATAGTGACTTTTATCTTCTTCGCCTATGTTTATCCACAAAACAAAAAGGAAAACTTAACCTAAACTCCCAAATAATATTTTGATTTAAACGTCTACGTCACTGGTTAAACATTAACACAGAGGGCAGTGTAGTAGATAATTACATTTTGTGAAACTCTACGACATACGTCACCACTACTTTTGGTGTGTTAAGGCCTGTGTCCACGATTCTAGAAATCGATCTGAGTTCTCGGATATAGTCCGTAATTCGATAACACGGATCGTGGACATTACCAACTAGGCCGCAAAAATCGAATAGAAAACTAAAATGGAAAAATGCGTTCTGTCCCATTTTTTCGTACAAGTTGCTAATTTCAATTACATGTTACCAATTTAAAATCTTGACGTTTGATGTTTGATAAGCTTGAAAATTATAAGGTTATAAAATATTACTTAATTTTACTCATTTTTGATAAGTTATTATAAATAATTACTTATAAATAAAATAATTAAAATATATTCGTAGTAAAAATTTACTTATTACCGGGATAATTTCTTGGTTATGTTTTATTAGTTTTTGGTATTGGTAGAAATGACTGAAAATGACTTCATAAATTCGACCAACCTGACATCTGTAGTCATACAAGTTCAATGTTTATGATTAAAAAATGTGATCGAGAACTGGGAACGATTTCTAGCATCGTGGACACAAGCCTTTAGAGAGGTACTTATAAATTGTCACACAACATAAATTAAATAAACATACGTCAAATAATCTATCTCTTTCTAATATGAAGTGTTGCTAAGCTACTGCTTTATACAGTGCTATGTATTCTTTCTTCCAATAAATGACTCAAAAGTCTTCTTTAGTGAATCCAACTATACGTATCACCTTTTATTACAATAGTATTATAGAAAATGTTTATTGCAAAGAAACATAATTTCAGAAAAATTATTTCACAAACTAATATAAACTACACTTGGTTTTTTGTCACTGACGTTTATTTGTGAATTATAAACATTTAAATATCTCAACTGTTTTTCTTGGAGAAACATTATATGCTATATACAAGTAGATCCGGTTTTGATATTGAATCTGGCTATAAAAAATAAAATCGGCCGGATCATTAAAAATGTAAGTAGGGTATTCCACTATTTTTTTTATAATTTCATCAGAAAGTATAAGTAAAACTAAGACCATTGGTGAAAATTCGGTGAAAAATCCTATTAATAAGCGAGTTATATGGTCCCCCGAAGTTTGAAAATATATGTGACGTCACGAACATAAGTTTTTCTATAAAACTGTTTTCGTGTATCTAAATGTTCTTGAAATGTATGCTATTTATAAATTATATTTATACAAAACAAATTAATATTGTAACACTGTACAAGTTTACATGCTTTATAATTGCAAGTGTATCTAAATTATTAAGTTTAACGCAAAAAAATTATATTCAAATAAAAACTGTTTGAGAATTGCAGTTCTGGACTGGTAGCCACGTGTCCGCTATTTGAATTTGTCTACTTCCATTGGTAGTAGAGTTCACCCCCTAACTCGGTATTCGTTTTATATTTATAGGTGGTCTTTGAGTCGCAATATATATGGAATTCATAAGAGTGACGAGTTGCTAAAACAAAAACCCCCTTATTTCCGAAGTATTTCAATTATATCATTTTATTTCTTTATTAATATTCATTATTAAGCATATACTTTCACTATTTTTTACTAATTTCTCTTAATTCGATTGAGCTGTAATGCCCTATTTTGTTGATTAATATGACAATATCGACCTAGATATTGTACCTAGGCTCATGGCAAAAAAATGTTAAAACTGTTAAACAAATAAATAAATAAATAAATAAAATACAATACTAGTTCTTATAGTATTCTTTAGGTAAGAACGAAATTGCTCAATAATATTTCGTTTATATAGTTAGTTCAATTTGTTCTATAATCATTTTCTACATCAAAAAAATCTGATGTGGCCAGCACATTACCTTCCGTCAGTTATATGAGGTATTTACAAAAATTCTACCGGTAAACTGTTACCAGTAAATAGCTGTTTATCAGGTTATAGCTACCAGAATCGTTATTTTAAGAACGTGAGTGGTAAACAGGGTAGATCCATAACCTATGAAAACAATTGAAAATTTTAAACAGGTTAGAAATTTGACGTAGTTAACAAACTGAGCAGAGTCCTACTTTGAACACATTTCCACTTTTACCGCGCACGCTTCGCTTTGCATCACTACCTTTTTTTGAGATTAGACTCTTCATGAATCCGGTAGTGATTTCGAACACAGTCGGTAGATGCGGTATCTACCGGTAGAATTTTCGTAAATTCGTATGTATTTTCTATAAAATCCATACAGAAAGTTCCTTGCAAAAGATTATAAATTTCTTGTATGTACATTACCTTTCGACAGTAGTATGTATTTTATACAAATTTCATACAGAAAATTTCGAGCAAAAAGATCCTGACACAAATATACTACGAATATGTCATTGCACTTGACACTGACATCTTTCAATCAGAATTTTCTTAATATAGTAGCTGTTTCTAGCATAGCTGGCTAATTTATGAAATTTAATTTTTTTATAAATTTATAACTCTATATCCATTTAATATGAAGTATAAAATGCAGTCAAATCGTATAGAGAATACAATGTTCTTTCATATTTATAATAACATTAAATGTGAAAAAATTATATTTAACATCGTTTTTTCAAGAAAAACTGTTAAAATCTGCATATAAGGGTACTTCCGGTTGACCAATTATAACCAAAATCTAATCAGCTCTTCATATGGATGCAACGAAGAGGAATACGAAAGAATTATAATTTTTGGAATTGTAGTATTAGAGTTATCGTAGACGAAAATTTTGTTACACATACACGCACGCACGCACCCACGCACGCACGCACGCGCACGCTCACACACGCACGCACGCACGCGCGCACACGCACACACACACACACTCACGCTCACACTCACACTCACACACTCACGCACGCACGCACACACACACACACACACACACACACACACACACACACACACACGCACAGAGACATCATCGTAAAAATAGTAAAATCGTATTGTAGGGACCCTAAAACGTGCTTATTCATCAAAAACTCACCACCGAATTTTTTGACCAAAGACAATACCTTGCTTACCTACAGGTGACGGAAGGTAAAAAGCACATGCGGACAAGACCATTGCCACAATGGCCACATACGCTCATGCCACTTGTAAATGTTTTCTATATTTTTAGTTTACTATATATTTCAATTTCCTGTCAAGTTTTGTACATAATTATCTTCCTACATTTTTTGTAACTTTCCACTGTTACTAGATACCTGCTTTTGTCACGTCTTCAACCCTCTGCAGGCCACTACACGTTCAACGTATTGAGACTAAACGAGATAAAGCTATTCATTCCTCAATTCTAATCCTTATATTAGGGCTTTACTTATTTCGTAGTATTCCTGAAATTTGAGTAGGGAACCTTTTGTTATACATATCATAAAGATTGTTGATAAGGATTACGGATACAATTTTTCTGTTCTGCGTAAGGACATATTTATATTCCTGGAATCCCTTGTTCATCATCAGACATTGAAATTTGTATCCAAATAAAATATCTGGTGTGGCCAACACAATACCTCCCGCCATTTACAACCCGAGTCACAAAAAATATTAAGTTAATCCTTATTTTGGATTAGCGAATTTTACTATAATTTTGACAGTTTATTTCTTAAGATATAATCTAATCTAATCCAACCAAACCCCTCAACAGGATGAAATCCCAATTACAGAGTGGGTTGGGTTCACATTCACACACATCCATACCTTAGGGGGATTCGAACCCAGAGCCCCGAGGGCACTCATGATATGAGGTGTTGCTCTAACCATTGAGCCACGGGAGCTATAATAAAATGAAGATTAAATTTTAAATACCGGGATAGAATAGAATTCACTAAGCCAAAAATGAGGATTAGCTTAAACATTTTTGTGAATCGTTCATTTTTATTAATCTAAATACATACCTATACATATGTATTTACTTGTGCTGGAAACTGTATTGAATTCCTTTTCTATTGTTCTATTGAAATGATTAGTTCTTTGATGGTGACATTTATCTGTCAGTTACATACATTTGAATAACAGCGTTTTATTTGTTTAAAGTGTAGGCTCTGGGATTTAAATTATACATAATTTTATAAATTTATCCATAAAATATATAGAAAAACTATTTATGCAAATCTGTAGAAAATTTAATAATCTTTAATTTTTATAACATTAATCTCGAAAAAATAACATTTCAAGGTATTTTTCGAAGAAAACTATTTTGAGCTTCTAGTAAAGTGCCATTTCCGGTTATCCGATTTTCACCAAAATCTAATGGGCTCTTTGAATTACAGATAAAGTTCGAAATACATAAGGTTTCAAAATTTTCTGAATGATAGTATTTGAGTTAGAGTGGAGGATCCACACATACACACAGACATCATCGTGAAAATGTTAAAATTGGATCCTAGGGACCTTAAAACGTGGTCATTTACCAAAATTTCGATATGTGATTTTTAGCACGATCCCTATGCCTCCCTTACTAAGGGTAGCGGGAGGTAAAAAACGTTGTTGCCGCATAAAACGGTTGTAATTTGGAAATCGTTTTTTGGCAATTATGAGAAATAGTTTACTTTAAAAATTAGTGCTGTCAAGAACCGTAAAAATTTAGAACCGGGTACCCGGTTCCAAAACTATCCGGGTACCCGGGTACCCGGTTCCTGGAACCGAGCTTCGGTTCCGAGTAGTGGAACCGATTTTCGGTTCCGGGTAATGGAACCGATCTTCGGTTCCGGTTCCGAGTAGTGGAACCGATCTTCGGTTCCGGTTCTGGGTAGTGGAACCGATCTTCGGTTCCGAGTAGTGGAATCGATCTTCGGTTCCAGTTCCGGGCAGTGAAATCGAACTTCGGATCTGAGTTATGGAATAATCAATTATAATTTTAAATTAGCCTCGTCATTCTTGAGAAATAAACATATTTTCTGAGAAATATTATTGAACAATATTAAAAAAAATTATTTGTAATTTAAATGAAAATATCTGTAATGATGTGTAAATATTATTACACCAAAGGCAAGAGGATGCTAAAAATAAAAATGTAACCACATAATATAGTAAATAAATGCAGATTTCAGTTTCATATTATATTTTCAATTTTCATGCAATATGGTTTATTTCAGTAACTTGACCTTGAGTTATATTTTCAAATAACGGTACCTACGTAATGACAATAGCGGCCATAAAATTTAAGGGATAAAGCAATAGATATTTCCAAGAATTTCACTTATACCTACTTATACATTCTGTTCTAATCTTTACATTTTGATCTCTCAGTTATGTAATATAAATGAATATTTCTTATTTTCTGGATTTCATAACACCATATAATAAATTTCGAAGTGAAAATAGCGTGCCTCATAATTTGTAAAAAAATTTGGTTATTATTTTAAAATGCCTAATTGAATTAACTTTAAGATTAAAAGAAACCGAAAGGGGCTACAAAGCACAAAACCTATAGAAATTTAAACAAAGACACCAGTCGTGCAGTCGGGGAAAAAGTACCTGGTTTTTGCACGTGTTATTCACAGAATTGCATTATATCAGTTTATAAGAATATCTGATACCAACTTTCCTAAATTGTTTACCTGTTCCTATTTAATAATTTTAAAAAAATATCATTCAAAATAATTGACTTATTCATCATAACATATTGATTCATGATACGTAAATCTAATTCACGGATTGTAATGTATATTTTATTAGCTTCATAATCGAGATTCATCCTTTTTCGGTCCCAGAACCGGGAACCGATACGTTTCGGTTCCAGAACCGAGAACCGTTGAGATTCGATTCCAGAACCGAGAACCGATGAGATTCGATTCCAGAACCGAGAACCGATGAGATTCGATTCGAGAACCGATGAGATTCGATTCCAGAACCGAGAACCGATGAGATTCGATTCCAGAACCGAGAACCGATGAGATTCGATTTCAGAACCGAGAACCGGTAGTTTCGGTTCTAGGACCGAGAACCGGGTAGTATCGATTCCAGAACCGGGTAGTTTCGGTCCCAGAACCGAGAACCGGGTAGTTTCGGACTCGGAACCGAGAACCGGGTAATTACACATTGAAATAACCGGGTACCCGGGTAATTTTGGAACCGGAATCGAACCGAACCGGAACCGGTTCCCACCACTATTAAAAATATAAATGTCCGACTGGATTATTATTATTATTATAATCATAATAACCCTGCTTTCAAGGTTGTTATATAACAAATAGCGCCCAAGGGCATTATGAGTTGTTGCTATGGTAATGTTGTCAAGAAATCGATATTGATACATGGATAAAGACTAAAAAACAAGCCGAAGTATTCATAGCCTGCCTACTTCATAAATTTTATTAAAACGGTGGAATATTAAAAAATTATAGTTGGACATTAAACGTTGAAGGTACCAGGGGTATTAAACGGACAATAATGCCTTCGGAGAACGTACACACCTCGGGCCAAAGGACCTCTGAAAGTACACTGTTGACCTCAGGCATTATTGCCCTTATAACATACATATATTGGTTACAGCGTAATTCATTTTTTACAAAAACTTGATTTATACTCCTCTCTACTTTTCAACGGCTCATAACTCATATGTGAAATAAATGACTTCATTTTTAAATGGATTCGAAGTTGGATTGTTAAAAAGTACAGCCAATTTCATCATCCTCTGCTAGTATTTCAAGTTTCCTTGTTTTGTTATAAGAAAAACGTAAAGCCAGTTTAAAAATCTAAATATGGATATAAATCTAGAGAAACTACGATTTCTCTTAAAAATCATCAAATATTGGTTATGAAATGCCACACCTTAGAAAATACTGCGGCACTAAAGCAAAGGATATTTTATTACCCATGCAAATTTTGTTTTCCTCAGCAATTAGACATTCATAACAAATTATAAATAAAAACATGACAATCACTTTTCAGAGTGCATTCACATGCAGTACAAAACAATGATTACGTAACAAGAGTGTATAACATATGACAAGTGTACGTATACCGATAAACAAAACACCCACTGCCGGAAAACGAACAAAACTACAACTCAGCGAAAAATAAACAATAGAAGGCTGAAGTGTAGTCTCAGCGGAAAATTCGGAAATTTAACTGATAAACACTTGTTTTTGTTTTTCATTGTTTGGTAGTTGTCATTTGGTACTGATGAAGTAAATAATACTGTGTATTTTGGAAGTATTTCAATCTAATTTTGCTGGTAACAAAATATTTTTGTTTTCCCAAAAACAGTAATACATACATATTTCTAAAAATAGGTACATACATAAAACAATAAACATATTACCAAACAATAGTTATTTATGTATTAAGGGCATAATCAAAAGATTGTAGCACGGGGGAATGTTTAAAGCTCGACGCGTAGCGGAGAGCTTTAATTTTCCCGAGTGCTATAATCTTGATTATGCCCATGGTACATACAACGTTTTATTTTATTTTGGTTCTCGAAATTCAAGGATTTAATGGGCATATATTCGGTATCGTTGTGCTGGCGTTGTGAATTTTAAGTATGCTTTGGTTTCTAGCTACATTGTTTATTTATAACAAATTTTAATTTAGTGTCAAATGACAATGGAAGATATTGATTATTAAAAAGAAATATCGGATGAATTTTACGCTACCCAGGGCAAGTTGGTTCCACAGAAGTGAAAAGACGTATACGAGAAAGGATACGAATAGTTTTACGAGCAGCAATGTTTAAAAAATGTGATTTATCGAATTTATTTTGTTGTCTGACATTTATCTATCAACCACGATTTTGACGTTTGAATAGCTGTTGCTTGACAACTTTATAAGCTATCGGGCGATAAAAGCCAAATTGCGCCCGTTTTTGAGGGTGAATAAACAAGTTTATGATTCCAAAATAAAATAATAGTTTTTATGTTCTAATAAAGTAATATTGTTTTGTAAACAAATATACAAACATAACGCATAAATACTGTAACGTTTTTATTTAATTTATTTGGGTGGTGTATTATTAATTAAAATAAAGGTTTATTCTTATAACTAAATATTAAAAAGGTAATAAATAATGACAATTACTAATATTGAACAATTATTAAAAACTAATTAAGACAAAAACTATAATTAACTAGATAACACTAACACTATTTATTTAACCAATTAACACTACTATTTATTTCCACGGTATTACTAATTATTTATTTCACTACGCGTTCCAATCTCAGACTGCCAGTCTGTTGCAGACTCTTGTAGACTGTATTTATGTCACTATATACTTATATCATGTTCAACTGTCCGCCTACTGACCTCCACAGCGTATATATACTCAATTGACTCAACAGCGTCTGTATATTCGACTGACTCAACAGCGTCTGTATATTCAACTGCTCGGACAGAAGTCACACCTTTCACGTCACTGTTTGTCTATTTATGTAACTAACTTTCTCTTTCCACAGCCTCAGTATCACCTACTATCCGTATGCAACAATTCTTCAACACCAATGCTAAGTATCCACTCCAACTCGCTGTTACTGTCCTTGTATACCTAGCTTCACAATACTCGTCAACCCTACCGAGTATTCACTTCCACAGCTATTCTAATATACCAGTAACTTCCAGACTCGCCGTTAATGTCCTCGTACACTTTAACTTCCCATTACTCGTCAACACTACCGAGTATTCACATCCACAGCTATCCCAGTATATCAGTAACTTCCAGAGTACCTATACCCCACTCGACACTTTACTGCATACTCTTACTACGATACCGCTGTGCTTCTCAAACTCACTAACACTCTATGTGAATATCTCTAAGTCTCTGAATGTAACTAACTCTCGAGCATAGCTGCGTCTCTTTTATACAGCTATCATTACCTTCTAGAAAGCTCTAGAATGTTCGACCGCATAATAACAATGAACACAAAAGGTTCAGGCGACTGCAAGTAATTAAACACTTCGCGACTTGTTTGTTTACGTAGCCCGGTTGCTAGCGCGATTGCGTCATCGCTATAAATAGACACTCGCTCATTGCTGCGGCGACGGCGGTGGCGACAGTGGCGGCGACGGCGGGCATTCCTCGTTACAATACATATATACAGGGTGTAGTTTTTTTTAACCCTCATCACTGTTTTTCTTGTTTTATATTTTTACAAATATCTACTATAGGGTTTGAAATAATTATTAAATATATAGGGTTAAAAACAATTATTTCTAATTTAGTTCTCAAAATTTATTTCATTCCAATTAATTTTAACATTTTCATGTGGCCGAGCCATCATAGCGAACTGTAACACAAAAGTTAAAAATATTGATGGAAATAAAGTAAATGAACAGATGATAATATCTAACAGATGAATACATTTGTTTCATTGTCACAGCCATTGTTTTTACTCTCTAAATTTAATAATTGCTGCATTTTTGCTGTTTGAAACAAATGACAATAGATAAGTTATACATCGTTGGAAAGCTAAAAAAAAAGTTTCTTTCAATAGTGCAACTTTCCACTATGGCGTCCATATAAAATTACAACTTAGACATCATAACTTCAACAGTAATTTGAGTATCACCACACCATTCGAAAGTACATGAAAAAGTAACCTCAAGTGCATCGAGTGACCTGCGCATTTTTCGGGAAAAATAGATATGTCTTGAAAATGGTCCAGTAATAGACAATTTTTATCTTATTTAACTGAAGGTAATTCAGAAATAAGTCTTCCTTTACGTTTTAATTTTATTAATTTTGTAAGTACTACCTGTTTCGAGTGTTTAGATGTTCATCAGGTATCGGTAACAAAAGTACTGTGGTGCTGAAATGTTAAAGAAAAAAATACTTGGCCCATGGGATTTGACCATTCTGCAAAATGCATCAACGTAGGGCAGAGCAGTAAATATTCGAAACCGGTTAATAAAATTAAAACGTGAAGGAAGACTTATTTCTGAATAACCTTATCATTTCCACTTCACTTGGGTTATCTATTCTTTTACGAAAGAAATAATAACAAAAACTGTAGATACCACTGCTATACAATTAATGTTAAATATTAGTGCCAAACGTTACTAACCTATTTTTACCTTCCGTCACCTTTAGGTAAGGAAGGTATTGTCTTTGGTCAAAAAATTCGATGATGAGTTTTTAATCAATAAGCACGTTTTAGGGTCCCTAGAATACGAATTTACTATTTTTACGATGATGTCTGTATGTGTGTGTGTGTGTGTGTGTGTGTGTGTGTGTGTGTGTGTGTGTGTGTGTGTGTGTGTGTGTGGATGTGTGTGTGTGTGGATGTGTGTGTGTGTGTAACAAAATTTTCGTCTGCGATATCTCTAATACTACAGTTACAAAAATTATAATTTTTCGTGTACTTCTTCGTTACATCCTTATGAAGAGCTGATTAGATTTTGGTTACAATTGGTCAACCGGAAGTACCATCATTTGAAGATTTTAACAGTTTTTCTTGAAAAAACTATGTTAAATATAATTTTTTCACATTTGATGTTATTATAAATATTAAAGAATATTTTATTCTCTATACGATTTGACTGCATTTCATACTTAATATTAAATGGATATAGAGTTAAAAAATTATAAAGAAATTAAATTTCATAAAGTAGCCATAGCTATGGAAACAGCTACTATATTAAGAAAATTCTGATTGAAAGATGTCAGTGTCAAGTGAAATTGACACAGTGTGTTTGTCTTATAATTTTTACTGGAAATATAGGATCTTTTGCTTTCTGTATGGAATTTGTATAAAATACATACAACTGCTTTAAGGTAATGTACAAGAAATAATAATAATAAATCTTTTATTTCTGCAGATACATTACACTGTATATAGAAAACGTCACAAAATAATAATTTTCTGTATGAAATTGGCATAAAATACATGCAACTGCGGGAAGGTAATATACAAGAAATAGAATATTTAATTTAGCAAGGAACTTTCCGTATGAAATTTGTACAAAATACATAGAATTGACGGAAGGTAATGTGCTGGCCACATCAGATTTTTTTAGTCTGGAATAAACTTCGATTCGTGGTGACTCGAACGGTAAAAGCCGTCGCGAACTTGGGCGAGGCGAAGAGCCGTTTTTTCATTCAATATATTATTATGTGTATACGCGCACTTTGGAGCAGCGAAGAGCAGAGAAGCGAAGCGACTCGCCGGAATACTTCGGGAAGAATATTTTTCTCTGCTCTTCTCTTCGCTGATCTGAAGTGTGCGATAGCGCAGCTATACCTAAATCAGAACGAATATACCCGAGACGCATCGGAAATAGCCGATGTAGAACTAAATTTTACACCTTTCACACATCATAGCAAAACAATACGATTATGGGAAAATGTGAAAAATTAGTTATTTTGATTTCAAAATATAAATTTGATTTAAAAGTGGAAACAGTTTATAAAACTAGTTCAGAAAATTCCTTACATATTAAACGATTTCTATTGTACAAAATAGTATTGCAGACTCAACAAAAAGAAGATTAACTACTTGGTTACAGAATGTAGTAGAATATGGCATTTTGCCACTGCACTAAACCTACGGATGAAACAAAATAATATATAAATTTATCTCGTATAGATAGTGCGCCTGCGTTGTTGCGTTTCCTCCGACCTGTCCACCTTTTGAAGAAAACGTGGCCGTTTCTCGTTGAAAACTGCTCGCAAGTGCGCGTTGGTTCTAAAAGTGACTCTTCGCCGCTCTTCGCTTCGCCGCGCTGCTTCTCGCTCAAGTGCGCGATGTTCCCGCTAGACTAGCGGAGAAACCGGTCATTCAGCGGTCCGTTCGCTAGGTTAGCGAGCTAGCTGCTAGGTGCGGCTGTACGCGACCATTGTCCAGTCACAGTTCTTTTTCCTTTACCAAGGTAATCAATTAGCAAAATTCCTTTGGCGTCCCAAAAGACTGACGCCATCACCTTTCCTGCCAACTGATTTGACTAAAGGCGGACCCATGGTCCTTCCATGGTTATGAAACGTCTTTTGAAATCGACTGGATTGTTCTTAAATAACTCCACATTTTCAGCTGAACTTCGGGCACGAATGCACTTTGCTCCGAACTGAGCAAATGCGGCACTTATCTGGCGCACATTTTTCTCATGCCCAGCTCATTGTGTAAAATATAAACTACACGTCCATAAGACATCGCTATGGGTTCTTTAATCTCATACACTTTCATTTGGCGATCTTCCGAAATCACATCGTGGACGTTGCATTACGGAACATACTATTAATTATAATGTAAATACCGAAAGCCATGAATTTATTTATAAAATTTCGAATTTGCTTAGGAACGGATGCGTCATCCTTGACACTTTTTATCCACAATTTTCGGTGTGGTAGACGATTCTGGGTGCAAAACGAACGGACAGCATACAACCTGGTTTTGATCTCCGTTGTCGTGTTTCCTTCCAAATGAAAAAACTTGATCACTATGCGAAGCCAAGGCCTTCTCCGTTATTCCGGAAACTTTTCAATCCACCCTCGTAAAACTGCAATGTATCGCACAGGCTCTGGAGTAGATTGTTTCTAAGTTTAATGGCGAACTCAAAACCGCACAGTAATAAGAACAATGTACTTTGTTAGACTATTCGTATGATAGTTAAATTGGTTTATCCAACACCGACTTAGTGATGCACGGCGAGGCGAGAGTACTCTCGCATCTTGTCTCGTCTCGATGCATTATGCGAGACGAGAACGAGAGCGAGATTGCAATTCGAGGCGAGATCAATATAACAACTGCGAGAAGCGTGAAATCTCGCAATAAAAAGTATTTGTAACTTTGATTCATAAATTGAACGAAAAATGTACCGTACAGCGAGTGGAGTCAACGGTAATTCGTGCATAGAACACGTGAATGTGAAAATTATTTTTTCAGTCTATCTAGAGTCGAATGATTTCGGTAGCAGAGCGAGGAAATGCAAAATAAAGACTAAATCAGTTTTGCATCTAATAGAAATATTGTTTCTCTCCAACATTTCAGCCCCTAATTCATCCCAGTTAAAACTACGGTTAATAAAATTCTTGTCGTCAATGAAAAGTAAAGGATCTTATTAAGCGTCGATAGGAGCCAACACGGACTGAAGCGGAGTGATCGGTTGCAAGCAGGTTCCCAGTGTAGCGCTTTTTTATGAGTAAATCTTACTTAAATAGTGGCATATAGTTAATGATAAAGTGTAGAAACTTTTAGTTACAAAAAATATTTTTTTTTAATGTTTAATTAGTTTTACTCTTGACAGAATGTATGTATTAACAAATGTTCGTATTGAAATAATTTGGTGACTAGAATTTAGAGTTTTGTCTGTTTATTATAGTTATACGACCGTAAATACACGGAGGACGGAACGATTGGTGCGAACTTGTCTTTTGTAGTTCAACTCATACGTAAATACCTAGGTAAATACGTAGTGCGCAAGCGCTTATTTTTACAGCTAGACTCTCGCGCGAGAACAAGACGAGACCCAAAAAAATGTACGAGAACGAGAGCGAGATCAAAATTGCAGAACAAGACGATTTTATACTTCTCGCCACGTCTCGCCTCGCGTGCATCACTACACCGACTCATAATATAGTTGTTTCTATGGTTATTGGAAATAACTAATGTACAACATCAGTCACTCCGTGAGAGAATATTTTAGAAGTCACGGAGGAATTATTACTGATTTTTGTGTTTTTTTTAATATAAATAAAAATCAATTTTACAAAATTATTTTATTATTGAAATAATTTAACATTATGAAACTTATTTATTTAAATTAATATTAACGTTTATATTAATATAGGTTACTTAGTATCTTTACACAATTACAGCTGTCATGTACGGCTGATGAAACGAAAACGAGAAACGAGTTAGTAGTTACTTGCTTCGGAATTAAATTGAAAGATGCTGCTTGTGCTTCTAAGTGAACATGTTTCATTTTCACCTATTTTAATGAATTTTTCTTTCAAATAATTCCCAATGACAGACAATAATTATTTGTATAGCAATTTTGTAATTTAAAATACTTCATCAATTGACTAGTCAATGTCAAACGATGAATAAAAACATAAAAATGATTTAAGAAGTTTTTAAAGAAGTGTGGAATGTATATTAGTCACTAAATAAAATTAGCCACTCTCCCTGCGGGCTACGTGGCTAAACTTTTTCTTTCGTGACTAATATGACACATTCCACACTCATATAATAAATAACTATTAATTGCAATTTTATTTGAAAAGTACTTTAATCTATAATATTTAGTATATTGACAATTTAAACACAATTATGACAGGTTAATGTATGTACAACTGTTTGTTTGTAAACAATTGGTAATTCATTATTGATTAGCCGCCCATCTGTCAATTCCAATGTATAATAACATCAACGTCAGCGTAGACGACGCACAAAAACAACGACGCATCCTGCGATGCGTCGCAGAAGTCACAGCTAGCTATATGTATGTTAATCACCTGGTAATTACCGCTTTAATTAACAAAATTATGATGTAACGCGCGACAATCCAACCATAGTGCTTCTATGAAGCACTAATTTCGCGCTATATTAATATTTAATGATGTTATTCTTCGCGTGATCCAGTTTTCAAGGTCAACATTTCCAAAACATTATGGTTTTGCTTACTAAGCAAAAAATAATACGTAATCATTCCTTTCTCTAAAAGAAATGGAAAGATTTAAGTTTTTTGCTATACTATGCATTAAAGTGCAACTAGCAGAAAGTAAACCAAAGAAGAAATCAAATATTACAGCAATCTGTCGTAGAACACGATAAAAAGATTACTAGAAAATCTCATGATGTGCAAAAATGTGTTATACGGGTATAAGAAACAACTAAAACTACTCATATTTATAATATTGTAGGTTACTACAAAAAAAAAATCTGATGTGGCCCGTCAATTCCATGTTTGAAATAGCAATGAGCTTTTAAGTAAAGTATCACTTCCGGTTGATCGTTTGTAAACAAAATCTAATTTGTTGTTCCAATAAATAGAAAAGTCTGTAACACCAAATTTTAGATTATATTTTATTATGTTTTTCCTCGAAAATCTGTTAAGAGCTCCAAATTAAGTACCACCGGTTTTATCATATAAGTATAGTCAAAATATAATGTTTCAAATTATACACGAATTTTAAATACCAAATTTGAGAAGTTTTGAATTTTGTTTTAATATGTTTATTTCAAGAAAATCTGTTTATAGCTTCCTGTAAAGTAGTACTTCCGGTTTATCAATTTTAGAAAACATCTAGTATGTCGTTCTCATAAAAGTATTAAATACCAAATTTGAAAAGTTTTGGATTGTATCAATTTATTTTTCACGAAAATCTGTTCAGAGCTTCAAATAAAGCATAACTTCCGGTTTATCAATTTTAGCCAAAATCTAATATGTTGTTCCTCTTGATATAAAAATCTTAAATACTAAAATTCAAAAGTTTTGGATTATATTTTAATATAGTTTTACATTAAAAACTGTTATGGGCTTCATATAAAGTATAACTTCCGGTCATCCAATTTTACCAAAATTCTAATCAACTCTCTCTGTATATATGACTGCAGATTGCTTAAATACGGAAAATAGAAATATTTGGAAGTTTGTGATGAGTTATCGTGGACGACGACGACACACACACACACACACACACACACACGCACGCACGCTCGCACGTACGCACACACACACGCACACATACACGCACACATACACGCACACACACACACACACACACACACACACACACACACACGCACGCACGCTCGCACGTACGCACACACACACGCACACATACACGCACACATACACGCACACACACACACACACGCACGCACGCACGCTCGCACGTACGCACACACACACGCACACATACACGCACACACACACACACGCACGCACGCTCGCACGTACACACACACACACGCACACATACACGCACACATACACGCACACATACACGCACACACACACACACGCACGCACGCACGCTCGCACGTACGCACACACACACGCACACATACACGCACACACACACACACACGCACGCACGCTCGCACGTACGCACACACACACGCAAACATACACGCACACATACACGCACACACACACACACACACACGCACGCACGCACGCACGCTCGCACGTACGCACACACACACACGCACACATACACGCACACATACACGCACACACACACACGCACGCACGCTCGCACGTACGCACACACACACGCACACATACACGCACACACACACACACACGCACGCACGCTCGCACGTACGCACACACACACGCACACATACACGCACACATACACGCACACACACACACACACGCACGCACGCACGCTCGCACGTACGCACACACACACGCACACATACACGCACACACACACACACACACGCACGCACGCTCGCACGTACACACACACACACGCACACATACACGCACACATACACGCACACATACACGCACACACACACACACGCACGCACGCACGCTCGCACGTACGCACACACACACGCACACATACACGCACACACACACACACACGCACGCACGCTCGCACGTACGCACACACACACGCAAACATACACGCACACATACACGCACACACACACACACGCACGCACGCACGCACGCTCGCACGTACGCACACACACACGCACACATACACGCACACATACACGCACACACACACACACACGCACGCACGCTCGCACGTACGCACACACACACGCACACATACACGCACGCACACACACACACACACGCACGCACGCTCGCACGTACGCACACACACACGCACACATACACGCACACATACACGCACACACACACACACACGCACGCACGCACGCTCGCACGTACGCACACACACACGCACACATACACGCACACACACACACACGCACGCACGCTCGCACGTACACACACACACACACGCACACATACACGCACACATACACGCACACATACACGCACACACACACACACGCACGCACGCACGCTCGCACGTACGCACACACACACGCACACATACACGCACACACACAAACACACACGCACGCACGCTCGCACGTACGCACACACACACGCAAACATACACGCACACATACACGCACACACACACACACACACGCACGCACGCACGCACGCTCGCACGTACGCACACACACACGCACACATACACGCACACATACACGCACACACACACACACACACGCACGCACGCTCGCACGTACGCACACACACACGCACACATACACGCACACACACACACACACACACACGCACGCACGCTCGCACGTACGCACACACACACGTACACATACACGCACACATACACGCACACACACACACACGCACGCACGCTCGCACGAATGCACACACACACGCACACATACACGCACACACACACACACACACACATACACACACGCACGCATGTACGCACGCACGCACGCACACACGCACGCAAGCACGCGTGCATACACGCACGCAGGCACACACACACACCATCGTAACATTACCTCCCTTACATACGGTATGACGGGAGGTAAAAAGACAAAATTGTTCATAATTATTTTGTTTAATACTTTTTACCTTCCAACAGCTGATACATTAAAAAAATTCTGATTGAAAGGTGTCAGTGTCAAGTGCAGTTGACAGTATGTTCATGTTATAATTTTACTGTAAATATAGGATCTTTTGTTAGAAACTTTCTGTATGGAATTTGTATAAAATACATACAACTGCCTTAAGGTAATGTACAAGAAATATAATCTTTTGCAAGGAACTTTCTGTATGACATTTATACAAAATACATAGAACTGACGGAAGGTAATGTGCTGGCCACATCAGATTTTTTTTGATTAATATGTAGATTAGCGCGTAAAGCGCGCGAAGTAGATTTTTCTAATATTTCTTAAACATTCTGAACACGAGTGTACCATAAAGTGGAAGATGTATGTATGCCACTGATTTGTCAAAAAAAAGAGCCCTGTACGATGTGGAAAGGAAGAAAAGGAAAACAAATATTGCTTGTCAGCAAATGAACGCAAATACTAAATGAAGGAAATGAAGAAACGCTAATGCATTTATTGTTCACTTGCAGATACCTTCCAAGACAGATTATCAGCCCATATCCTGAACGAGTCTGGAGAAGGATAGCTCTGAGCTAAATTATTGTGAAGAGGAAAGAAATAAAATGAATTTGATTATTGTTATTAAAAATAAAACAAAAAGTATTGTATATATTTTCATTACTTATGTAGGTAATAATTCTAAGCCTCCTAAAGGCAAGAATTAATAAATACACAAATGTACACCATTGATGAGCTGTCACCTGATTCTTGTGTTTGATTTTGGTATCTTTGTGTTATTACCTTCCACATACACGTAAAATAAAACAATAAACAACGTGGATAACTAATGAACATCAAACATCAATAAAATAACAAATGAATCAGACATTTACTGTTTGTAAACAAACGACTCCTCACGCCTCCTATTCAACCACTATGAATGCGAAGATGTTTATATAATTTCAGCAGTATACAGAAGTCTTTTTTACACAAATTATAACCAAAATCTAATCAGCTCTTTTCTCACGGATATGAAAACGAGAAATACGAAAAAAAATGTAATTTTTGGCATGTAGTATTGGAGTTATCGGAGGCGAAAAAAATCGTCACACATACAGACATCATCGTTAAAAATAGTAAAATCGTATTCTTGAGACCCTAAAACGAAAACGTAATTATTCATTATAAACTCAATATAAAATTCTTTGACGAAAGGCACTACCTTCCTTGGCGACGGAAGTTAAACAGAAAAGTACTTTTAAAAATGTAATAAATTTTATCATTAAGCTTATGTTACGTTTCGTTATATTAGATCCAAATTACGTAAGGACACGGATAAGGTTAAGTTATACTCTATATATCATGGGCAT
Source organism: Harpalus rubripes (assembly GCA_963082715.1). Taxonomy (NCBI): domain Eukaryota; kingdom Metazoa; phylum Arthropoda; class Insecta; order Coleoptera; family Carabidae; genus Harpalus; species Harpalus rubripes. The sequence goes on from OY720448.1 coordinate 17,796,418, forward strand.
ACACGTGACACTTAGTCTGTAGCCAATCATGGTTTGGGGTGAGACTGTCACTTTGCGTTGGCGGCAATTTAAATGTTGGGTGTAACCATCAAAGTGACGTTTAAAAAGTGAGGTAATTTTTGTAATATTAATAAATGTTTATAATTTAATGTATTTTGTATAAATTTTATATGGAAATTGTTTAGAAATTATGAAAATTTACGATTTCATTTGTAAAAATCTAAACTTTTGAGAATTATCGGCCGTTCTTAATGTAGCTGTCAGAAATTATTTAAATATTAAATACACAGTACATTAAAATACAAGTTTCATAAGACATGATTTTAGCGTACGGACGGCTTGCCGCGAGTTTTCTAAGGGGACAAGTGCGCTGAAATAACTTATGAAACTTGTGTTTTATACTATTTTTAGTACATATTAAAGAACTAAAATAGAAATAGTTATTTGTATATCAAGGCCGCGAAATCACTCTTTAGCGTACCGAGAGAAAAATTGTCGCCGAGGCCGCTTGCGGCCGAGGTAAGACAATCTCGAGGGCGCTAAAGGATTTCGCGGACAAGGTGTACACAATATTTTTTGTGCAACCGTAAAAAATATGTAATTACAAATTTTATTAATTTTAAACAGTTTCATTGTATATACAAAGTTAGCTTTCACGGTGGCTATGGGATTAACATTTGATAAACAAAACCATGTAATTTTCAAGTGTCAACGTGATTATTTATCTAATTTCGCGGCCGCTACCATGACAACGTCCGCGAAATGAATTTTGCGGCCGTTACCATAACAACGGTCGTGAAATTTAATTTTGCGGCCTGCATTGCGGCTGCGAAATGCTTATTTCGCGTCCGGTTGCACAAAAAATATATTTTTTCTATTTTGGTGTTCTTATGAGTCTATAAAAGCACTGTTTATCACTGAAAGCACGACGTTTATTCTAGAGGTGGTAGTCATGTCATGACAGATGAATTACATATAACCTCAAAATGGTAAGTTGTTTATGTTGAAATATTACTTCTAATTATTGATTTTTATCTTATCTCCAGGTCACGCTCCAGGTGATAGGACTAGAAAGAAGAGAAATTTATAGCTATAGCTGTGTTAGTTCAGAAAGAAGAATCTGTGAAGTTAAAATCTTTCAACTAAAAAATTATGTAACAAGAAATAATGCGCTCAGATTTGATTTGTCAAAACAATTTAAACGGTAAGTTTTATTTATTATAATTTAATTTTATGGTAATATTGCAATTTACAGCTGATTGCATTGTTATATCAGGCAGGTTTTGAAATGTATAGTGCACGTTACTTGAAATGTTGACATTGCCAACTCAATTTGTGGCTACTTGCAAGGAAATATAAAAATTTTACGATCCATGATTTCCAGTTCCACGTCGAGGCGAACTGTCGAATATTAAATTTTTAAATATAATTTAGACATAAGTGCCATATACAAATACAACATATGTTTTGTATTCAAGAATGTAAGAACAGCTGTTGCTGTTATGTCTGCAACTGAGAACAAAATACAAAATGGTGGAATGTAAAAATGTAGATCAATAAATTGTTCATTAATGTATTTCATTATTTAAAGAGTTTTATTTATGATAAAAACTAACACGAACGAGCGATCCCGATTCGTTATTTGATAAATTTACCTTTATTACAAGGTATGTCAAATCAGGTGGTTCATTAATAAACCGGTGGAGTACATTGTAAGTATTGGTTCTCCTCTTCCATAATTATATAATGCTTGATATAATGTTTTAATGTAAACAATCAGTCAGAATAACACAATACACAAACTGTCAAAATGTGAAATTTCAAATGTTAGTGGGAAGCAGTACCAACATAACTGACAAAAAAAAACACCAAGACATATTTTTGACAAGTCCTTTTTAAAAAAAATTAATTGTAAAATTACCTCAATAGAAAAAATAGTATAAAAAACATGTATTATAAGTCGCGTTAACGCACTCGTCCTTTGTAAAACTCGCCGAGCGGCTCGTTTTCAAACCTTGGACTCGTACGTTAACAGATTGCCTTATGATACTTGTGTTTTAATGTACTATTAAAGGTAAAATGTTATATCGTAAGCTAATTATAGTACAATTGGATATATTTTATATTTATTTATTCCATTTAAAGAGTAATTAAAATTAAAACTTAACCTTTCTAAATCTGAACTGTCAGAGATATCATCCGTCATCTAAACGACAAGCTTGGGTTTCGTAATTGGTTTTACATTGACTATTACGACATGATGAATACAAAACAAAACTACAGTGACACTGATGCAAGCACAAGCACAAAACAATGACAAGATGTTGATGCCTAAGCGGTCAACGAACTACTGACAGCTACTTTCAAATTGCCGCAAACGCAAAGTGACAGTCTCACCCCAACAATGATTGGCTACAGATTAAAGGTCACGTGTGTGCCCGTGATATATTCTATTTAACAATGAACTTGGTGGCACTTCGGAGCCAGCCCAAATTGTACACATAAAACTTATGAATTAGTTTCGTGTATGACATAATTGACAGCTCGAAAGTCTTTAGTAAATAAACAGTTACATAATAGTACATTAAGATACAAGTTTTATAAGACATGACTTTAGCGCACGCGTCATTCTAGGAAACGAGCGGCCTGCCGCGAGTTTTCTAAGGGGACAAGTGCGCTGAAATGTCTTATGAAACGTGTATTTTATACTATTTTTTCTATTTTGGTCATTTTTTTTAAAAAATGTACGTTATTTCATGTCCAGGAATTTCAATTTCGGTTGTTTAATATGTACTTTATGAAACTCATTTGGATGTCATAAAGAAGTACTTTATGACATCCAAAATAGAAAAAAGAGTATAATAGTGCAGTACATATGTACTCGTATATAATAATATAGAATCACAGTTGACTACAAATCTAGCTCTTACAATGTTCAACAGCTGATTGAAACGTTTTGTTACATACAGATACATTTCGCTATTGTAAACTTGGTTCGTGTTTAGACCAATCAAAAAGCTGGAATCATAATCTTACATCTAAGTCCATTTTAACTGAAATAGAGTATAGGAAAGGATAAGTTGGGTTCGGTTGAATTATTTTTCGATTATTTGACCTGTGATAAATACGAATATGTACGTGAGAATATGTAGATATGATAAATTGTCGTGTAATATATTGGAGAAACTATCGTGCGATCATTTGTCATACGATAAAATATCAAAGAACCCATCGACATATCATATAAATGGTTCGTCCGCCTATCATGTTCGTGCTATACGTGAAAAGACCTGTAGATTAATTTCTGTACGATAGGTTATTTTTTATGCAATGTTTCTTAAAATATTTACATGTATGTAATATCTCAAGGGAACAATATTTTGCCAGTAAATTTTTTATTACCGAAGATTGTTGCCTATATATAGTAACATATTGAATATAAAACTGACGTAGGTAATCATGCTTTAAAGCCGAAGGCGGAGGGTTTTATCTTTCAATTTGTGAGGGTATTTTATTTTTAACTACATGCAAAAGTATGCAATAATATTTTTACCTGGTATAATAATAGAAGTGACAAATTATTCCCAAAGAAGCTGACACCAAAAATAATAGGACGAATATTTTTCTTTTATTATTCGAATATTCAGCTAACATATATAATAAGCATGAAAACAAAGTAATCCATCATTACTTAAAATATAAAATCCTGGACTTTGAATTTGTAAAAAATTGCATAAAGATACTAAGTATGCTTTTAACTTCTTTTGTTAAAAAAATTGCAATTAAGTGTGTACACTCTATATCTCCGAGTTGATCCCCACGTTATCAATTTCTGGTGCAATAATGGGGTCCTACACCAAAACAAAAAAAAAAAATAAAATGTACACTCTATATTGTAACGTTTTTTTTTATTGGAGTGAAGTGTAAATATTAGACAATTATTACTAATTAAAATAAGTGTTTATTAAGAAAACTATTTAAGATTAAAACTATAATTAACTAGATAACAACTAACACTATTTATTTATTTAACAATTAACACGAATATTTATTTATACGATCTTACTAATTATTTATTTCGACTATTTATGTCACTGTTTATTTATATCACGTTCAACTGTCCGCCTACCGACCTCCACAGCGTCTATATACTCAACTGACTCAACAGCGTCTGTATATTCAACTGCTCGGACAGAAGTCACACTTTTTACCTCACTATCTGTCTATTTATGTAACTAAATGTCTAACTTCCATAGCTTCACTATCACCGACTGTCCCTATGCCACAATTCTTCACCACTACTGCCGACTATCCACTTCCATTTGCCGTTACTCTCCTCGTTAGCTCATCAACACTACCTAGCATTCACATCCACAGCTATCCCAGTTTACCAGTAACTTCCCGTGTACCTACTCGACACAAACTGCATACGTTCACCACGATACTGCTGTGCTTCTCCTAACACTTTACTCTCTAACACTCCATGTGTATGTCTCTATATGACTCTCCCTATGTAACTAACTCCCGAGCATAGCTGCGTCCCTTTTATATAGCTGTTATTAACTTCCAGAGAGCTCTAGAATGTTCGTCCGCATAATAACAATGAACACAAAAGGTTCAGGAGACCGGAAGTAATTAAACACGTCGCGGCTTGTTTGTTTACGTAGCCACCTGCTAGCGCGATTGCGTCATCGCTATACTTAGACGCTTGTTCAGCGTAGCAGCGGGGCTTACACGTTACAATACTTAAAGTATTACTCGAATGAGGGATATTAAAGGTCTTTAAATTCCATATTGTTGTTGATATTATTTTATTCAGACGTCTCGGTCAATATTTGACCATCCTCAGTGCAATTTTACAATTTAAATTAGCATTATTACATTGAATGTTATTATAACAATTTATGTAAAATCATCTTCGATAATAGATTACACATGAAAATAGCATGTATCTTAAAATACAGTTTATGAAATATAAGTGAGGATAAATGCAACATTTATTAAGAAAACTCAACACTGTTCCGTTTGACCAGCCCACGCTCATGTTGAGCGAGGTTAGGTTATTCAAAATGTTTTGTACATCGCTTTCAAGTTGAGTTTTCTTAATAAATGTTGGATTTATCCTCACTTATATTTCATAAACTGTATTTTAAGATACATGATATTTTCATGTGTAGTCTATTATCGAAGATGGTTTTACATAAATTGTTATAATAACATTCAATGTAATAATGCTAATTTAAATTGTAAAATTGCACTGCGGATGGTCAAATATTGACCGAAACGTCTGAATAAAATAATAACAACAATATGGAACTTAAAGGCCTTTAATATCCCTCATTCAACTATAATTAAGTTCCCAACATTAACTATTTAAAGTATTACTCAATAAATAGCAATTAAGATGAAAAAAAACAATTTTTTAATAATTACTTTGCGAGATATTTGAGTTTTGTTGTCATTGTCACCGTGACGTCACATTAGTGCTACCTTTCTCTCGCTGCCTACTAAAGAGCTTGTGCGAGAGAATAGGTTTCGCCGTGACGTCATGTTGACATTAAAAATCAAATGCAGATAAACTAAAAACAATTAAGACTTTTTAATACTACGAATTGCTTCAAAATTAAAAGAACTTTCATTTAAAATAATAAAAAAGTCAGAGTGCAGGACCCCTTGTCGTACACACAAGGTATATATGAGACTTATAGTCGCTATCTCATTATCATAGGAGACGCTATCTTCGTCCAACCAACGGCATAAAATGAAATAGGAACGGTATTGTAACCGCGGTAACAAATGTCATTAAGAAATATTTGAATATTGATGTCATTCAGTCAATCATGTGAATAAGGCGATTTAGGCGTCGAGAATTTGTGTTTCGTTGTGTGTTGGTAGTATTGTTAATTTCTGGTATATTATATTGTGCATTTTGCTATTACAAAGATAGTGTTTCTAAGATTGCCGAAAATTACTGCAACATTATTGCTTTTGGGCAATAAAAAGAGAAATATTTCATCCATTGTACTTAAATCGTATTATTCGTTTATTATTTCTAAATAACTATACTGCGAATTTTGATGAATAACAAAATTGACACAATATAGGTAAATAGGTTATACTGTCAGTTTTGATATTACATCATAATTATTCATTTGATGTATTATTGCGAAATAAATGTCTTACGAGGGTAGCACCGAAAATTTCTGCAATCTATTGATAGAAAACAAAATTTTCCAGAAATTAATTTTTAATTGTTTTTCGAAATACACTCCTTTTAACTCAGCACAGTTATGCATTCGATAAAACCAATCGTTAAAGCCAGAAATCCATTCTTCTTCAGACACTTGAGAGACGATGTTTTCGAAGGCATCAACCGCTTCATTTGCACTTGCATATCGGAAACCACACATTATTTCCTTTAATTTAGGAAATAGGAAGATATCATAAGGTTCAAGGTCAGGACTGTATGATGGATGCTCCAGTAATTCCACCTTTCTTTTATATAAGCTTTAATTTGCGCAGTAGTATGTGAGGATGCATTATCCTGATACAATACTAGTTTACTTCCAGGCCTATTTTCACGCACTTTTTCAAACACCCGTGATGAACAAATTGTTATGTATCAATTAGAAGTTACTATTTCCCTATCTTCTAATGCAACATTAACAGTAGGACCGAATTTTAATAAAAAGGAGGCAATCATTTTTGTACCAACACTTCGAACTCGTTTTACTTTGACAGGATTGGAGTCTATTGGAAAGATTCATTGAGCTGATTGTCGTTTTGTTTCAGGTTTAAATGCATACATCCATGATTCATCACCTGCTATAATGTCATACACTCCTTTAGATTTACCTTCGTTGTACTTTTTAAATGTTTTAATGCACCATTCCACACGATGTTGCTTTTGACCATCATTTAAATTATGAGATATCCAACGGTAATAAACTTTCCTGTTTTTTAGATGATCGAGCAAAATTTATATATAGCGGTCAATCCAATGCCCAAAGTAGCCCGTATAATTCTGTATGTGACACGGTTGTCTTCTTTAATCATTTTACGAATAGCAGCTATCCGTAACTGCAGAAATTGGCCGATCTTCGCGTAAATCGTCATTGAGAAAAACTCGATGAAATATAAATTCATTGTACCAGCTGTGAACAGACCTGATACTAGATGCTTTATTTCCAAAAGCATCCCGAAGCTTTTCCATGCATTGTTTTAGAGAGAGCGAACTTTTAAAATCAGTACGACGTGCGTACTTTAAAACTGCATGGAAAATTACTGATAACAGATAACGAATTGTAACAAGAACTGCCATGTTACCTAAGGATGTACTTTTGTTTTGCCATGCATTTATTTTTCGTAGCTATTTTGTTTGCAGAAACTTTCGGTGCTACCCTCGTACTTTGAATTTTAATGAATAATAATATTCAGACGGTATAAGATGTATTATTTACTGTCAAATGTCAGTGTTGATTTGTATTAATACTTTGGAAATCACATGATCTCACCCGACAACATGACAATTCCCTCCCCCTGCTGGCGATTTGAACCATATGCTTACGATTGATGACGTGGGGATCAAGTTGAAAAACTGAGTTTCCATGATAAATAAGTACATCATATTTGGATTTTTTGTGATCACTTGTATATTATGAACAGTTCAATAACCGGTGTGTCAGCACAACAATATTTTTTATGTTATCTTAGAATTAGATAGGTATAGGTATTATTTAGCACTTCTTTGAAAAAAAATCTAAAATGACTCATTTTAACGTTTCAAAACAACAATTTTCAAAAATTACAAATAATATTCATGTGACGCATTGACGTCATCGTGATAACGAAGAAGGATAAACGGCAATTTTTCTGTAAATGGAACATGGATTTAACCAATTTGACAGATATTTATACAAATAAATGGATAATTTAAAATGTAGGAAATAATCTACTTTATATTAGCAAATAATTTGTTCAACATGGAGTTATTTTTAATAATCTTTAATATTTCCTAGAATAAATTCACTGTTGGACTTTATACCTTTCGTTAATTAACAATTTTTGTGAAATTTGACTTTGAACTCAAATTTAATTAGTATAATTTTTTATCAACTCGACCTTTGAATAGTAGTAAAAATGAATAGTTCATTTTGTTTTAGTTAATGTGTTAATTTGATATAATGGAAATTTTTAACAAAGTAAAATGAAATTGTAATAATTTATAAATAATATAAAGCACAATATAAAATGAACTATACAATGTAAAAATTAAATTAATGAAGTGTCCTGATTGGATTACAATTAATAGTTCGGATAATTACCTTCTGAATAATTAATGATTATTATTTATCAAAATAGGTATTTCCATCATTATTATCAATATTAAAAATTTATCGAATATATTAAAAGCGAAAAAATAAAATACTAAATTAAATTGTACCCTGAAAAACATATGCAGCATTTTAATTTGGATGACGATAAATAAAATAAAAAACTTGTTTGTATAATGAATGAATGAATGAATATCAAAACCACATCAAAACTAAGAACATTATTTTGTATTTCTTTTCAGATTATTCACAACACTCTTGGATTGGTTAATGATAAAGTGGTGGGGGAAAAACAATGAAAACTTGTTATTCATCGGGTTTAATGATTTTTGTTCTGGCTTAATTACAAAGTCTTATTAATTTGACAGAAAAAGGTACTCTCATCATTCTAGAAAATGCTGCGTTTCTATAAGACACGATATTTATTAAAATCAGAAATAAACTATTTAGTTCTAGTCCTGATATAAATGATTATTTTATAAATAGAAGTTTTCGAAATAAATTATATTATTACATATTATATTTCTGTAGTTGTTTACATTATTTATGCGTAGTTTGCATTATTTAAAATGTTTTATGGTCAATAAAAACTTAATAATTACTCATTTAAAAATATCGTATTAAAAATAATCTGTAATATGACCAAGTAAATAAACTATTATTCACGAAAGATGACTATTCAAGGTCATTTGTTCGAAGAAAGAATACACAGCTCTTTACAGCAGTAGCTTAGCAACCTTTTGTATTAGAAAGAGAAAGATTATTTGACCTATGTCTATTTAATTTAAGTGATGTGACAGATATACGTAAATAGTGGCATTACTTTCTAACACACTAAAAATTATAATGACATATGTCGTAGAATTACAGATATCTAATTATCTACTACACTGCCCTCTATGCTAATATTTACCCAGTGGCGTTGACGTTTAAATCAAATTATTGTTCCTTGGTTTGTAAGTTACGTCTATGTTTTTGTATTTTCTAAAAACATGAGTGGAGAACATAAATTTGTTCAGAAAGACATTATTTAGAAAGAAACATAATTTTCAAATGAATTACTCGTATTTTTTTAGTTAAAATGTGTCCATAAATATTTCAAGTTGCACGCCCATGCATACTAAATGCAATGAAGTTATCTGCAAGTAATATTATATCAGACGGCTCGCAAATGACCTTGAATAGTCATCTTTCGTGAATAATAGTTTAGTTTAAATTCAATTGGGACTCGCAAAATAAAATGCGACATCAGCGGAATTTTAGGAAATTAAATTAATGGCGGCCACTAGAACATGTCAAATATGTAATGTCAAAAATCATCGTTTCGATTAACATAAAAAGATGTTCTCACGCTTAGATTTTATAATTTCATTTGAAAATATGTGGCAAATAAACGAAATAAAGAAATGAATATAATTACCTATACACCAAAAAGTGCTGGGTTGAAAGGGGTACGAGTACAACAAAAATTCAAGACATATTCCATAATTTTTGGCAAAGAAGATAAAATTGATCAATTGAACGTATGGAATAGTTATTTACATACCAAGTGCGTGAAGGCTTGGTTCCCGGATGAGTGTTTGGCGGCGCTAGCTTGCGAGCGTTGTCATAAAACGATTCCGGGAGCCAAGTTCACGCACGTGGTTTGTACAACATTTTTCGTATGAATAATATAAAACTAAAAATTAGTAATTTGTGTACAAATAATTTTATTTATTAAAACTTTATTACATAACACTGCTTTGTAGCAAAATTCAGAGTGAAGTGTCAAATGTAAATTCTAATTATTTAAATGTTTTTTTTTTATGTAATGCAGTGTTAATCATAGTATCTATATAACTATTTATTACTTACCAAGTTGTTCACTTGTAGTATATAGTAAATTTAAACTTAATAAACTTGTTAAATTTCTTATTGTTTTGCTACATTTTATATTACGTTTGTTGGTTATGTTTTACCGACTTCCCGAGTGCTCTGTCTTGCCGACTCCCGCCAAGCAGAAATTGTTACCAATATTGTTAACCAAATGCACTAACTTCATTATTTTAAAATTAAATTTCATTCAATATTCCACAATTTTCTTTTATTATTATTAAGCGAAGGAATGTTTGACCAACTATACTTTTTTATTATAAATATATTTCTTTAAGAAATGCTTTAGAAATATGAGAGTGTTTTTTCTAAAACTTCCCGGTCGGATTAACATTTGATAAACAACACCATGCAATTCTCAAGTGTCAAAGTGATTGTTTACCTAATTTCGCAGCCGCTACCATGACAACGTTACCGTATCATAGCAACGGTCGCGAATTTTAATTTCGCGGCCTGTATTGCGGCTGCGAAATGCTTATTTCGCAACCGTTGTTATGGCAACGGCCGCGAAATGAATTTCGCGGCCGTTGTCATAGTAGCGGCCGCGAAATTAAGTAAACAATCACTTTGACACTTGAGAATTGCATGGTTTTGTTTATCAAATGTCAATCTCATAGCCACCTTGAAAGCTAACTTTCTATTTACAATTAAATTGTTTAAAATTAATAAAATTTGTAATTACATATTTTTTACGGTCGCACAAAAAATATTGTGTACACCTTGTCCGCGAAATCCTTTAGCGCCCTCGAGAATGTCTTGCTTCGGCCGCAAGCGGCCTCGGCGACAATTTTTCTCTCGGTACGCTAAAGAGTGATTTCGCGGCCTTGATATACAAATAACTATTGTATATCAAGGCCGCGAAATCACTCTTTAGCGTACCGAGAGAAAAATTGTCGCCGAGGCCGCTTGCGGCCGAGGCAAGACAATCTCGAGGGCGCTAAAGGATTTCGCGGACAAGGTGTACACAATATTTTTTGTGCAACCGTAAAAAATATGTAATTACAAATTTTATTAATTTTAAACAGTTTCATTGTATATAGAAAGTTAGTTTTCACGGTGGCTATGGGATTAACATTTGATAAACAAAACTATGCAATTTTCAAGTGTCAAAGTGATTATTTACCTAATTTCGCGGCCGCTACTATGACAACGTCCGCGAAATGAATTTCGCGGCCGTTACCATAACAACGGTTGCGAAATTTAATTTCGCGGCCTGTATTGCGGCTGCGAAATGCTTATTTCGCGTCCGGTTGCACAAAAAAAAAATTAAATATATTTCAATGCGTTAATCTGATAAATAAATATGTCTTCTCTTTACATTTTACAAAAGGAGATTATAATAAAATTTTGCAGATATGTAGTTTTAATACTATTGACAGTATTGATAAATAAAATTTGTATTGTATTGATTTTACTAATATTTGTTCCCGTAGACTGCAGTTCCAAGTCAGAATTGCCATATGTCAAGTTACGCCACAAGTAATATTTAAGCCCGAATTTACGAATTGTTGCCCCTTAACTACGTTTCTTGATGAAGGATTCGACTGAATAAACTAAAAAATCATGTGGAGGTGAACTGTTAACAATATTTTGGGTCAGAAAACCCTCAGTCAGAATGTAAACAAATTTGACATGTCTTACTGGCCGCCATGACAGGTGTGATGACAGCGCCGCTAACGGATTCTTGAAAACGATGCATTTTATCAAATGTCAATAAGAGTGCCTTTTTTCTTTAAAATTTGAAAGGACTTTCAAAAGAATTAATAAAAAAACTGATGTGGCCAGCACATAACCTCCCGTCAATTCCATGTTTAAAATAGCAATGAGCTTCCGATTGATCGTTAGTAAACAAAATCTAATTTCTCGTTCCAATAAATAGAAAAGTCTGTAATACGAAATTTTGGATTATATTCTATTATGTTTTTCCTCGAAAATCTGTTAAGAGCTCCAAATTAAATACCACTTCCGGTTTATCATATGAGTATAATCAAAATCGAGTTTTAAATACCAAATTTGATAAGTTTTGGGTCATGTTTTAATATATTTTTCAAGAAAATCTGTTTATAGTTTTTTACTACTTCCGGTTTATCAATTTTAGAAAAGTATATTATACGTTGTTTTCATTAATATAAAAATCTGAAATACCAAATTTGAAAAGTTTTGGATTGTATCAATATATTTTTCACGAAAATATGTTCAGAACTTTAAATAAAGTATCAGTTCCGGTTTATCAATTTTAGCCAAAATCTAATATGTTGCTTCCCGTTATATAAAAGTATTAAATACTAAATTTGACAAGTTTTGGAATATATCATAATATATTTTTCACGATAATCTGTTCAGAGCTTCAAGTAAAGTATCACTTCCGGTTTATCAATTTTAGCCAAAATCTAATATATTGATTCCTTTCATATAAAAGTCTTAAATACTGAATTTAAAAAGTTTTTGAATATATCAATATATTTTTCAGAGCTTCAAGTAAACTATCACTTCTGGTTTATTAATTTTAGCCAAAATCTAATATGTTATTCCCCTTGGTATGAAAGGCTTAAATACTAAAACTGAAAAGTTTTGGATTATATTTTAATATATTTTTTCATTAAAAACTGTTATGGGCTTCGAGTAAATTATCACTTCCGGTTGTCCAATCTTACCCAAAATCTAATCAACTCGTTATATGAATGTAGAAAGCTTATTGTGGACGAAAAAAATCGTCACACACACACATACATACACACACACGTGCACGCGCACACGCACGCACACACGCGCACACACGCACGCACGCGCACACACTCACTCACGCACGCACGCACGTCTGCACGCACGCCTGCACGCACGCACGCACGACACTCACGCACGCACACGCACGCACGCACGCCCACACGCACACCCACACCCGCACACACACACACACATACACACACGCGTAAAAATTTATCTATTTTTACCTCCCTTACCTACGGTATGACGGGAGGTAAAAATAGATTAATGTCGCCGTCAATTAAATATTGGCCTGATGCTCAACTTTCCATTGTCCGCACCATGTCCCTTGCCAGACAGTGTACCCTTTTCTTCATAACTTAGCGTTTTCAACATGGCTACTGGTTTTGAAAACAGTGTAGAAATCTCCCGTCCATACTTATTTGATGGCAAGTATAGTATGATTAAAAACACATGAATTTGTTATTTTAGTAAATACTAGTATGCGTTTAAAGTATCGACATTCTTTTCTGGGACAGCCTGTATTTGTGTTTACTTTTAATAGTATTATCAACTAATTTATTATATCGAATGATCAAATTTCGGTTCCATATTATAAAATCGATCTCCACAAGAGCAAAACACGGTTGAATTTTCTATTAGCATATTTTAATTGAAAATAGAGTACAAACGACTTCCGTCTAATGTTTGTCGACAATATAAGGTTCATAAATCACGTGTCCTATTTTTTTTTTGTATTTGCTGTACGTACTATTTTTGCGATGCCACTTTAACCGAACACATCAAGCTTTCTTGTTCATTGGACATTCCACTGCAGTATATTGACTTTATAATCCAATTACTTTAGAATAACTACTATGAGGGTTAAACAAACTCACCGACGTCGGCGTCTAGGATGACAAGGGCTTCCTCCTCATCGCTCTCCTTTTTCAGCTCCGCCTCCTGAAAAACAAACGACTGTCAAGAAAACGTCCTCCAAGCAACCCACACACGTATTTTCTTTGATCGTGACGTTCTTCCTTATTCATTGATTTATTCTTAAAGATCTGTTTTACTTTTACATTGTAATGAAATGAAATTTATAAATGAAATTTCTTTGAAATAAGTATTGATAAGAACAAGCATAGCACATTAACTTCAGATAAATATAACATTTTATTTTAATTTTATTTAACTTTTAAGTAATCGTATATGTTTCGGACAATTTAAATTCTAATCCGACTTTAATAAATTATTTATCGTTTGAAAGTATTCGTAATAACGGCGATATATTTTTAACAAAAATGTCTACTTTACGATTATAATTTGCAGTCTTTGCTTCGTACACAATAGCAAACTTTTAGCTTAATTTCCTGAAATACAGAGTGTTAAGAAACAAGTGTACCACATTTATAGAACATAGAAAAGATGTCAAAATAAGTCCGATCTTCCTGAGATATAAGGCAGTGAAATATGATTTCTCTATTTCGAAAACTATGAGTTACGACTCTTAATTGTGTATTTGTTTTTCAAAATAAATAATAATCAAATAATTGTACTAAATAAAATGTTGACGCGATCTTTGCCAATATTTAACTTCTTAACTATTAGGATTTTCTAACACGAAAACGCTAACTAGCGGCGAATATAATAACTACAAACAGTATTTGACATTTACATGAACCTACAACTATATGATTACAAAAACTCTATTAGACATACTAGAATTATAAATAAAAAATCTGATGTGGCCGGCACATAACCTGTCGCCAGATATTTTACCTGGTTGTACGCATAAAACGAAAAATTCTTTTATTTTTCTTTATATTCGTCATTTTTTCGCAAATTCCTTTTATATTCTTTTTTACGTATATTCTTTTGCGTTGTCACTTTTATTTTCATAATCTTCATAATAATGTATAAATATTTTTGACAGTGGCATACAAATATTTTTGACAGTGACATTTATGTGTCAATTACAAACATTTGAATTTCTTGCCTTGAAGTAGTTTGATTTGAGAATTTTTACATCAAATTATTTTATATGCATTTCTTTATCTCTAAATCTATAGAAGATATAATAATGAATTTATATTTATCGAAAAAATAATTTAACGTTCTTTAATATAAGTATTTACATAAATTTTCGATAAATAATATTTAGATGATTTTTTTTCTTGTAACTACTACTTCCGGTTGTCCAATATTGTTACCAAAACTTAATCAACTCTACCCATTATTGTTAGATTGAGGAATCCGTAGTTAAAAATGTCTTAGGTTTTATATTATTTGAGAAATCGTGAATCCAACATCCACACACAAACTCAGATCCACACACACACACACACGGACATCATCGTAAAAATGTTATAATCGGATTCTAGGGACCTTAAAACGTGCTTATTCACTAAAATCTGGATATGCGATTTTTAGCATGAATTCAATACCTCTCTTAATGAGAGGTAAAAATACTAATAAATGAGAAAATAATACGAAAACTAGAGAAATACAATTGTCAACAATGCGATTACCACCATCTCTTGATACTTGAAAATCCCAATTAGAAATTAAGAAAAATATTTCATATTAAATTTTATTGGATTTTTATAGCCTATTTACTGGCATACACAAAAATTTATTCGCTCACTGCCTTTATCAGATTTTCTTCGCTTCTAATACAAAATGACAGTTCATGTCCTATAAATGTGTTACACTTGTTTCTTAACACCCTGTATATTACCCCTAAAAATATAAGACGTTGAAGAAAGGGTAAAATATTTGAGGGTAGGTACGTGCATAGGTAGATAGATACATAAGCTAGTTCAATCAATTTTTTTTTTAAATTCACAAAATTAAGGACATAATGTGTACGTTTTAATGACACTAATCGACGCGAAATTATTTATAATTTACGGGTACAAAATTGCCTGCTGTGAAGGTCGGAAAAAACAGTTGACTATATATTGAGACAGTAGGTATCGTAAATATAATTACACTTATTGTTGATTTGAGAATACTATTAAAATGCATCTAATTTCTCTTCTATAAAGACGTATTGTTTTGTGTCATTTATTGTAAATATGATATTTATCACCAATTATTAAGTTAATTATAAAATAAAGAATAATATCATTGTGACGCCAATATCCTTTCTTCACAACCATTAAATAGACAAAATTTAAAAGCAAATAAATTTCAGGAAACTTGAAATGCAGAAGGTTATACTCGTAAACATAATAAATAACAAAAAAAAAATTTAATTATCCCTAACCATAAATTAACAATAATAGAATCTAAATATGTATTTTAACAACTTATTTTTCATCGCCAGTAGAACACTATAAAATTTAATAAGATATCTTTGGACCTTAGACCTATGGTTATATGACTTTCTGTGTATCATTTTTTTTTTCTACTGATGACAAGAATTTAGTTCTCTACAGTTTATTATATTTAATTAGAAATTGGGCTAATTTTAGTTGTTTTTCAATTATGAAAATAAAAGGGTAAACTTGTTGTAAATATCATGAACAAATAAGAAATCATTAAGTATATTGAAGTAAAATATACAGGGTGTTTCTCGGATACAGGACACCCCGGTTATTTTCTTTACTATTGGAAATACAAGAAAATTATTCAAGTAAAAGTTATAGTAGATGAAGGGAGACATTCACTTATTAAAGAAAATAATTTTTTTAACCAGTGGTTCTCCAACTATAACATAAATTTATATATTTTTTAAAATGGGATGGTATATATTTTTAGGCCCATTCGATAGAGTATTTTTTTTCTGAATTCAACCATTTATATGTTTTATATCCGTACATTATAAAAATATTGAGAAAAATGCAATTGAAATTTAAATAAGTTTTATTTTTATATTCATTTTTCAGTAGGCTATGTACGAAAAACAAAACTGCTATCTCTCAATTTGAATTATTTATTGTATAATTCCCTTGATAATTCCTATTCTTGCTATTTATAAAGATATAAACAAATACTTATGTTTCGTTTTAATTTAGGTTCAATTTTTTTCATGCATATCCTACTGAAATATAACTATAATAATAAAATTTATTTAAATTTCAATGGACCTTTTCAATTTAAAGAGATAGAAGATATGCGCAATGGGGATCTGCGCATAGTAAGAACAACTGAGATCTATAGGGTTTGTTTCTAAAAAATTAAGACGTAAAATGTGAGAATATCTCAGATAACTTTAAAAAATCTTATCGAAATAAGTTGTAAAAGCTTCTTTTGAAGTTAAAATGTCTAACGATGCAAATTTTCACTGAGAATACAGGTATTTTAATGACTGCAATATTTTTGACGTTTCGTTTGACAGCCCAACTGGCAGTTGTTCGCGCCATTTTCTTACTTGCAGCGATAAAAAGAGATAGCAGTTAAATTGAAAAGGTCCATAAAATAAATACCATCCTATTTAAAAAAAATAACTTTATGTTATAATTTGAGAATCACTGGTTAATTTTTTTTCTTCAATAAGTGAATGTTCCCATTCATCTGCTACAACTGCTGCTATTTGAATGATTTTCTTGTATTTCCAATAATAAAGAAAATAATCGGGGTGTCCCGTATTCCAGAAATAACCTGTATACCTTACTGTTTTAATAAATGCGAAAATTATATCGAGAATTCCTAATTTTCCATTTTTCTTAGAGACTACAAAAATAGTTGGCGTCTGGTCATTTGTTTAATTCTCGATCTCATTCATAAACTGTAACGTGAACTGTCGTTAGGTGTAGTCTTTTAGGCACATCTGTCATTTATTATATGAAATATTTAGAAAATTACTTCCCTGTGGAATACCATTTCTTTATAGTTGTGCTCTATTTTAGCAATAAATATCTGAGCTCAGAGGAGGTAAACCTTTTTAAAATTTTCCATATACAGGATGTAAATGAAATAAGTACATTAAATTTAACCAGAAATATAACTCGTCGAGAGCAACAATATTTCTTAATAACTTTTTCTCGAAATCGCATATTTTTTTAGCATTTTTACAACCCCGTAAATTGACGAGTCGTTCCAAGTATTTTTCTAATAATTGCATGCAGTAGCAATAACTCTGAAAAATTTTGTTTTAGCAATTGACAGTCCTGTCAGTTGTTGTAATTAAATTTTGACATTAGTAATAAACTTGTTTATAAGGTAAAATTCTGTCAAAATGTTTACGTTTACAAATAGCGAGTACACAGATATTGTAATTACTTACCTATGGTTTATTTATTTATTCGTATTTTTACTACATTTTAATTTGTGGTTGATATAAAGACAGTGTTATAGAGTTGCCAACGCATTTAGACGGGGCGTTTCCAAATCACACTGTTCCTAATATTCGCACATTTGTTAATCTTGTACATCTTTATCATAATACGGAGTGTCACATATGACAATTTTTAAAAAAGCAACAGTTGTATCCATAACCATACCATGTGCAAAAAGTTCAATGTTTTCAGCACATAACAGACTTCAATTTTGGGAATGGCTCATAATGGTCATTAATGAGACTGAATTTACTTGGGAAGGTGTATTTATTATGCACAATACACATCTCGACAGACGAAAATGCTGTAAAAATTTTAAATGAAAAATGTTTGGGTGGGAACAATAAAAGGATGACTAATTATTGGTACTTACATTTTTTGAATAACGTATTTAAACTATTATGAATTGTCGACGATAAATAATCATTTCATAACCTAATAACTATGCTTTTGCTCTTCCTCTATTCACAGGTGATTAAAATCCTGATTTAATACACAATTTTATAATTTTGTTATCCAAAATTATATTTCTTTATATTAAAAATTGTACTATTACGAATTAATTAATAATAAATGTTATTTCCGTTGATTCGTTTATTAATTACTATGACTGCAAGTGTAACCGATAACCGACAATTTTTGAGCTGCTTGTATCACACTTGAACACGGCAGAAGCCATTTGTTCTCCATGGGCGGGTAACGAAATATGCAGTAAATCTTTAAAGAATTTTAACTCAAAATCTAAAAGACTTAGAAAAAAAAAAGTTATTAAGAAATATTGTTGCTCTCGTCGAGTTACATTACTGATTAAATTTAATGCACTTATTTCATTTACACCCTGCATACTTGTGTAAATTAAATTTCATTTCAATCACCTGTCGTAAATACTTCCATGATAGTACTAAGTTAATAATAGAGATTTAACATGGGAAAATAATATATCTTTACGTAAAACATATTCGTCCTATATTTTTTAAATTTAGGGATCTCAAAATTTATGATTACCTCCGCTCTTTTACACGTGTTTTGCTAGTATGACAAAGCACGTGGTTAACTTTGAGATGAGGCCAATTTAAATTGCTGTTGATGAAACATGTTATTCTCGCTCTGGTCTCATCTCATCACGTACGCCTGTGCATTCGTCGTTTGCTTAGTCCACTATCAGGAAATACAAAACAAGTGACAACGGCCTCGCCAGACCCGCCACCTACGATTAAACTTAAATACCACAACAAGACACTCTAGAAATAACACGGGATTGAAAAAAAATTATAAATTTTTGGTTATAAATACCGCTGGGAGATCAAATTTGACTGTTTTGGCAAAGGGCGAAATTTCGTCAGGAAAACGTAAATAAATGAAATCAAAAGTAATATTGCTTCATCGATA
This sequence comes from Harpalus rubripes, assembly GCA_963082715.1. Taxonomy (NCBI): domain Eukaryota; kingdom Metazoa; phylum Arthropoda; class Insecta; order Coleoptera; family Carabidae; genus Harpalus; species Harpalus rubripes. The sequence goes on from OY720448.1 coordinate 17,816,000, forward strand.
TTTTCAGCACGGTACAACTTCGTTGTGTTGTGAGTGAAGTTCACATATCACGGCTTTCAAATTTATTGACATGTTTTTTTTCAGATTATTTTAAGCTCTACTGTGATAAATTTATAATTATCATATAGCATATAATCTGCTTTTGAGCTCTGTATAGGTAGTATACAGGGTGTTAATGAATACGTGTTACAAATTTAAAGAGTATTTTTATAGGAAATGCTGAGCAGGATTTTTCGGGGATATTGCTGGTGGAGATGAGGCGGGTGTTACATGATGTCAACGAAGATTGGGGACATTCGAATTTGCTACACGGAAGCGAGAGCAATCTAAGTTGATTAATAATGAATTGTATTCATTGAACTAATAATAATTTTTGGAATAAATAAGTTTGTTACTTGAAATGGGGTATGTGACCATATTCGAATTTCAGTATATATGTCATAAAATATGAAAACAAACCACTATAGCTTTTTATTATAATAATAAAAACGAAAAATTAATTTGTAATAATCTTGTTATTAACAATTTAATGTTTTGGAGAAGGGATATATGCCGCAAGTATGTTAGAATCGTGGACAAAGACAGATAGACTGGGGGAAGGAAAGAGACAGTTATAAACCAGCCTATCAGCGCCGCGTTTATGTTGTGGTAGGTGTGGCAGGGTGGGGTATGATCACATCTGGCTATAACTATCTCTTTCCCTCTCAGTCTAACCGTCTTTTTTCAAGCTTCTACCATTGATACGTTACAAATCCCTTCCCGAATTTTTTAATAATTATTTTCTCGTAAAGTACGAATAATTAATCGATGTAAAAACATACGGGTATTTTATTATTTTGTCTACTATCATATTATGTAAAAATAAAAATTTGGTCACATACCCCATTGCATCTGCTTTTATTTTTATTAAGAACTAATTCTAACAGTTGGCTGTGACCTATTACTTCAGTTATTAATTTTTTTTAAAATAATTTTATTCATTTATGTAATACATATAATAATTGCTCAAAATGGCAATCACCAATTTCAATACAAACTTTGCACCTTTGGAGCATATTTTGATACATTGGTTCAAAAATGCCAGCATTTGTTTGAATTCCTTACCGCACACCCGACCGTACATTAATACCATGTTAGCGTAATCGTAAGCAGTATGCTCATTCGTAATGCGTCTGCAATTCAATAATTCAATTTTAAAATTTAAAATAAACACAATAATAACTGAAATGATATACACTGACCGGCACGAAAAACGGGCCATTTTTTTTGTAACAAAAATGATAATAACACTTAATTTCAGTAATTTCTATAAAATGTTGTTATTGATAGATGTCAACTGAACTTCCTCGACCTCACATCAATCAACAACTCCTAAAAACATAACTAATTAACTCCAATATTCCTATTCTTAACTTCTCATAACGAAATCACGAAATTAACAAAATGTATTAGTAAGCTTATATTGGTTTCATTTATTTCATTTGCTTGTTTCGTTGTTTATTCGTCAATTCAATGTGTTGAAAATGTCACTGAATGCAGAAACTGTAGCTTCTATTGTTGCATTAATTGAAGACGGAAGAAGTCAACGTTATGTTGCAACCCGATATAATGTATTATTAGCTATTTTAATCTTTCATTTAATATTACCAAATGGTCGTCTGTAAACCCATAATAAAAATATGTAATGGTATTACAAAATAATAAAGCAGTAACAACATTTTTTAATAAAAAAAAATGGCCCGTTTTTCGTGCCGGTCAGTGTAGTTCACAGCAAACTTAAAATTAAGATAGATAATTACACTTCAAAGCCTGCAGCTCAAAAATAGTGCGTTTCCGGATATGGGTTTATTAGTAAAAAAAAAAAATATGATGTGGCCACCACATTACCCTCCGTCAGTTATATGTACTTTGTACATATTCCACACAGAAAGTTCCTTGCAAAAGATTCTATATGTCTTGTACATTATCCGATATTTCCAGTAAATTATAACACAAATATACTATGTCAATTGCACTTGACATTGACATCTTTCAATCAGAATTTTCTTAATATATGCTTCCATAATTATAGCATAGCTAGCTGAAATTTAATTTCTTTATAATTTTTAACTCTATATCCATTTAATATGAAGTACAAAATGCAGACAAATCGTACAGAGAATATAATATTCTTTAACATTTATAATAACATTAAATGTGAAAAAATCTGATGTGGCCAGCACATTACCTTCCGTCAGTTCTATGTATTTTGTACAAATTTCATACGGAAAGTTCCTTGCTAAATTAAATATTCTATTTCTTGTACGTTACTTTCCGGCAGTTGCATGTATTTTATGCAAATTTCATACAGAAAATTATTATTTTGTGACGTTTTCTATATACAGTATAATGTATATGCAGAAATAAAATATTTATTATTTTTATTATTTCTTGTACATTACCTTAAAGCAGTTGTATGTATTTTATACAGATTCCATACAGAATGCAAAAAAATCCTATATTTCCAGTAAAATTATAAGACAGACACACTATGTCAATTTCACTTGACACTGACATCTTTCAATCAGAATTTTCTTAATATAGTAGCTGTTTCCACAGCTATGGCTACTTTATGAAATTTAATTTCTTTATAATTTTTTAACTCTATATCCATTTAATATTAAGTATAAAATGCAGTCAAATCGTATAGAGAACAAAATATTCTTTAATATTTATAATAACATCAAATGTGAAAAAATTATATTTAACATAGTTTTTTCAAGAAAAACTGTTAAAATCTCCAAATAATGGTACTTCCGGTTGACCAATTGTAACCAAAATCTAATCAGCTCTTCATATGGATGTAACGAAGAAGTATACGAAAAAATTATAATTTTTGTAACTGTAGTATTAGAGTTATCGCAGACGAAAATTTTATTACACACACACACACACACACACATCCACACATACACACACACACACACACATACAGACATCATCGTAAAAATAGTAAATTCGTATTCTAGGGACCCTAAAACGTGCTTATTGATTAAAAACTCATCATCGAATTTTTTGACCAAAGACAATACCTTCCTTACCTAAAGGTGACGGAAGGTAAAAATGATATTTAAAATCATTTTTTCAAGAAATCTATTAAAAATCTTCAAATGAGGGTACTTTCGGTTCGGTTGACCGATTATAAGCAAAATCTAATCAGCTCTTCATATGGATGTATTGAAGAGAAATGTGAAAGAATTTTTGGAATTAGAGATATCGAAGGGGAAATTTTTGTCGCACACACACGCCCGCGCGCTCACGCACACACACACACACACACACACAGAGAGAGAGAGAGAGAGAGAGAGAGAGAGAGAAAGACAGATACATACACACACAGACATCATCGTAAAAATAGTAAAATCGTATTCTAGGGACCCTAAAATGTGCTTATTGATTAGAAAATCGTGACCGGCAATACCTTTCTAAAAGGTGACGGAAGATAAAAGAAGTTAGTCTATTTTGCATCCCCTACATACACTATAAATTTGTAACACTTATTCATTAACACCCTGTATAGGAAAGTATATCATTTAACTATCAAGTGCGCTAATAAGGTAGATTAATAATTAATACATTATAACTTAACGCGTGAGCAGAATAAACGAGTAATTTATCGAATCGATTAACACACGTGGGATAAGTTGCAATATTCTTCCGGTGATCCTAGTATTTAATTCGAAGAAAATCTAATTTTTTCCATGGCAAATTTTTTTTAGGTTAGTAACGTTTACATTTACAGATTTATCATTAATTGTTTAGCAGTGGCATCATTCATTAATAAGGACCAATAATTAACAATATTCTATTCATTAGTGAAACCCATAAATAAACGATCAATGGAAAAATATTAAAAGTAGATGTTGAAAATATTTTTTTTTATGCCACTCGAGAGTGAAGACATTTCATCAACTTGCGGAAATTAGCACATTCGGTTAGCTAACATCTCGGGTGATAAACTTTTTGCTTGTAAATAAAATATGTCTTTACACACTTGTAACATATCACATATGAGCCCAAACTCATATTTGTTGGACCGGTTAATATTTTCGACAAATATAAAACCTACGCAAATGGTGAGATTTCTACATATTTCTTTCTAGTTTAATATATAGATTTTAAACTTACAAAAACTGAATTTATTATTCTAGTATTCCGCCATTTAATATTGGGTTACATGGCCTTTATTATTAATACCAGCTTTAATTCTATTAGGTGTTGGATCCCTAAGTCCTGCACATTTTCCTGTGAGTATTGTCAAGGTAGATTTTACTGTACGCATTGAATTTTTATGAAGTTGCTTTTCATTGTATCTAAAGTAAAGGATCTCGGTAGAAGCTAAATCTGGACTAGAAGAAGATGACCTTTAAAATACCGGGCGAACTAGTATCACCATTCATTCGGCCCACAGTTTTTTAAAGGTTTTAAGTGTACAATTAAAGTAGCCGAAAGAATTTTGTAGAATTTTCTAACCATTTGTGTAGATTTTATAATTTATTGAAAATGTAAACCGGTCCAACTAATATAAGTTTGGGCTTGTATATACATAACTATCATCTATTTGATTGTAAATTTATCTTAAAATAACGATACTTATAATTCTTTAAAAAGTACCTACTTTACTGTTCGTATATAGGTATTCTTACTATTCTTTTAAAAGAGTTATATATTTTGGTAAATTTTTGACCATTTCAGAAAATTTGCATGCGAAAAATGTGGAAATTTTTGAGAACAAAGTTTTTGTTACTTAATTATTAAATCTATTGTAACGTTTTTTTATTTATTTGGGTGAAGTGTAAATATTAGACAATTATTATTAATGAAAATAAGTGTTATTTGTCGCCGAGACCGCTTGCGGCCGAGACAAGACAATCTCGAGGACGCTGAAGGATTTCGCAGACAAGGTGTACTGTACACAATATTTTTTGAGCAACCGTAAAAAAATGTAATTACACATTTTATTAATTTTAAACAGTTTCATTGTATTTAGAAAGTTAGCTTTCAAGGTGGCTATGGGATTGACATTTTATAAACAAAACCATGCAATTCTCAAGTGTCAAAGTGATTGTTTACCTAATTGTATTTCGCGACCGTTGTTATGGTAACGGCCGCGAAATCCAATTTCGCGGCCTGTATTGCGGCTGCGAAATGCTTATTTCGCGTCCGGTTGCACAAAAATATATATATTACTAAATACAAGCTTCATTGTCAGTATTCGTACATGTAGAATCTCGTAGTATTTTTGGTTTCAAGTTCTTGTTTATCCAAAATCAATTAATTTAATATTAATTTAAATTGCATAAAACAACAGCTGTACTCGTGTCGTAAATGTTTATGAGATGATGTACTAAACGGTCTTTACGGTAAAAATATGTTATTAATGGCGAAATTTACAGAAAGTAATTTAAGTACTGTAAGTAAACAATTAAACGTATTTATCGTGGTACACATATGCATGCAGGTATATCTATAAAATTACAAATGTATGCTGTAATAATAATAATTAAGCAACATATAATTTCTTCTACTATCAATTTGAAAATAAAATGAAACAAGTAACAAGTAATTTTAAAACGTTAATTAATTAATATTATACGCTGGAACTTCTAATTCGAGAATGATTTATTACTAATAAGTATAAGTATGAGAACTTATTTATAATATTAAAATTTTATATTTTATGAATTTGTTACAGTATTTATTGTTTTTTTTCTGACATTGGCCAAATTTATTCCATCATATATTTATTATTTAGGCATATTTTTGACTAACAATGGGTTTAATTTATGAAAATATAAAATTACAATACAATAAATAAAACGGCATAAATCCGTATTACATAATTTCCTATAATAATAATTAATAATAATAACAATAACAATAATTCTAAGCGATCTGATCACGTGACTGAATCTGACTCATCTGCGAATAACCGAATGGATAGAGCGTGTAGCTGTACTAATTTGCGACAAAATAAAAGTGGAAATTAATGAAGAACTGTTAATACATACGTACAGGTGTCTCATTTTCGATTTTTTTAAGGTATCTTGGGTAATATTAACGATAGATCAAAACCGTTTGCACAATGCAGGGTTAACTTTTCGAGAAAGGAATTTTCTATCTTCTTTTGTTTCTGAGCTACAGTCAAAAACTCGTTTTTCGTTCATTTTGAAAATATAACATATCTCATTTATTATGATAGAGAAAAATTGTTTTTACAAAAAAATTACCATTTTAGATAGAATAAAATGGCGTAATTAATTTTTTTAAAACTTAATAATTCTCGATTATGATTTTTGAAATGGGAACCTATGTTGAAAATAGTCTCAACTTTTTGCTTATTTTATAAGCTTTTCAATAATATATAACAAGTCTGCATTCTTTTGTTTTAAACATGAATTATTTATTTATTGGGGTGAAATAATTGAAAATTATTAAGAAACAAATGAAAAAATCTATTACAGATCTTCATATGTATATTTTTAATAGTATTTGTTTCAGTATTAGTCATTTTTTCAATTTATTTACATCAAAAGCATATTAAATCATTTTTTTCGGATTGTGTCACAGCCAACTCTAATGTCGATAAATAGTAATTTAACTAACCCAAAAAAAATGGGTTAAGAATAAATTGGACAACATAATTAATAGGTATAGAGAATCAAAATAAAAAAAAATTATGATCTGTAATAAATTTTCTTAATAATTTCCGATATTTTCACCTCAATAAATTAATAATTCAACTTTTATTCATGTTTAAAACAGAAGAATGTAGGCTTGTTATATATCATTGAAAAACACCGAACGACATCGAGCGATCACAGTGTAAAACCAAACGCAGCCATCTAAATAACTCTTTATTGTTTTACTTTGTATTAAAATACGTTTAACCTTGAAAATTTTCAAAACTTTTTTTTTCGCAAATCTTAAATCCATCGATATATGCTCCGTATTACGAAATTATAAATCTGGCAACCCTAGATTAAAATGATAAATTTTAACGTTTGTTACACTTTCCAAATGTGTTTAGTTGTTGAAATATATTTTTTTTAAATTTAATGAACTTTATGTGACGTCATATCTTTAATTTTACTCCGTCTACCGACTAAAGTTGTTTACATCTGTATATGTCATTAATTCTGCCAAAACTTGATGTTAAGGTGGGTTAACTAGTGTGAGCTGTCACTTTCAGAAAACTATAGTTGTATCTTGTCAAAGGAAAATCCTGTTGTTATAAACATATTGAATAATTATGTTTTATTTTAATAAAAATGGTGTGTTTCATACATTTTCATGAAACGTAGAACTACATTTAAATATATACATTTTATTTTCACAAGTTTTGAATAATATAATTTCATATTATTTTCGCTTGGTAGACTAACAAAATAGAAGTTGTGACGTCATACATATCGTTACAGCTACTATATAATATAATACATAGCTGACTAGTCCGCCATATTGGTGCCAAAATGAAACCAGTAAATTATTAAATAAAAGTGCTTTTCTTATAAGTTTATGCAGTGCCTATTCTTCATAATTAAATATAATTTCCATATTTGCCATATTACATTTATTTAAAATAATAAAACAAAAAAAATACGGTTCGTTAAGATTTTTGAGGTTAGAGAAAAATATATGTATTGCATAAGTACCTGTAAAAATTATAACCATTTCTCAAATGATTTGCACAATTTGGAGCAGAACAACCAGACATTATAAATAATGTCTATGATTAATAATACTGTAACATTGACTACGTTTATCTCGAAGTTTGAAGCCGCTTGAATTTAGTAAATCCCTTTTCAATGTTCGAAATAAACGATCGAGATTAATACATCAAGCAGCTTGAAAATCAAGATAAGCCTATAAAATAACAGGTTTGGACTTACGAAGCGGCTTGACTTCTGTCGAAATAAATAGTGAAGCTTCAAATCAAATAATGTGACTACGCATGCGCACATCCGAAATATGTTGCAGTGTTACTAAATTCATATCATTTGTTGGTAGTTCGCATTTTACCTCATTTTATAAAAGTCGCGACATAAAATTTAGTAAAATTGTCGAAAAGCGAAATATTTGGAGCGATGAAGAAATAAATGTTATTTTAATGTTTTTGAAAGAGAAGACAAATAACAACATGACAGTTTTGTGATTTTGGGGTAATATATCCAGCATGAAATTAGATCATATACCTCTCCCTCTCTGTCTGCATAATCGAGTATTTAACTATCTTTTTTTAGACGATACGAATTTAAAGAAGATTGAAAATAACTAAATCCTATTTTCAATCCGCTGAGATAAACCAATAGGATTTTTCAAGTCATAATATCCTTGAAGCCGCTTGAATTATTGAGATAAACGTAGTCACTGATATTCAATGATATAAGTGGCTCCAAAATGGTGGACGAGTCAGCTGTAATTTATCTAGTAGCTATACATATCGTTATAGCGCTAATAGTTTAGATTAAAATTATGAATGAAAAGTTTTATGGTTTCATACAAAATCATTTAAAATTAGTCATATTTTCATAATGACAAAATATAATGCAACTTTTTTTTTAGTACTGAACCCCATTACAGATTTACATCGACGGTTAAATGAAAGACTATGTGTAGGTGTATATGAATGTGTAATGATATTATACTCAAAAAATTAATTACTATTTTAAAAATTTGTACCATAAAACTTAATTATATGTAATACATTTGTTTATAAAACTTACGAAGGTGACCGCTCCAAGGTTAAAATATATTTTCTGGTAGAATGCAATGTCTATTTAAAGTCTACTTCATTATGGCAAAATATACAAAGAACTCTATATTTAATTTTCTGTTTTGAAACTTCCTAAAAATATGCTGTAACTAAGTAGCCAAAAATCAACTTAGTAGTTAAAAATAAAAATACAATTACACGATATTTTCGTATCGTTTTTATAAGCAATAAACGAATAATATTTTGCAAGGAGCTAAAAAAATCTACACATAAAAAAATAACACGTACATTTCGTACATTTTTGGATCACAACAATGCCAAAAAGTTGGCTTGGAAGTAAATATTTGACAGTTTTAATGCAGAACATCTGTTGTCTTTTATGTCTTATTGCCATACGGTTCATATTTGCGTATAAATTAAAGCCCAGTTCGATATGTAAATATTAATTTGTCACGCCACATATTGACGTAAGCATTCGGTTTGATTTGGCTGCAAAATCCAAAAAATCAGAAAGTTCAACATCGCCTTTCGCCAAAAAGTTAGACAATTTTCAGAGAAAATCTAAATATACGCCGCCTGAAAGATCAATAACTTTTCCTAAAAAAAAATTCTGATGTGATCGACACGTATATAACCTTTGTGATGATCTTCAAACTAAAATAAAATAGGATCAACAAAATAACAGTTAGAAACAATTGCAACGACTGTTGAGGTTGTTTTTTGCCTTTACGTATTTTATCTTGTAGCTTTACATAACAGCAATGTCAATCGCTTACTCATTTTCATTTAATATGGTAAACTATGCAGAATTCCTATAAACAATATTTCTCTCTATTACATATTAAATAAGTTCAATTTTCTAGGAACAAATAGATTTTTTCCAACACCTACTTTGAATTTGAAAGTGACACTTTATCTAAAGAAATCTTGTTACTATAGGAATGTTTTAATGATGAGGATGGATAAATAGTAATTTATCTACGATAGTGCGTAAAATTGACGTTCAGTTGTCAGTTTTAAGTTTGTAAAATGGTTGTTTAGTAACAAGATTTCATAGTCGCAGGTCGCGGGTTGCCAACGAGTGAATAAAATTTTTAGACACACTAAATTTGCAAACATTCCTAAATAAGAGTATTTTTTACTTCCTTGTTCATAGTAAAGGAAGTATTGTAATCCCGAAAAATTTCGGTTTTCAGATTTCAATAGAAATATCCATTTTGACCATCCCTGAATCCATTTTGACTAATTTCGTCGTGACGTCTGTACAGACGTATCTCGTATAACTCAAAAACGGTAAGCCGTAGAAAGTTGAAATTTTGTATTTAGGACTACTATAACATCTAGTTGTGCACCTCCCTTTTTGGTCATTACATCATTTCCAAAAGTGGTACTTTACTTGAAGCCTATAATAGATTTTAAAGAAAAACTATTTTAAAATATAATCCAAAACTTTTCAAATTTGGTATATAAGCAGAGCTGGGCAAAGTAGTACTTGAAGTACAAGTACCAAGTATCTTGATGTTTTTAAAAGTACTTGAAGTACAAGTACTTTTTTAGTTTCTAAAGTACTTGAAAGTACCAAGTACTTAAAAAAGTACTTGTACGTTTGGGTGCAAGTACTTTTTCAGATAATTGATATTTTTCTGATTATATGGACCTTAAAAGGTGATTGTTGACAAAAATTTCAATATGCGATATTTATTTGGTTATTTAAAACAAGTGTTCCTCGCTGGGACTGCCGTATCACCTAGCGATCTCATGACGTAAAATTGACGTCATATGATCGCCATGCGATGCGAGAAGCTGTACCGAGATGTTAGAATGACGTCATTTTTACGTTATGCGATCGCCAGGCGATACGCAAAGTCCTAGCACTGTAGTTAAGTAATACAAACATTTACGTATATGTAATATGCGCAAATTAGGCTTAATTTATTTATGTCAAAAAATTTGCAAATATATCTTTACTTTCATATTATCGCTGAAAATATATTTATTAATGAAATTCACATAACACCACACCTCTGCAAAAGAAACACTGACAGACAAACAAAGTAATTCAAGTACATTTAAAGTAATTAAAATAAAAAAAAAAAAATATCATCACGGCTTATTACCCATTGCTGGGTGTGTCAATCTGCTTTGTAAGCAGATATCGGTAAAGATGATATATTTGCACCTTGCTGGCGCTTACCACGCGTCAACTCTCGGGCACTCATTGCTGGCGTGGAGAGTGCACCACAGGGGTCAATTTTGTGCCATTTAAAATTGGAAATAATTGGCGTCGGTCGGGGTCGAACCCGATTCCCCAGATTCTCGGCCTGCCACTCAGGCACGCGGCCACGAGACCCCGTAAAGTAATTCAAGTACATTTAAAATACTTCAAGTACATTTAAAATACTTCTAGTACATTTAAAGTACTTCAAGTATTTTTCATTGTACTTCAAGTATTTTTCCAAGTACTAAGTACCAAGTACATGTGAATAGATTTACTTTGTCAAGTACAAAGTACTATAAATAGAAAGTACTTCAAGTATAGTACTTGAAGTACTCAAAGTACTTGCAAGCCTAATAAAGTACTTTTCTTGCAAGTACTGCCCAGCTCTGTATATAAGACTTTTATGTCAATAAGATTAACATAGTGAACTTTGGTTAAAATAGGCTAACCGGAAGTGGTATATTACCTGAAGTTATTAACACTTTTTCTTGAATAAAATGGTTTTATTTTGATTTTAGAAATAAATGCTTCAAATTATACTTTTAGAGAATTAAATTCTGTGTCCAGCACATCCATTATTATTAAAATAGCCTTTGTATAAGCGAGATATGTAAATTTAAAAATTATTTACTTTTTGGTTTTTGTAATAAAGCTTGCTATGGATTAGAACAAAAAAGTACAAAAAAATAAAAAAATTAATGCTTATATCAAATTATGTCAAATATGTGCAATTTTATTTTATTTTGCGTACAAGCATAGACTAATATCACTGTGATATTAGTCTATGGTACAAGGAAGTCGTGTGGTGTCCACATCAGATTTTTTAATTTATTGAGTTTTTAGATTCTATTGTAGATAAAATATTGTACGATACACATATTGTAATTTTTTTTAAAGATGTTCGACCAAGGTCATTTGTATCATGAACGAATTAACAAATTGGCATATATTTATCTCTCTCACAAGAAGCGTGTGTGTGATAAGGATGGATATAACACGCTTGTCTTTCAAAAATTTCTATTGTTTTGACTAAGTTAGGTCATTCCATTTCAATTCGATGATCGTTACTTTCGCTGTAACGTAAGTTTATTTATTAATTCAGATATATTACCTTGGTGCATAGCCGTACGAATAATGTTATTTTCTGTCAATGTCACTGACACTGACACTGGGTCAGTACCTCATTTTTCACATATTTGGTTACTTACTAGTTGACTTAGTTTTGATTTTTAAATGCTTTTACTGTAACACATAAATTTTTATAATAATAAAATAACAGTAGTATCTTATGTACCCTCATAAAAACTCAGTAAACGACGCTACTGAATTTGACAGAACAAAATCTTAATTCATAAAATTCGTAGATATCCTTGATCGGACATCTTTCAAAAATTTTACTGTACGTAAAGCATCATTAGTCACAAATGTACTTTATTTACTTGTATCGTAAATAACTATTCACTATCAAGTGTGTTGATAAGGGCGATTAATAATCGAGACACACTCATGCGTTAGTTTCAATCATTTTTCCGTTGATCATAACTCATTAATTTGGGGATAATATTATTTTATTTCATGACAATTTTTTTTAGGTTTAGTTCGTTTGACATTTCTGATTTTGACATTAATTGTTTAGCTACTTACACGAAAATTAATTAATAGAAAATCATTCATTAAAGGCCAATTGCCAATTTTACAATCCTCAGTTAAAATTTAAGTTAATTTTAAATAAATAATAAATGTACCTTCATTATGTAACAATGTCTCTTTAAAGATGGTCGAAAAGCCTTCTGTTTTATAATATTTTCTCTGTTGCAGCTTTCATTTAATTATTTACAAAAATGTTTGCAAATTTCAATTCAGTGAAATATTTAGTAGAATTGTTAGGTTGATAACTGTTTATATCTTTTATTCTGTCCATTGCCTAGATATCTAGTGTATTGTTGCTGTCGTGCCAATCTCAAATAACAAAATATCAGCAAAAATTGTTTAAACGTAGCTCCTTCTAACATCAATATGCGTCCTAGAATATGACATTCTCATTCCGTAACAGAAAAACGCACCTTTTAGGTTATACTTATTTTTACACAATGCCATTTCTCAGCTGCTTTCCGCGTTGTATGTAGTAAAACTAACTTCAGTCCATTTTTAATGAATCAGCTGTTAGTGGTGCTCTCTTCACGCCGTGCCCAATATGATCGAAACCACAACTTGTCAAGTTGCGTTTAGAATAGTGATTTTAAGTAAATGCATTCATGTCAACGAATAAACTTTGCATTGATAACTATAACTAAGTATGTGTAAGTATCAGGAAAAAAATTGTATACTACTCGAGAGTAACGACATTTTCAATTTGCGGATAAAACCTGTCTATTTAGTTATAACATAAATAACTATTTGCTTACTTAGTAATTTTAACAGTGATATAGAGTAATTCTGAGATAATATAAAGTACACAAATAATCTTTCCGGAAATTGCACACGTGTAAAGGAAGTCTTTATTTATATCATCTATTCATTCATTCATTCTTATTGTTTACAAAATACACAAAAAAAAATTAATTTATAATAATTCTCAATAATGTGACATTCGATCGACGTAGATAAAAAAATTTATAAAATAAATTTTTATAGCAATATCAATATTATTTCGTGAAGGTTAGATCCATATAAATAGCTTTGCATTTCATGACACTACCATAGATAAATTGCAAATAATTGACTATTACAACATTTCCTTGATAAAATATAAGTTTCAGCATTTATACAATCGTATTTTATTCAATTTTTAATCTTGAATCCTTAAAAGGAACGTAAAAGTAGCCTTACAAACAAAAAAGTTTTCTATATCAATAATACACAACATAAACGGTCAAAATATTATATTACTATATTTTTACCTACGTCATACCTTTGGGTAAGGAAGGTATTGTTTTGGTCAAAAAATTCGATGGTGATTTTTTAATGAATAAGCACGTTTTAGAGTCCCTAGAATACGATTTAACTATTTTTGCGATGATTTATGTCTGTGTGTATGTGTGTGTGTGACGATTTTTTCTCTGTCGGTAACTCCAACCCTACAACTCTAAAAAATATAATTCTTTCGCATTCCTCTTCGTTACATCCATAATAAGAGCTGATTAGATTTTGGTTATATTTGGTCGACCGGAAGTATCCTCATTTTAAGATTTTAACAGTTTTTCTTGAAGAACGCTGTTAAATATCATTTTTTTCACATTTAATGTTTTTATACATATTAAAGAATATTTTATTCTCTATACGATTTGACTACATTTTATACTTCATATTCAATGGATATTGAGTTAAAAAATTATAAAGAAATTAAATTTCATAATGCAGCCAGCTATGCAATAACATTGGAAAACAGCTAGTATAATTTAAAAGATTCTGATAGATGTCAATGTCAAGTGCGATTGACATATAGCGGTTTTACACTTAACAATAAATCGTTCAATTTATTGACGGATAAATCGATCAATTTATCTTACAAGTCGTTGAGAATTTACACTTTACAATTTTCTATCAGTTTATTTTTGTTGAAATTACAACTACCAACTTCTTAATATTATTTTATATTTTGAGGTTAGAGTTTAACCTAGCAGTGCTTCAGTTTTATTGTAGTTTTTTGAAGTTTAGTCTTTCTTGTAGCGTCCTTGTTAAAAATGAGTAAAATTAGTGAATATACGTAATTATAACCTTGGAATCAAGCACACATTAAATATAGTTTGAAATGTCAAATACTATAGAGTTGACATTAGAAAAGTAACCAAAAATTCCCTAAAAAATCAATGGAAAATCGCGGAAAATAGAACTCGTTCTATTTCATCAATTTATTGATCAATTTATTTTCGTAAATAAATCTATCGATTTTTTTGTTTTACACGTACTGATAAATTGAAGGTCGCGGTCGATCAATAAATCGGTCGATTTATCGTTAAGTGTAATACAGCCAATAGTATGTTTGTTTTGTGATTTTACTGCAAATATAGAATCAATTCTGAAATTTTCTGTATGGAATTTGTACAAAATACACAGAACTGAGGGAAGGTAATTTACTGGAAATATAGAATCTTTCGCAAGAAACTATCTGTATGGAATTTGTATAAAATACATAGAACTGACGGAAGGTAATGTGCTGTCCACATCAGATTTTTTTATTAAAGATTATAGTGTTAACTGAAGAAAGAATAACTTAGTTTGTCAAATGTTATGAAAGCGAAGGGATACTATTTTTCAGCACGACAAAATTGGGATAATTCACGATAAAATTAGTATTCTTAAATAATGGCAAAATATGTATTCTAACAGCAAAAAAGTAAGTGAATAACAAAATATTTGAAAATGAAACAACTTAATATACAAACCTCACGTTCGCAAAACTCGGGCGGTTATACTCGTGTTTTATGTAATTTTTCCAAACATAACATAACCTAACGCACAAAACTCGTCCGCAATGTTAGGTATTTTTAGAAAAAAGTGTCGACCGTTAAATTTTGGCATCAGATTCGAATGTCGCACATTTCATGTCCGGGTTTAATTTTGGCGTGCTATTTACTAATTTTGTCGTGAATTTTCCAATATTTGTCGATCGAAATACTAATATTGTCGTGAACTTTCATTTTGCCGTACTATGTATATCTGTCGTTTGATATAGGTACTAATTTTGTTGTCATAATATATTCTCGAAAGATAAATAAGTTCTTCATATCAAATGTAGATTCGAAGTTTTAACCAACATACACAAAACACAAACAGACAATGGACATCATTGTGCAAAATGTTATAATTGAATTCTGGGAACTTTAAAACGTGCTAATTCATTATGCATTTTAGCACGAGTCCTCTAAGGAAGAAAATATTTAATAAACATTTTCGATTGTTTGTTTTTACTTTTTATTAGTTTTGGAAAATATGATTTGGTCTATTTTGCATTATAATGAAGATACGCGATATTCCGCATAAAAATAATGAATACGGAAAAACTAAATTCTACAGTAATGAATAATGACATTTTCATAATGTAGGTAACGAGTTATCAAAAATAGCTTTGTTAAAATTATAAAGCCACATAAAACGTTCAAAAACTTTCCATAATATTTGTTATTGAATTATATTATTTATTATTGATCATTTGGAGAGTCTCGTAAACACAATTTAATTCAATTTATTGGCACTCAATGGCATTAAACTAAACCAATGGGTTATATAACTAAATTTGATTTTTACATAAAGGGTGTTTTACAGCTTCGGGTACAAACATTAGGGGTATATAGCACTGATCAAAATGAGTAAAAAATCAACATGGGTCCGATCTTGAATATATACATAATCATGCACTGTAATGTAAATATTGTAACGTAAGAGGCTACCTACGACATTTGGTCCGCGAGCCCCCAGCCAGTGTGTGCGTGCCGACGCCTATGATAGAAGTTCTAGAATCTATGCTCTGTTCCATTCAGTAGATGGCACTGACAACAGCGCAAATCTGAAGTAGCCGAAATTACATTGGGTAAACTGTCTCTTGTCTCTAATTTCAGCCAATCAGAGATGTCAAAACTATTCCCTATGCTCCGCAATACCGAATGGCTTAAATGGAACAAGGTATAATAGTGAGTAAATGGGCGGAGACTCGGAAAGCGATCGATAACATAGGGGGCGCGCGCGGCAGGCGGGCGACGAAGCGTACTCTTGTGTAAACAGGAGGGGAGATATGCGTAATTACCCACGCATTGCAATATCAGTCGAGACATTCCTAGAATGTTCTGGAAAATATTACAGCCACTATATATCGATGTATTAGTGTGCGGAGACGGAGTTCACAAAGTTACACAGTTAGAGTTACATAGTTATAGAGCTACATAGACAGTTACATAGTCAGTTTAGTAGCACAGTATCGTAGTGAGCGTATGCAGTTTAATGTCGAGTGGAGTAATCGGGAAGTTACTGGTATACTGGGATAGCTGTGAAAGTTAATACTCGGTAGTTTTGAGGAGTATTGGGAAACAGATCTACAGGAAGTAGATACTCGGCAGTGGTGTATTATAAAATTGTTTCATAGCTTGCTATGCTTAATTTTATATGGAATTTTATTTATACATATTTTAGAAATAAATGGTCGCCATTTTGAAATGGTTGTATAAAGTTTATAATATTTGGGTATCGTTGTGAAGCTAATTCTATGTATATTCTGGAAAAAAATATAAAAATATCGATTCTCTATGTTAGATTCAAACTTGTACCCACTTCCGCTAAAAGCGGAAGTGATACAAAATTCTTACAATTATCATCTTATGAGCCCTTTTGTCTAGTTTAAGTTGGTTTATTAACATTTTTTTTGTATCTATCAAAATAAACGATATATTCTTGGTGCCGGAGTTACGCCAAACACCCTGTATAGTCTTCATCATGTAAACATCTATTCCTTTCCTACATATAATTTTCTCATCTGCTCTCCTACGTTTTCTTATTCTTTTCTAATCCTTCCAATAAATACAATGTTTTAATCAATTATTAATCCTACCTAAACTCACACCATGCTCTGTGCAGTGATTATACTCTGTTCCATTTAAGCCATTTGGTAGATGGAGGTGGCAACAGCGCAAACTTGAAGTAGCCGAAATTACATTGGGTAAACTTGTCTCTTGTCTCCAATTTCAGCCAATCAGAGAGGTCAAAACTATTCCCTGTGCTCTGCAATACTGTAACACGAGGGGGATGCGGATCTGGATGATGATACTACTGCTTCTTACTGATGACTGCAACGATGACACACTGGCTGACTGGTGATAAGGACTTCGTGAGAAGGAAAAACACACATACACTTACACTTTCCACTCGTTTGATGAGGGATGAACACTACATTATGAACACAGAATTTACGGACATGGACATTACTAACATATATTTACTGATTAAACTAACTAATGTTTTATTTACAATTAAACTAATACAACTAAGCCTAACATGTTACATTCCGTAACCCAGCGGGCGGACGTTCTGCACGCGCCCCAAAACTAAAGACACTACATGTCCAAACCAAAACACGTCTGCACGACGCGACGGACTAATCTAGACTCATGTCGACTTCTAAAAACAAAGCCATATCTTCAGGACAGGATTATCTTAGGGGTACAGGGTGCATAGGCTAGGGCATTCAAAGTCACGCACGTATACATAATAATTTCTAAACCTAATGATCAACAAATAAATATCGAGACTATCATAATACAAAAAGAATTTCTAAACTAAATTTTGACTTAAATAGATAAACAGAGTTAAAATATGAATATTGAAACTATAATTTAGAAAAGTTTATAAAAAAGTTATTTATCTATTACGGCTCTTACCCTCGCCTTGTCACAATACTGAATGGCTTAAATGGAACAAAGTATAAGTGCATATCGTAATTATTGTTATTCTGTTGTTCGTGAGTGAGTGCTGCTACTTCATAAGTCGTATATTGGAATTCTATTATGGTCACATCCCTCCTTGCAGACATCGAGAAGCTAAATACAAAACTAAAGAAAAATTTCTAGAAACTGTTTTGTAAAAAGAATACCAATTACCGGAATGCATTTGTAAGGGTGAAAAATCATACATTTTCATTTAGTTGTAGTTGGGTGTGTTTAGTGTGTACAGGGCAGTATTCAGTTTCTTTGTGGTGCATAATTAATGTGTGGAGTCATGCGTGTTGGGCGCGCCCTGACAGTTTGTAAGCCTGCAAAGTGCACACCCTCCTGACACTAATTATACTAATGAGGTAATTGGCCTACGAACATATAACTTTATATAAATACTTTCAAAGATAGAAGCCAATAGTTTGGGAGTAAGCCCCAAATGGTAAACACATAAACAAGATGTAAATATTATGTATAACATTTGGATTAATTCAAAATCTAGAAATAGGTCTTTCCAGCATTCAATTAAAATTGTTTCTTCTTCTTTCATCCTTATTTTTTCTTCACATTTCATTGCTCTCTTTCCAGTCTTAGCCAGCTCTTATTTTGTTCCTTTTGGTTTCTTCTAGAATTATATATTTTGGAGTTTGTATTTCTAATCCCAATATCCATCCTGAGTGTCAGGTCGCGAATCTGGGGAACCGGGTTCGATCCCGACCGACGCCAAATATTTCCAATTTTAAATGGCACAAAATTGACCCCTGTGGTGCACTCTCCACGCCAGCAATGAGTGCCCGTGAGGTGACGCCTGGTAAGCGCCCGCACGGTGCAAATATTTCATCATTACCGATATCTGTATACAAAGCAGATTGGCACACCGAGCAATGGGTAATAAGCCGTGATGATATATGTATTTATTTATTTATTTTATATCCATCGTAAATATTTACATTGAATATTATCTAGGGGTTCTTCTTCCGTCCATCCCCAAATTTCTGAAGCGTAGAGTCTCATAATTTTCTTCGAATTTTCTCTCTCCAATATCCCATATTTGTGTTAGTGCTACAGTTATTTTTTTTGACATTTCTTTTACATGTTTTCCTCTTCCGTTATTTTTTTGAAAATGATATCCGAGGTATTTATAAGTTTTTACTATTTCTATTAATCCTGACGAATTACAATTAAGGCTTTTTAGAACTACAAATAGCTTTTAATTTAGATGCAGTTTCACAAAAAAATCTGGTGTGGCCAACACAATACCTCCCGCCATTTACAGCCCAAATCACATAAAAGATTAAGCTAAATCCTTATTTTTGGATTAGCGAATTTTACTCTAATTTTGGCAGGGATAGAATATAATTCACTAATCCAAAAATGAGGATTAGCTTAATTTTTTTTTTGTGAATCTTTAATTTTTATTAATCCGAATACATACCTACATATTTACTTATGCTGGAAACTGTATTGATTTCCTTTCCTATTGTTCTATTTATTTTTTTCTTTTTAAAAAGTTACTATTATTAATTTGAATCGATTAGTTCTTTGCCAGTTAATATACATTTGATTTGAATAAAAGTTTTGCTTGTTTAAAGCGTAGGCTCCGGAATTTAATAATAGATAATTTAATAAATTTATCCACAAAATATGTAGAAAAAGTATTAATGTAAATCTGTAGAAAATTTAATAATCTTTAATTTTCATAATAACATTAATCTCGAAAAAATAACATTTAAAGGTATTTTTCGAGGAAAAATTATTTTGAGCTTCAAGTAAAGTGCCATTTCCGGTTATCTGACTTACACCAAAATCTAATGGGCTCTTTACTTTAGAAAAAGGTCTAAATACAAGGTTTCAAAATTTTCAGAATGATAGTACCACAGAGATCATCGTAAAAATGTTAAAATTGGATTCCAGGGACCTTAAAACGTGTTCATTTATTAACATCTCGATATGCGATTTTTAGCACGATCTCTATACCACCCTTACTAAGGGTAGCGGGAGGTAAAAATATTGGAGGACGTTATTTGCTTCCCAAAAGCGAAAATAGAAAATAAAACTTATTAAAAAGTCTGTAGTTTGCGTATATGCTTGAAGGTATAAAATACATAATGCACCACCTTTGTTACACCATAAAATATTCAACACAGATTAAAACTATCTGAGTGGGATACACATATGGTTCAAATTTTATGCTCAACAGTATTAAAAATTCTGAATTGCGTAATATAAAAGCACATATGTATACGTACGTACGTACATACAGGCTCTCTCTACTTAAGAAATTTCATACGTAGGTGAAATACGTGTAAAACAACTAACTGATTTAATGATTAGATGATCTAGAAACAGATAATGAATTCTTAACTGTCATTTTTAAAATTAATGATATATTGAAGTGTAATATGCTGTTAAGCAGTTAATTTTCTGCGAGAATTTGCTGTGAAACAATTTGCTGAAAGGTAATTATTCCAGAAGTAACATTTAAAATAATTACAAAGCTCTTTTTACTGTTAAATCTGTACTGTATAAATCACGCATTTCACCTATATTTTATAATGATTAGTTACGTTAAAATTGGTTTATTTACCGTGGCATTTCCTATAGGAAGAGTTTTTGTCGAACAATGTAATTTTTAACTAAAACAGGTAGTTTCGATTTTTTAAAAATAGGTAATCATTAACCGAAACAATTGTATATCGATTATTTCTAAGTATACATACGAGAATATGGTTTCACCGAAACCAGAAAAACTTTTCCCCGTGTACCTATATGTGCACTGTTGATATTCGGTTTGATTATCTAAAATTCTAATAAACCAAAGATCTGTTTCCGATATTTTGAAGTTTAATGGGTATGGGTGGCGATGGATTAGCAAATTAATGGCACCACGGGACTAATGTACTTTTCTGGATTTATGTATGTAATTTGTGTAGCACCAAAAGATTCTGCAAACGAATATAACCAAGGTAGTTACGAAAAATAAATGCATGGCAAAACAAAAGTTCATCCTTAGGTAGCAAGACAGTTCTTGTAACAATTCGTTATCTGTTATTAGAAATTTTCCATGTAGTTTTAAAGGACGTACGTCGTATTGAAAATGCAGTTAACAAGAGAAAATTTCCTAGACATGATATTTTACGATTTTAAAAGTTCGCTCTCTCCAAAACAATGCATCGGAAAGATTCGGGATGCTTTTGGAAATAAAGCACCTAGTATCAGGTCTGTTCACAGCTGGTACAATGAATTTAAATTTTATCGAGTTTCTCTCAATGACGATTTACGCGAAGATCGGCCAATTTCTGCAGTTACGGATGAAAACATAGTTGCTATTCGTTCAATGATTAAAGAAGACAACCGTGTCACATACAAAATTATACGGGCTACTTTGGGCATTGGATTGACCGCTATAAATAAATTTTGCTCGATCATCTAAAAGGCAGGAAAGTTTGTTACCGTTGGATACCTCATAATTTAAATGATGGCCAAAAGCAACGTCGTGTGGAATGGGGCATTAAAACAATAAAAAAGTACAAGGTAAATCTAAAACAGTGTATATGATTTTATAACACGTGATGAATCATGGATGTATGCATTTACATCTGAATCAAAACGACAATCAGCTCAATGGGTCTTTTCAATAGACTCCAATTCTGTGAAAGTAAAACGAGTTCCAAGTGTTGGTACAAAAATGATTGCCTCCTTTTTCTCAAAATCCGGCCCTACTGTCAATATTGCATTAGAAGATACAAAAACAGTAGCTTCTAATTGGTACATAATAATTTGTTTTCCACGGGTGTTTGAAAAAGTGCGCAAATATAGGCCTCGAAGTAAACTAGTATTGCATCAGGACAATGCCTCGTCACATACTGCGGCGCAAACTAAAGCCCATTTAAAAGAATCAAAGGTGAAATTAGAAAAAAATAGCTAGCCATGATATTTTACGATTTTATAAGTTCGCTCTCTCCAAAACAATGCATCGAAAAGCTTCGGGATGTTTTTGGCAATAAAGCACTTAGTATTAGGTTTGTTCCAAGCTGGTACAATGAATTTAAATTTCATCGAGTTTCTCTCAATTTACGCGAAGATCAGCCAATTTCTGCAGTTACGGATGAAAGCATAGCTGCTATTTGTACAATGATTAAAGAAGACAACCGTGTCACAACAATAAAAAAAAATCTGATGTGGCCAACACATAACCTCCCGTTAATTCCATGTTTGAAATAGCAATGAGCTTTACGTGAAGTATTACTTCCAGTTGATCGTTTGTAAACAAAATCTAATTTGTTGTTCCAAAAAATAGAAAAGTCTGTAATACCAAATTTTGGATTATATTTTATAATGTTTTTCCTCGAAAATCTGTTAAGAGCTCCATATTAAGTACCACTTCCGGTTTACCATATAGGTATAATCAAAATCTAATGTTTCAAATTATACACAAGTTTTAAATACCAAATTTGAGAAGTTTTGAATCATATATTAATATATTTTTTTCAAAAAAATCTGTTTTTAGTTTCCTGTAAAGTAGTTTATCAATTTTAAACAGTTTAAACAGTGTAATGTGTAAAAAACTTTTCCAAATTTAGAAAACATGTTCATAACAAAAATTTAATGAAGATAGACGTTTCTACGACTAATTATTTTCCAATTTAAAACTATAGTTAAACATATTTGTAAGTATTACAACTTCAACATGTAACACACAAGTTATACAATACAAATGTTACAAAATCAGTAACGAAATATTGGAATTTTAAATAAAATTAACAACTACATGAGTTATTAATATAATTCCTGCCAATCTCTGCCGAGAAATCCATTACTTATTTTATCAATCAACAAGTACGGCATTACTTCCTCCTAACATATATAAATGCTGTTATATTAGCAATTTATGAACTGGCGTCAAAAAAAATTTTTTTTTGATGAAATATGATAATTATTATAATCAATTAACATTTTTTTTATAATTTCTAAAATCTTGTTGAAGAAAGTATAGTCTACAACACGTTTGGAATGGCATAATCCACACTCGCAAACCGTAGTCTTCGCCTTCAGCTCGGACTGCAAACTTTTTGCTCGTGTGGAATATGGGCCATTCCATTACTTGTTGTAGAATATACTATTCTTTTATGGCGGGCTACATTTTCACATTATTTTCGTTAAGTCCACGATTTACTACTATTGTTATTTCACGTTTAATCCAAACTTAGTATATTTTATTTTGTAAATTTAACTTCACTTTAAAAATTTATTCCACTATACTTGCCGTCATATAATTATGAACTGGAATGCTGCCAATTCGTCTGGGCAATGTTGAAAATGCTAAGTTATGAACAAGCGACAACACCGAAACGAAGGACAGAGTGCGGAAAGGGGACAAAGTTGAACATCAGTTCATACTCATTTGACGGCGAGTATAGCGTTTTTCTTTTCACTAATATTAAATTCGTTGTTCAAACATCGATACGACGTAGTATTCGAGTAGCGTGTAAGACCTGCACACATCTACGACAAGACCGAGAATATATTTTACCTTAATATTGCGCCGTGATTCTTCGTGCTGGTCGATCATGTATACGTGCTTGGGGCTATTGTTGGCTACATACTTACTCTTATTAATTATGTTGCCTTTGTTGGTGTTCTCATCCCCCGCGTAAATACTTATAATGGAGCTAACCACGACCCCTGTTCGATCTTTTATTACTAATATGCACAAGGTAAATAAATTTTATACGTCGATTAAAGATTAAATTATGAATTTATGAGAAAGTATTTATATTTCATTTAACGGCTCGCGTTTGAATCCGATCGAAGTCAACTTCAAACTTTTTCTAAGTTTCAAATCGCACAAAAATGACCCCTGTGGTGCTTTCTCCATGACATGTTTGAGAATTTGTGAGGTGAAATTTGGTAAGCGCCTCTAACGATACAAATACATGTACAGGCTGTCTCATTTTCGATGTTTTTTTTAAGGTATCTCGGGTAATATTAATGATGCAAAACCGTTTGCACATTCCAGGGTCAACTTTTCCAGAAATATTTAATAGTCACCACAGGAATTTTCGATTTTCTTTTGTTTCTGAGCTACAGGCAAAAACTCGTTTTTCGTTCATTTTGATATCTCATATCTTATTTATTATGATAATTAGAGAAAAAATGTTTTTACAAAAATTTTACCGTTTTTTAAATAGAATAAAATGGCGTAATTAGATTTATTGAAAACTTAATAATTCTCGAGATAAAACACAAACTTATGATTTTTTTAATGGGAAACTATATTGAAAATAGTCTCGTTTTTTGCTTATTTTATAAGCTTTTCCATGATATATAAGAAGTCTACAATCTTTTGTTTTAAACTTGAATAAGAGATAATTATTAATTTATTGGGTTGAGAAATTTTTAAATTATTAAGAAACAAATGAAAAAAATTATTCCAGATCATCATTTACATGTTTCTAATAGTATTTGTTTCAGTTTTACTTATTTTTTCAATTAATTTACTCCAAAAGCATATTAAACCATTTTTTCGGACTGTGTCAAAGCCAACTGTAACGTCGATAAATAGTAATTTAAATATAAAAATAATTGGTTAAGATTAATTTTGAGAACATAATTAATAGATATTGAATCAAAATAAACAAATGATGATTTGTAATAAATTTTTTTCATTTGTATCTTAATAATTTCTATAATATTTTCACCTCAATAAATTAATAATTCGTAAACGGTAAAATTTTTGTAAAAACATTTTTTCTCTAACTATCATAATTAATAAGATGTGATATATTTTCAAAATGAGCGAAAAACGAGTTTTTGCCTATAGCTCAGAAACAAAAGAAAATCGAAAATTCCTGTGGTGACTATTAAACTTTTCTCGAAAAGTTGACCCTGCAATGTGCAAACGGTTTTGCTTTATCTATAATATTACCCGAGATACGTTAAAAAAACATCGAAAATGAGACAGCCTGTACATTAGTCGCGTTTTTTTACATGATATCTCAGTTCATCTTAGCTCATCTCAGTTGCCCCACTAATTTTGATCGTTCTTTTTGTTGCAACTGAAGTGAGATAAAGTGAGATTGAAGTGAAAAGAGTTCCTTTCCCCTTCCCGAGAGGTTGTGCTTGTTGAGTTTTTAATCTTAGATGAAAGGTGAGGATGGATGTTTATTCTTTTAATAATATTAAAGATATTGTGCTGGAGTTTAAGTAATAATTATTCAAAATTTATTATGTTTTAAATGTCAAGTTCAGCGGACAGTACTTCGGATTTTCCAAGACACAGTTCTACGGAATTTATTGTCGTTTTTTTTACTTCACAAAAATTTCAACTCAGCTCATACAAACTCATGTCACTGAATAAACAAACTATCGAATTATTAATAAGAGTTGCTTAATTTTTTTGTACAAAACATTTTTTTGTTTGCAATATCAAATTCCTTATTTATTAACCTATACTAGAGAATTCAACTATATGCACACGCGCCAAAGGCAAATTCTAACCTCATTTTTCTGGTCTATATTGAAAAATCATGGATTGTAAAAGTACCAGAACTTGAAATTACCTATTTCTGGGATATTTTATATAATTTTTTATTAATTGTATACAATTTTATAAAATATATTCTACGCTGTTAAATAATTAAATTATTAGGTCTTTGTCGTACAGTATACATTATATTTTTCTTAATAGACATGTGTTTTCAATAATATCAAGTTCTTCCTCTTCCAATATACAATCAATTTCCTCAAAATACATTTCCATGTTACAATATTTTTTATTTCAAATGTAAATGTGATGACAACTGACAATGACATTCGTTTTATTAGGTAGTTAACAAGTTTGTTAGCTACTAGAAGTTCCTCTCAAATTTGTTAGTGAATAAAAAAATAAGGTACCTAATAACTTGTTTGGACATGGAAATGCACAAAAAATGGTGGTCAGGTAAATAAAATTTATTAAGAAGTTGTTAGGAGATTGAAATACCGGGTCTTAATGGCTGTATTACACTTAACGATAAATCGACCGATTTATTGATCGACTGTGACCTTCAATTTATCGATACGTGTAAAAAAGAAAAATCGATCGATTTATTTACGAAATAGCTATTTGTGTATTAAGAGCGCAAAATGGGACATTGTCGATTGAGAGGTTGCCGCGCGACGCAGGAGCGAGGCATTCTCTCGAAATCGACAATGTCCATTTGCGCTCGAAACACACTCAAGATTTTTTCTACAGTCGCCACAATAGGGTCCTCCACCATAACAAAAATTTATTTTTTATTTATTTTTACTTATCGGTATTTTCCATTCTTCTTGAGCTATTGCTTCAATCTAATCTAAGCATTTTATACTTTCGTTTTTGTAAATGAATGCCCTATTTTATTTTCACAGCAGTGCGGCATTTTGTTTGGTTATGTAACATACCGACAGAGCAGTTATATGTCAGATTGACTTGTTAAGTGGGTAATGTGTAACTACATTGTCATTAATTCCTGACTAAACGTTTCCATTAAGAATGTAACCAAGTAACATTTCTCAACATTGTACAGTTAGAAATTTGAGGAGCAAGCGTTTTTTCTACTTTGTCGCTCTAGAGCGGCAAAGTGACATTTTGCGTTGACAAAAGAGAGCACAAATGGCTACTTTGTATATACACTGTAGAAAAACAAATTATAAGGTACCTAATAACTTGTTTGGACATCGAAATACGCAATAAATGGTTGTTAGGTAAATAAAATTTATTAGGAAGTTGTTAGGAGATTGGAATACCGAGCCTTAATGGTAGAAAGGTACTTACTATTACAAGATTTATAAGAGATAATAGATTACAGATAAACTGGTCACATCGAATTATATATATTTAAAAAAAAAAATCCGTGTAAATTCCAATAAAACAGCAGTCATTCCATTTCGGCTGATGACATTGCTTTCGCCATTTACGAAGCTGATTCACCACGTGTTGTCCACTGTATGAATATGGGCTAACGAACCGAAATACCTACTCATTCCAGGACTGATTCATTTTCGTGTTTTTTTCTTAATCTGTGCGTCACTCACATAAGTTATCTTCATATTAATCATTTTGTCCAGATCACTAAATTATTGAGTATTTCCTAAACTAGAAGTACTAGTATTTCTTTCCTTAAAATATCTTAAACATAAAGCATGATGTCTAACAAGTAAATGAAAATAGAAATCAATTGTTCTAATTTTCTAGAACAAACACACACGCTCTCAGTAGTAGTATTATCATAGCTATTTATTGCAAACCGTGAACTCTGGACTGGTAGGTCGTATCGTATCGTACGATTTTTAATGTTATTGAATATTGAATGCATTTTAGTCAATTCAATGTCCTTCACCACGAAGGCGTGGACGTAAGAATATCATTTCATTGGCTATTGACTCCAGGCCTCTGGGTTGCTGCTTTTTCTACGCAACACATAAAATTGTCACACTATTTTCACTATTAACCTTCAATAAAGTTTGTAATGTTACGTCAGGTTGATAAAAAATATTGAGTTATTTACTTGAATTAATTTGTTTAGTTTTAGTTGTTGTTTTATAACAGGGAATTTTAATGGTTTATTGTACAAGTTTTTTGAGTTGCTGTGGATTGCCGCATGTCTCAAAATTAGAAGAACTTGGTTTAGTACCAAAAAAGTGGTTTTTGCTACGTTTGGTTAATAACTATATAACTTGGTTTTGTAATAAAAACGAAAAAATCTGGGATTTTTTGGTATTTGACGATTTAATCCTTTTTACCTCTCGCTAAGAGAGGTATTGGATTCATGCTAAAAATCGCACATCCAGATTTGAGTGAATAAGCACGTTTTAAGGTCCCTAGAATCCGATTATAACATTTTTACGATGATGTCCGTATGTGTGTGTGGATGTTGGATCCACGATTTCTCAAATACTAAGACTTAAGACATTTTTAACTACGGATTCCTCAATCTAACAATAATGGGAAGAGTTGATTAAGTTTTCCGGACAACCGGAAGTAGTAGTTACAACAAAAAAATCATCTTAATATTATTTATCGAAAATGTATGTAAATACTTATATTAACTAATGTTAAATTCTTTATTCGATAAATATAAATTCATTATTATATCTTCTATACTATAGATTTAGAGATAAAGAAATGCATATAAAATAATTTGATATAAAAATTCTCAGATCAAACTACTTCAATGCAAGAAATTCCAATGTTTGTAATTGACACATAAATGTCACTGTCAAAAATATTTGTATGCCACTGTCAAAAATATTTGTACGTCATTATGAAGATTATGAAAATAAAAAAAAGTCAACAACACAAAAGAATATACGTAAAAAGAATACAAACGGAATTTGCGAAAAAATGACGAATATAAAGAAAAAAGGGAAAGTAGAAAAAGAAAATTTCAGGATATTGAATATAAAGAAAATGTATGTATTGTACACAATTTATATTAAAATATACCATAGATTTTGCAAATATATGTGAGAATTATTTTGCCGTAGCAATGTACGAGTGTATATTTATAGCGATGATGCAATCGCGCTAGCATCCGGGCGAGGTAAACAGACGAGTCGCGACGTGTTTAATTACTTGCGGCCGCCTGAACCTTTTGTGCTCATTCTTATTATGCGGTCGAACATTCTAGGGCTTTTCCAGAAGATAATGACAGCTGTATAAAAGGGACGTAGCTATGCTCCAGAGTAAGTTAGTTACATGGAGTTGTTAGTGAGAAGCACAGCAGTATCGTAGTGACCGTATGCAGTTGGTCGAGTAGGTACTTTTGAAGTTACTGGTATATTAGGATAGCTGTGGATGTGAATACTCGGTAGTGTTGACGAGTATTGGGATAGTAACGGCCAGTCGGAAAGTTACTGGTATATCGGAGAGAATACTCGGTAGTGTTGAAGAGTATTGGGAAGCTAGGTATACGGGGACAGTAACGGCAAGTGGAAGTGAATACTCGGCAATGGTGTTGAAGAATTGTGGCATACGGACAGACGGTGATACTGAGGCTGTGGAAGTTAGACAGAGAGTTACATAAATAGACAGATAGTGTTGTGAAAGAGGTAACTTCTGTCCGAGCAGTTGAATATACAGACGCTGTTGCGTCAGTTGAGTATATAGACGCTGTGGAGGTCGCTAGGCGGACAGTTGAACGTTATAAGTATATAGTGATATAAATATGGTGTTATAAACATTGCGTAAACAGTCTACAAGAGTCTGCAACAGACCGGCAGTCTAAGATTGAAACGCGTAGTGAAATAAATAATTAGTAATATCGTGGAAATAAATAGTAGTGTTAATTGGTGAAATAAATAGTGTTAGTGTTATCTAGTTAATTATAGTTTTAGTCTCAATTAGTTTTAATAATTGTTTAATATTAGTAATAGTAACTTTCATTATAGTTTAATAAATACTTAATTTTAATTAATAATAAGTGTCTAATATTTACACTTCACCCAAATAAATATACAAACGTTACAGTATGATAAATAAATAATATAATGAAACAAGAATTTAATGCCGTCATACTTTACTGAACGTATGAATAAATTACACGTTAATTGCTTGTACAGGTAAACATAAATAATAATGACAAAAACATCCTGGAGATTGTAAAATAATTCATGAGGAATATTAGCTCAATTTTGGTTATATAAAATAGGCCTTTTATAAAAAAATATATCATCACGGCATATTACCCATTGCTGGGTGAGCCAATATGCTTTGTACGCAGATATCGGCAGTGATGATGACATATTTGTACCGTGCGAGCGTTGACCAGGCGTCACCTCACGGGCACTCATTGCTGGCGTGGAGAGTGCATCACAGGAGTAAATTTTTTGCCATTTAAAATTAGAAATTTTTGGCGTTGGTCGGGATCGAACCCGGTTACTCAGATTCGTGAGCAGACACTTAGGCACGCAGTCATGAGACCCACATGTCTTTTAACTGTTAATAGTTAGTAAATATCTCAGTAATACAGAATTTATTCTTATAAATCCGAGGTTTCGGTATACAATTATTTCTTCATCAGGGTAAGTAAAATCTTACCGTTTGAGCAATCAGTTTTGCACAGATTGCACAAAAATTATTCCTGTGGTATCATTCTCTCCAACAGCAATGAATTCCCTTGGTGAACATATGGTGCAAACTTTCTACGTTTCAATAGTGAAAAAAATGTTGTTATTACAGAAAAATCTGCAAATAAACAGAATGACACACCCAGCTATGGACCTATGCGTAGTACGCCGATATAATACGAATATACTTATTTATTTGTTTACAATAATCGTTGTATGCAAGCAGTTCAGTATCTGTAATAAATAGAATAATATTTACGGTAGCCTTTAATGCTTATATCGCATTAAAGTAGCACTAGCTTAAAGGTTGCTTTGCGAATCCAAGTAGAAAAACAAAAGCATCTCTAATATCCTGCCTGAGCGAGTATACTGCCACTAATATGATTAAAACTGGTTGAATTCATAACAGGAGGTACTTTATGAAGTTAGATGGACTAACAATGTTTTATAATTGATTAATTTGCACAAAGGTGCATGCATTTATGGTAATTTCATTTGCAGATCCATTGACTCAACTTTGCTTTCATTTCACCTTCAACCAAAATAAATGTTTAACTTCATCCTTTTTTTTATTTTTTATTTATTTAAAAATGTATACAAATATATCTTATTTTTTCTTTCCTAAAATATCATTTAATAGGTAATACTTAAACCTTCTCAATTAAAAGAGATAGACAATATTAAGTAAAATGGCGGCAAAGCAAAATGTGAGGAAATCTGTGACAAAAAAAAAAATTCGCAATGAAAGTAACAAAAGCTCGTAATGAAGCTGAAATGCAATATTTATGTTTCGTTTGACAGACCAGTTTGCAGTTGCAAGCGCCATTTTACTTAATATGTGCGGAGATAGAAAGAGACAATTTAAAATGGAAAAGTCTATTAGTAGAGGTTTAGCATACTTAAGTTAAGGGTTAAGGAAAAAGACTTTGGACTTTATACTTTAGATTTAAAGACTTTGGCCGCATATTATGTAATGACTCAATTCACACTTCAGAATTTAGTGTCTCTAGTGCATTCACAAATGAAAATTAGGTTTATGATTTTTGTTTAAATTTAAGTCATTCATAAATGCAAGTTTAATTTAACTCTAATTTAGTTTTAATTGTACTGATATCTATGTAAATGCTTCAAAAACAAGATTAAAATATCGGTAGAATAATACTTAATAGATGCCCGTGCGCCATGAAACTCTCATTCGCTTGGCATTATTGCTTATATTTCCGCAATTAATTTATGACAATCTCCATGTTCTTCTCGCATTTGTTTAAAAAATCGAATCCACAAAGTAGATACTAAATAAAGATGGATGTATATATCTACATCATTTCAGACTCGTTCTCATTGGTGAAGTTTGTGACGTCAAACTAAATCATAAACCTAAGGTTTGGACCTTGCAATGTTTTATGATTGGATTTAGAGACCCTAAATTCTGAAGTGTGAATGGAGTCATTACATAATATGCGGCCAAAGTCTTTAAATCTAAAGTATATACCATAAATCTAAACCTAATTTTCATTTGTGAATGCACCTTAAATCCAAATCATAAAGCTAAACATTGAAAGGTCAAAACTTTAGTTTTATGATTTAGTTTGACGACACAAACTTCATCAATGAGATCGAGTCTGAAATGATATAGATATATACACCCATCTTTATTTAGTATCCACTTGGTCGATTCGACTTTTTAAACAAATGCGAAAAGAACATGGAGACTGTCATAACTTAATTGCTGAAATATAACCAATAATGCCAAGCGAATGACAGTTTCACGGGGCACAGGTGTCTTGTTATTGTATAATTATCTATATGCAATTAATTTTTTGGCACAATACCCATATCTCATAGGTATCTAACTTTTTACACGGGTAATGTATTTAAAAAAAATATCTCTTTAGTATAATTTTGTAAAATTATTACTTTCTTTCTTTTTATTATTGTAAATTAACAATGTTAAATTTAATCATCTGTATGCTGCAATACTTTTATGATGTATGTATATGCAATTGCTACCAAACCCTTAGTATGAAGCATGTAAAGCTTTTAAACTAATAAATTGAATTGAATTGAAATATGATAGGATAGGTACTAGTCAAATTTAATATGCTTCGTTGTTGAAAAGAATTTCAGGAGAAAGAGAAACGAGAAATCCTTAGTTCTGTCTTGAAAAGGTAAAATGAAGTAGTCTCGCCTATTTTTGTTCGCATTGCAAAGTCTCATTTCAATTGAGATCGAAGAACAAAATTTGCACAATCATTTTAAATAGTTTTTATGTTTATGTCATTTGAAATTAAATTGCAGAAGTTTAGTTAGTTACAATTTAATTAATTAAATTTTAAAAATATAGCTGGAGTGAAAATATGGAATTAACCAGAGAACATTTAAAATTAATGACAGTTTGTAAATCCCCCAGTAATTAGTTTGAAGTTTGAGTGCGTTAGCAGTTTTAATTTCATCAGGCGTCAATTTGACAAGTTTGACAGTTTTTAAGTCTCCGAGAAATTACATAGTGTAACGTGAGAAGGTAGGTCCTATGGTACTTGGTCCGCGATAAATTTGTTCAATAAATACATAGGAAAATCGAAAGTAATCTTAATGCTTTTATGTGAAATATCCCTGTATGGTTTTGAGCACTGTACAGGGTGTCTCACTTTCGATGTTTTTTAAGGTATCTCGGGTAATATTAACGATAGAGCAAAACAATTTGCACATTCCAGGGTCAACTTTTCGAGAAAAGTTTAATAGTCACTACAGGAATTTTTGATCTTCTACAGGCAAAAACTCGTTTTTCGTTAATTTCGAAAATATCTCATATCTTATTAATTATGATAGTTAGAGAAAAATTGTTTTGACAAATTTTCAACTGTTTTTAGGTAAAATAAAATGGCGTAATTAGAATTTTTGAAAATTTAATAATTCTCGATATATCACACAAACTTATGGTTTTTTAAATGGGAACCTATATTAAAAATAGTCTCGTCGTTTTGTTTATTTCATAAGCTTTTCAATGATACATAACAAGTCTACATTCTTTTGTTTTAAACATGAATAAAAGATTAATTATTAATTTATTGGGGTAAAAATAATTAAAAATTATTAAGAAACAAATGAAAAAATCATCATTTGTTTATTTTGATTCTATAATTTTTAATTATGTTCTCAAAATTATTCCTAACTAATTATTTTCGGGTGAGTTGAATTATTATTCATCGACGTTACAATTGGCTTTGAAAAAAATGGTTTAATATACTTTTGAAGTAAATAAATTGAAAAGATGAGTAAAACTAAAACATAATATTAGGAATAAACAATTGATGATTGATAATTTATATGTTATTCATGTTTAAAATAAAAGAATGTAGACTTGTTATATATCATTGAAAACCTTATAAAATAAGCAAAACGATGTGACTATTTTCAATATAGGGTCTCATTTAAAAAATCATAAGTTTGTGTTATATCTCGAGAATTATTAAGTTTTAAAAAAATCTAATTACGCCATTTTATTCTACCTAAAAAACAGTTGAAAGTTTGTTAAAACAATTTTTCTCTTACTATCATAATAAATAAGATATGAGATATTTTCGAAATGAGCGAGGAACGAGTTTTTGCTTGTAGTTCAGAAACAAAAAGAGATCGAAATTCCATGGGATTATTAAACTTTTCTCGAAAAGTTGACCCCGGAATGTGCAACCTGTTTTGCTTTATCTTTAATATTACTTTAATGAGACACCTGTACATACATCCCCACAGACATCATCGTGAAAATGGTATTCTATGGATCCTAAAACGTGCTTTACCTATAGGTGACGGAAGGTAAAAAAAAAATAGTTCCGTCTCGTTGAGAGAAACATGTTTAGCCAAAATCACTATTGTTGATGTACATACATGTAATAATTTACAAATATAAATTACGTGTTTATGAATAGATTACACATCAGTCACCTCTACATTATATTTTGGTTAGGAAACTCCCTTTGTTTTCAGGCCAAACAAATTTTTATGCAACCCACAAGAAGGGAGGTATTTTCAGTGACTCTAATACTATTTCAAAAGTGTGTTTTGACTGAAACTTGCGTTGAAATAAAATACATTAGCACCGTACAGAATTAATCTTATTACAACATAAATATAACAGAAATAAACAAAACTCTTCGCGTATACATTTTATAAGCTTGTTAATGCGGAGCCCTAGGGAAAACTCGCTAGCAGACATGCTACGTAAATATATTTCTAGGAAGTGTTGCGGTACATATATATCCGTTTCTATAGCAACTGCCAGCACGAAATAATTAACCATATTTATTCCAGATGAAATTTTGTTTCCAGGAACTCATATTCATTGTGAAATATATTTAGCAGCTTGTTTAATTTTGCAAAACAATAATTCAGTCGCAAACACGTAGGTTATTGCAACTTCACATATTTAATTGGATCGTTCTATTATTCAATACAGGCTACAGATATAAATAAGTGTATTGTGTCTATTTTCGAGTTATATCATCATTTCAGTGGATAATTGGTAGTTATATTTAACCTATTCATAGATTTCCCTTGCAGAGATAAATCAGAATATTAATTCACAAAAATCAGTTATGACCAGTATAATACCTCTCAATTCCATTTTTACCTCCCGCTACCCTTGGTAAGGGAAGTATAGGGATCGTGCTAAAAATCGCATATCGAGATTTTGATAAATGACTACGTTTTAAGGTACCTAGAATCCAATTTTAACATTTTAACGATGATGTTTGTGTGTATGTGTGTGTGTGTGGATCCTCCACTCTAACTCAAATACTATTATTCAAAAAATTTTGAAACCTTGTATTTCGAACTTTTTCTGTAATGGAAAGAGTCCATTAGATTTTGGTGAAAATCGGATAACCGGAAATGGCACTTTACTAGAAGCTCAAAATAGTTTTTCTTCGAAAAATACCTTTAAATGTTATTTTTTCGAGATTATTGTTATTATAAACATTAAAGATTATTAAATATTCTATAGATTTGCATTATACTTTTTCTATATATTTTATGCATAAATTTATTAAATTATCTATAATTTAAATCCCAGAACCTACGCTTTAAACAATCAAAACACAGTTATTCAAATGTATGTAACTGACAGATAAATGTCACTATCAAAGAACTAATCATTTCAAAATAACATTAGTAACGTTTTAAAAAGAAAAAATAAATAGAACAATATAGAAAAGGAATTCAATACAGTTTCCAGCATAAGTAAATATGTATTTAGATTCATAAAAATTAACGATTCTATCCCGGTATTTAAAATTTAATCTTCATTTTATTATAGCTCCGGTTGCTCAATGGTTAGAGTAACACCTCATGTCATGAGTACCCTCGGGGCTCTGGGTTCGAATCCAACTAAGGCATGGATGTGTGTGAATGTGAACCCACTCTGTAATTGGGATTTAATCTTGTTAAGGGGTTTAAAAAAAGGTAGTTACTTGGATTAGATTAGACTATATTTTAAGAAATAAACTGTCAAAATTAGAGTAAAATTCGCTAATCCAAAAAACTTAATCTTTTTTGTGACTCGGGCTGTAAATGGCGGGAGGTATTGTGTTGGCCACACCAGATTTTTATATTAGCATTTACGTCGGAGCATAGACTAATATCACTGTACAGTGATATTAGTCTATGGTCGGAGGCAGATTGTAAAATCAGTCTTTTTATAAAACGAATAGTCGTTTTAAAAATGATTAGGCGAATTGTAAAAATCATGACTAGCCTCGATATACCAAGTGTACGTGAAACTGAAAATGCTGCAATTTTTCTTAATTTTTTCTAATATTACACATGTAGATTGACTGATTTGAAATATAATCCATAGAATTAGTAGGTATCCCCGGATAAGCATACACAATTTTAACTTACTATCTTGCACTGGGGAGATTTGTGCGTTAGGTTAAGATACGTTCTGCTAATTCCGGTCATCCAATTGTTACCAAAAACTAATCAGCTCTTCGCATCAGTGTTGAATAGTATATGCGAAATCTTCCTGACTACATCATAAAAATATTAAAATTGGATTCTAATGATGCTAAGGAATTTAAAATTAAAATTAAATAGAACATAAAAATAACTTTGTTCTTTTGTATACTCTTAATGATTATTCATTGCATAATTTCTGTTTAACATTTATCTGTTCTTATACAGCGTGAATGAATACATGTTAGAAATTTATAGTGAATGTTGGATATGCAAAATAATTTTTTTCCAATAAACTCAAATTCGGAAACGCACTGTATGAAGTAAGATAATTGCTCTTTTAAGACCCTGTAGCTCGAAAACGGTCCGTTTCCCAATATGAGATTATTAGTAAATGCATGTTAGTCTATTTTCTACTGATACTCATTATCACCCTGTATAACATGTAAATTATTCAGTATTTTTGTATATTTTAGCATTGGCCTGATGATGGATCCACTCATGGTTCGAAATCGATAGCCACTTAAGGCTCGCTTCTACAACCTTTAGTTAAAGCTACAGTTAGTGACAATTATGTTGCAAAATTGTTCTTACCTACCACCTTTGGTTAAAGCTAATTGGAAGATAAACTGTTGTTCGCATCGTTTCTAACCTTTAGTTTAATTCTTAACTAATGGTTAATAAACTGTAACTTTAACTAAAGGTGGTAGGATCAGGAATTAATAAAATATTTTTAAAATTCTGCGTTTCCTTTTCACCTCCCGCTACCCTTAGTAACGAAGGTATAGGGATCGTGTTAAAAATCGCATATCGAGATTTTGGTAAATGACCAAGTTTTAAGGCCCCTAGAATCCGATTTTAATATTTTCACGATGGCGTGGAGAGTGCACTATATGGGTCAATTTTATGCCATTTAAAATTCGAAATATTTGGCGTCGGTCGAGACCGAACCCGGTTCCCTAGATTCGAGACCTGTATATCGAACTTGTTCTAATATGGATTAGATTTTGGTGGAAATCGGATAATCGGAAATGGCACTTTACTTGAAGCTCAAAATAGTTTTTCTTCGAAAAATTCTTTTAGATGTTATTTTTTCGAGAATTATGTATGTTATTGTAAAAATTAAAGATTATTAATTTTTTTACAGGTTTGTATTAATACTTTTTTATATATTTTATGGACAAATGTATAAAATTATCTCTAATTTAAATCCCGGAGCCTACGCTTTAAATAAACACAACTCCTTGGTTACACAGTTCATATCTCAAATGTATGTAACTGACAGATAAATGTCACTGTAAAGGCCTTATCACACTACAATCATATCTTTGACTCTTTTTGACTGACTTATTTTGTATGACCAACTCGATCTATCACACTACAAGTTCGAGCAACCGTTTCCTCTGACTTTTAGTGGATTTGCATACTCGAAGTTGGTTATGATATGGTTTCTTTAATGACAACATATTTCAAATAATAAATAAAATTATTTCAAGTACAGTGAATGAAAATGATGGAAAAATAATGCAATTATGGGCAAGCATACAATTTTATGCACATCAAACAAAAAAATGTCAAGATATCTTACTCCGTAAAGTTACATTCCTGTACTTCAGAGGCAGTTGCGCATGCGTAGAAGAGAAATCAGGGATAAATAGTCAGAGGAAATGAAACCGATTCTATTTCATCTGACATCAGGATCCATGACTTCCTTGTAGCTATCACACTGGAGTAAGTAAGTGATATGAACCGAAGTCATGGATAATGCGTGACTATACTTCATTTCACGTAAAAAAATAGCGTTGGTTTAGATATGAATATAAATTCTGCCCTGTGATTAGTCAAAATGCAAACCTAGTTCACAAAAACGAAAAAATATCACCTGTCATTTGTCAGTTATCAAATAAATTCTACAGAATTAAGTGATGTTTCACCATGATTTGTTGTAATTTTTAATATTCAGGTCTTAAATATTTTTTCAGATAAAATTTTATTATTATTGACAAAGTTTGGTTTCACGAATTTAAATTATTTATTTAATGCATGTAAAAACAGTCGGCCCTCAAGCGCCATCTACTATTTTCTTACGTGAAATGAAGTATAGTCAGGGATATTACTTCTAGTGTGATAATGCCTTTAAAGAACTAATCTTTTCAAATTAATAATAGAAACGTTTTAAAAAGAAAATATAGTAAATAGATTCATAGTTATATAGTGTTTCACAAAAATGAAGATATACTCTTGATCTTGTCTTGAAATCAAGACAAGACCAAGACAAGAAGTATTTTTTATTTCCCAAGACAAGAGAAGAAAGTATCATCAAGAATCAGGAAATCTTGATTTCTTGACAATTTATATTGCAAATCTGCATTTGTATATTTTATGTGTCTAGATCCTCTTAACGCTCAACTCAAATACTATTAAATTGAAAAGTGATGCTATTATTCAGAAAAGTTCGAAACCATGTATTTCTAGCCATTAGATTTTAGTGCAAATAGAGCAACCGGAATACCTTTAAATGTATTTTTTCGCGATTTATGTTATAATAAAAATTAAAAATTATAAAATTTTGTATAGATATTATACTGATACTTTTTCTATATATTTTTTAATTAGTTTATAAAATTAACTATTTTAATAAGTCCTGCAGCCTATGATTTATTATTGGATTATACCCGATATTCAGCCCTATTTTGTAAGGAAGTTGTTAAGTCTTAGCAACGTTGCTATAAATTATCAATAGAAACAAATGTAAAGCCTGTCATTATCATATTTTTTCTATTTCGGTGTTCTTATGTTTCTATAAAAGCACTGTTTATCACTGAAAACACGACGTTTAGAAAATCTATAAACGTACTGTTTTTGGCGCCTTTCATGTTCTAGAGGTGGTAGTCATGATTTCATAACTGACAGATAACCTTAAAATGGTAAATTGTTTGTGTTGAAATATTACTTCTAATTGTGGATTTTTATCCTTTCTCTAGGTGATAGGACTAGAAAGAAAAGAAATTTATAGCTATAGCTGTGTTAGTTATGAAAGAATAAGAATCTGTGAAGCTAAAATTTCAACTAAAAAATTATGAAACAAGAAACAATGCGCTCAGGTTTACTTTGTCAAAATAATTAAAACGGTAAGTTTTATTTATTACAATTTAAATTTATGGTAATGCGATTTTGAATTTAATGTATTGTTATTCCAGGCAGGTTATGAAATGTATGATGCACGTTACTTGAAAATGTTAACACTGTCTACTCAATTTGTGGCGGCTACTAGCAAACAAATATGAAAAGTTGACGTTTTAATCCATGATTTGCAGTTCCACGTTGTGGCTGTGGCAAACTATCGAATATATACCATATATGTTTTCTATTAAAAATTGTAAGAAAATCTGTTGCCGTTATCTGTGCAACTGAGCAGTGAGTGTTGTAAAAATGGTGGAAAGTAAAAGTCTAGAGCAATAAATTGTTCTTTAAAGTATTTCATTATTTAAAGAGTTTTATTTATATGTTGTTTTCTCAAAATTCAAGTTTTATTTATGATAATAACCATCACGAACCACCGATATGTCAAATCAGGGTGGTTCATTAATAACCTTGGAGTTCATTGTATGTATTGGTTTTCCTCTTTCATAATTGTATAATGCTTGATACAATGTATTAATGTAAACAATCAGACAAAATCACAAGATACACAAACTGTCAAAATGTGAAATTTCAATTTTTACCGGGAAACGCTACCAACATAACTGATAAAAAAAACACCAACTCATATTTTTGACAACTCCTTTTTTAAAAAATCTAATTGTAAAATTACCTCAATAGAAAAAATAGTATAAAAAACATGTATCATAAGGCCTGTTGACGCACTCGTCCTCTGTAAAACTCGCCTGGTGGCTCGTTTTCCAAACTTGGATTCGTACGTTAACAGATTGCCTTATGATACTTGTGTTTTAATGTACTATTATTCAGTGTTCTCAATTATTATTGGTTATTTGCTATAGCAATGTTACTACAAAATAACAACTTTCTTACAAAACAGGGATAATTATCCAATTAAACAACAAGATCAAACTGCACCTATTTTTCCATCACTATTTACTTATGTAAAATGAAGTATAGTTCAGTTGAACTTAAATTACATGTCATAATATTGAAGATATACTGTGTAATTTGCACTTTCTTTCAACTGACAACTGGCAGATGATAGTCATTTCGTTTTTGTGTATTAAGTTTGCTCTGTGACCAATCAAAAGGCAGAATTTAAATCCCTCTCTAAACCAACGCTATTTTCTTATGTGAAATGAAGTATGATTAAAATTAAATGGCGCGGGGTATTGTGCTGTGCTGGCCACATCATATTTTTAATAAATTTGAGAGGGAGAAATATTATTTTGGGATAAAACCAATTCCGAATAAGGTTTATTTTTCTTTGAACACTCATTGTTTTAAATAAAAAGCACGGAGTATCGAAATAACACAAAAAATAACCAATGACCAACAACTAGTAATACACTGCTTGCGCGACCACATCAAAGTAACATTATTTTGATTATTTAACTAAAAAGAACAAGGGCAGA
Organism: Harpalus rubripes; assembly: GCA_963082715.1. Classification (NCBI taxonomy): domain Eukaryota; kingdom Metazoa; phylum Arthropoda; class Insecta; order Coleoptera; family Carabidae; genus Harpalus; species Harpalus rubripes. The sequence goes on from OY720448.1 coordinate 17,857,007, forward strand.
TGCAGATGTCAACGCTACACTTGAGCGTTCGGATTTGGATTGGATAAAGCGATAGAAAAAGTGGATTCCCCTAAAATGCCAAGAAACAAGAAATATCAAGAATTCTTGAAACAAGACAAGAATTACGTCACCAAGAAATGAGCAAGACAAGATATTTTTATTTTCTTGTCTTGAAAATCAAGCCAAGACAAGAAATTATCAAGACAAGATTTATTGTCTTCATGAAACACTATACTTATATATATATATATATATATATATATATATATATATATATATATATATATATATATATATATATATATATATATATATATACAGAGTGTTTCACGAAAACCGACCACCGTCATTATTTTCTTTATTATTATAGTTACAAAAAAATACTATAGAACAAAGTTGTACGAGACCAAGGGGGACATCCCATGAGAGATGAAAATATTTTTTTAAACCAGTGGTTCTCAAGTTATAACACAAAGTTATATTTTTTCAAATGGGATCCTACATATTGTTTATTCCTATTCGACAGCGTATTTTTTCTGAATTCAACCATGTATTAGTTTTATTTCTTTACATAATAAATATATTGAAAAAAATGAGATTGAAATTTAACAAAAAAATTATTTTTAATATTGTAATATGTACAGTAGGCTATGGATGAAAAACAATAATAAAAGAACAAAATGTGATCAAATAGAACATTACTTATTAAAAGTAATTAACAATTATTAATTTTTTAATTTAATTTTTTTCACTCTTGTTTTTCATCCATAGCCTACTGTACATAAATATTAAAAATAAATTTTTTGTTAAAAATACGCTATCGAATAGGAATAAAAAATATGTAGGATCCCATTTGAAAAAATATAACTTTGTGTTATAACTTGAGAACCACAAGTTTAAAAAAATATTTTCATCTCTCATGGGATGTCCCCCTTGGTCTCCTACAACTTTGTTCTATAGTATTTTTTTGTAACTATAATAATAAAGAAAATAATGACGGTGGTCGGTTTTCGTGAAACACCCTGTTTATATATAGAATAAGTAAATATGTAAGTATGTATTTAAATTAATAAAAATCAAATGGCTATGTCAGATTTTTTCAACTTGAACTTGAATACTTAAAACGTGATTATTCGATATGCGATTTTTAGCATGATTCCTATACGTCTCTTACCTGCGGCGACACATGTCAAGGTGTCAAGATATATAAAAATAGTAAACAATGACTCAAAACAGTCCTAGTTTAAACCGCATAATAAATTCTATGAATATGAATATGAATAGAACTCCGCGCCTGCAAGTCATTTAGAAAATATATTCAGTGTGCCCAATTCATTTTAGAAAACATATGATGCTATGCGTACAGTGCACTGAGTTTATTTCCCCAAGACAGTTTTGTAAACATAAACATCTATCTGATATAAAGCGACAATTTAATAAACACAAAGTGGCATAGCGTTTAATGAGTGTTTTAACTACACATAATTATCAGGCTGGTTGCGTCAGCCTGAGATGGTTTACGTTATTACGTTCTCTAACGTCATATGCGGGCAAAAAGGTTTCTGGAATGAAACTCACAGGTTTCCGAACTATATTTCATCATACTATCGATGTTGCACCATTGCAAATCATTTCGTATTCCGCACGTAAAACACATCCTTCTACAATTTTAGATAATTGGAAATTTTTGGGTCATTAGTCACAAATATGTAAAACTATAATTTATGTTTAATTACACAAAATAGATCTTTCTAGAAATATAATGACCATTAATATTTATGAAAATATATTTACTTGTATTTTTTAAGGAAAATTTTTCGCAGGAACTCGCTAGATAAAATTCATTGCCAAATTCTTTGCAATCCAATTCTTCAGCAGAAATTTCTCAGAAAAGAACTTTTCTCATGTTTATTGTTGTATGAAAGTTTTGCTAATCTAATCAAACAAATAATTTCATAATATTAAAAAAATTATAACTAACAATTTAAAAATTAAAGTTGCTATCAATTATTCTAAATTTAGTCCAGTCATTAGGTACTTTTTTGGTGCAAAAAGTTGAGGAGTTTTGAAACTTGGCAGGAGTGTATACTTGGTGGCCCTAAGTATGACGCTAAGTTTGTGACTTCGAGGGACCGCCGTTCGCGCCGCCATCATGAAAAATCTGATGTGGCCAGCACATAACTTCTCGCCAGATATTTTACCTGGTTGTACCGCATAAAACGAAAATATTTTTAAATACAGATACATATTCATGTCTCACTACAAAATAATTCTCATATATATATTTGCAAAATCTATGGGATATTCCTTTTCTTTTTCTTTATATTCGTCATTTTTTCGCAAATTCCTTTTATATTCTTTTTTACGTATATTCTTTTGCGTTGTTGACTTTTTATATATTTTCATAATCTTCATAATGATGTATAAATATTTTTGACAGTGGCATAGAAATATTTTTGACAGTGACATTTATGTGTCAATTACAAACATTTGAATTTCTTGCCTTGAAGTAGTTTGATCTGAGATTTTTTATATCAAATTATTTTATTGCATTCTTTATCTCTAAATCTATAGAAGATATAATAATGAATTTATATTTATCGAATTTATTTTTAATATAAGTATTTACATAAATTTTCGATAAATAATATTTGGAAGATTTTTTTCTTGTAACTACTACTTCCGGTTGTCCAATTGTTACCAAAACTTAATCAACTCTTCCCATTATTGTTAGATTGAAGAGTCCGTAATTAAAAATGTCTTATGTCTTATAGTATTTAAGAAATCGTGGATCCAACATCCACACACACATCCACACACACATACGGACATATCGTAAAAATGTTATAATCGGTTTCTGGGGACCCTAAAAGTGCTTATTCACTAAAATCTGGATATGCGATTTTTAGCATGAATTCAATATCTCTCTTAACGAGAGGTAAAAATGGTGGCCGAAAAAACAGTTTTTTGGCAGTAGCTTGCACTTTTTATACAAAAAGAACTCTTTCATTTTTGACCTAGGATGAACTGTCAAAGAGTTATGTTAAAAATAATTAACCAAAATACCAATTTATGAAAGAAATTTAAATTACACAAAAAATATGCAGTATTACGTATTTTATATTTATAATAGCTTTTACCACTTATACCAGTTTGAATTCGTCGTGGCATTGAATAGGGGATTCCATCATTTTTTTTATAATTTCATCAGAAAGTATAAGTAAAATTAAGACTATTGGTGAAACTCCGGTGAAAAAATTCCTATTAATAAGCGAGTTATGGTCCCCCGAAGTTTGAAAATATAGATGTGACGTCACGAATATAAGTTTTTATATAAAACTGTTTTCTTCGTGGATCTAAAATGTTCTTGAAATGTATGCTATATTTAAATTATATTTATAAAAAACAAATTAATATTGAAACAGTGACTACGTTTATCTCGACGTTTGAAGCCGCTTGAATTTAGTAAATCCCTTTTCAATCTTCGAAATAAACGATCGAGATTAATATTTCAAGCCGCTTGAAAATGTCAAGTCAAGCCTATAAAATAACAGGCTTGGACTTAAGTAGCGGCTTGACTTCTGTCGAAATAAACAGTGAAGCTTCAAATAATGTAACTACGCATGCGCACATCCGCAATATGTTGCAGTGTCACTAAATTCATATCTTTTGTTAGTTGTTTCCATTTTACTTCATTTTATAAAAGCCGCTACATAAAACTTAGTACAATTGTCGAAAAGCGAAGTGATGAAGAACCAAATATTTTTTTGTTTTAGAAAGAGAAGACAAATAACAACATGACAATTTTTAGATTTTGGGGTTATATACCCAGCATGAAATTAGATCATATACCTCTTCCTGTCTGTCTGCATAATCGAGTATTTAACTATCTTTTTTTAGTCGATACGAATTTAAAGAAGATTGAAAATAACTCAATCCTATTTTCAATCCGCTGAGATAAACTAGTAGGATTTTTCAAGTCATAATATACTTGAAGCCGCTTGAATTATCGAGATAAACGTAGTCACTGTACAAGTCTACATATATAATTGCAAGTGTATCAAAATTATTATTTCCGAAGTATTTCAATTATATCATTTTATTTCTTTATTAATATTCATTATTAATCATCTACTTTCACTATTTTTTACTAATTTCTCTTAATTCGATTGAGCTGTAATCCCCTATCAAATAATATTTTCTACAAATTTTCATATTTTTTATCAACCACTCTGACATGTTTAAAGATATGAAAACGCGGTTTGAAAATTTGATTTCGGCATGAAATTTTCTTTCATATCATGTATTGTACGATTTTAACGGTCAGCGGTTTACGAGTTACTAGCAACTTAAACTCACATGAAATTCTTTTAATATAATAAACATCTGCAAATCGGCCCATATCTCATATATCATATATCAACGACTTTCACACATATTAAATACGTAATATTGTTTATTTTTAGTCATATCAAAATTTTGGATACCTAGTCTACGAACAATTAACTTCCCTAATTCAACAAATGCCGTTTTCGAGTGTTCGAATCCGGGTCGAGAAACTTACACACCGTAGGGGTCTCTTTTGTTATGTTAGTTCAATTATACTCCTTAATTGAATGTACATGCCATAAATGATTGTTTGCGAATAGAGAGTATTAATTTTTAAATAGCATCCTTTACATCACGGTTTTTCAATTTGCTGGTCCGACACTTTAGTGGGTGGTAAAATAAATAAAGTGGATCAGGAAATAAACAGAAGATATTTTCTCTTTGGTTTATTACACATAGTTTTACTGGGCTGCAGTGTGAAATGCGATTTTTGTAATAGGTTGTACTAAAAAAGTTTAAAAACGTTGCTTTACATAATATATCACAAGAATATGGCGAAGAAATTATTTGCGAAGAATTGGTGAAAATTCTCATTCGAAAAATTTACAGGCAAACAATTTTACCATGAAGAATTAATATATCATTTTTTCTAAATAAATTAAATAAGATTTCTATTAGTAAACAATTCGTTTTTGGAACATTATATCATACTGGAATGATCAAATCTTTTAAACAAAACTAAAATATAATCAAAATTCATAGCACGCAAGTATTATACTCGTATGTTTTATTTTTATTTGAAATGCCGATTATGACTGAAAAAATATCAACTGACTAAATAAAAATTTCGTGTCTCTAATCTTATACACTAATACTATGTTCCGTAAGTCAACCAAAAAAACCAGTATCTTGATTCCGGGTACACCATGATTCCTGAATATTTTCATCCATTTCGGGACAGATTAACATTGAATCATATAACATTTAAAGTTGAAAACTTAACAAAAAAAAAAAATAAAAAATAACCAAATGAATGATAACGTTGAATATGACAACGAAATTGAACATTCTATTAAATTTAATGCCAATAATAATAACATAAACAACAATATATCAAATATAAATAATGTTTTCATACTTACATCTATAATCATTATTAGTATTACCACTAATGCGGTTTAGAAATTTGACATTGACGTATATCGTTTGATTTTGTTATGATGATGTTTGAAAGTAGCGGTAGTGAGGGTAAGAATACCAGAGAAACCAGGATTATTTTGTGGTTGCCGTGGTCCAACTTTTTACCTACTTTCCGCGTTCCAAATAGAAACCGGTAAATACGAGGTGCTACCCAAAAGTTACCGAACTTATTTTTTAAAAAAAGCTGTATTTATTAACACTTGAAACCAACAAATTATCTCCTTCAAAATAATCCCCACCTACAGTTATACACTTGTCCCACCTTTTTTCCACTGTTCAAAACACTTTTTGTAGTCATTTTTTTCAATAGCATTTAAGACCTCCTGCGATATAGTTTGAGTCTCCTCAACAGCCTCAAATCTCTGGCCTTTTAGCTTGGTTTTCATTTTTGGGAAGACGAAAAAGGCGCAAGGAGCTAGGTCTGGTGAGCAAGGGGGATGGGGAAGAACATTTCTTTGCGTGGATGTAAAAAATCTGTGGGCCGGTGCATTGTCGTGATGGAAATGCAAATTTTTGCTTGCCCAAAGTTCAGGACGCTTTCGTCTCACATTTTCCCTTAAACGCCTCAAAACGTCCACGTATAAGTTACCCGTTACTGTGGCACCCCTTAGCACAAATTCGGGGTGCACAACCCCGTTGCAGTCGAAAAAAAAAGAACATGGACTTCACATTGCTTTTGAGGAGATTCAAACTATATCGCAGGATGTCCTAAATGTTATTGAAAAAAATGACTACAAAAAGTGTTTTGAACAGTGGAAAAAAGATGGGACAAGTGTATAACTGTAGGTAGGGATTATTTTGAAGGAGATAATTTGTTGGTTTGAAGTTTTAATAAATACAGCTTTTTTAAAAAAATAAGTTCGGTAACTTTTGGGTAGCACCTCGTACATAATTTCAGGACTTTCGGAACACAAAACCGTAAACCTGATCGATCCGATTGCGTTACGGAACATACTATTACTATGGTTATGATGATATATGTCATATATTTATTTTGAATTGTCAAAATTCGTGAAATACGAGTGATCAAAAATAACTGATTCAGTTGTCAATACAATTCTGGATTTTTTTTTATTCCATAGATTATAAAACACCAGGCGAAAATACTATGACATGTCATTTTTACAATAAATACAAATAGATTATGCCAGAGCAAGGACCTGACAGCTAATGGGATTTTGAGTGATTGAAATACTTTAGATTATTGGTCGGTGGGTAATGTAAGAAAAAAAAATGCGGGTAAAGGAAATAACGATCATTTTAATAAATAAAAGTGTAAATGTACTCTAATTTAAATTCTCAAATGTCACTGTCAACATTGTCAACAGGAAGTAAATTTATGTATCAGTCTTACCAATTTCAAGTAATGTAATTTTATTGCCAACTGAATCAGTTACTTTCGAACACTAGAGTACGTGCACGTCATGTTGACAACCATGTCAAAATAAGCTGAGTGGAAGTAAACATCTGCTAGTAAGTAAAGGCGATTTCGGGCGACATACCCGTTCACTTCTTTGGATTACTTACGGTTAGTTACGGTATGATATGGTTAATGGTGGCGCCAAAAATCGTTGGTTCACTTGTTGACACCGTGCTTGGTGGTTATGTATATTCTGCAACATTTAAAACTGTCAAAAATAGTGTCTGACAATTAAAATGCATTAACGGAGAAAGATAGTTTTTTCCATATTTGTTCACAAAAGAGTCAACGAAAATAATGTCACCCTGTTTGACATAACACCACGACTCCGACTGTTTTGACTTTTGACATTTCAAAAAAAGACATGATAAAAAGAGATAGAAATAGTGAACAGAGAGCTGACCCGACTCGCAAACCCGTTCAGCTGTGAGCACTGATCCAAGCATACCGGGTATGTTGTTCCTAGCGCCCGAATGTGTGAACGTACCTGAACGCAACATACCACAAGTGAACGGTTGTCGCCCGAAATCGCCTTAATAATTTCAATTTTTGGCATCAAGGTGGACCTGCAGAGTCTGTATCTGAAGTGTGATATATTATGAGGTTTCGTTATAAAAGCCATTTTGTGTGACTAATACCCAAAATAACATATCTAAAATGAAAATATAATATAATAAATTTCTTCAAATATCAAAAAGTGAAAAGCATGTCACATGTCAATCGCATATTAGCATATGTGTACTTCCGCTCAGCTGATTTTGACATGGTTGTCAACGTGACGTTCACGTACTCTATCTGCTCTATACACAACAGAGTGCTCTATACACAACAGAGGATGTTATTTTCTTACGTGAAACGAAGTAAGAAAAAGACAAATAAATTAGTAAACTACTTGATTATCAGAAAATAGATTTAGACAATATTTATAAATTAATTTCTAGACCGCCAAATGCCTTTTGCTCATTTATTCAATTATTAATATTCTTCTTCTTAAGAATCACACTACCAACATTTTTGAATGTCAAGATTTTTTTAAATTTACAGCAAATTCCAACAAACATACATTTCAAACATAACCCTTTCCATTCTTATTTTCCCCGGTACTGACGTAAATAAATAAAACGCAAATATTTCAAGCTCGAAATCAATTTATTTTGATGTGAGAAAAATATCATTCACATTCAAAATATTGTAAACAAATTTTATTGAAATCGTGATGTTATTCTGTGTGATATTGTGTCCTCGTATTTCATTTTATTACATTGAATATATTTCTGCAGCTCGCATATGAGAATGAAATATAGGTACGTTCTTTGATGTTATGACTGCATAAAAGGAAAGAAATATCTGAATGCTTTTGCTGAAAAAATAAGAGTTTAAAAATAAATTTATTATTTGATTTTTAAATTTTCACCAAAGTACTGTATACAATTTATTAAATGGAATTCCATGAGCATAAATTTTATATTATTTTCAAATCGAACGCGCAAATATGTAGATTTTCAGAAAATAAAAAAATCTTATTTCAGTTCAGTTTGAAATTTTATGTTATGCAACCATTGTTTATTAAAATCTAAAAAAATCTGGACTTGTTTGGTTTTTGAAGTAATGGGTCCAACTTTTTTTGAATTTTTTATATCTTATGAAGAATTTAAAAATAGAAATTCCGTATTTTTTGTTTTCTTGAAATTATGCTTAATAACGCCTAAAATAATTATTAAAGTTTTGGCGCGAAAGTTGTGACGTTAGCGTCACTCCGTCATAAGTAGAGAGAACCGACATACGTTACCATTAATAAATTTGCAAGAATAAAAATACGTATCCATTACAAACTGTGATCAAAAATCTTTAGAGCTAATGGTAATAAATAAACGAGATAGTTATTATATCATTTCAAAATACTCGTATATATTTGTTTGATTTACTTACATGAATAGGTATAGGAGTAGTGTTAAATGATAATTTATGAAAAAATTCCAAAGTACTTACATATAAATAAAAATCAAGGAAGTAAAATTAATAATTTTTTTCTACAGTCTATATACAAAGTAGCCATTTGCGCTCTCTTTTGTCAACGCAAAATGTCACTTTGCCGCTCTAGAGCGACAAAGTAGAAAAAACGCTCGCTCCTCAAATTTCTAACTATACAATGTTGAGAAATGTTACTTGGCTATATTCTTAATGGAAACGTTTAGTCAGGAACTAATGACACTGTAGTTACACATTTATCTTCACAAATCAATCTGACATATAACTGCTCTGTCGGTATATTACATAACCAAACAAAATGCCGCACTGCTGTGAAAATAAAATATGGCGTTTATTTACAAAATCGAAAGTATAAAATGCTTAGATTAGATTGAAGCTATAGCTCAAGAAGAATGGAAAGTAACGATAAATTAAAATTAAATATAAAATAAATTGTGTGAACAGTTGTGCTGCCACCTGTAAAAGTTTGGCGTGAATGCTCCCAGTGGACATCTACTTTTCCACTGCACTAGTTTAATGTAAGAAAAAATAAAATAAAAAACATAATATTCATCACAAAATTGGCATTAATTTTTTGTAAAAATGAAAGCCAAAACAATATCTTGAAGTCATATTTGAATACGTTTCTATCTTCACTGCAAAACTGTTGAGTAGCACTGTAAATACAATGTGTACTTTTTATTATTTTTTTTTATGGCGGAGGACTGTAGAAAAAATCTTGTGTGTGTTTCGAGCGCAAATGGACATTGTCGATTTCGAGAGAATGCCGCGCTCCTGCGTCGCGCGTCAACAACCTCTCAATCGACAATGTCCCATTTTGCGCTCTTAATACACAAATAGCTATTGCTCGTTTCCATAATCAGGTTAATCATTCGTTTTAATTAATGTGACTTTAAGACTTTCTTTAATATAATATTGCAGGTTATTATACTAACCAAGTTCCATTATTATAATTAAAATAGTATTTAAACTATTTTCTATTTATAATTAAATACAACAATGAGAGTATTGATTACAATAATCAAAGCATAGTTTATAATAAAAACTAATCCAACATTTACATTCCTATTTACCAAATGATTACAACAATGACAAGTATTGAGATTACAATAATTAAAACATATAAATTATAATATAAATTTATTTAATAAGTAAATTTTCGTTTGATCTTAATAAAAAATTACTTGGATATATTAAATATGTGTATGTTAAGAGTATGTGTAAAGCCAATCGCGCATTTATGAGCAAAATATGCATGGTCCACTGTATAGTGACATTTTCACAGGGTAAATGGACGACTGTAATGACGCTGACGTCACAACATGGCGATCATTTTACGCTAAAATCTTTAATTACATTATTATAGGTATAAAAATACAAAATATATAGCAATTTTTATTTCGTTTTCATTTATTTATATTGAAATTTCATATGCGACATGTATTTTCTAAAAAGTCGAGGACTTGGACGGGCCCATTGTGAATTTGCAGATGAAATATTATTATTATGATATGAGAAATCTCTCATATGCATTTAAAGAAATAAATATACGGTTCTGTTTCCATAGGGAACGAAATAATTTTGTACCTAGACATTAATGCTTTTTCTGCATATAAATTAAATGATGTGTAAAAAGAGAGGGAAATATTTTAGGAAATCAGAAAATCATGAAATTTGTATAAGAGATTTTGACATTTGTAGGTTATGTACCTACACATTATGTCTGATTAAATTGTCACATATTTTGCTTGTCACAGTAAAGGTACGCATATTTCTTGTCCAAAAATCAAGCATTATAAATATTAATGTATTTCCCATGTCCACAACAATACTTAAGACCATTTTGTTAAGCTCGTTCATCTTTCACATAATCGTATAATCATAACCTATTTTTATTACAATTTCTGAAAAGTACCAAGTTTTAATAGTAACATGCAATTGTTACAAGTTATCAGTGTCGGACTGGGACATATTTCTGAGTGTGGCGATTTGGATTACCGGGCCCCCTATGTTAATAATAAAACAAAGTACACAGGCTGAACCCAAGAATCCGTGACGTTGACGATTAACTGGGGAAACAGATTTATAGTTTATAGGAATACTCCTTGCACGGGGATCTTAAGCAATATAAGAGTTATGATGTCGGGTAAATTAGACAAAAGTTACCCCATGAGAAGACAATTTTAAAGGTGTATCGTTATTTGAGAAAAAATACATACTAGATATAGACGAAAATAGTAAATTTTGAAATGGTTTATTGTTGAGAATAATAACAAAAAAAAAAATTTAAAGTATTTTATTTATTACCAAAGATAACTGTACTAGTTGTATAGAATTAGCAGTAATCCACTCGTAATATAAAAATCGCGTCTCAAACACGTATATTTTGGCCGAGATTTGGCACATAGATTAAATAACGCATATGCCAAGTATGCATTACGAAGTTAATGAATTTAAATATTAAAATTATAAATATATTATTATAATCATTTTTGGAACATTTTCTTTGTTGTAATCAAATCATATTAATAGTGAATACTATTAAAGATAAACTTTTTTTGTAGGTGTAATGTTTATATCTTTCACCCAGCACAATATAAAACATTAAAATCGTAAAAGTACACAAAAATTATGGCTCTAAAGGCCGTTTGCACCAACATAACATAATTTTGAAGCGTTTCTTAAATTGATTATATTACTTCGATATAAAATGACAAATGAATTACTATGCATTGTTGTTTCGATTTGCATATTTTGTCTATGGGTCGCTTAAAATTTAAGCCTTGTTGGTGCAATTGGGAATATTTAATTTTAAGTACAATCCCAAGAGTTAAGGCAAAAAATTGCTATTAAAATGACAGTTGCAGAATTTAACTCCTACCTTAGGTATTCTGTTTCGTGAATAGATCTCATACTAAAATTTTTAATCCGGAATAAAAATGGAGTTAGTTAACTCTGAATTTAATCATTTTTATGAATCTGGTAATGAAAGTCAAACGTCACACCAAACCACAAAGAACTTAAAAACTTAAATTTTATATCTACTACATGTAGATTTTGCACATGCCCGTTGAGCACGTATTTCTAGAATACATCAGTTAACGACCGGTGTGATGATGGGGTTTGGGATGAAGAGAGGGATAGAAGTAAATCTATATTAGCGTGTAGTTTTCTTTGACTTACGCTACGCTTGTTCTCTGCTTAAGGTAATCAGTTCTTTAAGATTTTTTTTTTGCCTTTATCATATTGAAAACTATTAACTAAGTACTAGATATGATAGTTACAAGTTTAGATCGGGCCCTTTTGCTCGCCGGGCCTGTGGCGATCACCACATCACCACAATGGCCAGTCCGACGCTGCAAGTTATAGATTCATTTTGGTAAATGAACTACAGATTGCACTATTCGATTAATACTATTACAATATTCAATAAAAGCAAGTTAATAGTTATTTATTATATGAGCGTATAATGTATAATATTAGTCACGAAAGAAAAAGATATTTAACAAGTTTATTAAGTTTAAACAAGTTTGGTATATACCTACTACAAGTGAAATACTTTGTAATTATTAAGTAGTCATTTCGATACCATGATTAACACACATCACTCTGAAATTTTAATAATAGTTATTTATTATATAAGTGTGGAATGTATCATATTAGTCATGAAAGAAAAAGTTTAGCCACGTAGCCCGTAGGGTGAGTGGCTAATTTTCTTTAGTGACTAATATACATTCCACACGTGCGTATTACGTTTTATCCAACACTTTCATAAAAACTTCTTAAATCATTTTTAAGTTTTCATCCATCCTTTGACACAATTCAATTGATGTAGTATTTTAAATTACAAAGTAGCCATTGAATGGTTGTTATGGTTTTGTTACAAGATTATTAGAAAAAAAATCTGATGTGGCCAGCACATTACCTTCCGTCAGTTCTATGTATTTTGTACAAATTTCATACGGAAAGTTCCTTGCTAAATTAAATATTCTATTTCTTGTACATTACCTTCCCGGAGTTGCATGTATTTTATGCAAATTTCATACAGAAAATTATTATTTTGTGACGTTTTCTATATACAGAGTAATGTATCTGCAGAAATAAGAGATTTATTATTATTATTATTTCTTGTACATTACCTTAAAGCAGTTGTATGTATTTTATACAAATTCCATACAGAAAGCAAAAGATCCTATATTTCCAGTAAAAATTGTAAGACAAACACACTATGTCAATTTCACTTGACACTGACATCTTTCAACCAGAATTTTCTTAATATAGTAGCTGTTTTCATAGCTATGGCTACTTTATGAAATTTAATTTCTTTATAATTTTTTAACTCTATATCCATTTAATATTAAGTATAAAATGCAGTCAAATCGTACAGAGAATAAAATATACTTTAATATTTATAATAACATCAAATGTGAAAAAATTATATTTAACATAGTTTTTTCAAGAAAAACTGTTAAAATCTTCAAATGATGGTACTTCCGGTTGACCAATTGTAACCAAAATCTAATCAGCTCTTCATATGGATGTAACGAAGAAGTATACGAAAAAATGATAATTTTTGTAACTGTAGTATTAGAGTTATCACAGACGAAAATTTTGTTACACACACACACACACACACACACACACACACACACACACACACACACACACACATCCACACACACACACACACACACACACATACAGACATCATCGTAAAAATAGTAAATTCGTATTCTAGGGACCCTAAAACGTGCTTATTGATTAAAAACTCATCATCGAATTTTTTGACCAAAGACAATACCTTCCTTACCTAAAGGTGACGGAAGGTAAAAATTGCTGTAGTAATTATTGGCGATAGACTATAAGAAATATTTGTTGTGATTACTAAAATTAGTCAAATATTGATATAGTATCACAACAACATTTTAGTAATCACAACAAAAATAGTATACCTCATTGTAACCAATCGCGAAAGAGTGTTGCTGTGATCCTGGTATTATATTGGGATTGGATAACGAAAAGTGGAGTTATATCCCTAACACTTTCCTGTTAGTAGTGAGTTATAAATGACATTAGATTTGTGTAATATATCAGAAATTTACCTATAAAAAAAATTATTTCGTACCCCATTGTATAGTAAATAAATATATGTAACTTTTTTATTTAAAACATTTTTCTTAATTACTGATAGTATAGAAGTAATTTCAAAATGAAAAAATTGACCAAATTTAGTTTTCCGCTATTATCTAGTGCCCTATGAATTTTTTTGGAAAAACAAAAGCACATCTTAGATGGCCCCCTATAGGTGCACAAAAAGTTCCATTTAATTGACATTGTATCTCTTATAGTTCTCGAGATCCCAATGGTGGCAGCTCTAAATGGGACATGGGACACACTGTATACTTGTAGTTGTAAAAATACAACTATATAAATACTACGAAACGAATTAATGAAATATGATTAAAGGTTATGTTCAACATAATTGAAGGGGGGACAATGAAATATTTAAGGTTCATCGCATTTTGCACAAAATATAATAATAATATTAATCTGGACCAAACGGAAATGGCATTTCTGTTTTGCTTATTTATTTGATATTCAGGATATCACAAAACAAATTTATTTTGCAATGTGTAAAGTGTGATTATTGATTATGATTCGCTGATTTTTTTCCAGTGTGCAGTGACCGACATTGTGTTTGTATCGCGATGAGTCATGGCGTTATGATTATATTATTAAAATAATAATCGAAAGGAACTCGCCGTTACGGTTAGTAAGAATTACGAAATTTCCATTTTTGCTACAGTTGCTGGCATATAATTATTCAAATATACTTAATTGCCAGAAAGTAAATAAATAAAGAGGATTCATCTACAATAAAAGTCAGCTGACGAGAAAGTAAATAAACATACATTTAACTCATTTAAGAATTTAAACAGTAATAAATATAAATATTTACTATTTATGACGTCATAATGTCATCATTAATTTGCAATGCAGTATTTTACTATGTTTAATTATGTTATAAGAAAAGATAAGCTGAATGCAGTAGTTCCCAACCTATGGTTCGAAGAAGACCAAATGAATATAAATAATTTGATCTTGTTTTAAATTAGTACACTACGTTAGCATGCACTAAATTTTGACACCCAAGCGCACGCATTGGTCTGAGGGACCATTCGACTAAAAAACGATGTATGTAGCCTTATCGATAAAATAAGCAACAGTAATTGTTAAAGGCTTATAAATTAAATGTAAATTATGTTTGAGTTTTTATAAATTATTAATACATTGACTGGTAGCACGAGTCTGTTTTAACTAAAACCATGCTAACGACATGGCACATACTTGATTGAATGCGTTTATAGCAAATGTATTCGTTCACATCAAAAAATTAAGAAAATTACTAGTAGTGCAGTGGCAATGGCAGCGGTAGAAGTTTGCAAACTCCAATCTTCTACGTTACTACCTCTACCGCTTAAATATTTGACGGTTGTTGAAATATGAGAAAATAAGCAATAGCAAAAAGATTATTTTGTTGAGTGAATTTTACATTTGGGCGTTTAAATATAAATATGGAAATATTTGTTAAGGTAATGAAACATGATATAACGTTCGGATTCTGAATCAAACAAATTAATTTCTTCTGTCATTTTAATATGAAATGCTTACAAATAAGACAACAGGCATTCACATTGACGTGACATTGACATCTTCTTGCTAAAAAGAAAGCGGCTCCATATAGAAACTATAATTACAAACGGAAATAATTTTTCCTTTAAATTTCATACGCTACCTATGCTACTAATTCTTACACTGTCGCTATATTTTTATTTTAAATGAGCCTTTACTCATGTCACTACCACTGCCACTAATTCTATCGCTACTATATTTTTTTTTTGTTTAGAATGAT
Organism: Harpalus rubripes; assembly: GCA_963082715.1. NCBI lineage: Eukaryota > Metazoa > Arthropoda > Insecta > Coleoptera > Carabidae > Harpalus > Harpalus rubripes. The sequence continues at coordinate 17,872,858 of OY720448.1, forward strand.
AATTAACACTTCTGGTTCTTGTTTAACCGGAAACATTCCCAAATTTTTATTTTAAATGGAATACTTACCATATTTTTTATTTTACCAGTGAATAAAGCAGAAAAAATTAAATATGAAACAATAATCATCCATTTCCGGCATAAATCAACTATTTTTTTTCTAAAAACGGCTGTAATTTCGTGAATGGATTTAGTGAAAGACGATTGTTAAAATATTAAATAGTTTGCAAACTATAAGCGATTGAAAGTGTGAGGGACGTTTCATTTTCTAAGCAATGTATTGATTGCCTGACAATAAAAAAGAGAAGCGCGCTCGACCATTGTTGAGGATTTTGAAACGTTGCACCGCTTATAGCCAGTTGTACCGATTATATTATTATTATTCAGAGAATTACTGTTTGAAATTTGAATTGTAGTAGATAGGTCTTAATGTTTACATGAATTATTTCCAATTTAAAAAGATTTTCAATAAAAATCCTATAAAAAATAAATATTTCATTTAAATGTACAATTGTCGTAATAATAGGTATGGAGATTTTTGTATGAATTTAATTTACCTATTTATTTGTTTCTATTTTTGTTTCAATTCCATGGCTATTTGATATTTTCAACGTAATTTTCAATATTTTCTTATTTAATTTGTGTCGTTACAAAGCATGTAAAAGTAATTCTGTTTATTGATTTAGATGCAGAATTTTATGCTCTACAACATTTATTTGAAGCATTTTTGTCTAAAATAATTTGGGGAGCAATGCGCACGAAAAAACTGTTTTTCTCATATGAATCGCCTATGTACACAGGTATGATGTTCCACCCGGTATACATATATATATATATATATATATATATATATATGCCATGTGTGTACGACAAAGATGCTAGATAAAAGTTTTGTAATTCTTGCATCAGAAATTGATGACGTGGGGATCAACTGGGAGATATAGAGTGTATATATATATATATATATATATATATATATATATATATATATATATATATATATATATATATATATATATATATTTAACAAACAGTTAATATTTAACTATAAGCGGTGCAACTGCCCATTAGCCATGAAACATACTGTATATAATATAAAAATTAATACTTATCATGTTATTATTACGTTCAAATTTCATTGTCACCTGGTAATTATTTATCATAGTGTCTTTGAATATAGAAATATACGTCTATGAAATTAACAAAAATATAGAATGATTTAACCCAGGAATTCATCCTTTCATTCATTCATTCATTCCTAAAAATTGGTTGTTTGCAATTATTACTTTTGTTGGAAAAGTGTTTCATGGATTGAAGAAAGGTGAGAATCATTGCTAATCATTGGCCTAATTTTGTCGTCTCTGAAATTAATATTATAGTTTGTAATTGTATGGTACATATCTAAATCAAAATAATTCATATATGCAATATTATAACATATAATATACATAATGGTGCATTGTTTATATTAAAAAGGAATGACCTGCAATTAACACACATTACTGCCTATGTTCCACTGATACATGAATAATTTATTAGTCTCACCATCCAATTTGATTATCAACCAAAAATACATCAGATTCACGATCTCCGTAATATTTTTGGTATAGGTTTTGGAACTTTACCTACCTTGTTTGACATATACGAGATTTTCTAAGAAATCTAACTACCCAAGAGGTATTACTGTGTTATTATTGTTATTATGAATTATTTATTATTTATTAAAATGAGTAGGTTCACTGCATATTAATACATTAAAAACCTGATGTGGCCAACACAATACCTCTCGCTATTTAGATTTTATTAATTTAAATATACATACTTACATATTTAGTTATGCTGGAAACTGTATTAAGATCCATTCCATATAACTATGGTTCTATTTACTATTTTCTTTTTAAAACGTTACTATGATTAATTTGAAATGATTAGTTCTTTGACAGTGACATTTATCTGTGTAATCAAGGAGTTGTGCTTGTTTAAAGCGTAGGCTCCGGGATTTAAATTATAGTTTTTTAATTTATTCATAAAATATATACAAAAAGTATTTATGCAAATCTGTAGACAATTTAATAATCTTTAATTTTTATAACAACACAAATCTCGAAAAAATAACATTTGAAGGTATTTTTGGAAGAAAAAGTATTTTGAGCTTCAAATACATTTTATGTCGAGAATACCAAATACTTATACTCGAATATCAAAATTATTTGAGTCATGAGCGATATTAAAATGAGGTAGCTCTTTGCAAAAACAACATTAGTTTTTTTTTAAATTTGGGATAATCAAAGAAAAAAAAATCTAGCTTCCTTACTGTTAACGATGTAGCTTCGAGAAAATACACAGATAATATATATGTAGATGCGTTTATTTTTTACTATTTTCAGTCATCACCCTAATTGAGATGTAAAAGAAAAAGATACCGCCAATTTTGTTTCAGTATAACATAGTACACTGGCTTGCAATAAAATCGCGTACACCTTAAAAATCAAGTAACCGAGTTATTGTAATTTTTTAACTGTGTAAAGAAGGTAAAAACTGACAATGTTGTCACTGTCATCACTATTTGATCTATTATGGAGCTAGTTCTTAATTGTGTTAAATTTACCTACTATTAAATTACAAATATATTCCAGAAAAATGAAAGAACAACCAAGTATGTATTTAAATTTATGTTAATTTTGACATCTAAATTGACACTAGTGACAGTGGCAAGTTAAAAATCAAGATCGACTCAATACAGCAAAAAATAGGTGTACGCGATTTTTTTGCAAGCCAGTGTTCCTACCTACTTTTAAATTACTAATGGCTCGAGTCTGAACCCATATTACATCGATGTAAGCGCTGTAAGCCCTGTGTGAATCCATGGTAACCAGGATGTAGTAAAAATGCTATTCTGAGCAATACATCGGCGCTGTAAAATTTACATCGGCTCTTTCTCGCGACGGAACGCATACAGTTGTCGAATTATTTAAAAAATAAATAAAATTTTTGGCAAGATGAATAATGATGTACCATTATTTATTTTTTTATTAATTGCAGAAGAGTTTCGAGGGTAATTTTATAATAATTAAAATGCGTTATATAATTTAAAAATAAATTTTATAAATTCCGGAAATCAAACGAGAAATACATGCGTGCATGCAGAAAATATTAGTTTTTTCACAAAATTTAGATATGCTAGTGATAGGATGAATTGAGCTCCCATATCCAGAAGACTTTTTAACTTTGCGGATAAATCTTTCCTCTTGTTTATTAAATAATTTTCCGACATTTTCGGATTAATTGTTTCATTGCGAAACATATAAACCTTCTTCATTTAACTTATATACATATATTGCATATTGGTCATCTGTTACGTTTTCTTTTCTTTAATTTTCTGATAAAAAAAGGTGTTTAGTATTACTTGATTTGTTTTACCCTCTATTAACAAAGTATTATAATAAATATATAATATAAAACTAACGTTTTACAAGATAACTGCATATTTTCCATCATCTTGCAGACTTGCAGTTGACATGAATGATACTAATGACAGTTCACAAAATAATCATTAAGTTAGCTGCAATAAGTAAGCGCTGTAGCACCCGCTGTAGATCACTTACATACAGCAGTGCATTGAGAATAGGCATTTTTCAGTGCGACGTAATTTTTTTTAACAAATGTAGCCTTACATTGCTTTAGTTTAGAATCGAGGCATAATAGGATGTAAGGAAGTTCACTTACATTTACAAATTGTTAATTGTACTTTACTCTTTAATTAGTTTTTATTGATTTCTCCAGAACTATACAATTAACGGAACCTTTTCCTTGTACATCTCATCGCTTCATTTTTATATCCCTGTTGTCAATTCTTTGATACTTGGGCGATGTGCTCATTTCCTTGCGTAGACTAAGAAAGGATCTCTTGCGCCTATTTTATTGTACAGCACTGTTATCACCAAAAATAACTTTTTGTTTCAAATTATCAGAATCCATACAAACTGAGTATTCTATTATTCATGAAAGATGACTATTCAAGGTCATTTGTGAGCCGTCTGATAAAATATTACTTGCAGATAACTTCATTGCATTTCGTTTGCATAGGCGTGCAACTTGAAATATTTATGGATACATTTTAACTGAAAAAATAAATATCATGTGGATACGGGTCACAAATTTGTTTTTGACAATATAAATTTTTTAGATAAAGTCCTCTATGAAAAACAAAGACTAATCAACGAAACTTTGCACATTAACTCTGAACAAAATTCAGTTAATAATCAAACAGATTTTGCCGGAAATTTAATATACGCGCGTAATTTCATAGGGAAATTTGTATAACCCATTTTTCACTACATTTTGGTCCCGTCTCAACATTTGCTGGCTGACTCTTGGTCAAGCAACATGTGTCAGTACACAATGTGTTACAATTTGTTATTGTTTAACAATTATACATCATCATGTTAAATACTTGGATTCTGTTATCTTCAATTATTAAGAATTTGTATAATATATGCTGAAGATGAAATAAGTTGATTTCGAAACGTCCAAATTTAATAAAGTAATTTCTTCGCGACTTTTGACGGGTCAGATAAGCTTTTTTATTTAATTATCCCTAAAAACTTGTTGTCAACGACCCTACATCACCCAATACAAGGTGAAAAAATAAAAGTAATTTATTTGAAAATTATGTTTCTTTCTAAATAATGCCTCTCTGAAAGATTTATGTTCTTCACTTATGTTTTTGCAAAATACAAAAACATAGACTTAACTTATAAACCAAGGAATAATAATTTGATTTAAACGTCAACGCCACTGAGTAAATATTAGCACAGAGGGGAGTGTAGTAGATAATTAGGTATCTGTAATTCTACGACATACGTCATTATTATTTATAGTGTGTTAGAAAGTAATGCCACTGTTTACGTATATCTGTTACACCACATAAATTAAATAGACATAGGTCAAATAATCTTTCTCTTTCTAATACAAAATGTTGCTAAGCTACTGCTATAAAGTGATGTGTATTCTTTCTTCGAACAAATGACCTTGAATAGTCATCTTTCGTGAATAATAGTGTAGAAAAGATGTTGCTACAATGTGCAATGTACAGGTTTTTGAGAACATGAATGCACATATAATAATATATGTAAATAATGCAAGCTTAAATTTGCAAGGGGACATTTTGACCGCTACACGACCTCTCCTGGTATTAATACAAAAGTTCGTTATATCATTACATTCCAAGGCAACAATTTGCAAACCTACATCTTATACATTAAATTTTCAAAAACTTGTTTGTGTAACAATATCTTATCTCTTTTTAGTCGAATACAAATACAATACAAAGCCTATTCTACCTGAGATGTTATTTACAGAAATACTCGTTCGTTAGCATATTTAAAATCTGTGAAAAACTTGATTTTGCATTCGGTTTTTCGCATGCATAATCAGGAATGTACGTGATGTTTCTAGATTGTTCCCGCATAGCTCTCAATAATAAATCAAACAAAAATCAATCACTAATTCTGGAACATTTGTTTTCAGTCACGTAACATTGTTTACAATTTATAAATAAGTTCGTGTTTAGAATATTATAGAAAAGTCAACAGGTTACTGTATTTAGTTGGTCATTTTTAATCGAAAGTGACATACGAATTTGGGTCACTCTATAGCTGCTACTACACTGGAGGTTATCTACCTGCGTTTACTTGTTGCAATGAATCATAGAAAACATTGTTTTGAACGTTACTTGCTTGCCAGTTTCATCAGATAAATTATGCTAGTCATTTTAATAATTCAACAAGAAATTAGAACACTTTATTAAAATTTTATACATAATTACAGAAGAGACCTGTTTATCCGGTTAATCTTGTATGACCGTATAATCCGGAACATAATGAAAATAACATAATTAAATGAAAAAAGGGGTGTTTTATTATATTATAAATTAAACTTATCTAATTAATTTTTTAATGTGCATGCGGTAATGTACAATATGTAATATACTCGTGTACATACATGTAAGTAAATAAAAAATATAAAATTACTTTGTATTTAGCAATTAGCTTTACGAGGTGGTATTATTTAATATCTAACTGAGAGCTAATATTTTTTGACCGGGGTGATAGTATCTGTCTGACTTCATTTCCGGCAAATATATCACATTCAATTAACAGAAAAAAATATTTAAAAGTGGCGCTTTGATTTTTCAAATCTTACCTTTGTGTTTAGCATTATAGTCTAGTGGTTAACAAGTTGGTTTTTATCTCCCGCTACCCTTGGTAAGGCCGGTAGGTATCGTGCTAAAAATCGCATATCGAGATTTTGAAAATGACCACGTTTAAAGTCCCTAGAATCCAATTTTTACGATGATGTCTGTGTGTGTATGTGTACGTATGTGTGTGTGGATCCTTCACTCTACTCAAATACTATCATTCTGAAAATTTTGAAACCTTGTATTTCTACCGTAAAATATGGGAAATGACCATTAAATTTTGGTATATATCAGATAACCGGAAATGGCACTTTACTTAAAGCTCAAAATAGATTTTCTTCGAAAAATACCTTCAAAGGTTATTTTTTCAAGATTTGTGTTCTTATAAAAATTAAAGATTATTAAATTTTCTACAGATTTGTATAAATACTGTTTCTATATAATTTATGGACAAATTTATAAAATAGCGGGAGGTTTGCTGTTGGCCACATCAGATATTTTTGCTAAAGTTTATAAATTCAAATCGAGGTTCAAATCCCACAAGTAAAAATGTTTTGCATTTTTTATTATTTTGTATTGATGTAAATTATGCATACAATGCAATTGTTTGGTTATATTGTAAGTCGTTTATTGTAAAATGCATTGTTGTACTCTGTTTAAAGTTACTAATGTTTATAGAATTGTTGTTTACCTCCAAGGTATTGCGCGGTCGAGTGGCTAGTATTATCGACCAGCGCGCTTGGGATCGTAGGTTCAATCCTCCGAGGGGTTGATCACTTGCGAAAAAACCGTACAATTCAATTCTAATTCCACTAATTCCTCTAATTCCTAACCAATTCCACTAATTACCAGGTAATTCCTCTAATTCCCAACTAATCCCTTTAATTCCCAACTAATTCCTCTAATTCCCAGGTAATTCCTCTAATTCCTATTCGATTTTCTTTAATTCCAGGAGTAATTCCCCGTTATAGAAAATTGAAGATAATATATTAAACAAGGAAAAACAAATAAGTAATATTTCTTAAGTACATATTTATTTTTTAACAAACGCAATATACAGTACGTTGTATATACTAAATACAAAATAGAGTTTATTTAAATAGAACATAATGATGAAATATTTTAAAATTAATAAGTATTTATTTTAATTTTGGAATCTTCGCGGTCTGTGTGTGCTTATTCTTTTACTCTCTTTGCAAAGTAACCAGCAAAGTGTACTTTGTTAACAATAATTTTCGAACCATTTTTAATTTTTAAATTCAATAATCGAGAATTTTGTGTAACATTTTTTTCTTTATTTTACGTTAATTCACTATTTAAGTGGAATAAAATAGCATCACCTCAGTGCGACTGTAGTGCTGCCCGCCAGACTATAGAACATACTACAATCTGCGGAAGTGTCCAGGCAGCAACAGAGATTTCTGCGAGGTAACAACCGTGGCACAGAAATGGTTAGAAAATTTGGACATCACTATGTAGTATTTATTTATTCCTTTTACATCATTACTTTTTATATCATATTCTGTTTTTATTATATGTATATGCCATACGTTAAATTAAATTCATTATATTTTTTACCTCTATATCATCAAAATTTATTTCATCGCCATCTTCATAAGTATTTGCTTGGATGCCTCAAGAATGGACCTTTTCAATTTAACGGCTGTCTCTTTCTATCGCTCCAAATAGTAAGAAAATGGCGCGAACAACAGCTCTGTCAAACGAACCGTCAAAAATATTAAAGTCATTAAAATACCTGTATTCTCAGTTAGACATTTTAACTTTAATAAAAGCTTTTGTAACTTATTTCGATAAGATTTTTTAAAGTTATTTGAGATATTCTCACATTTTACGTCTAATTTTTTTAGAAACAAACGCCATAGATCTCAGTTCTTACTATGCGCAGATCCCCATTGCGCATATCTTCTATCTCTTTAAATTGAAAAGGTCCATTCCCTCAAGACAAACATTTTTCTCCACTCACTTTTCTTGTATTAAATTTGGAAATTAATTTCATATTCCTACCTACATAATATATAGTAAATCCCTTCGATACAAATACTAAATTACAAAAAGAGCGGATTAAAAAATGTGAAAAATTTAAAAATATCTATAACTTATTGTACTAAAATATTTTTTTGTAATTTTAGTGAATTCTCCTAAAATTCTAGTTATTTCCTGGGTAATTCCTACAATTCCTAACGAATTCCTTCAATTCCTAGGGAATTCCTCTAATTCCGTGTTAATTCCTCTAATTCCATATTAATTCCTCTAATTCCTAGCTAATTCATGCTAATTCCTAGTCAAGTGTACAACTAATTCCCAAGTGATTAGCCCCTCGCAATCCTCGGTTCAATCCCACACTAGTTTGTTTTTTTTATATTTTTATTTAAAATAGCAAGTATTTACAGAATGATTAGAATCTTGTTTAATCTTATTTTGTAGTTTTTAACGGTTTTTCGAGGTATAAATACGGGACCAAGTGAAAGTTTTAGCAGAGAGAGTGAGTGCTCTCTTGGGTGCACGGTGTGTGCCGTCTTTCGCGAACCTGGTGCGTGCCATGCGAGCAAGTGTAGGACCTTGGCTGCCTCTGACTCAGTCCTGTTGGTGTGTGACAGCAGCCCGTGAGAGAGTGCAGATACGGATACCGCCGTAGCCGGATATTTCTGTAAAGTGGGGTTTGCCACTGTTTTCCGTAATCACGATTGTCGATGAGTGTTGGTGTGTGCCAACACGGTCTCGTTTCCGTTCCGAAATCGCGATTGTTGATGAGTGATGAGGTGTTGTCGAGTGACCTTAAACTTTACCTTAAAAACGCATCAGAGCAAACTTGTTCAAAACAAACACGGCGTTTTTGATTAAATTATAATTATTATTCTAAGTAAGGCTCGGGCAACACTGCGTTTTGGCGGGACCGGTTCAACGGGACCGGTTTAACGGGACCGGTTTACCGGGAAGACAACAACTAAGGCTTGGGCCACACTATGCGTTTTGGCGGGACCGGTTTAACGGGACCGTTTGACCGGGAAGACAATAACTTATTGTTTTAAATGAATGCGTCCACACCGATGCGGTTGCGGTCCGGTTGCCGCTACTACCGCAGCATGTTGCGGTTTGACGGGACGGTCAATTTGCCGCATGACAACTACAACACATTAGAGATAATGCGAGCGTTCTGAAGGGTCCAGTTTTGTTTTTTAACAGACAACGTATACTATTTGGGCTCTGCAATGATCAGATGTTGGCCCGACTGTGTTCGAATCGGGTTGTCATTGCTGCCGTCCTGTTTAGCGGGATATATGTAGACGCTGTACGATCCATCCCGTTTAACCGGATGCGGTTTTGCCGGTCCTGCCAAAACGCATAGTATGGCCCGGGCCTTATTGTTTTAAATGAATGCGTCCACACCGATGCGGTTGCGGTCCGGTAGCCGGATACTACCGCAGCATGTTGCGGTTTGACGGGACGGTCAATTTGCCGCATGACAACTATAACACATTGGAGATAATGCGAGCGTTCAAAAGGGTCTGGTTATGTTTTTTAATAGACAACGTATATTATTTGGGCTGTGCACTGATCAGATGTTGGCCCGACTGTGTCCGAATTGTATTGCCATTGCTGTCGTCCTGTTTAGCGGGATATATGTGGACACTGTACGATCCATCTCGTTTAACCGGATGCGCTTTGACCGGTCCCGCCAAAACGCATAATGTGGCCCGGGCCTAATATTCTTTGAAAATAATTGAATACAGTATAAAAAAAAAAAATTTATACGACACACGGCCGGTAGCTATATTACGATTTCGCTGTTCACGTGTCTCTCCCTACCGAGCTCGACCTATGATATGCTAACTCGCCTAATGACCTAAAATAGCTATTATAAACTCTTATCCTTAATTGCCGGCGTCCGTTATAAATCTAAACGGCCGTTATAGATCTCTCTTCACTTATGCACGTGTTTAGTTCTGTTAAATCATATTAATGGTAGGTATGGTATTACGAAAAAATATTAAATATCGCTTTTGCACAACTTTTGTTATTACAAATATTAAAAAAATATGTGTTTCTATAAAATTATCAATAAAAAGATCTTGGTTTTTATTACATTAACAATTAATAATGTAAACTGTTTTATCTTAAATTTACATTTACCATTGATTCTTTGTAATAAAAAAGACAAATGTTCAGGTAACCAGACATCCTCCAGCGAGGAGGACATTCCCGTCTAAGATGTGTCCTTATGGAAATTATGCCTTCATTTAAAACAACAGTTTTCCTTCAATATTTAAAATTAACAAATACATGTTTATATTATTATTTTTATTAGTATTATTATTGTTATTATTATTAATATTATTATTAATATTATTGTTATTATTATTATTATTATTATTATTATTATTATTATTATTATTATTATTATTCAATACATACGAGTATAATGATATTTGACTTCTTACTTGGTCTGATAGATAAAGCGACTTTCATTTTTTAAACAATCGCATAATGTATCTATTTTTAACATGTCTTTAAATTATGTTTACTGGGTTACCAAATTTAAAAATATGTATTAGCAGCAAAAAATGCAAAATTTCATAAAATTCTATGTGCGGTCAAATTACATTCAAATTTAAAAAAAACAATGCAAGCTAATAAATTGTATTTGTCATAAAATACAAGTTTCTCGTGATTGTTCAGTTATATTGATTATAAACGCTGTATTTCTAGTATTTGGCAACTAAAAGGAATAGGATCTATTTTTACTCGAGGAATAAGATCTAAGTTTGTTACACTCATTATAAATAAGCCTGAATATGTAAGCTGTTTTCAAGAAAAGAAATACTAAATATATAATAATTATATACTTTACAAAAGAATGAGTTTGGCAGGTGCTAATATGACGTAGTAATGATCTGTATACATTTTATAGCATCTGCTAAACGAATGTGACATTATATTTTTTGTTAATACACACATGTAATGAAAAGTCAATTGACGTCATAAAATAAAATAACTAATTGGAAATACTACTTTCTACTACATCATTTTATCTTGTTACATCAAAAATATGAATATTTTAATTACGAGAACTTGTAAGTAGGTACTTATTAATATAACTTGGAAATTTTATATATATAACACTTATGCCTACATTAATACTTGAGGAAGTTAAACGATAAGATACTTTTGTTTCTAATTATATACGTTACTATAATTGTGAGAATTAAATACTTGTTCAAAGGATACAATATATAAGTTATGTAATTTATAATTAAAATATAATCAGTCATAACACTAACACTATACAGGTGTCTACATTTTATCCGAACATAGGAAATTCATTGTTTAAATTTTGATTTGGCGATATCTCTTTACCTAGTAATTTCAGAAAAAAAAGAGTAAGGAAAAAATGTTTAGAATGAAAAAGTGCAACTTGAAATGGAAGTTTTCACTACGTACTTTTGCTGAACTTCTGTACTTTTGCTTTATGTAAGTAATTTCTATTGTATAATTGTACATTATTTTTATTGATGTGATAATAATTGCCATTTTTATTGTATTATCCTTTGTAGCAACAGACTTGATGATCGATGTTTTAAGGTTCGAAACCGGTAGTATATATCATTAAATAAACGTAAAGGAAGACTATTTTATTCTTTTCTTATTCATATAGTATGACTAGCGAATGAAAGTTGACGTTTAAATTATTTTTTTCACTACTAGCCTACAAACATACCATTATTGACTTGTTATTGAGTTGTAAAATTGTTTTTCTCTACCGCTTCCTTAGCAACGCTTAACAACGGTCAATAATGAATTATTATTGACCATGGTTAATTATGCGAACTGTCACTTTTTAAAGAACTTCAAGCTTCTGAATTTATTTAACTTATTAAACGCAAAGAAAACATATTTAAATTTGTCGCCTAATTTCAAGTTGGCAATAGTTAAATTTCAGATTAAAAATCTTAATATTCTACGATCTTATTTCTTATCAAATTTTTCGTGCGTTCATATTATATTTACAATGCGAAATGTTAATATAGGTATTTATTTATTGTTAAATCTATGAAAAGGTAAGTGTTTATTGTAACATTATTTCAATTTTCTTACATTGTACATTTTTTTAGGGTTATAATTACATTCTACAAGCGCCAGCCACTCCAATCACAAAAATAGCCTAAGAAAGTATGAATTAGTAAGTTTTTGGAATTTTATTACCACAACAGGATACCTTCGTTGATAGGAAGACTTCATCTGGCGCTTCTATGAGAAATTTATTAATTTCTTCTTTAGAAAATACAGATGACTTTTTTGGCTTATATGTAGCATTTTGGCGCTTTAAAAATGCAAGTAACTTAAAATATTTTGAAATGTCTATATTTTCTTTTAATGAAATAGTCGATTTCAGCATGGAAAATATGGCCCATAAACTTGAAGCCTTTTTATTGTGTGCTTGCTCCTGGAAATATATTAGGAATACATTTTCCGAGATTTTAGTCACCCTTTTTATTAGACACCATTCTTTAAAACTTGTATACACTTTCATATATATCGGTTTAGATTTTTCTGGCAGCAATGTATCAAACTGCACATTTTGTGCCGCTTCTTTAATTTCCGGAGGAGTACAATTTTCCGTATTACTTTCTTCAAACATGTTTACTTATTGTTACCAAAATGAAATGTCAGATATTAAAAACAATATTAAAAACAAAAGAATTTTATTTCTGCCTACTTAGTTTTTATAGATATTAATAAATATTAATGTCAAAATTCTTATGTTATTATTAATATAAAATTCGTTAAATAGAATTTAGGAGCTAGTAGTGAAAAAAATAGTATATAAACCACGGTTGAGAAGATCATTATTGACCAGGCGCCTTGTATCATTCGGGCTTCGCCCTCGTGTTACAATCTTGGCGCTGGGTCAATAATGATTATCTTCTCAACCTTGGCGTATAATATACTATTATACATGTGGTTTCTGTTGATACCCTAGAGAAGAATAGAATTGTACGAAATATTCAGGTTGAATTTTTTTTGCATGAACCCATTTAAATACCGGACTATAAAAGCCAGTGCCGACTTTTTCCGCCCGGGGCTAACTTTAAAAACCCCCAATCTCGACAAAGAAAAAATCGTTTTTCCATCATAAAACTGTTTTAAATTATAAATGGTATATAAAGTCAACTTAGAAAAAAATTGGATCAAAAACCACATATTTTTAATAAAATTTTATTAAAATCAGAAAGTGAATTACGAGAATAGAGCAATAGAGCACTGTAACTGAATAGAAAAAGACAGGGGTATCCTTCTCGTACTCTCGCAACATATAGCAGCGTACTGTAGTATACAGGATGTAAATGAAATAAGTACATTAAATTTAACCAGTAATATAACTCGTCGAGAGCAACAATATTTCTTAATAACTTTTTCTCGAAATCGCATATTTTTTTAGCATTTTTACAACCCCGTAAATTGACGAGTCGTCCCAAATATTTTTCTAATAATTGAATGCAGTAGCAATAGCTCTGAAAAATTTTGTTTTAGCAATTGACAGTCCTGTCAGTTGTTGCAATTAAATTTTGACATTAGTAAAACTTCTTTATAAGGTAAAATTCTGTCAAAATGCTTACGTTTACAAATAGCGAGTACACAGACATTGTAATTACTTACCTATAGTTTATTTATTTATTCGTATCTTTACTACATTTTAATTTGTGGTTGATATAAAGAGAGTGTTACAGAGTTGCCAACGCATTTCGACGGAGCGTTTCCAAATCATACTGTTCCTAATATTCGCACATTTGTTAATCTTGTACATCTTTATCACAATATGGACTATCACATATGACAATTAAAAAAAAAGCAATAATTGTATCTATATCATGTGCAAAAAGATCAATGTTTAAAGCATACTTCAATTTTGGGAATGGCTAATAATGTTCATTAATGAGACTGAATTTAATTGGGAAGGTGTATTTATTATGCACAATACACATTTCGACAGACGAAAATGCTGTAAAAATTTTAATTAAAAAATGTTTGGGCGGGAACAATAAACGGACGATTAATTATTGGTACTCATGTAAAAGTGTGTACTTACATTTTTTGAATAAAGTATTTAAACTATTATGATTTGTCGACGATAAATAATCATCTCATAACCTAATAACTATGCCTTTGCTCTTCCTCGTTACCTCGTTCCTCCTTGTCTTCCTCTATTCACAGGTGATTAAAATCCTGATTTATTACACAACTTTATAATTTTGTTATTTAATTTAAAATTTAAATTTGTTTATTTTAAAAATTGTACTATTACGAATTAATTAATAATAAATGTTATTTCCATTGATTCGTTTATTAATTACTGTGACTGCAAGTGTAACCGAAAACCGACAATTTTTGAAAATTGTACTATTACGAATTAATTAATAATAAATGTTATTTCCATTGATTCGTTTATTAACTACTGTAACTGCAAGTGTAACCGATAACCGACAATTTTTGAGCTGTTTGTATCCCACTTGAATACGCCAGCAGCTATTTGTTCTCTATGGGCGGGTAACCAAATACTCAGCAAATCTTTAAAAAAAATTAACTCATAATCTAAAAGACTTAAAAAAAGGTATTAAGAAATATTGTTGCTCTCGTCGAGTTACATTACTGGTTAAATTTAATGCACGTATTTCATTTACACCCTGTATAGTGTCCATTTTAGAAACAAGGAAATAGTACTAAATTCAATTATTTTTCGATGTATTACTATTGTAATTATGATCAATTTATAATTGAAGAGTCAGGGGAGAAAATATTAATGTTCTTTTTTTCAGTACGCGAATTCTAAAGTTTGAAACCCATGTAATGTTTTTGTAATGATAAAGTGTATTGAAGCTGATCAAGCTGGTTTGCGCATATAGCTGTCGAATGGACATTCATCTTTTTATACCCTGACGCTTGGAGCGTCATCCTTTTTTGCTCTTTTGTCTTTTATTACAATATCTGAGGTCTGTATCTGAGGATTGTTACCGTTTTTGCCTCCTTCAATCTATAAGTAGAACCAATCATCTCATTTTGCTAGAAAATCGACATTCATCCTTTTTCCCCTGGCTCAATTTGTTTTAATTCAAATTTTTATTACAATTATATTTAAGAACGTGCTCTGCTAAGTATACCGCCCTTTACGTATCTACTGCCAGGGGCTATAAACCCCAAAAGCCCCCCCCCCCCGTTAAACAGGCACTGAGAAAAGCACAGAAATACATTACTATGTCTAGCTGAAAATAGATAGCCGAAAAGGGTAACTGAATATCAAAATAGGGGTGGGTTTAAAATATTTTAAACATTTTTCGTTTATGTTGATTATAACAAAATATTTTGATCTTTAAAATATTTAGTTTGGCAATTCTATGAAAAAGGATTATTTTTAATTTCCTCTAACAGTAATTCCGACTCGAGGGTTGCTTACACCTGAGACGAACGAACTAGAATTTGCGGTATTAAATTTTTTAAATATATCCCTGAATCCTGTTGCTAAGGTCATTTTAAATGCCTCCTGGTATTGAGTACAATTCTAATATTTTGTAACCAGGGGCGCGCCGTACCATTGTTTCGCCCGTGTGCCAATACTAATCTTGAGCCCCCCCCCCAATTCAACAGTTATGAAAAAATAAACATCACCATTCGAAAGAACATAAAAAGTGGCCTAAAAAGGTGCAAACTAAAATCTAGTATCTACTATTTCATATTTGGAAGGTATGTATTCACAAAAAAACTGCAAAATTTACATTTTTGCCTATATCTAATGACCTACAGATTTTTTCTCAAATAACGACACCACTAAAATGGTCTTCTAATGGGGCAACAATTATGTGAACACATTAACTTGAACAGCCTGTGTACTTTTTCATAGTTACCGTATGTTTTAAATAAACCACAATAATTGTTTTTAGCCTATAAAATTAATAATTCTTGCATTTTCTGCTTGAAACATAGATACATCGTTGGAAAGCTAAAATAAACTCTCTTTCAATTGTATAATTTTGTGACTATGGAAATTATAATTTGGACCCCATTACTTGAAATCTAATAGTGATAAAAATTTGAGCATCGTCGTTTGAAGGAAAATAAAAAAGGGTCCTTAAAGACGTGCAAACCAAAATTCCATATAATTTCAAATCTGGAAATTATTTGTGAATATAAAAGGAAGTGGCTAGAGTATCGAACGCGGGACCGTGTTCAAAAAATTAAGATCTCAAATTGACATGGTTTTCGCAATTTCTCTAAATATACCCCAACATTACCCAAACTAACGCCCAAACTCAGGCTTGGAAAACGCGGGCCAAGTATTATGCGTTAGGTGAGGTTATTGTTGTTCTTTTTAGAGTAATATAAAAGCAACCTTAGTAAGCTATTCAACAACGGTCGCGCGTTCGTGCCGGGATTTGAATTTTTAACAACGGCCCCGAATGTTAAGACATGTCTCTTCGACGTTTCTAGTACTAAACGAGGTACTAAATCACACCATTTAGAGTTTTGTACACTAACCATTTGTATATGCATTTTTCGGGAAAAACAAAAACATCTTTAAAATAGTCTACTAATGGGGCAACTTTGCCCTAATTTAATTGACTTTGTATCTCTTATAGTTTACGAGATTCCAATGTGAGCCTCGAAAAACGGGCATTTTAAATTAAAAAACTTAAGTCTTTTACAATTTTGTGTGCGACGCACACATCGCAGCCTGTGATGGCGCGCCCTTGTTTGTAACGGAATACATAAGGGTCAGTTTCCTTTCAAATCATATATAGTGAAATGTTTTCAAAAGAAACCACATCTATTAAGTAATCTACATAAACGTTAACTTTCATTCGCTAGTCATACTATAACCTCTTCACATTGGGTTTATCTTCTTTTCAGTTATAAAAATATATTATATGCAACTTGAGTAAATAGTGTATTATTTCACTCATAGAAATTGTACGCGCCAATGGCTCGTGTTATCAGACTATCCTATTCCTGAAATAAGAGAACATTTTGTACTCTTGTTGCATATTATAATCGCTTTGAATGCTTAAATTCCGGAGAGTGCAGCCTTATTTAATTTTTTTTTTTTCGTTTGTTATATTACATCTTTCATGTACTCGTCTAGAGATTTTTTTATAGTGATACATTTTGTTTATAAAATTTTGTAAACTTCCTTAAGAATTTTTCACGCTTTACACTTATGTAAACATTTTTTCAAACGTTCCTCATTTCCTGGGACCTCTTCATAGAAAAGAAAACAAAAATAAAAGTGATCTGCGCAGTACATAAAAAATCAGCACGTGGAAAAATGTATATATTTATTCCAATCGACCAACAAATTATTTATTCATCCTTAAGATACCCAATTCATCTTGTTTTCCTCTGGGCGTTTGCGTGTTTGGTTTTAAATACGCATCTTCTTTGTCAAGGTCAAGAGTCAATAAATTGTTTTGTAAGAGGCCAAGGCCACATCGAATTTTGTGTTTCCGTTTCGCACTGGTGGAAAGTGAAGACTGGCGGGCAACGAGGCGTGGCCTAGGTGATGACGTACGAGATATTGTTTTGTTATTGTTTTGCAGAGGTGCCTTTGATTCCGCGTGACTGAAGTTTCGTCTGAGAGACAAATTTGGTGATAATTTATCAATTTAAAAGATGGATTTCATGTCGGTGACGCAAATAAATGACAATTGCAGATGTTTGTTTATATTCATTTAAAAATTGGTGTATTTAAATTTATTGGGATTTCATTATCACAAGAATTACAGAAAAAAGATTTATTTCTACAAACTGTCAAGTTCAACCCTTAAGGATATTATATCTCTTACATTCCCATAGTATGAGAAAATTGAATACTTATTTACGATTTTTCAGTAATTTTAATTTCAGTAATTTCTATAGGAATTAATAATTAAATGTATCACTTTGAACTTTATTTGGCAGAATATGGTTTTCAAGTTCACTTTGTTTGAGGCGTTTATGCCGGTTGCACCAACGTAAATAACATTCTAAGCGTTCTTTAAATTGACAATATCGGAGTGAAATGTCAAATGTAATATTATGTATACTGTCAAAATTTCGATATGTAATTTTTTGTTTAAAGATCGTATCTTGGAACAAATTAAAATCGTAACGTGAGAGGGTACCTACGACATTTGTTCCGCGAGCCCCGGCTAGTGCGTTCGAGCCGACGCCTATGAAAGAAGCGTTTCTACAGAAAAAGATTTAGCCCTAAAATTTGTAAACATTTTGCTAATTCTTGTGTTGAAAATAATCTTAAATTGACATATCACCAGAACAGTAATGCCAACTCATTTTGTCGGCCCAGGTCAGCAACAACGCATTTCTGGACGATTTTGAGTTCTGTAATACTAGTCAAAATGGACGGAGGTACGAAAAATATTTTTAAGTTGCCTGCAGTCGTTAAACCAAAACAGGCCACAATGCATTCAGTTATGCAATTCCAATTAAGAATTCGAAACTCGTCCAATTAATTCGCTATAAATTAGTAAATGGAAATATTAATAGCATGAATTTAAATATGTATAAAGTTTTATGTTTTCCCGTTAAATAGAATTTGAGACGCGCCCGTGTCTATTAATAGTTACAGCAAAATGTAATGTTTGTAAACAAAATTTTAATTTCGTTTATATTATACGAGATCAAACTCATAATAATTCGGCCGGTTTTTATTTTCCACAAATTATAAAATCTACACAAATGGTTAAAAATTTCTACAAAATTCTTTTGACTTCATAGACTTAATTGTTTTAAAACTGAGATTTTAACAAAAAAATAATATTAGTATTTTGCCATTGCCATGGCAGAGCAGAGTCCTGACTTCATTTACTACAGAAAAACAAAAGAAATATATTGAAGCAATTTATTTAGTGGAGCGGTACCCGCTACCTTTTTCTAAAATTAAAATACCTACATAAATTAATAAAAAGTAAACCATAAGTTCAAAGTTTAGTTACTACTTTGGAATGGGGTATTCTATTATTGTAAAATTTATAATTGAAACTATTTTAATATCATAGACTACGTTTATCTCGATAATTTAAACAGCTTCAAGTATATTATGACTTGAAAAATCCTATTGGTTTATCTCAGCGGATTGAAAATAATATTGAGTTATTTTCAATCTTCTTTAATTTCGTATCGACTAAAAAAGGATAGTTAAATACTCGATTTTGCAGACAGGCAGGGAAGGTATATGATCTAATTTCATCCTGGATATATAACCCCAAAATATAAAAATTGTGATATTGTTATTTGTCTTCTCTTTCAAAAACATTAAAAAACATTTATTTCTTCATCACTCCAAATATTTCGCATTTCAACAATTTTACTAAGTTTTATGTGGCGACTTTTATAAAATGAGGTAAAATGTGAACAACCAACAATTGATATGAATTTAGTAATACTGCAACATATTGCGGACTTGCGCATGCGTATAGTTACATTATTTGAAGCTTCACTTTTATTTCGACAGAAGTCGACAGAAGTCAAGCCCCTTCGTTAAGTCCTTGGTATTTTCAAGCGACTTCAAATATTAATCTCGATCGTTTATTTCGAAGATTGACTAAATTCAAGCGTCTTCAAACATCGAGATAAACGTAGTCATAGATTATACTACAAAAAAAAGAGAAAGAGATTTTCATTGCACTTCTCAAAAATTTAAAACGCGTGCAAAATGCATTTACATCATTGATGAGCTGTCACTTGAATTTGTATTTTATTTGGTTACTTTGTCACGTTGGTTTTGTTATTACTTTTTAGTAATACATGAAATAAATTAATAAATAATGTATAGTACCTATAACTAATATGGATATTCTCATACGTAATATAACAAGTGATATGATTATCATCGATGACATTCTCGAGTGAAATGTGATACTTCGGTTTCACGAGCTATATCTTAGATGATTAATCATATCACGAGCTTATTTTTAATGAGAGAATATAATGAATTTTTGTGACACATTGTGTGTGCTGCTAACCTATCTTTTAATATATTGTATTACAACATGGTTAATTTTCCAATTGTCTTATTATTTTCATCGTTGTTGATATCAAAAACGATTACCGCACATTTTTATACTCTAAATTAACTGTCATCTCAAATAATGAAAACAAATCCCTTAGTATCGAATAAGGTGGTAATATCTTTGTTTTTTATCATCGCTGTGATAGACATGTAACTAGGGAGATTCTGAATGTTGATTGGCAGAAAACATGTCACGTGACTAATGAATTATATTCTCAATAAAATATGAACTGAATCAGACATTTATTGTTTGTAAACAAACACCGTCTACCAAACAACTGCCACATGCGATGATGTTTCTGCATTTAAGCAGTCAGCAGCGCTGTCGAACTGCGAACTGTCATCCGGTATTTTTTTTAATAAATCTCTTAAATTTAGTGACAAACAGTAAAAAAATTACATTTGTGTTTCAAAAAGTAGTATTTTCAGAAAAAAATAAAATTAAAAACAATGCTGTAGCTAGTGATGCACGATGAGGCGAGAGTACTCTCGCATCTCGCCTCGTCTCGTTGCATTATGCGAGACGAGAACGAGATTGCAATTTAAAATTCGAGGCGAGATCGATATAACAATAACGAGAAGCAAGAAATCTCTCGAGATTCTCGCGAGAGTCTCGCAATAAAAAGTATTTGTAACTTTATAGCTTTGATTCATAAATTCAATGAAAAATGCACTGTACAAGGAGTGGAGTCAACGCTAATTCGTTCATAGAACACGTGTATGTGAAAATTATATGAATTCATTATATTTTTTGAGTCTATCTGGAGTCGATTGGTATCGGTCCCAGAGCGAGGAAATGCAAAATAAAGACAAAATCGGTTTTGCATGCAACAGAACTAGTTTTCTCCAATATTTCAGCCCCTAATGCATCGCAATTAATAGCATGGTTAATAAAAATTTTGTCGCACCTAAAATGTAAAGGATGTTAAATAAAGCGTCGATGGGAGCCAACACGAACCGAAACGGAGTGATTGGTTTACCGGGGGGTTCCCAGTGTAGCGATTTTTTAAAGATTAAATCCTACTTAAATAGTGGCATATATGTAATGTTAAAGTGTAGGTACTTTTAGTTACAAAAAATATTTTTTTAATGTTTAATTAGTTCATATTTTGATGGTTAATTAGATATTAGATAAATTAAATTATTTACTAACTTATCACATTTTCTGGTGACCGTAAATAAATAAACATTATTTTCGTATTGAAATAATTTGGTGACCAGAATTTAGTGTTTCATCTCTTTGTTATAGTTACATACTTATACGACTGCAAATACACGGAAGGCGGTACGATGGGTGCGAACTTGTCTCTTATAGTTAAACTGTTATGTAAATACGTAGTGCGCAAGCGCTTATTTTTATAGCGAGACTCTCGCGAGACTCTCGTGCCAGAACGAGACAAGACCCAAAAAAATGTGCGAGAACGAGAGCGAGATCTATATTACAGATCCGAAAACGAGACGAGATCGATATTTTATATTTCTCGTCTCGTCTCGCCTTGCGTGCATCACTAGCTGTAGCTGCTGTCTCAGAAGTAAAGAAACGAATTTGATTTTATGTAATTTTTTAGATGACAGGCCCGAGTGCTAGAACGTCAGATATCACACAGTTACATGTAACAGACAGGTACCTGATGATTTGACTTGCTAGAAAGATTGTTACCCTAAAATATATCGTGAAAGCTGAGTTCACGACCATCAGTTAACTGACTGTTACGTACTGTCAACATGTTATATTGGTAATATTTTGCTCGGATGTAATTTTGATGTTCAAAATGTCTTCTTAAAATCATCAAATAATAATATTAATAATATAATTCGCGTATTTCAATCTAGAAATTTCAGAAAACGAAATAAACTTGATATATAAAGTGGATTTTAAGAAAGTTTACAAGATTTCGAATAATTTTGCCAAAAATTTAGTTAAAGAACAATAGGTTTACTTACTTAAAACCAGTAACTATGAAAAGTAAATCAATTTTGGCAGAATTACAAAAATATTGCTTATGTCGTTTATGATTCTTGGATACAGGTCTGTTATGTTCGTGCTTTCTTCATTTTTTGTTCTGTGCGTTTTATTTAAGGATTTTTCAAATAATGATTGCATATGATTTTGCGGATCGTTCGAAGAACTGTGAACCAAACAATTAAAAATAATTTTACCAAAAATAGCCAATTTATCTTCGTATCTTAAAATTATATTTATTAAATGATTTCTCTTGAAAGACGTGTAATTCCTTTCTTTAGTTTTCTCTTATACTTTAAAATAACAAGTATGATTTAATATTTAAAAGCAGAGAACAGCGAAAAATATAATTTTTTGTTTGAATGTAACCTGAAAAATGTATATTTTTTGACATATTTGACATTTAGATAGTGTTGCCATCTAGTGAATTGTGGAAGAACCACGGATCACCTCAAGTACAGATAGGACAGTCAATGTATTTTTTTTTTCGATCGGACGAAAACTGACAAGTTTCTGGTGTGTTTTCGAACCGAAAAGTGCATTGTTCCGGTATTTTAGTGTAGTTGCTAGGCAACGAAAAATAGTCCGGGCATATTTTTTCCGGCACGTGACAAAGTATTCCCGGACAGAAAATGATTCTGTTTCGCTTCACGAAAATTCATGAACCGTTTATATGCCTTTTCATATTTCTCAATTGATTTTTGTGGAAGCAAATTCACTGTCACCAAATTAGCTGCCTCCAGTACATCCGGTGGTGTGCAAGATATAGATAAATCACTATCACTATACTCTATCCGTTTTAACTATAGACTAGATGGCGTTTCGACCGCGGCCGTTTTCACATGTATTAAATAAAAAATTCAAATTTTGGCGCCATTCCTGGATTTCAAAAAATTCTTTCTAATAATTGACATTTTTTCAGTAATTTTGTCTTGTACGTTCATATCTATCTATTTTTATCCATAATATTAACGAAGAGAACAATAACAAAATTAACGAACTACCAACTAAAAACTAAGAAAACGCGCATAACGAAAACTGTAATATAACGCCAAAACTTATGAAAATTATATAAACGAAATGAACAATAATATACTTAACAAACAGAACTGACCAGAAATTAATAATATCTAATAATAAATCGTGTACTACTGACTTTTATTTATGTTGTGTCAGACGTCAAAATAATTGATACAGTTGTCAAGTAAATTTAAATGCTCTATAGATAAAATGGATAGAGTATAGCCATATCTCGTAATTTGAACACAAAATCTAATATTTTTCAAATATATTTTGACTTTTATGAAAATAAATAAACAAACCATAGTTACGCTATCCTCGGATATTTTTATCAAAACAACTCAATAATCTTATGTCTTGTTTGTTGTCTGACATTTATATACGTAGGAAAAGTGACTCCCCGGACTCCTGGTGTTGCTGGCCTCGCCTACGGCTCGCCCCGCAATCTCCACCATCGTCCGGGAATATATCTCTTTTCCTACTAGATACACAATATACTATTTCGAAATACGAAATAGTGTCATCTACAGATTGCTTCCATGAACTAACGCACACTATGATGGCTTGGACATAATAAGAAAATTGAATATAGGTATATACATATATTTTAAATAATCACAAAACAATAGCTATAAATTAATTTCTAAATAAATTTAAAATTGCTTGGCACATAGACATACACTTCTATTTTAATATTTGTTTATATGTAAGATAAAAGGGCCTTGGAAATGGGGCGATATTTCATCATTAAATATAAAAGTAAACGTCTATCTGCTTCTTTGCACTGTATTTTATATCAAACAGCACAACGAATGTTCATCAGCTTATTGAATTTCAATTCTATATTACGTCAAAAAATAAATACAGGCAATACACTTTAAAACTGGAGAAATCACGAAATAAATCACTACTGGCACTATAGGCGGTGTGCACAAAAGTAGTCAGCACCGACAGCGGACAAAAATGACAAAATGGTTACTCATTGAAACATAGCAAGGTTATGTTTTATGTCAGAATAATTTTGCAATTTCTATTTTATAAAATCTTTGCAATGAATGCGAATGACAGGACGTCAAATATTATGTCATGCAGTAGGGGATGAAATAATTCTTACAAAATTACCGATTGAAGTATCAAATTTTATATATTTCCTAGAAGATTATATGAGGAACAGATGTATAAGAAAATAACTTTTCAACAGATATCTTCTACTAACATGAAAAATTATTTTAGGTATACATATTTTCTCATTGTAAAAGATACTTATCGTATGAATAAAATTCCAACAATGGTCGTCTGATTGCAATAATGAATTATATAAAAATGTGTTTCTTAAGTTAATATTTGAACAAGTTATAATACAAGAAGCAGAAAATTGTCTAAAAATTGTATAATACTTGTAGTTGTATGAAATAGAAGTCTATTTTTGACATAATTCGTCTATTTATTATAGATTTTGTACATGTAATGTTAATGTTAAAGATAGAAATTCACATATGGTTCGTATTTTTCGTGTATTTTCTTTTTCGGGAGTGTGTAACTGATTCCACTTAGAGCCTGGTATATTTTCAATGAAGAATCTTCTTCATTTATTGCGAATATAAAAGAAAGATGCTAACATCATCCACTGATATGGTGATATGAAGAACTTTCTTTTTTCCAATCATCCAAGATTTCCAACTCTAATCGCAATTTCCATGTATTCTGCATCTTATAATTTTTAACTAATATTATAAATTATAATATAAAACTAAGTATGATAAAATGGTTTACAGAAATCACACATATTATGAGAAAAATTATATTTTCTGTCACAGTACCTTCGCTGGTATTTTGACTTTTTTGAATCACATATAACATTTTAAATAATTTATTTATTCATTTTAATGTACTATGATGAATAATATTCATATACAACAGTAAAAAAAAAATAGTAAATTGTATCACTTTCTCGAAATGTCAAAATTTATTAGGTACCCAAAAATATCAAAGTAGCCGTTAGAGGCGCTGACGCTCAAAATGTGCACATCGCCTATAGCTAAAACCACAAACTGTTAGAAATTGAATTACCAAATAATGAAAGATGTTAAAGCGTACGTTCACTGACATATGTGATGACTTGTGTGACTTTACAATTCAAAATATTGCAAAATGTTTTGAACTCAAAGGTTTTCTTAAAATTTAAGCACTGTCGCGCGTCTACAGTTTGCTTCCTGGAACTATGATAGTGTTTTGGAACACAACCGGAAGAACACATATTTCATTGGATTGTGCCATTACTACCTGATACCGATCTGTTACGAAGCAACAACCAACATTAGTTTCTAGCACGCCGGAAAAAGGTACCAACATGTTAAGAGGTACCAGGCAGTTATGTAACACAAAGATACCGCTGTGTTTCTAGCACCCGGGCCTAAGTAAGAAAGTTGCTGCATTGACATTCAACAATAGTACAATGCTCGTTTTTTGTCACCCAAAACAATTTTTGCTAGTGTTTAGATTAATTGGAATGAAAAAAACTAGGAAACGAATATTTTGCAAAAAGAATTGCTCATTGTTAACGTTGCTATAACTATGTATTTAGCACTTTCAACGGGAATAAGAATGACAACTCAATAATTGAAATGTATAAAGATACTGAAACCGCAGAATTAAAAGAAATAAAATTCCCAGGCTTTTAGAAACAGGTGGAATCAATTTTGCAAAAAAAGTGTCATTACTTACCTACAAAGAAGTTCTTTGTTAAAAAATTAAAATGCTAAAATATTTTTTCTCTTTGCGTTTGAGATGGTATCGTAGCTGTATTTATGTAATGTTAATAAACATATATTATAGAATCGGTGAACAGAAAGTACCCAAAATTCATTCCTTATTATTACCTCCCACTACTCTTGGTAAGGGAGGTATAGGGATCGTGCTAAAAATCGCATATCGAGATATTGGTAAATGACCACGTTTTGAAGTCCCTAGAATCCAATTTTAACATTTTCGCAATGATGTCTGTGTATATGTGTGTTGTGTATGTGTGTGTGGATCCTCCACTCTAACTCAAATACTATCATTCAGAAAATTTTCAAACCTTATGTTTCGAACTTTTTCTGTACTGGAAAGAGCTCATTAGATTTTGGTGTAAATCGGATAACCGGAAATGGCACTTTACTAGAAGCTCAAAATAGTTTGTCTTCGAAAAATACCTTCACATGTTATTTTTTCGACAATAATGTTATTATAAAAATTTAAGATTATTAAATTTTCTACAGATTTGCATTAATACTTTTTTTACATATTATATGGATAAATTTATAAAATTATCTATAATTTAAATCCCGGAGACGCTTTAAACAAACAATACTCCTTGGCAGTTATTCAAATGTATGTAACTGACAGATAAATGTCACTGTCAAAGAACTAATCATTTCAAATTAATAATAGTAACCATAGTAACGTTTTAAAAAGAAAAATGTAAATAGAATAATAGGAGAGGAAATCAATACAGTTTCCAGCATATGTAAATATGTAAGTATGTATTTAGATTAATAAAAATTAACGATTCGCCAAAAAGTTTAAGCTAATTCTCATTTTTGGATTAGTGAATTCTATTTTAGGTATTTAATATTTAATCTTCATTTTATTATCAAAAATGTAGTTACTTGGATTAGATTAGACTATATTTTAAGAAATAAACTGGCAAAATTACAGTAAAATTCGCTGATTCAAAAATAAGTAAATAAATAAATCATCACGCTTATTACCCATTGCTGGGTGTGCCAATCTGCTTTGTACACAGATATCGGTAATGATGAAATATTTGCACCGTGTGGGCGCTTACTAGGCGACACCTCACGGGCACTCATTGCTGGCGTGAAGAGTGCACCACAGGGGTCAATTTTGTGCCATTTGAAATTGGAAACATTTGGCGTTGGTCGGGACTAAACCCGGTTCCCCAGATTCGCGACCTAACACAGGCACGCGGCGACCCCATGGGGTCTCAAAAATAAAGAGTTACTAATTTTTTTTTTGTGACTCGAGCGGTACATGGCGGGAGGTATTGTGTTGGCCACACCAGATTTTTTATTTTATTTGTTGTCTTCTACAGTCTACATCAACTCAAAAGTATTGCATTATGTTACATAAACATATATTAATATGTCAAAGAAAGAATAATAGTATATTATGTTATTAGGAGTAGAAAGCGGTCTTTTTGTGTTGAACCCAGCTATTGCGGCCGAGGCGTTAGCCGAGGCTAGGCAAGCTGGGTAAAACACAAAAAGGGCGTTCTACTCCGAATGACATATAGGTACTATTTTTTCTTCAAGTGTTTCAAAGAATTTTTTGACATTTTTTTTGGATTTTTTTATCTGTAGTGTTTGCAATTTCAGCCAAAGCTGGCTTTGTACACTACAAAACAAAAACGATACAACTGTCAAATAATAATTTTCAATATAATCTGTGCTGCTGTGACAACTGCCGCCGCCAGCGGTGAACTGACACACTAACATTTTTTTACTAGTACAACAATAACAACATTTTTGTACTAGTAAGACAATGAACATCTTCTATAATGTGTATATAGGAGCATAATATGAATATTATAATACGCTTGAAGAAAAACTTAATTAGACTCTAGTAGTAGTAAAGGTGTTTAAAGTTAGATTGAATAAGTTTATATTGTTTATTTTGTTTGCAGTTTATCTTTATTTTAATAAAGAGAAAGTTATAAAAGTCAGTTAATTATGTGTATTTTTCTTTAAAAATAATTGTACGTAGGTACTTAATGTCTAAGATTAGAATAAGTTTGAAAATTAAAATGTTTGTTTCATTAAATAATTTCGTGTTGTTTGAAAATATTTGATGGTAATTGTAAGCATGTATTAAAAATAACAATAATAATAATACATAATATTAATTGTTACAGTAAATAAAATCTGTTTTTAGTGGCGTCCCGATTTTTTTTTAACATTTCCGATTGTATTTCCACATATACAATCCCTAATTTATTTTCAAAGTTAGCAAGGTACCACTCGTAATGAAACCTGATAATTACAATAAAAATCTGGTGTGGCCAACGCAATACCTCCCGCCATTTTCAGCCCGAGTCACAAAAAAGATTAATCTAATCCTTATTTTAGGATTAGCGAATTTTACTCTAATTTTGGCAGTTTATTTCTTAAAATATACTCTAATATAATCCAAGTAACTACCTTCTTTGATAATAAAATGAAGATTAAATTTTAAATGCCGGAATAGAATAGAATTCACTAATCCAAAAATGAGGAGTAGCTTTTACTGTATTTCAGATAAAAATAGACTTTGTGGCGCTGTCGCGCTAGTCTGTTTTACACACACAAAACTTATCATTTAGTTTTGTTTCGTTTATGACATATTTAACAGCTCTAAATGTCAAAATTTGATAATTTTTAATTATTTAGTAAATAAACAGTTACTTAAAGTTGTTAAATAAATTAAAAAATCAAAATGGAATAAATCGTATATTACATATTGCTATTGTAAACTTGGTTTACGTTTAGACCAATCAGAAAGCAGGAATCGTAAGCCCTATCTTACTCACAAGTAAAGTCTATTCTTATCTGAAATACAGTATAAACTTTTTTGCGATTCGTTAATTTTTATTAATCTAAATACATACCTACCTACATATTTACTTACGCTGGAAACTGTATTGATTTCCTTTCGTATTGTTCTATTTACTTTTTCTTTTTAAAACGTTACTATTATCAACTTGAAATGATTAGTTCTTTCACTGGCATTTATCTGTCAGTTACATACATATGAATAACTGCGTAACCAAGAAGTTTTGTTTGTTTAAAGCGTAGGCTCCGGGATTTAAATAATAGATAATTTTATAAATTTATTCATAAAATATGTAGAAAAAGTATTAATGCAAATCTGTATAAAATTTAATAATTTTTAATTTTTATAATAACATTAATCTCGAAAAAATAACAGTTAAGGTATTTTTCGAAGAAGTGCCATTTCTGGTTATCCGATTGAATCTAATGGGCTCTTTCCGTAATAGAAAAAGGTCGAAATACAAGGTTTAAAGTTTTTCTGAATGATAGTATTTGAGTTAGAGTGGAGGATCCACACACACATACACAGACAGAAAATGTTAAAATTGGATTCCAGGGACCTTAAAACGTGCTCATTTACCAAAATCTCCATATGCGATTTTTAGCACGATCCCTATATCTCCCTTACCAAGGGCAGCGGGAGGAAAAAATATACTAAAGTAAACAAGGTAATCTTTTATAATTTGTGTACATAATACGATGAAAGCCTCCGCAATATAAATGAGCAAGTAGGTACTCTTATTCTATTTTTAACCAGACAAAAGCTCTATGCAGTTTATAAATATAAATATTTAGCTACTATAAGACAAATTAATTCGTCCTTAAATTAAAATTGTATGCTGTACAAGTGTACAAGATACATTGAATTGCGCATCTCATTGCAACCCTATATTGCATATTATATGTATTCATCTTCAGGGCTACTATTGACGTCAATCAAGCACTTTGAATAAAGCCATAGGAACACTCGAATACCTAATTATTACAATGTCATGGTGTGCAACTAATTAACAGTTAAGGTAATTTCCAATTTTCATATTGAAAGCCATATATTCGCTTTAACATCAAAATTTTCTGAAGGGATTGTTTATTTATTTATTATTATTATCAAAGATGAAACATGTAAAAATCTGATGTGGCCAACACAACACCTCCCGCTATTTAATTTTCATTAATTTAATTATACATACTTACATATTTAGTTATACTAGAAACTGTATTAAAATCCATTCCATATAACTATGGTTCTATTTACTATTTTCTTTTTAAAACGTTATCATTATTAATTTGAAATGATTAGTTCTTTGACAGTGACATTTATCTGTTAGTTTAAGAAAATTCTAATTGAAAGATGTCAGTGTCAAGTGCAATTGACATGACATATTCGTAGTATATTTGTGTTATAATTTATAATTTTACTCGAAATATAGGATCTTTTTGCTCGAAACTTTCTGTATGGAATTTGTACAAAATATATACAACTGTCGAAAGGTAATGTACATACAAGAAATTTAGAATCTTTTGCAAGGAACTTTCTGTATGGATTTTATAGAAAATACATACGCATTTACGAAAATTCTACCGGTAGATACCGCGCCTACCGACTGTGTTCGAAAACACGAGTGGTAAAAAGTTACCGTATTCGAAAATTGTTCAATATCTACCAGATCCACCTACCGGATTCATGAAGATTCTAATCTCAAAAAAAAGGTAGTGATCCGAAGCGAAGCGCACGCGTTAAAAGTGGAAATGTGTTCTAAGTAGAACTCTGCTCAGTTTGTTATCTACGTCGAATTTCTAACCTGTTTTAAATTTTCAAATTTTTTCATAGGTTATGGATCTACCCTGTTTACCACTTGCGTTCTTAAAATATTGATTCAGGTAGCTATAACCTGATAAAAAGCTGTTTACCGGTAACAGTTTACCGGTAGAATTTTCTTAAATACCTCATATAACTGACGGAAGGTAATGTGCTGGCCACATCAGATTTTTTATGTTGCTAACATAAATGTAACTTTGACTTTTTACATCATACATCGAAATATTACTAATAAAATAAAAGTATTAGAAATTTAATGAAAAATTAACATTATCTTCATCACAATGGTTAGTTTAATGCCAAAAATAATTGAACAGCTGTTCCATTTATAGTATTCAAACAATGTATGCAATAATAAAATAGAGACTTTGTCTTACCCTTTCTGTGATTTCTATGAATAAATCCCCACATTTGGTCTATAAATAACGTGATAGAGTTATGTTGATAGATGAGTCATTTTGAGTGAGACTTAACCTAACTCTTTTGTGAATCACATGTCAAAGACATGTGTAGGGTTTGCGGCTAAGCACCTCCGCCGCATTTGCACGTGTCCACTCGTACTGTCTTTTCTGATAATCATGCTCACGCTAGGAAACATTAGTGCGACGCGAAGCTAGGAGCAATTATAATCTAGTAGAGCATTAGTATAAATTAAAATCAAAAATAATACATAATTTAATATTTATAGTTAATAGTAAAATTAGTGGTAACATGTGACTGTTAAATAACTCTAACAATGACCTCTATATTCAGGGTCAACTTGAGGTAGGTGTATCAGTTACAGTCACACCAAATAAACAATTTATAATTATTTACTGGTGATAAATAAATTAATATAATTTATTTTTTTACATTCTTTGAATGGAGTCCTCCATCATTAACAAATTAGAACATGGATCATTTATATTAAAATTAAACCTTAAAACAATTTATAGGAATTATCAAAGTTTAAAAAAAAATTAAAATACCTGTTCGAGTTTTTAATTTTAATACCCAAAATCTACATACCTACACATTCGAAATTTTTAATTATTCCAAGTCTTCCGATTTCGCCCTTTTGAAATTCGGAATCCTTTCAAGTAAAATAATGCAGAAAATAACGAAAGTAAATCAAATAACACTCTTGTTGAATTTATAATGGCACGCCAGATAGTCCGTACGTTTGTATGTATGACAAGGCAGCCAGTCACAAGCAAAGCTTGAACAAAATATAGATACGTAGTGTTTTATTAAATTGATTATTATCGCATATTTCCAATAGACCTTTTCAATTTAAAGAGATAGAATATATGCGCAATGGGGATCTGCGCATAGTAAGAACAATTGAGATCTATGGCGTTTGTTTCTAAAAAATTTAGACGTAAAATGTGGGAATATCTCAGATAACTTTAAAAAATCTTATCGAAATAAGTTACAAAAGCTTTTATTGAAGTTAAAATGTCTAACGATTCAAATTTTCACTGAGAGAGGTATTTTAATGACTGCAATATTTTTGACGTTTCGATTGACAACCCAACTGGCAGTTCGCGCAATTTTCTTACTATTTGCAGCGATAGAAAGAGATAGCCGTTAAATTGAAAAGATCCATTATTGACAACAAAAGTTATTTTAAACATTTTTACATATTTTTTATTAAAAAATCAATTATTAGAAAATTCCAATATTTTAGAACAAAACGAGCTTAACGTTTCGTTACGTCATAGAAGGACCAAAAATTATTCATGAAAGGAGGACTGGTATATGGTTAATTGCGCTGTCATAGTTTACAGTGATATTATGGTATAAGCAAAGTTGGCAAAGTCAATTGAAGATGATTCGAAGTGCTCAAGATCTGTGGAAGCAAGTATGAATGAAAACATAAATAAATCATCAAGGCATATTACTCATTGCTGGGTGTGCCAATCTGTTTTATTCACAAATTTCGGTAATGATGAAAACATCTTTTTAAAAATTTAATATTATTAATTGGAAGTATAAAAAAAAACAAATATATATATATATAGATTCTGGAACTTTACACGTTCAAAGAAATTTGAACTTTCGATGTTCGACCTATTTGATTAAAAAATCCAACTTAGGGCATGTTCTAAATATCAAGGTCATTTACTTCAAAGTTTAGTTACTTCGAGGGATTATTTCATTCCTAGGTTACATACACTGTACTATTTTTTTTATAAATGTCATATTTGTTTTTGTGTTGACTAAATTTCATAGTATTTTCAGTAAAGAAAAATCTGATGTGGCCAGCACATAACCTCTCGCCAGATATTTTACCTGGTTGTACGCATAAAACGAAAAATATTTTTAAATACAAATACATATATTCATGTCTCACTACAAAATAATTCTCACATATATTTGCAAAATCTATGGGATATTTTAATATAAATTATGTAGAATACATACGTTTTCTTTATATTTGATATCCTTAAATTTTCTTTTTCTAGTTTCCTTTTCTTTTTCTCTATATTCGTCATTTTTTCGCAAATTCCTTTTGTATTCTTTTTTACGTATATTCTTTTGCGTTGTTGACTTTTTCTTCATAATCTTCATAATGATGTACAAATATTTTTGACAATGGCATACAAAATTTTTTGACAGTAACATTAATGTCAATTACAAACATTTGAATTTCTTTTCTTGAAGTAGTTTGATCTGAGATTTTTTACATCAAAGTATTTTATATGTATTTCTTTATCTCTAAATCTATAGAAGATATAATAATGAATTTATATTTATCGAATAAAGAATTTAACGTTCTTTAATATAGTATTTACATAAATTTTTGATAAATAATATTTAGATGATTTTTTCTTGTAACTACTAGTTCCGGTTGTTCAATTGTTACCAAAACTTAATCAACTCTTCCCATTATTGTTAGATTGAGGAATCTGTAGTTAAAAATGTCTCAAGTCTTATAATATTTGAGAAATCGTGGATCCAACATCCACACACACATACGGACATCATCGTAAAAATGTTATAATCGGATTCTAGGGACCTTAAAACGTGCTTATTCACTAAAATCTGGATATGCGATTTTTAGCATGAATCCAATACCTCTCTTTGCGAGAGGTAAAAATGAACGCACAATATTAAACTCACAGTAGAGACAAACTAAACGACAAACACGCAGATGAAATGTCAAATTAAAATAAAATGTAATTATGTAGCCCACTTACAAGCAAATAATGTTCATATAATTTGAACTTGTAAAGCGTAACCATTTCATCAAAAATTATGTTGTAAATATTTGTCCAATAAAAGTTCAATTTATTTGATCGTCTAAAGCCACCTTTAGTGAAGAACTGATTACATTCATATTTATTTATTAAATACTTCACTATTTTGGTAATTGCTGTAATTATAGATAAAATGAAATTTAATTACTGTCAATAACTGATAAAAATTATAAAATTATTTGTACTAGACTGTTTGACTTTTTGATAATTTTCCAAAAGCTTCTAAAAAGATAGATGTCTGTTGTGAAATCTCGACATTATCTTCGAAACCTACAAATTACAATTAGTTCTAAAGTACATAACAGTTTTTTTTTTATTTGGTATTTATTTTGAAGTTTCTGTTCCGTTTCATATCAGACATGACACTAACGCTATGAAGGCCGCGAGCATGTATTCATTTCATGACTGATTAGAATCATTTTTTCAAGAGTTAATTCAAAATTACCCTTCTCAATGCCAGCTCAAGTTTTGAATGGCTAATGGCTCAGCGAAACAGCGAAACACCTCGACAAAAATATCTATACATATGCCAGTCTATTGGTGGAGTCACTTTGAGTAAAAAAAGTAAACAGAAATAGAAAATATAACATAAAGCTAAAACAAAATGTTCATAGCTAACTAAACTAGACTTATAAACAAATACTAACGTATGCAATTTAAATATTTTCCATTTTACTAAAAATCTATCAACTTTCAACATAGAACACGCTACACAAACTACTCTTATTTTTTAACGAAGAATCCATTTACGTAATAAAAATATGGGATGTTCCATTTAAAAAAATGAGTTTTTTGAATTTTGTGAATTTCAACGTTCACGAAACAATTACAATTTTCAAAAATGACCAATTATTAATTTATATTATTGTAAACAAAAGCATTCTTTATAAAACTGTTTTACAGATTATAGAAATTCGTTTCCATTCTCGAAATATAGAGAGATAAAAAAGTGCCCGTTATTAGTGAAAAAATCAAAAAAGTTTAATTACGCTGGAAGTGGTAGAGCACGAGTAAAATTTTTTTTATGGTTTCATATGTAAAATTTTCTGCTGAATTCAATGGTAAAATAAAAAGTATAGCAATCCATTTAAAATAAGAAAGTTAGGGTCTACTTCCGGTTAAACCGAAAGTGCTACTGTTTTGAAAATATACTAGCTGAAATAGGCATGTCGGAAAACCCCTAGATACCAAATTTCGTAAAATAATATTGAATAGTTTTTCCGAAATTTGGTATCTAGGGGTTTTCCGACATGCCTATTTTAGCTAGTATATATATATATATATATATATATATATATATATATATATATATATATATATATATATATATATATATATATATATATAGGGTGTTAATTAAAAAGCGGGCCATAGGCGTTTAACAAGGGAAATCAGTTTTTCCTTACGCAAAACTTCCCATTTAATTTTAAAGAAAAATGTTTCAAATAAATGTTGTCGAGAATTAAATTCTACACCAGCATCACTAAACAGATTTTATTTTCCATGTTTAGAAACTTGTAAAATCCAATTTGAAATTTTATAAATGTTGCTCATTTGTAGTGATACCCATGAAATTTAAACAAAATTATAAAGAAATGCATATCGTTTGAATTGTCTGAATTTCGATTTTGCAGGTTATAAAATAAAAATAAATAAAATCTAAGCATTAATTTAGATTATATGTAGGTTATAAAAACAAAATATTTTTAAAGACAGGATAGAATACAATTATCAGTAATTTTTATTTGAAAATTGAATTTCTGACAGTTCAAACGATATGCATTTCTTTGTTATTTTGTTTAAATTCCATGGCTATCACTACAAATAAGCAATATTTATAGAATTTGAATTTGGATTTTACAGATTACTAAACATGCAAAATAAAATCTGTTTAATGATGCTGGTGTATAATTTAATTATCTACAACTTTTATTTGAAACAGTTTTGTCTAAAATTAATTGGGAACTTTTGCGCAAGGAAAAACTTATTTCCCTTGTTAAACGCCTTTTTAATTAACACCCTATATATATATATATATATATATATATATATATATATATATACAGGATGTAAATGAAATAAGTACATTAAATTGAACCAGTAATATAACTCGTCGAGAGTAACAATATTTCTTAATAACTTTTTCTCGAAATCGCATATTTTTTTAGCATTTTTTCAACCCCGTAAATTGACGAGTCGTTCCACGTATTTTTCTAATAATTTAATAAGCAGTAGCTATGAAAAATTTTGTTTTAGCAATTGACAGTCTTGTCAGTTGTTGCAGTTAAATTCTGATATTAGTAATAAACTTGTTTATAAGGTAAAAATTCTGACAAAATGCCTATGTTTACGAATAGCGGATACACCGGCATTGTAATTAGCTATGGTGAAGTTATCAAGGCCAACGAATTTATACGAAAATCATCCTCTTCCTAATATTCGTACATTTATGTTGTACAACATACAATATCTTCGAGATTATCACAGTTTGAGGTGCCACATATGACAATTTGGAAAATTTTAAAAGAGCAACAGTTACATACATACCATATGCAAAAATTTCATTGTTTCCGCATTTCAACTTTGCGAATGGATTCTATTGTTCACTTATAGGGCTGGATTTATTAGAGAAAGTGTCTTTAATAATGCACAATATACTTATTTGGACACAAGAATCCTCATAGTGTAAGAAACATAATTTCCAACAAAAAATATCATTAATTGTTTGGGCGGGAATAAATTGACGAATCATTGGTCCTCATATAATCCCACCTCGTTTAAATGGACAAGAGTATGTACTTACATTTTTTAAATAACGTATTTAAACCATTATGATTTGCCTTGTTGGCACATGAAAATTCATCTCATAACCTCACAACTATGCTTTTCCTCTATTCACACAAGTTCAGAAACATGTTTTAATACACAATTTTGTAATTTTGTTATCCAAAATTTAAATTTCCTTATTTTAAAAATTGAACCATTACAATTTTATTCGTTTTCCGTTGATCGTTTATTAATTACTGTGTCTGCAAGAAGAGCTGTTCGCCATAGGCGGGTAACAAAATTTTAAACAAGTCTTTAAAGAATTTTAACTCAGAAATATTGTTGTTCTCGACGAGTTACATTACTGGTTAAATTTTAATGTACTTATTTCATTTACACCCTGTTTATATATATATATATATATATATACAGGGTGTAAATGAAATAAGTGCATTAAATTTGACCAGTAGTATAACTCATCGAGACCAACAATATTTCTTAATAACTTTTTCTCGAAATCGCATATTTTTTTAGCATTTTTACCACCCCGTAAATTGACGAGTCGTTCCAAATATTTTTGTGATAATTGAATGCAGCAGCAATAGCTATGAAAATTTTTTTTTTAGCAATTGACAGTCCTGTCAATTGTTGCAATTAAATTTTGACATTAGTAATAAACTTGTTTATAAGGTAAAATTCTGTCAAAATGCGAGTACACAGACATTGTAATTACTTACCTATGGTTTATTTATTTATTTCTTACTCGTATCTGTACTACATTTTACTTGACATCACGGTTCACATAAAGACAGTGTCATGGAGTTGCCATTTGTCTCTTTGTTCTCCATAAGCGGGTAACGAAATATGCAACAAATCTTTAAAGAATTTTAACTGAAAATCTAAAAGACTTAGAAAAAAAAGTTATTAAGAAATATTGTTGCTCTCGTCGAGGTACATTACTGGTTAAATTTAATGCAGTTATTTCGTTTACACCCTGTATATATATATATATATATATATATATATATATATATATATATATATATATATATATATATATATATATATATATGGCATTATGTATCAAAAACCACATCTCTAATATACATATTATTTAATAGCCTTAGATAAAGAATATTGCAGTAGAGTCCTTTAAATTTATGCTTCAATTAGTGAAATTGATAATGGATTAAAATGTCATTGCAAAGTATACATTATTGAGTGGTAAATACAAATTGAACTGAATCGCTAGTATTATTCCAAATAAAAATTTTATCTGTATTTTTATTTTTGCTGTGAAATTTTTCCATTTTTAATACAGTACACAATAGCTTTATTATTCCACCAAAGCCATAAAAATAACATGCATTTATTCATTAATAAACAAGTATTACTCATAAAGAAAGAATTTGACGCTTAATTTTAAATATGTACATTTAAAAAGAGGTAGAAAAGAAAAAAATTCTCATGATTTATATGTACATTTTTTGCTATAAAAGTAATTTATTTTCAACTCTTATATTCTTACGTTTTATCTATTAAATTTTTCGTCAAAATAAATTTACCTTTCAGGAATTATCAGAAATTATATGACCCATTGTATAAAAACAAAAAGAAGAAAAAAAAATTAATATTCATATTTATAACTATCACAAACACATTTCTGCATGTACATGTATTGTTAAGTATAGTTTACAATGTGATAACTATAATATTTCTGGAACTTTATCAGTACATTACCAATACATAGAAGTAGGAAGTTTATAAATATACGTGCATTATAACACGTTTCCCGTTTGGGTTTTTATTCATTTTTATCTAAATTGAATAATAAACCAAAACATCAGAGTCATTGAGTTGTTTATTTATTCCATTTATTTCAAGGTATAATTTACATAGAATAATAAACACAAATTACTATTCATAAATTAATTTTTAAAAGAGAAGAATGGTATCCCAATTAATGAACGTTATTTGTGTCACTAGTCAAGAAACTGCACTTTTTTTAGAGACTTCTTCCTAAATTTATTAAATGAATTTGATTTATTGTCCAAATATGAAATAGTAGGAATTTTTATGTTGGTAACATCAGAAAACTTGAATAACTTCAAATGACAAGGATTTACAAACTTAATATCCGCAAATATTTTTTTCAAATTCAAATACGCTATTATTCACGAAAGATGACACACTATAAATAATAATGACATCTGTCGTAGAATTACAGATACCTAATTATCTACTACACTGCCCTCTGCGCTAATATTTACCCAGTGGCGTTGACGTTTAAATCAAATTATTATTCCTTGGTTTATAAGTTAAGTCTATGTTTTTGTATTTTGCAAAAACATAAGTGAAGAACATAAATCATTCAGGAAGGTATTATTTAGAAAGAAACATAATTTTCAAATAAATTACTCTTATTTTTTCAGTTAAAATGTTTTCATAAATATTTCATGTTGCACTCCTATGCATACGAAATGCAATGAAATTATCTGCAAGTAATATTATATCAGACGGCTCACAAATGACCTTGAATAGTCATCTTTCGTGAATAATAGTTTATATAATTACTTACATTTAGCTTAAAATGCGTTCATTTAAGTTACAATAGATCTATTTAATTTAAAGAGATAGAAGATATGCGCAATAGGGATCTGCGCATAGTAAGAGATCTGAGATCTATGGCGTTTGTTTCTAACAAAAATAGTCGTAAAATGTGAGAAAAATCTTCGACAACTTTAAAAAATTTCTCGAAAGAAGTTACAAACGCTTTTATTGGAGCTAAAACGTCTAACGATGTAAATTTTCACCGAGAATACAAGTATTTTAATGACTGCAATATTTTTGACATTTCGTTTGACAGCCCAACTGGCAGCTGTTGGCGCCAATTTATTTACTATTTGCAGGGATAGAAAGAAATAGCCCTTAAATTGAAAAGGTTTATCAACAATTTATTATTAAAAATTGTAGACAATATGCTAATTCTTGTGTTGAAAATACTTATAAGTTAACATTTCACCAGAATAATACCAATTTATAACCATAAAAGTTCCTATTTTTATTCCGGCTGAGGCCTGTAAAAAAGTGGACGATTTACAGATAACTAAAACAAGCTATATCGGACGGAGACAAAAAATAATTTGTAATAGAAAAGTAATGATATAAATTTTTCATCTCCTATTCCATAATTTAATTTTAAGGGTATGGAACTATTTTTAGAAACTCTTGGCATCAAGAAATAATTAATTATAAGAAATAACTTTGTTCTAGTATTAATAAAAAGCAGTCTATTTATACGAACCATTATGAAAGTAGTAGTTTTTGCACTTATGAAAAAAATAACAAGTATACCTTTATAAAATGTATATGTTATTCTGGTAATATAATAACATTTTATTAAGGGTACAACCGTTTCCAATATTAAAATACAGGATGAAATAAAAAAAAAAAACGTTCCAAACATTTAGGTAGGTTGTTAATCAACCTGGATTTGCAAGTTAACCATTTCATTTTAATAATGAATCGTTTGTTAGGGAACCATATTAGTGAATGATTTAAATTTTCTGTTTAAAAAAAAACTATTTTTATTTTGGTATAAGTAACCATAGACACCTATCAATGTTAAACAATTAATCGAAGCATTAAAAACAACACTAACATAAAATATTTATCATGGAGTTAAATTAGATTTTCTCCAATTTATTAAATACGATAAATAGTAAAATATTGTACTTAAAGACGTGTGTTAATCAGTCATTAATCATCTGAACAATAAACGCGTCCGCTGAGAATACGCATTTAAATGTCTCCATTATTAATCGCCCTTATTGACACACGTGTTAGTTAAATAATAACACAATATCACATTATATCCCAAGAAAAAAAGGAACATAAACTATAAGAAATCGAAGTTGTCTATAGTGATTTTGATAAGGAATATAATATGCATGTCGGTCATTTCCGCGTTAAAATATGTACTAATAAGCACAACAAATGCTTTAATTATGGTTAACTAAGTTTGTTGGCAAGATAGTATATTTTTTTATATTTTTTACTGTTTGACAAAAGCGTCAATAAATTGAAACGAAGTACAATTACAAATATTGAATATAGCTCACATTCATATCTCTGATATGGTAATTTTGTGGCTTAGTGTTGATTAAGCATTTTTTACTCATTTTGTTCCATATTATGCTCCTAAATTTGGGGAACAGTTTTTTTAACAGCTTGTATATTCCAAAGTCCAGAGCTCGAAAGCAAAATTAATTAGGTCTTCCACTACTGTAACAAATTAGAACATATCATTTATATTAAAATGACTTTAAAACTGTATAAGAACTATCAAAGTTTTAAAAAAGTTGTTACTTTTTAAAATATTTAGATTTTTAATGCCCATAACATTTACTATTCCAAATTCTTACTATTTTCAAGCCTTCTGCTATCGCCTTTTTCATACAATACGTAACCCATTTTCAAGTAAATGAATACAAGAAATAACGAAACAATAAAAGTAAACAGAGTAATAAATAGTTCAATTCAATCAAGTAATATTTAATTAAACTTCTAGTGCTACTTGCTACTTCAAATAAAACCACTTGCGTCTGTATAGAAATGAAACATACGTTGAATGGCAGGTTTAGAAAAACAAAATATGTATTTTTTTTTTATTATTTTACTAAATTGCTCCTTATTTATGTATATTTCCAATTATTTATCATGAAAGTTATTTGAATTTAATTATTTCCCTATTTCGCGTTCACAGGGCGAGTTTTATACAACTATTTTTGGGGATTTTTTTTAATTTGAGATAGTTGGTGACTAAATGTCTACATATCTTTCATTTTAGTTGTCATAGCCTGCCGTTAGTCATGGAATTAGATTTTTTATAGTAAAATAATTACATCAAACAGTAAAGCACTCTTTTAAATTATAGTACAAAGTATTCATTTGTAAGTTCATAACATAATAAATATGTTTTAACTCTATAACCTAATTTATTTATTTCAATAATAATAATTTTGAAATAAAGTAAAATAAAGCGAAATAGAAAAAATAGTATGAACAGCATTACAATAAAGATTATTGTAATACTTGTCTTAAGCACTGATGATATATTTATATTTATTATTTTGCGATTTGTAAATAATCCTGATGGCTTTTGTCACTTTTATTTGTCAACAAAGATAATTATTGGGATCCGCAGAATCCGTTGATGGCGCTGTAAGTGCACCTGTCATGGCGGCCAGTAGGACAGTAGGACCTGTCAGATTTGTTGAATGAGCGCTTTTTTACCCAAAATATTGTTAACTGTTCAATTCAACACAGTTTTTAAGTTTGTTCAATGGAATCGACCATTAAAGCACATAGTTGAGCGGCAACGAGTCATAAATTTGTGATTAATTACTACCTACTTGTGGCGTAATTAGATTTACAATTTTGACTTGGAACTGCAATCTGCAGGGATAAATATTAGTAAAATCAATGCCTATCTATAAATTTTATTTATAAATACTGTTAATAATTGTTTTAAAACTACGTACCTGCAAAATTGTATTATAATTATTCTTTGTGAAATGCAAGGAGCAGTCAAATTTATTTATCAAATTAGAGCTTTCCGATATATTTAAATTTCTTTTCCATACGTTCAATCAATCAAGTTTTTCTTCTTTTCCGAATATTATGGAATATGTCTTACATTTTTGTTGCACTCGTACACCCTTTTTTATAGCACTTTTTGATTTAGATTATGTTAATTTTCTTTAATTCCTTTATTTTTCGAACATTTTCACAAGAAATTACACAATCAAAGCCTGAGAACTTAATTTTATTTAAATGAAACGATGGTTCTGGACGTTTACATATTTTACGTCTTACTGGCCGC
The DNA here is from genome assembly GCA_963082715.1 of Harpalus rubripes. NCBI lineage: Eukaryota > Metazoa > Arthropoda > Insecta > Coleoptera > Carabidae > Harpalus > Harpalus rubripes. The sequence goes on from OY720448.1 coordinate 17,915,418, forward strand.
CATTAATTTAGTTCCACAAAATTCCGCTGGTATCGCATTCTATTATGCGGGTCTCAATTAGTGATGTGCTGCCAAAAAATTCCCGCCGGGAATTTGTTTTTTCCCCGGAAAATCCTTCATCCGTGATTTTTGGGAAGAAATTTTGTTACCTTTTCCCCCGAAATTTTTTTGGAAATATTTCGTGAATATAATTTTTGCAAATTTCCCGTAAATTTTAAAAGATTTTGGCCTTGATATTTAGTGCAAATTGTTATAAATAATTATTAAATATGTAACATTATTCATTTTTTGAGTAATTTAAGTTTACTTAAAAAAAATTGTCATTCTGGTTAATTTTTTTTAAGTAAATATAAGTACTTGTCGATGCTTTTGAATTACACATTTACAGTTTTATGAATATTGCACCTTTGCTTCATATAAGAAGTATGAAAATATATTGAACATTTAAAATATTGGGAAGTATTCTTTATTAGTTCTTACAGAGTTGCTCTACTCATATGTATGACCGATAGTGCATTAATATATTGATACGAGTATATGTATGTATTTTTTTAACATAATTTCACTGAAAAATAAAACTAAATAAACCTACAGTTACAATTTTTATTCATATTTGAAATTCTTTGGGAAATTTCCTGAAGGAAATTTTGCTGGAAATTCCTAGGGAAATTTCTCAAAAAAAGAAATCCGGGAATTTTTTTGGGAATTTTCCCGTATCTTTAAATTTCGGGAATTGGCCCATCTTTAGTCCCAATAGAGAGTAAAAATAGTATTACAAATTAAAGATTCTACACCAGTAGAAATATTGTTTTCGTTCAAAACTATTATTAACTCTCCAATACAATACGCACTTTCAGCTGAAGATTGAAAAAAAAAAATAGTACCGAAAACAGAATACTATATGAATTACATTTTCCTAATTAGCATATAGTTTCAAAAACATCTAATACATTAAATAAGTATACCTATAGAAACAGTACAGAAATAAATCATCGTTCGGAAATTTCGTTTATTTCAGATTTGTAATGTGCCTGGTTATACCAAATAAATCTATAAATAAATAAATAAATAAATAAATAAATATATCATCACGGCATATTACCCATTGCTGGGTGTGCCACTCTGCTTTGTACACAGAATCGGTAATGATGATGACATATTTGTACCATGCGTCACCTCACAAGCACTCTTGCTGGCGTGGAGAGTACACCACAGGGGTCAATTTTGTGCTATTTAAAATTCAAAATATTTGGCGTCGGTCGGGATCGAACCTGGTTTCCCAGATTCGCGACCAGACACTCAGGCACGCGGGCACGAAATCCCATATAAAAATCTATCAGTACAAATATGACAACTTTTCAAATACGCTTTGAAACCGAAGTAATTGTACATAGATACAATTACATTTTTTACCAATATGTTTGTACTTAAGTGAGTACATTCTATCTGTACTGGGCTCAGTTATGAAATGCTACAACTTTAAAACATCACGAGACTATAATTTTTTATCATTTTTACGTATAAAATAAATCATTAAACAAACAGTCTCCTATTTACAGCTACAAATGCGGAACGTTACGGATTAAAAATGTACATGGCATCTTCTCAATAAACAAAGTTTGGAGGTAAAACCGTTCGTGAAAAAATTACGCAGTAGTGGAATATAATACTCATGTTTGTTGTTTACAATTCAAATAGGTGGATTTTTCGAATAGTCAAGGTTGCTGTGAATGTACTGTATACGCTCAAATGACAGATGAATGTCACAGAACATTGTCAAAATTAATACAGGGCGATTTCGTGATTTCACCTCATTTTGATTTCAATGATATAAACAAAACAAATTATATAATTTTCCTTTTCTAAATGTTATTATATGCGGAATTTAGCACGCATAAACAGTATGCAGAGTAATTATAAGTGTGCCAGATTTGTTGTTAGTATTAAAAATAAATAACAAATGAAATATTATACTTACGAGTATATATTTTCTCACGTGAAATTTATTATCAAATCTTGAAGAAAAACATATTGAACATAATACTGTTTCTATTTTTGTTATTCTATTATTGAATTTAATAGTTGTTTTCTATTTGTATTTAAACCTGGGGATAAATGAACTGATATAATACAAGCTGATTCATGAAAGATTGTTACTGAAGGTCATCTTCAAGCCGTCTGGTATAATACCACTTGCAGATAATTTCACTGTATTATCCATAGGCGTGCAATATGTAACATATATTATTTTAGTAATATTTTTGTCAAAGTATTTTCCGCTGCCCTTGGAAAGGGAGGTATAGGGATCGTGCTAAAATCGCATACCGAAATTTTGATAAATAAGCACGTTTTAAGATTCCCAAAATAATTTTAACATATGTACGATGATTTCTTCTGTAGGTGTGTGATTCCAACTAATATTTTAAATTTAAATTTTTAAAAAATCGGAAACTGGTGTTTTTATTTTCTACTTAAACGGGATGAACCCATTTAATTGTCAAATCAATAGACAAACTACAAATAGTACTTTATTTAATGTTTTGAGTAGGTTTTTTTTGGAAAAATTATCGTAATAGTTATTTATGTAACAAGTATGTAAAGTAGTACTTTTTTGGTCGAGCGCGATGTTTTACAATTGTAGCACGAGACAAAAAATACTATTTTACACACTGTTGCATACAGCATTTTCCTACAACCGAAATGGTATTGATGTTTCTCATAATATTGAGTGTACAGGCATCCAGCAGCTTCAAATACTGTTAGTACTGTTTCTCATAACACTGTACAAATTGTAACTTAAACACTTGGAAGAATCTCAGACAGACGATGATTAGTCTTTTATAATGTACAAATTGTACATTTAATATTTATATTAAAAATTAGGTTAGGTTAGAATACATGTCAACTAAATGTTAATTTTCTTACAAATTAGATTAGTACTCAATCTGTTAAAAAAATATTATATTTGTTTCATTTACAGTGTAAATTCATATTTCTTATTTATTACTTTCATTATTATTTACTACCTAATTATATACTTGACAGGTAAATTAACGGAATTTTAATGTTGCCTAGCAACGCTTATTTACTTTTAAAAGTACTTTTCACGCACTAGTGCTTGAAAAGTGACACTTTACACACTGTAATGAGTGCGTGAAAAGTACTTTTCACGCACGGTTGTAGGAAAAATATATTTTATTTGCAATCGTCACTAGAGTGTACAAAAATCGCCTTTAAATTAACCCATTATACAGGGTGGGGCAGAAAAACCTATCCGATTTCAAATCCCTTTTTCCCAGAAGAGGGAGCAGGTAGAGTAGTGGGGTAAAAACCGTTAGAAAGCCGGTTTTATGCCATTTGTCAGTAGTCAACATGCCTTGGTCTGGTGAACATCGTGCTTTTGTTATTGAGCGGTTTATCGAATGCGGCGGTTCGATAATTGCTACACAACGTGCTTTTCGAATTCATTTCGGACTCGGGCGTCATGATCCTGTTCCACATCACGCTACGATTAAAGTGTGGGTGTCAAATTTTAGACAGACGAGTTCAGCATTGAAAAAGAAGTCGCCTGGACGTCCCAGGACAGCAACAGGACCTGAAAACGTGGCCAATGTGAGAGCCGCGATTGAACGTTCCCCGCGTCGTTCGGCGCGAAAACATTCGCTCGCTTTGGCGATTTCCAACCGCAGTATTCGGCGCATTTTGCACCGGGACCTCAAAATGCATCCCTACAAAATGGTTGTTGCACAGGAATTAAGTGAAAGGATTTTGAAACCCATACGAACCTGTGTCGCGATCTCCGAGAACTCCCAAACGACGATGTTGTGCTCTTCACGGACGAAGCCCATTTTCACCTTTGTGGTGCCGTTAACAGGCAGAATTTTCGATATTGGAGTGACGAAAATCCTCGAGAAATCCATCAGGAACCCCTCCATAGCCCAAAAGTGACTGTGTGGTGTGCTCTTTCCCGCCTAGGCGTCTGGGGGCCTTACTTTTTTGAAGAAAATGGGCAAACCGTAACGGTCAACAGCGAGCGCTATTGTTTCATGCTGGAAAATTTTCTTAGACCCAAAATGGAAGAAAATGGCGTGGAAAATGTGTGGTTTCAACAGGATGGTGCAACCGCCCACACATCGCGACGATCAATGGACATTCTCAGGGAACTGTTTCCCGGTCGCCTCATTTCCCTGAGAGGTGATCTTGGCTGGCCGCCGCGCTCACCGGATCTCACTCCATGTGACTTCTTCCTTTGGGGTTACCTCAAATCGAAGGTTTACCAGCATCGACCAAGGACCCTTCTTGCTTTACGAAGGGAAATTGCTCGGGCAATTGAAGAAATTCCTGTGGAAATGACGGTGAAAGTCATGGAAAGCTACCGCGAGCGCCTAAATCAGTGTATCCGCTCCCAAGGACGACATTTGAGTGATGTGCTTTTCAAAACTTAAATTTAAAAATGGCATAAAATTTGCGATATGTTAATAAAAAAATTTTTTGACAAGTTGAGTGGTTTTAATTTTATAACGTTTTGAAATCGGATAGGTTTTTCTGCCCCACCCTGTACGACGATTTCATGCAAATGCAGTGTTCCTAACCTTATGATAATTATTGTACAAGTACGATAATTTGAGCAGGTGTACGATGTACAATAGAAAATTTGTACGTAAAATGATAAAAAATAAATAAGAACGAACTAACTAATTCCAATGAAGAAGTTTGAGATAAAACACATATTGTGTGATTACGATAACTTCAATGTCTGAGATTAGCAACATTGAGTGTCACACTGTCATATGTAAACATACATGAAAATAAATTTCAAATGCAATTTAATATGCCCCTCGGCACTGAAGTTCTTTTTTGTCACTCATGTGGTTTATTTTGTTCGGATCTACGGGCCTTGGCAAATAAATTTCCCATTCGTAATGAAAAATAGAACTTCAGTGCCTTGATTCATAAATAACTATTTTCGAAAACTGTCGTGAAAAGCTGATATTTACATACATGACAACTAGAAACACGCGAAATGACAGTTTTTTGTTTACAAAACGCAGAAGACTTTTTCTTTAACAAAATTTATATTTAATGTTCTGTCCCAATTGAGCAATTATTCATAATCCCGCTGACATACCTGTTGTTATAGTATGACTAGCGAATGAAAGTTGATGTTTAGATTATTTAATAGATGTGGTTTCTTTTGATAACTTTTCCCCACATTTGATTTTAAAGGAAACTGATCCTTATGTATTCCGTTACAGAAGATTAGAATTGTACTCAATACTAGGAGGCATTTAAAATGACCTTAGCAACAGTATTCAGAGATGTATTTAAAAAATTTAATACCGCAAATTCTAGTTCGTTTGTCTCAGGAGTAAGCAACTCTCGATTCGGAATTACTGTTAGAGGAAATTAAAAATAAATCTATTTCATAGAATTGTCAAACTATATACATAGTTTAAAGATCAAAATATTTTGTTATAATCAACATAAACGAAAAGTGTTTAAAATATTTTCAACGGACCCTTGTTTTGATATTCAGTTACCCTAGTCGGCCATCTATTTTCAGCCAGACATAGTAATGTATTTCTATGCTTTTCTAGTCCAGTATTTAAATGGGTTCATGCAAAAATTTCATACCTAAATATTTCGTACAATTCTATTCTTCTCTAGAGTTTCAAAAGAAACCACATCTATAAAATAATTTAAACGTCAACTTTCATTCGCCAGTCATAGCATACATTCATTTATAGTAATTTTTGGCAGTAAACTTCTATATCTATTTGTAACTGACCTTGTTTATTCAGTTTTAAAAACTAGTTTATTCTTAAAAAAAACTGTAACCATTCATATAATTTTCCTGGTCGAGAAACCATGTTGCAATAGTCTAGATTAAATAATTTAAGACTACTAGATGAAACTGCTACACATTGTTGTGACGAAGACATTAAATATCTCATTAATTATTAATCCTAAACGACAAAATTTTCTGTTACATTTTATTTATTTTATTATAATAATTAAATATTATTTCTTCTACAGACCTGTATTGATACTTTTTCTACGACGCGGCCGTGCTTGTTCGCCAAACGAACCCAGTGCGGCCGTGTTGTTGCCATCTATAAAAAAAAACGTTTATTTTTAGTCGGGTTTACAAGTATTATTTGTTTTTCAACAACATCTATTATATTGTGTTTATACCAACAGAGTAATCAAATACTTAAAAAGAGTACTACATAATGATAGCATTACAAATATAGTGTAAAATTACATGTGTGACCAATGCAGATCCTTTCATCCGAGAAATTAGAACTAATGAAAAAAATACAATATACAATCAAGACATACGGCCCTGTAAACATATCTATCATTCTGCACAGCGTATTTTTCACTTTTTTCATTTCTTTCATTATATTTTTTTCCTCTGAAATTTTATGAGCGTTCTTACTAGTCCAGTTTTTTTAACTTGGTAACAGCAAATAAAATTCAGAATGTTACTTCTATATGCATAATACACTATTTTGTATATGAACAAAGAATCTCTTGCACCTATTTTAATGCACAGGATAGTATTTTCATACGTACTATAACAAGTGATATGATTATTATCGATGATATTCTCGAGTGAAACCGAGTTGCAGTCCGAAAGACGAGTGAAATGTGCTGCTTCGGTTTCACGAGCAATATCTGCGATTATTAATCATATCACGAGCTTATATTTAATGAGAGAATATAATGAATTTTTGTGACACATTGTGTGTGCTGCTAACCTAACTTTTATTATATTGTATTACAACATGGTTAATTTGGCAATCACCTTATTATTTTTATCGTTGTTGATATCAACCCAACGATTATCGCACTTTTTTATATTCAAAAGTAACTGTCAATGTCACATAAAAAAACAAATTCCTTAGCAACGAATATAAATAAGGTGATAATTATTTTGTTTTTTATCATCGCTGTGATAGACGTGTAACTATAGGGAGATTCTGAATGTTGATTGGCGGAAAACATGTCACGCGACTCATGAATTATATTCTAATAATTATAATAGCATACCATATATTATTAAATAAAGATACGTAATATCTACTGTTATTAAAAAAAAAACTTTTAAGGGCTCTTTTGTACGATCGGGTATTTTTAAATATTAACTGGTTTCAGGATATTGTTCCATTGTTTACATATACAAAAGTAGGGTGGTAACTAAGTAATAACTGTATCTGTATGGTAATATTATTACCATACTGACTTTTCAACAACGGTCTACAGTCTACAGAATGAAAATAAAATAAAATGATAATATAATGCTCTTTATTAATACATATAGATAACGTTAGCCTATCGTCCTAAATACGGACTACTTTATTCAAAAGTAATAAACAAGAGGAATAAAACACATAATTTGAATATTTGTCATATTGACATAGTCAAAATAATTGTTCTGTTAATCATAGCAATCTGAAAGTAGCGCATTAATGAGAGAATTTCAAAAAAATATATTTATCAATAATGTCTTAGTTTTCTGAAACCGATAAACTATTGAACAAACCACGGAGGTTATTAATCATAACAAGCCATAGATGTCTTAAAATCCTCGCTCTACAAGCTCGGATTTTACTGACATCTGCGGCAGTTATGATGTGTATAACATTCCTAGATATGTTAATAGCTATTACCGATAGTGTTTCCAAGACAGTAGGTTTTATTTAAAAATTACTGAACGGTTAGTGACGTGAATCACATCGGTAAGTGAAGTAACACTTACCGTTCAGGAGGCGAGACGGTAAGGTAGATATGGGCGCGTGAGTAACTTTTGTTCACGATCACGCACGCTCACGTAACTAAAAATGTAATCACGACCAATTACGCACTATGTTTGATTCTCGATCACTCACGTTCACGAATTTATTTTCGCCCTCACGCCGATCACGTCCGGCGGGTCACTTTCGTGTCACGTAATTATTTCTATGTACATTTACGCCTGTTTGACAGTCATGAGTTGATATCAAATTTGTAATAAGTTTGGTAACAAATTGGTTTCATTGGAAACGAATGTTTATGGACAAATAGGGTGTTCTATCCCATCTCAAATATTATTATAAATTTGGTAACAAATTTGTTAACAAAATTGTGATGGTGTCATACGGGCTTAAAGATAAGTATATCTAAAAAACTATTTTTATGGAAAAAAAATACTGTTGATGAGATATTTCGACATAATAAAAATAACAAAATTGTATAGTTAAATATGGAAATTAAGACAATTTTTTAAATGAAAAATTGAAGAAAACATAACTCACGAGTGTTAATATTCAATCAGGCCTGATCACGCACGAAAATTTTTTAACGGCTCACGCTCTCGTCCAATCACGACACTAAATTTAAATTATATCCACGATCGCGCCAGCCTCTACGGTATGTGAATAAAAACAAAGACCAAAGCTTCGTTTAAAAATGACAACAAATTTTTTTTAATATACATATTCAAGTTCAATTTAAAAAAATCTGATGTGGCCAGCACATTACCTTCCGTCCGTTCTATGTATTTTGTACAAATTTCATACAGAAAGTTCCTTGCTAAAGATTATATTTCTTGTACTTTACCTTCCGGCAGTTGCATGTATTTTATGTAAATTCCATACAGAAAATTTATAGCAAAAGATCCTATATTTCCAGTAAAATTGTAAGACAAACACACTATGTCAATTTCACTTGACACTGACAACTTTCAATCAAAATTTTCTTAATATAGTAGCTGTTTCCATAGCTATGGCTACTTTATGAAATTTAATTTCTTTATAATTTTTTAACTCTATATCCATTTATTAGTATATATAAAATGCAGTCAAATCGTATAGAGAATAAAATATTCTTTAATATTTATAATAACATTAAATGTGAAAAAATGATATTAACATAGTTGTTTAAAAAAAAAAAACTGTTAAAAATCTTCAAATGAGGGTACTTCCGGTTGTCCAATTCTAACCAAAATCTAATCAGCTCTTCACATGGATGTAACGAAGAGAAATACGAAAGAATTTTAATTTTTAGAATTGTAGTATGGAAGTTATCGTAGACGAAAATTTTGTTACACACAAACACACACACACACACACACACACACACACACACACACACACACACACACATACACACGCACTCGCACACTCACACTCACACGCACACATACACATACATACAGACATTATCGTAAAAATAGTAAAATCGTATTCTAGGGACCCTAAAACGTGCTTATTCATCAAAAACTCACCACCGAATTCTTTGACCAAAGACAATACCTTCCTTACCTAAAGGTGACGGAAGGTAAAATGTAAATTCAATTTCAAAAAAGTAAAATCAGTTTCAGAAAAAAAATTCAATTTCAGAAAAAATGTCAATTTACCTTTTCTGAAATTGAATTTCCTTAAAACTGAAATTGAAAAGGTACAGAGTTATCGTTGTAGAAAAAAAATATGATCATGTTAAAATTTGTTTTCTCGCTACAAAATATTTTGACCACAGTAACGTCCTTATAAAACTTATTACTTTTAGGTCCTTTGTGTAAATTTTAAGTTTTGTCGTTTAATTATTTTCAAACAGAAAGTAAACTATGTTACAGTAAAAGTACATATTGGGATGATGTGCACATTGCCGGTAAATGTAGACGTCAAAAACTACTTTTGCTTGCAATTATTTAACCAAACACAACAACAATAACCTTACCTAATATCTAACGCACAAAAGTCACTCTTATTTTTATTATTATAGTTATATATTTAGATGAATTGCAAGCGACAACAATTGTAGGCGAATCTCTACATTTGCCGGGCAATGTGCGCACCATGCCACTATGTACTTTTACAATAACATATAAACTGAAGACATAACAAAAACTGCAGTTAAAAATCTTGAAAGAATGAACTCAATAACCTATTCGCAATTTTGTTTCGCAACATTTATGCAATATAAGAAACACTTTAAATTTAAGTGTAAGCGGTGCAACCGGGCAATAATGCCATAAAGATAACGCAATATGTTTATTTTTGTTTTCTTATTGTCAACAAACTAATGTCAACAAAATATGTTTCAAATTATTCATGCATGGCATTAAACTTTATGAAATTTATGGCTCATTATTTTAATTATATTGCCAATCTAGGTTTACGATGCAAAATCAATAGGAATTGTTGTTATTTGTTGTACTACAAGCTATAACAAATACCGAACGCACTCCATTGTTTTTATCGTAATTGTTTTTCGTTATTGAATTTACTAACAATATACTACACTCTTATCATTATAAAATATTATGAAGATTATTTTAAATTTTCATATCGCAAATTTTTGTTTATCGCAAGAGTTTACTTCCTTTCAATGAAGGTTATGTTTCAAGTGAAAAACTAACTGGTTATTTCTGCAAAACATATTGTTTTAAGATTGTAATATTGTTAAGGTACATAGGTATTCGTTTTACAAATTTATAAAATAAATAGAATAAAATAAATATATCATCACGGCGTATTACCCATTGCTGGGTGTGCCAATCCGCTTTGTATGCAGATATCGGTAATGATGATGACATATTTGTACCGTGCGGGCGTTTACCAGGCGTCACCTCACGGGCACTTATTGCTGGCGTGGAGAGTGCACCACAGGGGTCAATTTTGTGCCATTTAAAAATCGAAATATTTGGCGTCGGTTGGGATCGAACCCGGTTCCCCAGATTCGCGACCAGACACTCAGGCACGCAGCCACTAGACCCCATAAATAAATAAAAAATAAATTTATAAAATCATATATTGAAATTTCTATTTCAGATTTACAATTATATAATAATGTATTTCCTATATAGAAGTTCCTGGAATGAAACAGTGTAAATGGTTGTCAACTTATCGGTACATTGTCTGTCTTATTGTACTTATGGTTATCTACCTTCGTACCACAAATTAAATTTATTGGTAAAACATTTCATAGTTAATCAAGTTTTGATAAGTATTTTACAACAGGAAGTGGTATTTTACTAATGTTGGTTTTCTGTATTTTATATTACTGACCACATCATTATTTTATTTAGAGGACGTTCCAGGGTTAAACAACCAAACTTAAAATTTAAATAAAGGCCTTAAAAAAAGTGAAAACAACAAAATTATATATTTCAAATGGTATATAATTGTATAGTTCATTTCATAATAGTTATTTATGATATGTGTTAAAAGTGGAACACGACGCGAAGCGGAGTGATCAAAACCTTCGAACAAAATAAAATCACTTTTAACACGTATATCATACACTATTTTTTCTACAAACACTATTTTTTTATTTAAATTTTTATTTCTAATAATTTTTTGACATTCACTTTTAACACTAGTCTCAAAAGTAACAATGATGTGTCACTTTTAACACTGTTGTCATAAAATGACATTTTTATAAAAACAAATATTAAAAAGCCCACTTTTAATAAATTTGTAAAAAAGATTTTTTCTGATTTCAACTGGCTATGCAATACATAACTATTGATACGACTGTTGACTAGGCTCTAGGCTGCAGTAGTATGTTATTTTTTAAAGCCATTTTTATTAATGATTAATTAAATAACCGAAAGCAAATATTGTTAATTTATTTATTACATTGACACTTTTGACGGTACTACAGCATCTTCAAAGGTGCATTCCACTACATTACAGTACAGCATCTTCAAAGAGGCCTTCGATTACATCGACCAACTCAGTTTTTTCGGCTAAATTGCAGTTAATCCAGAATTCAAGAATTTTATATTAATGGTTATATATACTTGGTAAACCATTAAAAACACTAAATACCACTAAAAATTGGATGCGGAAAGCTATATTCATAGAAATTTTGGCATTTTTTCTGAAAAAAATAGGTTAAATGAACTACATATATTTCCATGTTTTAGTAGGTACTTGCGCTTTCATACGAATAATACTGTTTCAATTAATGTATATTTGCAAAATTATGTCTTATTTTCCTTCTTATCCTACGTTTTATAACATTTTTTTATTTTTAATTTTGCGTTCATCTGTCAAACTATTATAAACTAACATGAAGATAGTGGGCCGAGCGATGTCGAATGTGTGTGCCTGGTGTGCGTTAGGTACTGTTTTTGACAGGATTTTTTTTTAATTCTTAAAAAAAATACATGTGCGTTAGCTATTATTTTTGCCAGGATTTTAAAAAAATTATTAATACATTACTGTGCGTTAGGTATTGTTTTAGACAGGATTTTTTTAAAAAAATATTTCCGCGTCCAATTTTATGTTTCGTTTTTAGCTAAAATAAGACATTACAACAAAAAAATTGCAATTTCTACTATTCTGGATAAACTGCAATCCAGCCGTTTTTTACCTCTCGCTAAGAGAGGTATTGTATTCATGCTAAAAATCGCGTATCCAGATTTTAGTGAATAAGCACGTTTTAAGGTCCCTAGAATCCGATTATAACATTTTTACGATGATGTCCGTATGTGTGTGTGCATGCGTGTGTGTGTGTGTGTGCATGCGTGTGTGTGTGTGTGTGTGTGTGTGTGTGTGTGTGTGTGTGTATGTGTGTGTGTGTGTGTGTGTGTGTATGTGTGTGTGTGTGTGTGTGTGTGTGTGTGTGTGTGCGTGCGTGCGTGCGTGCGTGCGTGCGTGCGTGCGTGCGTGCGTGCGTGCGTGCGTGCGTGCGTGCGTGCGTAAATTGGACAACCGGAAGTAGTAGTTACAAGAAAAAAATCGTGTAAATATTATTTATCGAAAATTTATGTAAATACTTATATTAAAGAACGTTAAATTCTTTATTCGATAAATATAAATTCATTATTATATCTTCTATAGATTTAGAGATAAAGAAAGGCATATAAAATAATTTGATGTAAAAAATCTCAGATCAAACTACTACAAGGCAAGAAATTCAAATGTTTGTAATTGACACATAAATGTCACTGTCAAAAATATTTGTATGCCTCTGTCAAAAATATATGTTTATTATTATGAAGATTTTGAAAATAAAAAAAAGTCAACAACGCAAAAGAATATACGTAAAAAAGAATATAAAAGGAATTTGCGAAAAAATGACGAATATAAAGAAAAAGAAAAGGAAAGTAGAAAAAGAAAATTTCAGGATATTAAATATAAAGAAAATGTAAGTATTGCACATAATTTATTTTAAAATATCCCATAGATATTGCAAATATATGTGAGAATTATTTTGTAGTGAGACATGAATATCTATATGTATTTGTATTTAAAAATATTTTTCGTTTTATGCGTACAACCAGGTAAAATATCTGGCGAGAGGTTATGTGTTGGCCACATCAGATTTTTCATATATAATATCATAAGTGGTAAATTTTTCAGATTGTTACGAGAGCTGGTTGCCTAGCAATTTATTGAGTGACATTGACAAAAAAATCACGAGTTGTCAAACGAGTGATTTTTGATCAATGTCACGAGATAAATTGGCAACAGGCTCGGGTAAAGCAATCGGAAAATTTTTCCAGGATAAAATTTAACCACGAATGGTATTCGGATGACTATTTCCAAAATAAAAATCAGGTAATCATTTATATATTTTTTTTTTGACAAAAATCTTCTAATTTTTATTGTGTTTTGAGGTGTTATATTTAAGTTTGCTTTTTCAACGTTTTAAATAGATTCCTGTCCGAACCGACTCGTCTTTAATAAAAACTGATAACACTGAAAATATACACACTTTGACAGGTATGTAAACAATATGTTTCTAAAACGTCAATAAATTTTCACTTATCAAAATTCACTTGTAAAAATACATCTTAAAGGGTGCGATAAAATTTTTGTGACGGTGTTTTGTCGAAATGAAATTTGGTAACTAGGTAGAATCCGGAATTTGGATTGGCTTATAAATTTATGAGTGAAATAGTCAAGTATGTATAGCAGAACATCAACAATCGGTTAGTAATATGTCGATTTTCTGACTTTTAAAAAGTTGCGAAGTTAGTGATTGTTAACCTCATTTTCCAACCTCGCGGCGGAATAGCTGCCCCCCGCTTTGAGAGATCAATGCGTATCAGTGATGGAAACAAAGCTTCTTTACAATTTATATGATAAAAAAAATGGGATAAAATTAAATAATACAAATAATCAATGGAATAAAATCAATATTTAATGTTAGAAATCAAACTGACATTGCATGTGTTATTTTATTAAAACTGGTACTTTTATTTATATCCCATCATTGCTAGTTTAGCTGCTTAAATTATGTAATACAAATTTTTTACTTTTTATATGTAAAGAAACGAATAAATTTGTAAACAATATAAATAAGTGTAGGTATAGTACGTTCGCCGAAACGAGAGAAATTGTAACTTTCTTATTAGTCGATGACGACAAATTTGAAGTTAAATCTTCAAATTATCATCATCGACCAATAAGAATGACATGGTTCGGATCCCGGGTTAGTTCCAATTTCTCTCGTTTCGGCGAACGGACTATAGATAAATGTGAAATCAAAATTTAAGATTAGAAATCAAACTGACAGTCCATGTGACAAATGACCAGTCTCAGACCATTCGTTTATTTATGTTAGGTTATTATTATTTAAATATCAATTATTAATTTTTTATTTCAGATTGTGAATAAAAATGTATACAAATCTTGGTGAAAAGTTTCATTGTCTCGGTCTATACAGACACCCTCAACAATGAAACACTTTCCACCTCGGTTAGTAAAGTATTATTATCTACTCTTGTTAATTTATACATTATACCATTCGTTAAATAATTGGATATTTGAAATCTATGATTATACTTTGACATTTTGCATTTCTCACAGATTGGTTAAAAATGTACCAGTGAAGTCAGGCATTGTAACTAATCGTATTTATTTTGAAATGTCAAAATTAGTGAATTTATCCCGACAGAAAAACATAATTTATTATTCATAGTTATTTATGCTACAAGAGATGTAGGTACCATTTACTAATCGAGGAAGATTCTGCGCCCGAGCGATAGCGCGGGCTAGCAAATAAGTTCAAGAGTGATCAAATGTACCTACATCTCGTGTTGCATATATGATTTTTTTGCGATACCGATGATTTATTTTTTACCTTTTCAGTTTCACTGACAGATATGTCAAGGCTGTCAAGAAATACAGTTGAATACTGATACATTAAAAAAAAGAATCTATATTCCATGGAAAATTTAAGAAAGAAAACGCCGTCATGTCACATTTGTCAGGTCAACGGTAACTTTTGAATGAAAATATTTATGAAATAAGGACAATTTGATAGAAATTAGATTCAAAATTATAAATTATAAGAATGAATAAATATTTGACACAAGTTTAAAATATGTAACTGTTGGTATTTCACAAAGAGGGAGGTAAGTTCAGCTGTAGGGAAATAAGGATAATCTTTACTTCCCGTCGCTAATAGAAACCGATATCTTGACAGTAAAATAAACAATATACATCCCTATAAACAATGTCCTAATAGCCTACTTAACGTTATTAGGAGTATAAAAAAATAGTATTATACTCGCGTATAAATTGCTGTAATTCATTCGAACAAATTATATCACTCGCCTGCGGCTTGTTGAATAATATATGTACATACTATTATTTATCATTTTTGATAGTTATATTTAAATTTTGTGATAATTGTATATCAATCGCTAAATAAATATATTCGTATAAATATATGGATGCATGATTTCGATTTCATGTCATTCTAGTATTTGTATAATGGCATGTTTGTTTGCATCTATGTGTATGCATACGTATGTAAAATAGGAATGAGATAAACATTCATGAAAACAAATATTTATTGGTATTGCATCGTCCATCAGCACATAGTAGCTTCCTATGCATGTTTTGTTTCCATAATCTCTTCACGTTGTTTGGTTGACGCACTCA
This sequence comes from Harpalus rubripes, assembly GCA_963082715.1. Classification (NCBI taxonomy): domain Eukaryota; kingdom Metazoa; phylum Arthropoda; class Insecta; order Coleoptera; family Carabidae; genus Harpalus; species Harpalus rubripes. The sequence goes on from OY720448.1 coordinate 17,931,308, forward strand.
GTGTCTGAAATGAATACACATTACACACATGCACATACGTCCTTAATATGTGTACGGCATGTAACACTTTCTACGTGGGTGTATGCGACAATACATCTCCTTCATTCTCTCTGTCTCTCCAACCATTAGGAAGACAAATTGCACAAAAGAGATAAACAAAGATTTCCTTAAGAAAAAATTGCATTTCGAATAAAGGTGAAGCGACTGGTATTGCTTGTTATAATATACAGGATTACAATTAATGAAACCCTGTTTAACAATATATACGTTGGTCTTTGTCCTGATGAAATTACAATTGACAATTGATGGCGAAACGTTGGCATACGACCAAAATAAATATTAATTGATTCAAGTTCTGCGTATTTCTTGATTCTAATGTAGTACCTACATTTCACATTCCTATGTTAATATTTTTTTGCACGATCGTTTTTTTAATGTTTACCGATAGGGTTTCCAAGTCATTATATGTTATCTTTACAAATTTCTGTTTGTGATAACTTATCGATCAGGAGGTGACGCGGAAAATAAATGAAACACAAAAATCATTGCTTTAAAAATTTTTTAAAGTCAAAATAAGTTTCATATAAATTTTAATTTGTTCTTGTGTCGATCGTGCCAAAAACTTAGTAAGCATTGCGGTCACTAAGATGTTTTCTACCGGTATCGAATGTATTAGATCAACCGAGAGGAAGCACATACTACCTTTAAAAAACTTTAGTTCTCAGACCGACCGAGGAGGCTTGGTGGTAGCGTACTATAGGCGATGTGCACATTTTGAGTGTCAGCGCCTCTAACGGCTACATTGGCATTTTTGGTTACCGAATCATCTTTGAGATTTCCAGAAAGTGATACAATTTACAATTTTATTTTGAGTGGTTGCTATTGTGTATGAATATTATACGTCCTAGTATATTGAAATGAATAAAGAAAATAAAAAAAGTCAAAATACCAGCGAAGGTACTGTGGCAGAAAATTTCTGTAAACCATTTTATCATATTTAAATTTATATTATAATTTATAATATTAGTTAAATGTTACAAGATGCACAATACAAAAAAAAGTTGGAAAACTTGAATGATTGGAAAGAAGAAAATTTCTACATATCACGATATCAGTGTATGATGTTAGCATCTTTCTTTTATATTCGCAATAAATGAAGAAGATTTTTCATTGAAAATATACCAGGCTCCAAGTGGAATCAGTTGCACAAGCTCGGAAAAGAAAATACATGAAAAATACGAAACATGTGAATTTCTATCTTTAACATTAATATTACATGTACAAAATCTATAATAAATAGACGAATTATGTCAAATATAGACTTATATTTCATACAACTGCAAGTATTATACAATTTTAAGACAATTCTCTGCTTTTTGTATTATATCTTGTTCAAATATTAACTTAAGAAACACATTTTTATATAATTCATTAGTGCAATCAGACGCTCATTGTTGAAATTTTATTGATACGATAAATATCTTTTACAATGAGAAAATATGCATACCTAAAAAAAATTTTCATATTAGTAGAAGATATCTGATGAAAAGTTATTTTCTTATAGGTACATCTGTTCCTCATATAAAGTTCTATGAAATTTATAAAATTTGATACTTCAATCGGTAATTTTGTAAGAATTATTACATTCCCCACTGCATCACAATATTTGACGTCCTATCATTCGCATTCATTGCAAATATTTTATAAAATAGAAATTACAAAATTATTCTGACATAAAACATAACCTTGCTATGTTTCAACGAGTAACCATTTTTTTCATTTTTGTCCGCTGTCGGCGCTGACTACTTTTGTGCACACCGCCTATACTTCATTTCACGTAAGAAAATTTTAGATGGCGCTTGAGAGCCGACCGTTCAAACTTTATCAATAATAACTATTTTTATCTGTAAAAAAATCCAAGATCTGAATATTAAAAATTACAACAAAACATGGCTAAACAATCTAAACATCACTTAATTAAGTACATTTTATTTAATAACTGACAACTGACACGTGATGTTTTTTCGTTTTTGTGAATTAGGTTTGCATTCTGACCAATCAAACGGCAGAATTCGAGATTTTGTCAAGACGAGAAATTTCTCTATTTTCGTCTCGTCTCATACTCGAGATTTCTCGTGTCAGGTCGAGAATCTGGGGAACTGGGTTCGATCCCGACCGACGCCAAATATTTCCAATTTTAAATGGCACAAAATTGACCCCTGTGTTGCGCTCTCCACGCCAGCATTGAGTGCCCGTGAGGTGACGCCTGGTAAGCGCCCGCACGGTGCAAATATAATATCTTTACCGATATCTGTGTACAAAGCAGATTGGCACACCCAGCAATGGGTAATAAGCCGTGATGATATATTTATTTATTTATTATTTCGAGACGAGATGTATATGCCGAGATCTCGATTCTTGAAAACTGTTTCGAGATTTCTCGGTTGATATTTTTCTCATTAATTATATTTGCAAGCGTGTGAAATTTAACATTAGTTTCAATCGTGTCTGTCCGTATGTATCTTTGTATATTTATACTATGTTCCGTAAGTCAACCAAAAAAACCAGTATCTTGATTCCGGGTACACCATGGTCCCTGAATATTTTCATTCATTTCGGGACAGATTGACATTAAATCATATGACATTTAAAATTGACACAACCTAACAAAAATTAAAAATTAACCAAGAGAACGATAACGTTGAATAATGCCTATAAAAATAACACAGTCAACAATATATGAAATATAAATAATGTTTTCATACTTACATCTATAATAATTATTAGTAATACCACTAAAAATACGGTTTAGAAATTTGACATTGACGGAAAGTAGCGGTAAAAATACCAGAGAAACCAGGATTATTTCGTGGTTGACATTTTACCAACTTTTTTCAGGAACCGCGTTCCAAATAGGAACCGGTAAGTAATTTCAGGACTTACGGAACAAAAAACCGTAAATCTGGTCGAACCGGTTGCGTTACGGAACGTACTATTAATGGTTAATATCTTAATATTTACACGCTTCAAAGTTTGTTATATTAAAAATTTGAATAGTATACAACTGAACAAGTAATTAAAAAAAATCGACATTATGTTAATTTATTATCGGAGAAAAAAATTAATCAGGCGAGTTTGAAGCAATAACTTGTTTAAAAATATTCAAAAATTATGAAACAAACTCTTTATGCACTACGCATTTCTACATAATTATAGTAATAACTAGTATTTATATTTTGTATGTAAAAAAGGAAAGGTATTAGATATCAGCTTCTATTAATAATTAAGGTTTGAAATTTAATGTGGGCTGCAGAATGCAGTTTCTAACTAGAATATTATAATTTTTTATTTGAAATTGCTTAGTTAAATTTTTCTCAAAACGCGCAAAAATCGGTGTCATTTTTGATATTAAGTTGTCATATATCCTATATTAATTAATTTGAATTAAATTCAATTTGTGTCGAGAAATCTCGACGAGAATCTCGGCCGAGACAAGACTTTATTGAACGAGACGAGAAAAATATTGAGACGAGACAATGAATTTCTCGTCTTGTTTCGTCTCGACCGAATCACTAGGCAGAATTTATATCCCTATCTAAACCAACGCTATTTTCTTACGTGAAATGAAGTATAACTTCACGTACGAGCGGTTCTGGGTTTGTATCCTGGGTAAGGTATGGAAGTTTGTGTGCGTCCCTTTCACCATCTCATATTCATCATTTGAATGTGTAAAAATGTAATGTTATAAAAATGCAACGAAATATCGACTCACCCACATTATCAATTGTAATAACTTAAATAAGTTTATATACAATAAAGAATTATTATTATTTTAGTTGTCGCCTCGGCTCCTGATCGGTAAGTAATCACAATCACTTACCGATCACTAATTTGTAATAAACCTACTGCCTTGGACACCCTATCAGTAAATATTAAAAAAATAGACAATCGTGCAAAATAGTTATTTGAGTACCTATTAATATGTCAAAATAGTTTTCAAATCTTATCAGTAAGTGTTCTTCTACCGGTATCGGATGTATCCATCTCCAAAATCATCCTCAATCGGTAGCCTGTCGCATGCCCTTAATATTTAAGTAATATTTGTATGAACTATTACATCAAGAACATTTCAAATTTGCAGGAACCCATTTAATCGGAACCTCGGTATATAAGGATACATTTTTCCGTTTTTTACCTTCCGTCACCTTTAGGTAAGGAAGGTATTGTCTTTGGTCAAAAAATTCGATGATGAGTTTTTAATCAATAAGCACGTTTTAGGGTCCCTAGAATACGAATTTACTATTTTTACGATGATGTCTGTATGTGTGTGTGTGTGTGTGTGTGTGTGTGTGTGTGTGTGTGTGTGTGTGTGTGTGTGTGTGTGTGTGTGTGTGTGTGTGTGTGTGTGTGTGTGTGTGTGTGCGTGCGTGCGTGCGTGCGTGCGTGCGTGCGTGCGTGCGTGCGTGCGTGCGTGCGTGCGTGCGTGCGTGCGTGTGTGCGTGCGTGCGTGCGTGCGTGCGTGCGTGCGTGCGTGCGTTCGTGCGTGCGTGCGTGCGTGTGTGTGTGTGTGTGTGTGTGTGTAACAAAATTTTCGTCTGCGATAACTTTAATACTACAGTTACAAAAATTATAATTTTTTCGTATACTTCTTCGTTACATCCATATGAAGAGCTGATTAGATTTTGGTTACAATTGGTCAACCGGAAGTACCATCATTTGAAGATTTTAACAGTTTTTCTTTAAAAAACTATGTTAAATATAATTTTTTCACATTTGATGTTATTATAAATATTGAAGAATATTTTATTCTCTATACGATTTGACTGCATTTTATACTTAATATTAAATGGATATAGAGTTAAAAAATTATAAAGAAATTAAATTTCATAAAGTAGCCATAGCTATGGAAACAGCTACTATATTAAGAAAATTCTGATTGAAAGATGTCAGTGTCAAGTGAAATTGACATAGTGTCTTTGTCTTATAATTTTAATGGAAATATAGGATCTTTTGCTTTCTGTATGGAATTTGTATAAAATACATACAACTGCTTTAAGGTAATGTACAAGAAATGTTTAAATCGTAGAAATGGCCTTCAGGATCCAGGACAAATTTATTTAAACGAAGAAAGAATTGTGAAAAATTCATGGACCTCGCTGGGATTCGAACCCAGAGCCTCCCAATCTCTAGCCGGGCGCTCTACCAATTGAGCCACGAGTTCCCGTTGAAGTCTATGAATCTTTCACAAGCCTTTTTACAAATCGTAACGAGTACACTCTCACAATTTGAGAGATAAATACTCAACGCTAACATTTGCGCAGTAAATATTATATTATTGTGAACTTTTTAAGCCGTCACACACGTAGAATAATTATTTGAGATCCAACCTAAATGTTTAAATCGTAGAAATGGCCTTCAGGATCCAGGACAAATTTATTTAAACAAAGAAAGAATTGTGAATATTACAATGATAATAAATCTTTAATTTCTGCAGATACATTACACTGTATATAGAAAACGTCTCAAAATAATAACTTTCTGTATGAAATTTGCATAAAATACATGCAACTGCCGGAAGGTAATGTACAAGAAATCGAATATTTACTTTAGCAAGGAAGTTTCCGTATGAAATTTGTACAAAATACATAGAACTGACGGAAGGTAATGTGCTGGCCACATCAGATTTTTTTTTACGAAATTGCTGTTTCGGTTTGGATGAAATTATAAATGGATCCAAGTGCGATAGAGAGTTGACATGAGATGTTGTTTAAAGTGGTTTGGTGACATAAATAATTTACATATTACAGACGCATGTAGAAGGAAATATACAAGCTGAGTCAGGAAGAAAGTCCCAAACTTTGGAAGTGTACATTAAATACGAGTATACGACTACAACCTACAACCCAAAAGTTCTAATCTGCTTTATATGTTTTCGAGCTACATTTTTGCAAGACAGCAACTTTTTTCTATCAAATCGTTCATTTCTTTGAAAAAAAATCTGGTGTGGCCAACAAAATACCTCCCGTCATTTACAGCCCGAGTCACAAAAAAGACTAAGTTAATCCTTATTTTTGGGTAAAGAATTTTTCTGTAATTTTGACAGTTTATTTCTTAAAATATAGTCTAATCTAATCCAAGGAACTACCTTTTTTAAACTCCTCAATAGGATTAAATCCCAATTACAGAGTGGGTTTACATTGCTCTAACCATTGAGCCACCGGAGCTATAATAAAATGAAGAATAAATTTTAAATTCTGAGGTAGAATAGAATTCACTAATCAAAAAATGAGGATTAGCTTAAACATTTTTGTGAATCGTTAATTTTTATTAATCTAAATACATACCTACATATTTACTTATGCTGGAAACTGTATTGAAATCCTTTTCTATTTTTCTATTTACTTTTTTCTTTTTAAAATGTTACTAATATTATTTTGAAATAATTAGTTCTTTGATAGTGACATTTATCTCTCAGTTACATACATTTGAATAACTGCGTATTGTTTGTTTAAAGTGTAGGCTCTGGGATTTAAATTATAGATAATTTTATAAATTTATCCATAAAATATATAGAAAAAGTATTAATGCAAATCTATAAAAAAATTAATAATCTTTAATTTTTAACATTAATCTCGAAAAAAGAACATTTAAAGGTATTTTTTTTGAGCTTCTAGTAAAGTGTCATTTCCGGTTATCCGATTTTCGCCAAAATCTAATGGACTCTTTCCATTACAGAAAAAGTTCGAAATACAAGGTTTCAAAATTTTCGGAATGATAGTATTTGAGTTAGAATGGAGGATCTACACACACATACACACAGACATCATCGTGAAAATGTTAAAATTGGATTCTAGGGACCTTAAAACGTGGTCATTTATAAAAATCACGATATGTAATTTTTAGCACGATCCCTATACCTCCCTTACCAAGGGTAGCGGGAGGTAAAAAGAAGGATTTTTAGTTGTCAAATTAATATCTATTGGATAAAAATTTTAACCAGTGGTTAAAAATTAACCATCGAGTTGCAGAATAGAGCCCTTTATCTAGGGGTTCCTCGATGCATATAAATTCGCCCGTTTCTAAAAAGAATAGATGGACTAACTTAAACGCTCAAGGAATACGAAGCCGCCGTAAAGTCAAATTTGAAAAAAAAACTAGATATGACCAGTTTTTAAATTTACTCATTCAGTTAGATTTAAATAAATAATAGCGAGGTTTTATATATAATATTAAAAGATCCCATTTTTTCTTTGTTTAAATTACATAATGTTCAGTAAGGTTGGGATTATGCGAGAAACCTATTAACGATGGTGTCCGGAGAGACGGATTTTTACTGTAAATATACATATCAATGTAATGTCACCATTACTAATAACTTAAATACATAAAGTTTTTGCAAACAACCTCACATTATTAGCTTCACAGTAAGTAAGCAACTATATTTTTATTTGTTTAATAATTAACACCTAAAATTTCTAAACAAATTCAAAATCAAGAACTTTCATAAAGGTGTTATCACATTTTGCTATACTCAACGTTCAAAATATGTAATTGTTTCATTAATGTATGTACAAGAATATCATCAATGCTTAATCCTTCTCATTATTCGTGTTCCATATTCCATATTTTACAAAGTTTTCCGAGTTCTACTAGTTCTTTTTTACAAACTTTTATTTAACTTCAGTTGTTTGTTAGGGTCAAATCTTGTAATCTAATTTGACCCACTTCCTAATATCCATTCGACTTAAAACTTCGCACACGTACGTCGATAGTTCCGACCACATTTCATAAATAAAATATATCCTATTAACTTTTTATTTTTTGTACATTTTAATTAAAACTTATATGCTCCATAAATTCTTCATAAAACTTATATTATCATATTTTTTGTATCAATATCTCCAATTTCCATTCATCTTATTTTGACAATAATGTTATTATGACGTGCGCTGTACGCATGTTTATTAAATATATAAATAAATATTTACTTTATAAAAGTAATAGGAGAAATCATGCAGTTATATGTCGGAACTGCGGTGTTATATTGCAGCTACCATATTTTTTGTATTTAATTTCTTATTTATTTTTAAATTTCAAACCGGAACTAACAATATACCTAGCATAATTTTAATTAAGTTAATTATTAATTATTTATAATTACTTCACAAATTACTTTTTTAAGTGCTTAATTTTTCATATTATTATTTGCAAATTTTATTTTATTTTCATTATTTACTCTCTTTGAAAACTATTAATTATTAACAAAATCCATTCTCTGATATCTAGAAAAAAAGTTACACCCCAATACCATTCCGGACAATAAGTATAAGAAGTTACCATTTTAAAATGTTGCCTACCTAGCCTTGAAACAAAAGACGAGCTATTGTAATTATTTGCTGCTAAAAATTTCTGACATTTGCCTACTTACTTATAACGTTTGATTCAAACTGAGTTTTGCAGTTTCTGTAAAGATTTCAGTACAACAAAATCAATTAAGTGATACAGCATTATACTCGATAAGTTTTTGAAAAAAGCGAGCAATGGAGAAAAATTATTCATAAAAGGATGATTATAATAGCGGTGAAATTGTGGTGTAAATGAGAGAGACAACTTAGGCCCAGTATTTTCACTTCCGATTAAAGTTTCGGATAATAATTCCATTGCGTCTTTTCACACATTTTACAGAAACAAATAGCTATCTGTCGAATAACTTTAACGTTCGTGAATTGATAACCTTGCAGAGTGAATTTGTGTCAATAGAAAAAGATGGAGTAGGTTGAAAAAAAAAACAAATAATACTATGAAAAATTAAGCACTAAAAAAAGTAATTTGTGAAGCAGACAAGGATGAAATATGTCAACTTCTTTTCAATCCGTAGTTGTCAAAATTATATTTGACATCTTTAATGTCATCTATATTCTTCTGCATTTTTAGCCCCGGCAGACTGTAATTTAACAAGTGTACTGTCTAATGCAGCAATCATTTGTGGTATACGAGATATGTATATTGTAAAATTGTCCTTTTACTTTTTGTATATTTCTTTCAGTTCGAAGATGTTTGTCATTGACAGGATCTTTATAATGATTTACCTATTCACTGTTTTAGATCAAAAATATGAGCCCCAATATGAAATCATAAATTGTTTTCATAATCGAAATATGTCAAAAAATTCCTTCATGTATGTGGCAATGTGGCTGTCTGATGGTGTGTCATCGATTTCTCACGTTATTTATTAATTCATAGTACAAAATATCTTCATAATCATCAAAAATATTTAATATATCCATTTTGTTAATAAATCTGTACTATGTGGAAATGTAATAAACTTACGAATAAACGGTTATTCGCTACCCAAGTACCGAATAATTTATTCCGCGAATAACAGATTTTATTCTTTCGAATAAATTTATTTGTATGTGAAAAGACAACAAAAATATTTACCTGAAGAATAAATTTTTCTAAACCTTTATTCGCAAGTGAAAATACCGGCCCTAAATAAAATATTAGTTTACAATAAATTGTTTTCTTTTATAAGAAATACGACTTTCGTTGGTATTTAGATAGTTTCTACTGGGATTTTCAAGTATCAAGAGATGGCGCTGATCGCATTAAACAATGGTACACTTTTTGTTTACATTTGTAAACGTAGCATTGCTGTCAATTGTGTTTCTTTAGTTTTCGGTTTATTTTCTCATTTATTAGTATTTTTTATTTATAATTCAAGTCATATAGTTGTAGTTTCATCGAGCGACCTTGAAATGTTTAGAATCAGTTGATTTATGTGCGCGTTTCACTTTGACAAAATCAATGTCACTTTGACAAGATCAATGATTTGACTTATTTTGATTTTGAATTGATATAATGTTATTATTTTACAATTTTCAGGCAGTAAAACACATTAAAAATAATAACATTTTAACAGTTTAAAATCAAAATATGTTAAAACATTGATCTAGTCAAAGTGACACGCGCACACATATCAGCAGTAAAGATCAGCTGATTCCAAATCCTTGTTCACGTATTTCAAATTGTAATATTTACGTATGACATAATTAAAATAAAAAGTTTTTAAAACACTGAGTAATTTCAATAAAATATAATCGTCAAATATTGCACCAACAAGGTTTAAATTGTAAGTGTACAAAAAAAAAATGCAAATCAAAATGTTGACAGCAATACAGAATAGAATAATTTATTTGGCATTTCATTTGGATGTAATATTGTCAATTTAAGTTATGATTAACATTTAAGTTATGTTGATGCAACCGGCCATAAATTTCACACATACTTGACGAGCGCCTCGGAAGTAGCACGTTCACTACCGCAAAATTACAAGGCAGAACAACGCATATTAGTTTGGCAAAGTGCAGCAAGTGAATATGTCCGCAAAACGCATCTACCAAAAGTCAATCCACTTTTACCTTCAGCTAAACTTAGCACATTACATTCGCGTAAATCGCATTCACAATTGGCTTAGTAAACAAAACAGAAACAAATCGTTTCATTTCATGTACACGTGCCGACTAACGCGCATTTTCCAACAGGAAAATGGTAAATATTTTGAAATGTCAAATACCTATTTATTAATGAGATTTTAAATTGTTATACAGAGTGTCCCACGACGAGTTTATGTAAACATTATTTTAAAAATTATAAAAATTTTACAAAATTTGATATCTAGGGGTTTTACCAGAAGCCCGTTTCAATTAAAATATTTTCAAAGCAGTGGTACTTCTGGTTTAACCGGAAGTAGTACCTAATTTCCTTAATTTAAATGGAATGCTATATTTTTTACCTTCCGTCACCTTTAGGTAAGGAAGTTATTGTCTTTGGTCAAAAAATTCGGTGGTGAGTTTTTGATGAATAAGCACGTTTTAGGGTCCATAGAATACGATTTTACTATTTTTACGATGATGTCTGTATGTGTGTGTGTGTGTATGTGTGTATGTATGTGTGTCCGTGTGTGTGTGTGTGTGTGTGTGTGTGTGTGTGTGTGTGTGTGTGTGTGTGTGTGTAACAAAATTTTCGTCTACGATAACTTCCATACTACAATTCTAAAAATTATAATTCTTTCGTATTTCTCTTCGTTACATCCATGCGAAGAGCTGATTAGATTTTGATTAGAATTGAACAACCGGAAGTACCCTCATTTGAAGATTTTAACAGTTTTTCTTGAAAAAACTATGTTAAATATCATTTTTTCACATTTAATGTTATTATAAATATTAAAGAATGTTCTATTTTCTATACGATTTGATTGCATATTATACCTAATATTAAATGGATATAGAGTTAAAAAATTATAAAGAAATTAAATTTCATAAAGTAGCCATAGCTGTGGAAACAGTTACTATATTAAGAAAATTTTGGTTGAAATATGTCAGTGTCAAGTGAAATTGACATACTGTGTTTGTCTTATAATTGTACTGGAAATAGGTATAGGATCTTTTGCTTTCTGTATGAAATTTGTATAAAATACATACAACTGCTTTAAGGTAATGTACAAGAAATAATAATAATAAATCTTTTATTTCTGCAGATACATTACACTGTATATAGAAAACGTCACAAAATAATAATTTTCTGTATGAAATTTGCTTAAAATACATGCAACTGCCGGAAGGTAATGTAAAAGAAATAGAATATTTAATTTAGCAAGGAACTTTCCGTATGAAATTTGTACAAAATACATAGAACTGACGGAAGGTAATGTGCTGGCCACATCAGATTTTTTTATTTTACCTTTAAATTTAGTAGAAAATATTACTATAAAACAATAAAAACATTTTACTCATAATCAATCACTTCCAGCGTAACTTTTTTGATATTTTGTCTAAAAATAGCCGTATCATTGTCATTCCATATGTCGTAGATGGAATCGAATTTCTATAATCTGAAAAACAAAGCTTTTCTAAAACTACTTTAACCGGAAGTGCCATTTTCACGTTACATTTTCAACAAACAAAAAACCTTCGCAAATGGTGCGAAATTTCTACAAATTTCTTTCGACTAGTTTAAAATAAAATGTAGATTTTAAACTTACAAAAAATGAATATGTGATTCAAGTATTCCGCCATTTAATATTAGGTTACATCGCTTTTATTAGTAATAACAGTTTTAATTCTTTTACGCATTATATCCACAAGCCCTGCACATTTTTCTGTTAGAGTTAGAGTATTAACCCATATGTCTTGCAAGGTATGTTTTAAAGTTTTACTGTACACACTAGATCTTTACGAAGTTGTTATTTATTGAGTCAAAAATAAAAGGTCTCGGTAAAAGATAAATATGGACCAGAAATAATGCTAGTCGAATTATTATCACCCGTCTCGGCTCACTTTTTGTCAGGTTTAAGTTCATATTTAAAGTAGTCGAAAGAATATTATAGAAATTTCTCATTTTATGTAAGATTTATAATTTGTTAAAAATGTAAGTCTGAAAATGTAAGCTTCTGGCGAATCAAGTAACCTGTCACATATGCAATGCCGTAACAAAGTAAGTGCAACAGGTGCCCAGGCACAGGACCCATTCAGAAGGGTTCCCGAAAAGCAGTTCCCAAAAAATTGTAATTTTAAATTTTACCGCCATGCTGCTGCGCGTCTTTCTATAGACCATATTACTATCTCAATGCGCTTGCTCAGAATGTACCAATCATATGATTGGGAATAATAAATAAATTGTATTTTTAAAGAAAAATATTATTTTATGTCGGCATAAATGAACGATAATTTTTTTCTTGCAAGTTTCATTTCATGTTTAACTACTGGATTTTGCCCTTATAATATATAAATAATCAATAAAATAAACTTTAAAATTTAAGCGCCTATTAAATCTTCTGTCACTGACAGATAACCCTAAACTAATGGTTTGTTGTGATTCTTTTGTAAAGTGTGAAATATATATTTTTTTTAATTATGACTGTTTACTATTGTTTCTTTCCGGATTGTGATTTGAATCCATTAATTAAAAAGGAATATATTTTCCTTTTTTCCTAAGAATAGCAAAGAGAAAAAAAGTTAGTAATGCCAATTTAATTGGAAAAATTAAAAAATAGTTTGTCACCCTGGCACGCTTTTTTCATTTCATAAATCTGCCTTCAGAGGCGCTATAATAAATAATGGTCTATTAAAGTCACTAGATATATAAAGGACTGCCATCCATGCGTTAATGAGCATTACCTATATTTTTGCCCCAAAATAGCGGCATATCCAGGGATTTTTCATTTTCAACTAAATAATTGACAGGTATAGGTTGAAAATAGAGTATGCGAAAATTTAATTTCATTTTATATGATAATTCTGAACTAATTTGAGTAATTTGTATATCTGTAAAAAACTAACAAAAATGCATCTGTTTTTGTTGAAGAAAAATTTCCAAAAATTCATATTGTAGTACTTATATTTAATTTTGTTGATAATTTATATTCTGTATTTAAAATATAATCTAATCTCATGAGTAGTATATTTAAAGAAAAATATCTTGAAATATTAATGCTTACAGTTTTGATTTGAACTCATTTCCGTACTTATAGTATTATTTGAAATTGAAACTACGGTTTATTTTTAGAGAATACTTTATTTATATTTAGTTTTTGGAATAGTTCATTTAAAGATGAAACTGATTTGTCATTTATCTTCATTATGATCCTGCTTCCAAATATTCATAACATACGGTTATACAAGTATAATCTTCTTTATTTATGAGAAAAAAATGTTTTTGATTGCATTATTTTTTTGACCTTGTCATGGATGTTTTCTACTTTTTTTTATCCATTGGTTACGTAACACGTAACACCATATTGTTTCAGCATTATTTGATGAATTTTGACTATAAAACAAAACCGTTGCTATAATGTACAAATGCAGCCTTTTTGCTTACACTAGTTATTTATCCTTGGGTTCTACTCTGGTACTCTTTATAAGAGTTTTAATAATATATATTATATATTATTCCTTGGGGATCTATTTGTGATACACTGTCAGTTTCCTGTTACTTTTTCAAACATCTTGTTCAAGCGTGTATATTTAAAGGGGGGGGTTAATTATTACATTTTGAAATAAATAAAAAAATATTAGGAAAATAATTATATGTCTGCATCCCAGAATTTATTTTCCTAATGTCCAAATCTAGTCAAGAAACTACTTTTCAAAATAAAAAATCAAATCTCGTAGATTTAAATTTTATTGGGTATAAGGCGCTGGCAAACAGCTGTTTTAATTGTCCTTGAAAACGTATATGCTGGAGCCCCATTTGTTAAAGTTTTCTTGTGTGTTGTGGTGTTTGTTATTTGTGTTGTATTTTTCTGGAATCTCAGTGTTTATTGTAAAACATTACAACACACAACAAAATGGCTGTACTGTCACTTTGACAAGTGGAGCTCCAGCACATATGTTTTCAAGGACACTTAAAACAGCTGTTTGCTCGCACCCTATAATGGAATACTTGAAGAAAAACAGTTTTGATACATTGATGAAAATGTTTTATTACATAACCGACGTTTCGGCAGCAAATCTACGTTCCTCAGGGAAATGTAAAATTATTGAACTGAAATTTTGAAAATAATAATTGTTACAATAGTATATTATCGTAATATAAAAAAAACTCTTGATTTCTGTCTGCCACACAGAGCAAGTTTCCCAGTATTACATTTATCCAGTAGAGAAAATCATAAATTTATTGGGTATGTTTATTTATTTATAGTCTTTCTATACAAGTTCATTAAAAAGTTCAAAAATGTATTTTGACAAAAATGATATGATACAGTTTTAATTCTATTTTAATAAATATTGATATCATTTATTTTGAATGTAAATTTATACGTATTTACTTTTTATGACGTCAAGACAAGACAAGAGGGAAATAAATGATAATATTGACAATATTATTGTGGATATTTACAAATAACTACACCACTAAGCGTTTTCTTTACGATATGTACAAACACAAGTAAAGTAAATATGAATGTGTATTTGCATAGAAATAGATGCTAGACACTATATCTCAAATATTTGAGGTATGATGATGATGGTTGGTATAGCTTGTCTCAACTTAAACTGGACTGACTCTTACTCGCTTACGCAGTAGACAATTTCTTAAGAGAGTTATAAGGGTTGGAATACATGACCTTATTTGAGTTTTCCAATATTTCATTTTATAAAATAGATATTTTAAAATTATTCTGACATAGAACATAACCTTGTTATGTTTCAATGAGTAACCACTGTTGTCATTTTTGTCCGCTGTCGGCGCTGACTACTTTTGTGCACACCGCCTATAGGCTATATTCTATATTGCTGTATTTATACACAGAGTTGTATAGGGGGCGAGCAGACACGTGACTCGAGGGACCTTGACGTGCTTAGAATCAGCTGATTTGTGTGCGCATGTCATTTTGACAAGAATATTGTCAATTTGACAAGTCCTATGTTTTGACTTATTTTGATTTTGAGTTGCTAAAATGTTAATATTTTATAATTTTTAGGCTGTAATACACATGAAATTAAAAATAATAACATTTTAGCAGTTAAAAATCAAAATAAGTCAAAACATTGGTCTTCTCAACATGACACTGTTTTTGTCAAAATGACATGCGCACACATATCAGCTGATTCTAAGCACGTCAAGGTCTCTTGAGTCACGTGTCTGCTCGCGCCCTATAGTTTTCGGTAATTTTGATCCAATGGAAGTAGTATTTTACTTCAAACATTTAACAATTTACTAATCTTCCCATATTATACTTTGTTATACAATATTTTAGAATATTTTTTTTACTATCATGAACATTTTACTATACCGTGAATAGATTTAATAGTTATTTATTATATGAGTGTGGAATGTATGATATTAGTCATGAAAGAAAAATTTTCTTTAGTGACTAATATACATTCTACACGAGTACAATACAACGTTTTATCCAACACTTTTTCAAAAACTTCTTAAATCATTTTTATGTTGTCATTCATCGTTTGACACTGACAAGTCAATTGATGTATTTTAAATTACAAAGTAGCCATTGAATGGTTGTTATGATTTTGTTATATTGTTATTGAAAAAAATTTGCTGTAATAATTATTGTCTGTCATTGGGAATTATTTGAAAGAAAAATACATTAAAATGGGTGAAAATGAGGACCATCCTTTAAAACGTATTCACTTAGAAGCACAAACAGCATCTTTGAATTTAATTTTGAAGCAAGTAACCACTAACTCGTTTCTCGTTTTCGTTTCATCAGCCGGACATAACAGCTGCCATTGTGTAAAGATAAGTAACCTATTTTAGCAAAAATATTAATTTAAATATATAAGTATCTTAATGTTAAAATATTTCAATAATAAAATAATTTTGTAAAATTTCTTTTTATTTATATTAAAAAAAACCCACAAAAATCAGTAATAATTTCGCCGTGACTTGTAAAATATTCTCTCACGGAGTGATTAATGTTGTACATCAGATATTTCAAATGATCATAGTAACAATTATACAGAGAATTTATTTTAACATGCAACATATGGTCAATCTCTTCCATGGTTACGCACTACTGTCAAAAAAATAACAGCAATGTAATATTTGTCCATTTTAAAATGCAACATACAAAATTTGTAGGTTGTACTATCAATACTATTTTAAAAAAATTTGCCTATCTACGATTAACAAAAAATCAAAACTTTAATGTAGGACATCTTAACAAACTTTGGCATACAAAAATTTAAAATTTTAATATAACAAATGTTCAAAAATACCCCCATTTACATTGAGGCAATATTCTAGGCGATCATAGAAAGAATTGATACCATTTGTGAGGAATTCTGGAGCAGTTTCCTGTACTGAAATACAATTTATAATGTTGCATTTTAAAATGGACAAATATTACATTGCTGTCATTTTTTGACAGTAGTGCGTAACAATGGAAATTATGAACCATATGTTGCATTTTAAAATAAATTCTCTGTATTATGAGTCTTGAGTGACTTTAAAAATTTATACAATATATGTGTATTTATAAATTTTACAGCCTATGTTATTTAAAGAAAAACAGTCAACATATTCAAATGTTTGTTATTGGCAAGTAATATGTTTGTGAACTAATTTCTATGGAAATATACGAGTACATACATTTGTATAAACACAGAATATAATAAATCTGGAATTGGCAGGATACGTATAATATCTTCGCCAAATTAGACATTTTTTGCAACACCTACTTTTAAAGTGACACTTTATCCACTAAAATCTCGTCAAAAAAGCAACATTTTAATCATGAGAATGGAAAAAAATTCTTTAATCACTAGTAACATAAAGTAAATACACATCTACAGCAACAAAAAAAATGCGTTGAAAACTTCAAAAATGATATATACATGTCATATAACTATCAGCCACCTCTTTCTAATAATAACGTTTATTGTCCACCAGTCAACGAAAGGTTTGTAGACAGACTTTTGTGCGCACTTTTTTGACTTTTGGGCTGTGTTCGGAGGTGTTTGGAGATGAATATACCAAAAGTCCTGGGGTCTCCGAGGGGAACTAACTTCAGGGCATAGCATGTGTCCCTTTTTTTGGTTTAATGATTGGTCCTAGCGAAAACGTCTTTAAAAACAAAATTAAACCTGACAAAATTCGGCATCTTATAAATTTTTTTCTTATCCCTAATCGTTTTCTAATTTAAACTGTTGAAAATCGTTATTTTTTCCAAACATTAATTTCACATTGTAGGATATATTCAAAAACTTTTCAAATTTAGTATTTACGACTTTTATATGAAAAGGAACAACATATTAGATTTTGGCTAAAATTGATAAACCGGAAGTGATACTTTACTTGAAGCTCTGAATAGATTTTCGTGAAAAATATATTATGATATAATCCAAAACTTTTCAAATTTTGTATTTAAGACTTTTATATTAACAAGAACGACATATTAGATTTTTTATAAAATTGATAAACCCGAAATGATATTTTACTTGAAGCTCTGAACAGATTTTCGTGAAAAATATGATGTATACCAAAATTTTTCATATTAGATTTTTTTCTATAATTGATAAACCGGAAGTGCTACTTTACTTGAAGCTCTGAAAATAATTTCTTGAAAAATATATTATATATTCCAAAACTTGTCAAATTTGATATTTAAGACTTTTATATTAATGAGAACGACATATTAGTTTTTTTCTAAAATTGATAAACCGGAAGTAATACTTTACAGATTTTCTTGAAAAAATATATTAAAACATGATCCAAAACTTCTTAAATTTGGTATTTAAAACTCATATATGATTTGAAACAACATATTAGATTTTGACTATACCTATATGATAAAGCGGAAGTGATACTTAATTTGGAGCTGATTTTCGAGGAACAATTTCGTATTACATACTTTTCTATTTATTGGAACAACAAATTAGATTTTGTTTACAAACGATCAATCGGAACCGGAAGTGATACATTACTTAAAGCTCATTGCTATTTTAAACATGGAATTGACGGGAGCTCATGTGCTGGCCACATCAGATTTTTTCAAATGTCATCAGTTAATGCCAAATTAAAAAAAATAAAACACTTAACCAACTGAAGAGGTCTTTGATAAAATTTTGTATGGCACATTTGCATTAACTGCTTGAACCATAATTTACTTAAATTCAATATAAAATATGTAGTTGCAAAAAAAAACCAATTTCGTCGATTTGACAAGGGATAAATAGAAAAACATCTTTTTATTAAATAATAATAATAATAGTTAATTTAGCTTTCTTTCAGTAACAAATTGACCGTAAATATCATTAAACATTAAAGCATTAAATTATTTCGAAGAATTACAGTCAAGCATTTTACTTCCTTCAGATAAATATTGTTGAGACAGACAATTATATTATCGTATTGTTTTTGTTTGCTTCACAATAAGTTTACTCAAAAAACTATTTATCTATTAAATCATTTTTCTTGTAAAATTGCAAGATAAGAAAGTTCATCGACAAACAGAAATTTGTGCAAGATAATAAAAAGCTTTTACGTAATTATTGTTGATTTTAAATTGTTGATTTGGGAAGGTTCACTTATATAACCTGCATTATCATATTTTCATAAGGAATCAAAGACCTCATGTAAACATGTTTTTTAGAAAAAATTACGTTTTAAAATTTGTGACATTTTGTTATTATGTACAGGATGGATTCATTTTCGACGTCCTTATATGGAAAACAAACTTGTACCAAAAATTTATGTGGGTGTTCTTCGGCTATATTTATGTATGTAATCAATTCATTCGTAGAAAAACATTTTGTATATATTCATTTGATTTTATGTTATTAGTCGAATACATATTTGTAGATTTTATCTTTTCACTATAATAGCTTTTATTGAATGTAAAATTTATCAAATATATTCTGTAAACAAAAATAAGTGTAAAGAGATAAATAGTTACTTATAGATAATAATTATTTTTGGTCTAAGACATATTTTATCCACAACCGGAAAGCTCCTTAAGGTCTTTCATTAAAATTAATAAAATTTAATTAGGTGTTACTTGTTTTGAGGTCCTTTGTCCTATGCAAATTTCAATAGTACATATATTATATTATATACATCTAGAATTTTACAGAAACATTTTACAGCCCTCTGTTGGCACCCTCGTTAAATTCAGATTAGCTTATAGTGACCTCTGATGCCACTCGGACTCATCTTAAAAACTGACTCGTGTGGAATCGCAGCCCCACACGAGCTACCTTGTAATGTCGGGCGAGCACTCTTGACCACAGATGACCGTAAATTAACAAAATTAAAAAAAAATTAATGTCAAAGCATTATTACCTAATCGCACTAATATTAATAATAAACAGTTATATTTATTGGCTAATGCAAACTACTGTCCGTTATTGCAATTGTTTCTTATTAAAAACACAATTTCCAAAATATACTTGATTAAATTTAAACAAATTTATACAAAAATGTTGAATAAGTTACCCTTAATAACATAGAAAGATAACACAAAAATAAACCCAACTAATTAAATAATATGTAATTATAATAAATTTGATTTACTTTATTGAACTTTGAACTATAATTATACAGAGTATAATTATAGTTTTTAAAAAATATATGAAAACAGAGTAGTTATAGTTGTACAAAAAAAAAATTTTCTTAATTTTTACTATTAAAATAAGTTTAGTACGCCTTTATAAAGCAATGCGTGTATTGGGTATTTTTTGGAGAAAAAACGGAATAACTTGGCAACGCCAAGGAAAATTAAAACAAAATTCAAATGTGCGTATAGGCGAAAAAAATATAATCAAAATATATGAAAATATATGGGGTGTTCCGTTTAAAAAATTAATAAATTCTGTTAATAAATTTATGCAGTATTTCTAACGACAAGGGAGATATCGAAGACGGTCATTTGAGAGATTCATCCTGTTTATTAAAATGTTGCTTTAGTGATGATATTTCAACCAATGAAATGTCATTTTATAAGTAGGAAAAAGTAACTTATTTTCTTTTTTTTTATATAATTCGAATTATGGCATACATGTATATTTTAATGGGACAGCATGAGATTATTTTCGATTTTAAATACGAGCCCAGAATCATATTAGTTGTCATAGTGGTTAAATTTTATTTTATTTAGATAGTATATAATATAAATAATAACTAAATTAATTATCGGTATTTTTTATTAAAGTTATAGATATTTTGTGTTTCTTGTACTAGCAAGATATGTTTTCTGAAATATTTTGTTGTTGAAAACGAAATAATACATAGTTTTACCAACAATCGAAGTAAACCGAATGAAGTTTGAAAAAAAATTGACGACGTATTTTCAGAGTTTAGAAATATGCCACAAAACATTACGGCAATTTATGAGAATAAACGGCGATTTATCTAACTGTAATAATAGAATAGAAATTTACTAATAAATTTGAGTTAGTATTATACTGATAAATATTTAATCCTTAGCTAAAATTATAATTTAAAGTTACGTTATAATGTGGAAATATCTTCATTTTAAATAAAAAATAATAAAAACTGTACTTTTTCTCATGTTGCATAAATAACTATACTAAGTATCGTTTGACAACCGTAAAATGTCTCGTTTTTAGATGTGTTAAAGATTGCTTTACAACCGATTTAACTTCACGGTCGCTTTCGTAGCATGATAAATTTCAACCGGAATATTGGAAAAATCTTCGCTATCGCTCATTTTCTTGCTCAACAAATTAATTAATATACATATTTATTTTCACTTTTAGGTTATAAAATACTTCGACAGTAAACGATTGTTCGGAATGGCAAACTGACAGTAAAGCATTCTGCAAATGACATCTTAATAAAAGTTTAAGACGCTCAATCATAATTATAATTTATAAATAGATGTACTAAGTATAATTTTGGTGCTCTTAATAAATCTTTAAACAAGTGATTGAAAATATAGGGACAAATCGCTATTTTCCTTATTATTGATTTTAGACTTATTGTAAATTGAGAGCACCGTCGCTGCGCTGAACAAGCGTGTAAGTATAACGATGATGTAATCGCGCTAGCAGCCGGGTGACGTAAACTGACGAGTCGCGACGTGTTTAATTACTTCCGGTCGCCTGAACCTTTTGTGTTCATTGCTATTAAGTGGTTGAATATTCTAGAGTTCTCTAGAAGGTAATGGCAGCTATATAAAGGGGACGCAGCTATGCCCGAGAGTTAGTTACATACAGTGTTATTATACATAGTTACATAGTGAAATAGTTACATAGTCAGTTGAGTTGAGTAGTGAGTTTAGTAGCATAGCAGTACCGAGGTGAGCATATGCAGTACGAGTGGAATAAGTACTCGGGAAGTTACTGGCGTGCTATTATTCACGAAAGATGACTATTCAAGGTCATTTGTTGGAAGAAAGAATACACATCACTGTATAGCAGTAGCTTATCAACATTTTGTATTAGAAAGAGAAAGATTATTTGACCTATGTCTATTTAATTTATGTGGTGTGACAGATATACGTAAATAGTGACATTACTTTTTAACACACTATAAATAATAATGACGTATTTCATAGGATTACAAATACCTAATTATCTATTACACTGCCCTCTGTACTAATATTTACCCAGTGGCGTTGACGTGATTGGTTTCGTATAAATGTTGGTGTGAAACAGGGCTGTGGTATGTCTCCGTGGTTGTTTAATTTGTATATGGATGTGTTGTTGCGGAGAGCATTAAGTGAAATGGATGGTGTACAAATTGGTGAAAGTATTGTGCCTGCGTTAGCGTATGCGGATGATGTAGTTGTTTTAGGTGAAAATGAAGAGCAACTCAGAAGAATGATTGAGAGAATACATGTAGTTGGAAAAAGTATGAATCTGGAGTTAAATGTTGATAAATCCAAGGTGTTAGTATTTGAAAGGAGTAAATTGGTGACTATGTGCAATGTGTTGGTGGATGGAGTGAAACTGGAGCAAGTGAATGAGTTTGTATATTTGGGTAGTATGATGTCAAGGGATGGTCGAATTGATAGAGAAATTGAAAGGAGAGTGAGTGCGGGGTGTAAGGTAATGGGTGCTCTGGGTACGTTTGCTCGAAACGTAAACGTATCTAGAGAAGCTCGTTTAAGTGTGTATAATGGAGTGCTAGTGCCTGCTTTGATGTATGGAAGCGAATGTTGGGCATGGACGGGAAAGCATAAAAAGAGAGTGACTGCCGTGGAAATGAGGTATTTACGTGGAGTATGTGGATATGTAAGACGGGATCGCGTGAGGAATAATTTGGTGTATGAAGAATGTATGGTTAGGAAGAATGTTGTTAAGAGAGTAGGAATGAGCCAGTTGAGATGGTTTGGTCATGTGGAGAGAATGAAGAGTGAACGGCTTGTAAAGCGTGTATATCTTGGTGAAATTGAGGGTGTTCGATTGCGTGGCCGTCCAGTGTGTAAGTGGATGGATGTGATTGAGAAGGTACTAAAAGAGAGAAAGTTTCCGAGTGGGAAGAGAAGAAGAGCGTGTATGAATGCGATTATGAATGTGGCTGAGGCGAAAGAAGTGTGCTTAGACAGGAATGTGTGGCGAAGGATGATTGTTTCGTAACTATTATTGTGGTCCGGTTGCGGTATTTCGCTACCGAAACTCGGTCACTTTAATATGTTAAGGGTGAGGAATATATGTTGTGCCTATGATGTCAGGTTAGTACGAATGTTGTTGAAAGAGAGACTGATTTTTTTGGATGATGTTATTGTTATTCTTTCGGGTTTGTGCTAACCCACTAAGTGGGAAATGCGTGATTTTATGTATGTATGTATGTATGTATGTATGCGTTGACGTTTAAATCAAATTATTATTCATTGGTTTATTAGATAAGTCTATGTTTTTGTATTTTGCAAAAACATAAGTGAAGAACATAAATCTTTCAGAAAGGCATTATTTAGAAAGAAACATAATTATCAAATAAATTACTCTTATTTTTCAGTTAAAATGTGTCCATAAATATTTCATGTTGCATACGAAATTGCAATGAAGTTATCTGCAAGTAATATTATCATACGGCTCACAAATGACATTGAATAGTATTCTTTCGTGAAAAATAGTTTATCATGGGATAGCTGTGGATGTGAATACTCGGTAGTGTTGAAGAGTATTGAAGAATTGCAGAATACGGACAGTTGGTGATACTGGATCAGACAATTGAATGTGATTTAAATAAATAGTGAAATAGTACTATAAATATCGCGTAAACAGTCTACAAGAACCTGCAATAGACCGGCAGTCTAAGGTTGCAACGAGTAAATAAAATAAATGAACATTTAATTAAATAAAAGTACGAAAGTACAGTAAAATAAATAGCATGAAAATAAATAGTCGGGTATATTATTTTTGTTGTAGTGACAAGCGCACGAGACAAGCGTGACAAGTCAATTGTTATATTCGGGCATTTTTTTTTTAATTTTTGCCTTTACAAATTTTTAGAAATATTAACAACGTAAACCTGTTCTTCGTTTCACAGTAAAATTATACTAGATGTGGTGGTGCCACAATATAAATTTTGGTAATGGAATCATCATATGGTAATGAAGTTGAAAAAAAGTGACATTTGTGTCAATGTCAATGGAGTTGAAATCGCTAGACTTTGGGACAAGGAAAGAGCCTCCACGGAGAGTACGTACTGCATTCGGGCGTCCCCTGGGCAACGGTTCCTATACTGGCACCGGCTAATCTTTCCACCGCAGGAGACTGCGAGAGATGGTTCAAGTTAGACTGCTGCTCGAAGCTTTGTGCGAAGGGTGCCACATGCTACCAAACCAAATTATAATTTTTTGTAAATGTATTTTTATATAATATTATTATTTAACAGTATGCTCTTGATACGAAATATAAAATATATAATAGTCAGGTAAAATGTTTATATAAATGTATGTGTTTAAGTAATTTTTAGTCTTAAATTATTATTTAATATTTGTTTAATCATAGTAATAGTCATTGTTATTATCTTTTTAATAATTATTTATCGTCTTAATAAACATATATTTTAAATAGTAATAATTGTATAATATTTACACTTCACCCAAATAAATAAAAACGTTACACTATAATTATTATTTTACAATATTAATCCATTGAAAAAACCAACGATGTTATCGCTTCCGGCGAAACCGAAAGTAGAATTTGCGACCTTTTCAAACCAAAAAGTGCATTTAAGTTCACCCCCAACTGTGTAAAAATATAGCTCTAAAGGAAATAGCGATTGGTTCCTATTTTTTCAATCAGTGTGCCAGTACTATTTTTTTTTCAAATTTTTAAATTGTAGTCCATTTTAATTTCCAAATTCTAGAACAATGATTTGTACGTTGTATACATTATTAGTTAGACTTTACTTTTACAGAAAATAAATATCTTTCTTTATTCTCTCAAAATTTACAAAATTTGACTCAAAGAAAATACCATTTCTGCTCTTCGTCGTACAATTATTGGTTTTGGCCAATTAAGAATGTATCATCAACAATGACATTAAAAATGTCTTCATGAAATGAATAGAATAAAATTGTTATTCCTCTTTCTTTACAAAACGATATAGTTTGTCAAAAATAGTTTTATTAATTTTGATTGTCGGGGAAGCGTGTACCTACTATAAAAAAACTGTCATGCATGCCTTTGCTTTTTTGTAGATCAATTGCGTAGCCATGTTTTTTTTTTCTAATGACTATTTCACTCATAAATATATAAACCAATCCAAATTCAGAATAGTATCTAGTTACCAAGTTTCATTTCGACAAAACACCGTCATAAAAATTTTTTCGCACCTTTAAACCAATAAGGTGTCATACTTTTACAAGTAAGTGAGTTTTGATAAGCGAGATTTTTTTGGCGTTTTTGAAACATACTGTTTACCTGCCTGTCAAAGTTATTAGGGGTTATTAACCGTTGCTGGGCGTCAATCTGTTTTATACGCAGATATTGGTAATTAATTATAATTATATATTCGTATAGTGCGGGCACTTGAAGCTGGTGTGAAGAGTACTTTTTTTTGCTAAAACCCAAAATAACTTTAAAATGAATAAGTAAATATTTATATATATATATATATATATATATATATATATATATATATATATATATATATATATATATATATATACCGATTAATATTTTGTTCTTTTATAGGTAGGTATTTATTTTATTGCATAATTTTAAAAAAAGTACATTCGAAATCTCGACTTTCCACTCTCGTCTCGAGCAAATCTCGAGGGCATTCCTCTCGTCTGTCTTGAATTGTCGAGACGAGAATAAGGTTAATCTCGTCTCGAAAATTCGAGACGAGATCTCGAAAATGCGAAATCTCGCGGCATCACTACTGACAGCTGACTTCAGCCAGAAGTTATCTAACCTAAAAGTTTTGAGAGTGATATTGAATTATTTTATACATTTCATTTGAAATTATAATTTGATTTGAGGAAATAAAGATCTTAACTTGCTCTCAAGGTTATTATTTTTTAAAATGTGTTACAGAATATGGATACGAAGATAACCATTGTCGTTAACTAGACATAACAAATTTCATAGTAGCGATTTCGTTATGATAACGATTCGTTAAGCGAATATTTTACAGAATAGGTCTACAAGTCAGTGTGCTATAAAGTGATCACATTGATACATAATAAAATAAGAGAACTACAGGCCACTAACGCACTTACCCGACTTACGCACTTCGCCAAGTTCACCTTATAGTAATTTTTATTTAAATATATGAAAGTACAATACTCGCAGAATTAGAAACTCTGAAATGTATGAATTTTCCGAAATTTCTTTGTACTTTATTTGATCAACGATTTTCCTACATAAACTTTATGTACACCCTGCCTATGGTTCCCCTTATAATGACGAATGACGTCACGATTCGCTTCCCTGTTTAACAAACATACACATGTCACTGCATATCCTATTGAAACCGAAGGCACATTGTATTCAACGAACGCAAATCTGCGTATGATGGTATCTACGTCGTAGAGCGATGAACACAGTGTACTTCACTCGAGATTCATACTCCAGTTTGTATGCATTGTGAATGCACCAGGGAGAAAATCGATATATTTTGCCATGACCTACGACAATGCAAACTGTGTAGCATAGTAGTTACTGCAACAGCTAGCTTATGCAACACACATACATTATGTATTGGGCTTCCAAAATAAGAATACGCGGCAGAATTCTGAACTAAACGTAACGTACATAATTGTTTACATTTGCAACATTTACATTATGTGCACTGAACATTGAAATAAGATTTTCACAGTCCTATAATTGTTTTATTTTAATAAAATGTAGAAAATACTGTTAAAATTAGAAGAAATTCCATTTATTACAGGTTTATGTCACGACATTTTCATATATAATATCATAAGCGACAAATTTTTCAGATTGTTACGAGAGCTGGTTGCCTAGCAATTGAGTGGCATTGACATAAAATCACGAGTTGTTAAACGAGTGATCTTTGATCAATGTCACGAGATAAATTAGCAACAG
Source organism: Harpalus rubripes (assembly GCA_963082715.1). NCBI lineage: Eukaryota > Metazoa > Arthropoda > Insecta > Coleoptera > Carabidae > Harpalus > Harpalus rubripes. Next base: position 17,958,298 of record OY720448.1, read on the forward strand.
GCTCGAGTAAAGCAATCGTAAAATTTTTCCAGGATAAAATTTAACCACGAATGGAATTCGGATGACTATTTCCAAAATAAAAATCAGGTAATCATTTATATTTTTTTTTCTTGACAAAAAACTTCTAATTTTTATTGTGTTTTGAGGTGTTGTAAGTTTTCTTTTTCAACGTTTTAAATAGATTCCTGACCGAATCGACTCGTTTTTAATAAAAACGGATAACACTGAAAATATACACACTTTGTTAGGTATGTAAACAATATGTTTCTAAAACGCTTATCAAAACTGACTTACTTGTAAAAATACGACATCTTATTGGCTTAAAGGGTGCGAATTTTTTTTTGTAACGGTGTTTTGTGAAATAAAACTATAAGTAGAATCCTGAATTTGGATTGGCTTATAAATTTATGAGTGAAATAGTCACTGTAAAAACTACTAAAAGTGAAAATAAGTGTTTTATTTTAAATAGAGAATACAAATAACCGCTAATATAAATGATAAACTCCTGTATCAATTAAAAGTAATAAACAAATTAAGAGAAATACAATTTATTAGAGGTTAATATTAATATTTCACCCAAAAAAAAACTACTAAAAATAGGATAACATGTACCGTATGGCTGTAAATCTACGGCACATAAAAATAGAAGATTTCATCTTTTTCCTAAAATTAATATAAATAAACTCTATACTGAACTTACAACTACTTACTAATTGTCATTATTGAAAGAAAATAAATTAATAAAAATATTACTAAAACTACAACTACGGGAAACTATAAACTAAACGCTACCGAAATTAATTTAAAAAAACACTAAACTAAAATACAAAATAACTCAAAAACAAATAAATTATTTTGACAGCAATGCTACTCTTAATCCATCGAAAAGATAATGAATTTGACATTTGTTGTCAGCGCCATCTCTTGATTATACGGAAGCCCAACGTAGGTACCATTAAAATTTGCAATTTGCGTCAGAACTTTGATGGTCAATAAATCATGCTATACAGATTTTTCAGTCTACGAAACAATATTAATTTTGAAACTAATAAATTCAACGAGTAACGAAACTATGTCAAAGTGGTTTTAATTTGCATTATAATTGATGAGTTTTAAAACAAACAGAATTTTAAAATCAAATTATATCATAATCAACAAAATTACTAAAATATAAACAAAGTATGTCTCATATTAATATCACTTTAATAATAAGGAAATAAATATTTTTTTAAATAGTCATTAACATATCAAAAAATAGCCTTTAAAATAGGTCATTAATATAAGATTTTGTGACAGATGGACGAGTTTAAGAAATGACCTTAAATAATGTGGATAATATTAATTGCAATACGATTCTCTAAGTCTCTGACATTTTTTGGTAGAAAGTAAGTAAATTAGTAAAGATAAAATAAGAAATTTAACGCCAACTTGATTAATACAATAGTAATGGGGTAGAATAGTATGACGTCGGAGTAAAGCGCGAAATATGATACTGTCCTAAGCAAAAACGATACTTTCAAAGTAGACTCTATTGACAGAACACATAAGGGTCATAATTTAAAGGCTTGTAATTTGATGCTGATATTATTGTTATTATGAAGAAGTTAACTTTGAGATATTAATAACATCAAATTGTAAACATTTTTCTATTACTTCGGAATACAATATCTACACATTAATAAATAACAAAGGTTTTATTTCAAATTGAAATCAATTCTACACCTTCTGAACTACAGAGCATCAAGTTTGCGCAGCTTCAAACATATCCGAGAGTTTACCGACACCGACATACCGACTGAGATTTTGTTTGTTGGCGTTTTTGAGCATTTTCAAATCAGTTCATTTCAAAACTTTAGATTTTTTCTTTTTAAGTTTAATGTACGTAAATAACTCTGTCTATCCAAATTAATATATAAATAATATGTCGCGTTCTTAGGGTACTATAACATAAAAATAGTTCGCTCTCTTTCAAACGGGCCATTCCGGCCGCTTCACGCGATGTTTCCCGAACATGTTCGAGATTGAACGAACATGCGGTTCCATGCAAAAAAAAAATTAAAACATAAATAGAATCATTATTATTACTAATTAGGATAATATGTTTTGTTTAACTGAAAGGGTAATATTCAAACTTACCTGAATGATAGCTTAAATAGCTAACTTTTCTTAATTAAGTAAGATATCGGCGACGAAATGAACTGCTTAAAATTATAGTTCTTATTTGCTGTGGCAATAAGGTTCACTTTGAAAGATGTGTTTGACGGTATGACAGTAGTTTAAATAAAGCGCGCCGCCTATGACGTAATTACTGAACTACCCTATTTACCGTTACTCAGAACTTTACAGGCGTGCACGGTCCCTACCGAGCAAGGGAAGCCGGCTTGTTATCTGTGCGATAACAATAAATTAAGAAATTGTTGTATGTTCGGTGTTTGAAATATTAAAAAAAAAACTTCAACAAGTAGGTACTCATAATTTTTGCATCACTCAAATACCATCACGTTATGTATCAACTAATTAAAATATTTTCGTTGTCTTCTGGAACATACTGTATATGAACACGATGTTTTTCTTCCAATAATAAGAAGTAAATGCGTAGATTTGACCCACTTAAAAATTATTCCACGATTAGATAACAGGTCTATCTTGGGAACTGGATTATGTTTATTATTATTGTTTTATAATTAAGATCAACTATCATGCCATGTTATGTTTTTGTTTTCAAAACAGAAAATATTTTGATTTGTTGATAATGTTAGTGTACTACGTAGAATTTACTGTGGTTAATTTTAGACCAGAAGTGTTTAGCAATTAAGTAATTTTTACTTCATACGTAATTATGTATGTATTTAAGTCAAATGGTATTTTATCGCTTATGTATTCTGCTATCAGTGTCGCTCAAAATTTCTTTAACACCTAGTAATTTAATTTACTTATTTTGCTCTTTGCTATTAGGAAAATCCAAAATTTCAATGATACTCGTAATTATTTAGTACTTACATAATAATTACTTAGTTCAAAACAAACAAACATTTTATACTACCGTTTTGTACTATAGATATTTCTATTTAAAGATACAAATATAAACAATAGTAGAAAATAAATATTTATATTATAAATTTTATGAAGGTCAAGAAAAATTCAATTAAAAAATAGTTTATTTTTTAATCGACTCTAAAAAAACACAGATATAAAATTATTTTCAAAAGAATCTCAAATTTTGTCGTATCTATTATACTGGGAAATTTATTTTCCATTATACTCGTATGTCAGCTAAAATATTTATCAGTGCTGTTTCAGCGCGTTTAAAAATTTGCCAAATAATCATAACATATCATAGAAATATTATTGTTCATATGTTATCTTAGAATTCACAAGCATTAACGTATAAAATAGTATATAAGTAATGGAAAACAATATATGTATAGGATGAACACAAGAATCTGTGATATAAGAGTAAGCGTGGAAAAACAGTTTTTTTTTAAATTATCTGTATAGCAAAACTTTATTGGGTGATTTATACAAATATATTTACAGCCGAATTCACCATTAATCCGTTAAATAATAATCAGCTCATTAAGGAATCAATCTGATCAGTAAATCATTGTTTCATCTAATGGGGTCCGGTACTAAAAAAGTTGCATATATTTTGTCATTTGAAAATGTGACAAATTTTAAATGATTTTGTACCAAAATGTTTTTAATATATAAAACTTTTCATTCATAATTTTAATAAAAACTTAATACATCAAAAAAGAAGTATTAAAGTTAATTAATATTATATGCGTTATTCTTTGCATTTCTTTTTTCTCCTTTTAAATTTCCTTCCGAATCTTATTAGAATACTCATTAATCGTAACCAACAAAGTTTTTCAACCAATAATTTTACGTAGTATTAGTATAAATATCGTGATCTATAATTTATAGAAAGTGTATTTTGAATTACCTATACAAATTTGCAAAAACAAAATATGAAGTAAATGAGAAGCCCATACAAATCCGCCTCGTTCAAGCATTTTAAGATGGACCTTATTCACCTATATACTCGCGTCGTACTCTTTAAGTAGTAACGATAAAAGGATTAATTTTTCAATATTTATGTGTACTCTAAATAAAATTATGCCCATCTTTCATGTGCCGAAATACACTGCCTTAGATGAGTGTCACGTTTCTCACTTTAATTTCGAACTATGTCCATGATTTTTAAGAAATGGTCTTTCATTCGAAGAAAGTTTCTGTAATTTATTTCCTCTTCTATTCGTAATTCGTTGTGTGCGATAACTAAAACACTGCGATTTTTATTTCTTTTCTCCAGCCATAGACTAGTCCACCAGCGATTTTCTGATTTTATTTTTATTTTTGTATAACTGTGTAACCCATTACTCCAACAATTATTGCAGCTAACAATTTTTTATTTGAATTGACGTTATTTATAATGAAATTACAAAACGCAACTACCTCTGCAGAACAACGTCCACAAAATGATGTTTAGTAGTATCTTTGGCATCAATCCTCTTTCATGAGTTATGCAACACTCCATAAAAACTCGTAAAAATTTTTTACAGTGGGATGGAGTACTTTTCATGGAACGTTTTTATAAAAAAATTTAAAAAATTTTATAAATTTTTTTACAGTGGGATACCGGCATTAAACATAGGCTAAACAGTTCAGTTCGTGTTTTTTCATCCAAAATTATGATACAATAATAGGTGTCGAAGTGATTGAAGAAAAATTCAAAATTAAGCCGATTTTCAGATGTTTCAAAAAATATGAGAGGACTTTCATATGTTTAAGTTGTTGGTAACTCGCAAACTGCTAATCGGCAAATAGTTTAATACATATTATGAAAGAGAATTACATGCTGAATTCAAAATTTCAAACCGCGTTATAGTACCCTTAACAGAATCAGAGTAGTGGATGGAAAAATGAAAATTTCTAGAAATGCTTTGACAAAAATTGTTAAAAAATCATTGATAATTTATTTCTTTTCATGCCACGATTAATTAAAACTGTTTTACTAGAACATTAATTTGTAAATTAGTCAAATATTTCACATCCTTGATTGGTTATTAAAGAGTGGTAGAGATAAACCCAGATAGCACAAATCTTCTCAGAATATTCTGAGAAAATCCTATATATGTCTTCTATATTCCAAATATTTTAGGAATGTCCTAAGAATATTACGAATATATTGGTATATTACTGTAATATTCAAGCTAGAATATTCTATGATTATTTATTTTAATATGATCAGGATATTCTTATATTATTCCAGAATATATGGGAATATTTCAAGTATATATCATTGAGAATATTCTCCGCATTATTGAAATCAACGTTGGAGGGAGTATTTATTTTGGAGCTATTTTTGCGTTCTTAATGCGAAATAGGCTTAATATTTATATATAATTATTGTGTTACATTTCACACTATTTACGTTAATAGTGTTTTATCTATCACATGCTGACTTGTTCTTCAGTTTTGGTTTGAAATAGTGGTGCTAAACCAAGTAAAGCTGTTAGATTTACAATAATTTTCGTACAATGCCCAACTATAAAAATTTTATTTTTCATTTTCACGGTAATTTTATAAATATTAGTGTACCTACAACAAATAATTATTCTACTATTTCTTTCATGTTTATTTCCTCGTATTTGCATTTTTTCTATGTTACGGTTTATTTGTATCATTCGTCGTTGCTAAGGTAACAATACATGCATACTCCCTCCTAAACGTTAGTAACTTTTGTTTATTAATCAGCTCAAATTAGAAGGGTTTCAATAATTTGGGATAAGAAACAAGTAAGTACATTATATTTACATATTAAATGCTGTATAAACTGCATCACTATTTGGCATTTATATTATTTGCTGATTAGATTTTTGTAAACAATACCCAAACATATAAATTTTAGTATTTATTATCACGGTAATTTTAAAAATATTTGTGTAACTACTATAAATAATTATTCTACTATTTATTTAATGTTTATTTCATCATATTTGAATTGGTCCGATTTGTTTGTATCGTTCGTTGTTGCTATGGTAACATCCATTGTTTGTAGTCTGTAGCTTCTGCATCTCATATCTCATCTGCAGACCGCCCGAACCACCAGCGTTTGTTGATTACTCAGCACAAATCACAAATTTAGACACTAACACTCTGACTACTCAGTAATAATTTGGGATAAAAAAAAACAAGTAAGTACATTGCGTTTATATATATACTGTACAAACTGCATAACTGTTTGTATAATTTGTTGATTAGGTATTCTATACCATGTCCAAATATAGAAAAAAAAACTGTTTATGTCTGCAAGATGGCATAGGATTGAATGAACAAGAGAAACTGAAGTAAGTAATTTTACCATTTTACTATATTTATAGCCTTTGGCAAAAATTGAATGCACTAATTTTTGTATCCTTATTTTAGACTAGCGACCATCTTGGCTTCACCCGAGAGCAAAAACAATGCCCATCAAAATTAGCGACATAATCTTGAGAAATTATTTTTTAAAGAAGGTGAAGTATACTGTCTGTAATTATATACAAATTCGTATTAACATATTTTTCAATTTTAGATATAAATATACGTGTGTAGATCGTGACACTACTACTTCAATATGTATGTATATTTATTAGCCACAAAAACATTGAACTTAGATGTCCACCTCTGGGAGTTCCATGGAAAAGTAAAAAAATACACTTTTTTATATAAGTGCACGAAACACGAATGTAATTTTTATTTTTAATGAATATATGTTTATCTATAAATGTGTAGACTATTCATTATCACCATATAATATCCTAGAATATTCCAGTGAATATATTATGTAGGAATGAGGAATATGTTTGTTTATTTCCCAGAATATACATGAAATATTCCATAGGATATTGTGCGGATCATCAGGGAATATTTTTTTTCGAGACATCAACATATTCCTGGAATATTCTCTATATATTCCAGAACATAAATAGGTAATTCCTGGAATATTCAAATATTCTTAGAAAATATTCATAGCATATTCATGGTATATTTTTGTGCTATCTGGGAAAACAATGGATACTTTTTACTCTTAGGATTTAATGATTTTTTTATTTCGTTTGAAAGTACCTACTCTTCATTTAAAAGAACAACGGGGTACTCCTACTAATGTTTGGTAAAATACATACATCGTTTTCAAGGAAACAAAATATTATTTTTTTCGTAGTATCAGCGTTTTTTCTTTCGGAATTTTTGTAACAAAATTTAACACGAAAGTACATAATAAATTAAAAGACAAAAATTATTTTCTACGCCACTGGACAGAGGATAAACAATAAACACCTTACATAAGTTACGTAATATGTTTATTGCCGTTACTATTTTTACTTCAAACATCTTTTTTGATTACTAATAAATTAGTTAATTAAGAAACGAAAATCGACAAATCAGTTTTGTTTTGTTAATATCTAGTTTTTGTCATTAGTAATTTACTATTAAATAAAAGCACATTTAATTATTGGTACCCATAAACTGTAACCAACGAGGAAAATAAATATTTTCCGGAAAAAAAATAATAAGAAAATAATACTTTTCCGAAATAGTCAATACGTGTGGTTGAGTGCATTTTATGACCGGTTGTAGTTCAGATGTTGCAGTTTCGAATCAATCTTCAAATTGCACAAAAGTAATCTTTTCTTTACAGGAATCTCCACTACAGTGTTAAAAGTCCGAAAAGTGACGCGTGGCATTAAGGCTGTCTCTTGCTCACTATTGGTAATTTTTTATTTGAGATACGAGGTTTGTTAAATGAGCAAAATTGTGCCATTTTGAATAAGAAAATTGGTGATATCAGCAAAAAAGAAATTGTGTGCATGCGGTTCCCAAAATTAGGGACACAATATATATTTTTTAAATGGAACTATATATTTTTAATTCTTTTATTGGAAAGAATATTTCGTCTCTTTTCAATAAGGTAATGTTGTTTATGCATAATTTTTTCAAATGAATAAATTATTTACGTTTAAAAATAAAAATGTTGTATACTGTTTTTAGTTAATTTAGCCATGAAACATTTTTTTTTATAAATTTTATTATTTTATTAACTAATTTGCAGTAAGTGATGAATAACTGCGAGAAAAAAATACAGGCTTGCCAATATGTATAGCTCGTCCAGCAATCATTTGAATAAATGACTTTTAAATCTTCCGTATTAATACTAATCGTTCCTACTGTGAAAATTTTTGCGTTTCCCGAAAATATAGTTTCTTTTGAGTGTACATTATATGTCTATGAAAGTTGAAAATTGCTTAAAACTATTTAAATAGGCAAAAGTTTTATTGGGATTCAGAAGGACCCTAGTTACACAGTAAAATTAATATCCAAGATATTAAGGCAAGCATAACATCTTCAATAATAGGGAATTACTTTGAACCTTAACCTACATCTACACTATACAGGCTGTCTCATTTTCGATGTTTTTTTAAGGTATCTTGGGTAATATTAACGATAGATTAAAACCGTTTGCACATTCTAGGGTAAACTTTTCGAGAAAAGTTTAATAGTCACCACAGGAATTTTCGATCTTCTTTTGTTTCTGAGCTACAGGCAAAAACTCGTTTTTGGCTCATTTTGAAAATGTATCCTATCTTATGTATTATGATAGTTACAGAAAAATTGTATTTATAAAATTTTGAAAACTTAATCATTCTCGAGATATATTTGTTTATTTTATTCTATATATTCTATAAATTTATAAAATTATTAAAATTTAAATCCCGGAGCCTACGCTTTGTATGTAACTGACAAATAAATGTCACTGTCACAGAATTAATCATTTCAATAGTAACGTTTTAAATAGAAAATAGTAAACAGAACCATAGTTATATGGAATGGATCTTAATATAGTTTCCAGCATAACTAAATATGTAAGTATGTATATTTAACTTAATAAAAATTAAATAGCGGGAGGTATAGTGTTGGCCGCATCAGATTTTTTAAAACAGTTTTGGGTCATGACCCACAGCTGGGTAGATCGTCTTCTTTTCCGGGGAAGACAGCAAATCGTACGCCAGTGAGGCCAGTGGCGCCGACTATGTGGATGCTCCAGGGCTTGAGCACCCGACAAGAGAATTTGGCGGGATAGAGAACGATATATACGAATATACCTATTAAACTATATCTATATACCGCTAAAAGGCACACAGGAAATGTTCGGAACATTATATATTTGCGTGGGACAGGACCCCTTGCTGTGCGCGCATGAGCTTGTAGACGCGTGCCCGAATGCTAGACAAGAATGGTTCACATCTATTGTATATTTTAGCAAGCCAGATTAGATGTTTGGGGTGTAATCTGTAATCGCTATGTTAATTTTAATATCCTGTTTAAATTTCTTAATACTAATAATAATAGGTAGAGAGTGAATAAAAAATTTAAATGATAATACATTTGTTTCTACTGGCTACAAATTTTAACAGGCTGTAAAAATGAACATAATAGGTACGATACAGACATAAGTGCCTATTGCATTAGAAAATCGAAAATAAACATAACCTGTCCAGCACGTTTATTGTAATGTAACTTAGGCCATGTATAATAGTCGCACATTGTGTTGTGCTTAGACAGTTTATCCAGATAAGTCAACAATCAGTTAAATATATTCTCTTTTCTAAAATGTTCTGAGATCTGGCAATTTATTTTTGTACATGAAAGGGGCAGCTTCACATCCCTTAAAAATATATAACTTTCAATTATAAGGCATTTGACCTTGAATGGAAAAAAAATTCGCCTGCGGCGCCTTTTTTCCTGGATACCTTGCATCACCAAAATTTTGGTGCACGAACCGCCATTGTATACCTAAAATACTTCTTTTTAGGTTTCAAACACCCGACAGAAATATAAAAAATCGGCGCCACTGAGTGAGCCCCAAGTATCAACATTTGGAATACCATAATACATAGCATTCACTTCTGGTCTATTATTATTGTTTCTGAGTAGATATTCTAGTTGCAGAGAGTACGTACTACGTCCAAAAAGTCATTTTACTGGATTTGGAGGCATTCAGGATCAAGATTTGCCTGCGGTTAGTTTGTCTTTTCCTGAATTGACACGTCATATCCTATAACCTGCTTTAAACTCATTGTATAAGTATTATGCAAGGATGCATAAAATGTATCCGGTTTTAGAATACATAAACATTTATATTTGAAACCGTTTGAGTAGCACTGCATTTCATCCACGCCTGAATGCTAAATAAATAATATTCCGTAATAACAACAGGCAACAGGCATCGCTTAATGAAGTCGTTTGAAAATTTTTCCAGCATTGCATACATTATCGCGTTATTCAATAACAATAGCAACGACGTGAATTGCCAAGTCCCAGAGTCTGGGTCTGACTCTGACAATGCCGGCAAGTGACGGCTCGAGTGCGGACATCGCTGAACGCCGCAGTCGCACTACCGGGTTCAATGTACAATTCACATGCACCGAGAATGCCCAGGGCTTTGACTTGCCTAGGCTTCATACTTCATAGCTAAATGTTGCAACAGTTAAGCACTGGAAATAACAAATAGATAAATTTTCAATTTGGTTTGCAGTTACGCGATAAAAAAGGCTTACGCGGTGACAATAATGTATGAATGGAAAATATACGAGCATGTCTGTAGTGTGGGAAGGTAACTGTTACAAAACTAAAATATTGTTCCATTAATCTATGCCTGACATTTGTATTGAATACGATACATTAACTCTGTGCCGAAACGCTTGTGTATCAACAAGAAGTAAAATGTACAACAAATTACAAAACCTATGCAAATAGTAAAAAATTTCGCCAAATTTCTTTCGACTAGTTTAAAATATAGATTTTAAATTTGAAAAAACTGAATTTGTTAATCAAGTATTCCGCCATTTAATAATGGGTTACATCGCCTTTATTAGTAATACCAGCTTTAATTCTATTTGATATTGTATCCCCAAAGCCCTGCAATTTTTTCTGTGATTATTGTCCCACATGTCTTGCAAGGTAGGTTTTATTGTACGCACTGGATTTTGACGAAATTGTTTTTCGTTGTACTAAAAGTAAAGGATCTCGGTAGAAGCTAAGTTTGGTCTAGAAGATAACCCTTAAAATGCCGGTTAAACTATTGGCCCACAGTTTGTTCAAAATTTTTAAGTCTATACAGGGTGAGTCAACGATATATTAGTTTTTATTAATGTATTTGAAAAAATTCGAGAAAAATAAGAATTGAGAAATAATTGTTATACACGTATTCTAGGTGGCTATGTGAAAGTAAATAAAATGTATCAATGTTATACAAAAGGCCTTATCACACTATACTGTATTTCAGATAAGAATAGGGCACGAGCAGACACGTGACTCGACGGACCTTGACGTGCTTAGAGTCAGCTGATTTGTGTGCGCATGTCATTTTAACAAGAACAATGTCATGTTGTCAAGACCAATGGTTTGACTTATTTCGATTTTTAACTGCTAAAATGTTATTATTTTTAATTTCATGTGTTTTACTGCCTTAAAATTATAAAATATTAACATTTTAGCAATTCAAAATAAAAATAAGTCAAAACATTGGTTTTGTCAAATTGTCAATGTTCTTGTCAAAATGACATGTGCACACAAATCAGCTGATTCGAAGCAAGTCAAGGTTACTCGAGTCACGTGTCTGCTCGCGCCCTATAGACTTGGTGGCGCTGCTGCGCCAGTCTGTTTTACATAGATAAAACTTATACATTAGTTTTGTTTCGTGTATGACATACTTGACAGCTCGAAACGTCAAAATTTAATCATTTTTAATTATTTAGTAAATAAACAGTTACTTGAAGTTGTACGGTACAAATATCATCATTACCGATATCTGCGAAAAAAGCAGATTGGCACACCCAGCAATGGGTAATATGCCGTGATGATATATTTATTTTATTTATTTATTTATTTAGAAAATCAAAATGGAATAAATAATATACCTGCTTTACATATTGCTGTTGTTTGCGTTTAGACTAATCAAAAAGCTGGAACCGTAAGTCCTATCTTACTTCTAAAGGCCTTATCACACTAGAAATAGTATCTCTGACTTGTCATAAATGGCGTAGCTAGAACTTTTGCCGCCTGGGACCGTCCCTGGATTTGCCGCCCCTCTCAATACCCCAAATATACTAGAAAAAGTCAAAGTGATATAGAATTTGAAATTTTATTAATATTAATGATTTTTTGTAGTGATAGCTATGGAATTGAAACAAAATTATAAACAAATGTATATTGCTCGAACTGTCAGAATGTTAGAAATTCTATTTTCAAAAATGTTACATATTCTGCAACTAGATCACTGAACAGATTTTACTTTTATATTCTACTCTTAATAAGTATGGTTATTGTTTTCAGATTCTGTAATCTATAAAATCAAATTTCAGACAGTTCAAACGATATAGGTACTTTTTACCTAACGCTACCCTTAGTAAGGGAGGTAAAAGGATTGTGCTAAAAATCGCATATCGCAAATGACCACGTTTTAAGGTCCCTACAATTCAATTTTAACATTTTCACGATGATGTATGGGCGTATGTATATATGTAAGTATATGAGTATGTATGCGTGTGGATCCTCCGCTCTAACTCAAATACTATCATTTAGAAAATTTTCAAACCTTGTATTTCTACCTTACTCTAATATGGAAAGAAGCCATTGGATTTTGGTGTAAATCAGATAATCGGAAATGGCACTTTATTTGAAGCTCAAAATAGTTTGTCGAGCTTTATGTTATAAAATTTAAAGATTATTAAATTTTCTACAGGTTTGCATTAATAATTTTGCTATATATTTCATATATAAATTTATAAAATAATATATAATTTAAATCCCGGAGCCCACGCTTTAAACAAAACTCCTTGGTTGCACAGTTGATCTCAAATGTATGAAACTGACAGATAAATGTGGTAACATCTATAAAGAAAATAGTAAATAGAACAATAGATTGAAAATGAATTTAATACAGTTTCCAGTATGAATAAATATGTAATTACCTATGTATTTAAATTTAATAAAAATTAAATGTCGGGAGGTATTGTGTTGGCCACATCACCACAAATAAGCCATATTTTTAAAATTTCAAACTCGGGTTTACAGGTTACAAAACGTGTAAAATAAAATTGGACTAGTGATTTAGGTGTAGAATTTATTTATCTGCAACCTTAATTTGAAACATGTTTTTAAAAAATTAATGGGCTTAGGGAACTCTATAATTACAGCAAAATAAAAAATATACATTGTATTCCCTACATAAAAGATTTCAAATACACAACTAGTATTTTTTAGTTTTAAGTATAGTTTTTGAAAACTAATTATAACTTATTCAAGTAATAAAAAGTGCCGCCCCCAAAAATGTACCGCCCGGGGCGGTCCGCCCCCCGCTAGCTACGCCACTGCTTGTCATGCATTATCCATGACTTCGGTTCATATTGCTGACTTACTCCAATGTGATAGCTACAAGGAAGTCATGGATCCTGTTGTCAGATGAAATAGAATCGGTTTCATTTCCTCTAACTATTTATCGCTGACTTCTCTACTGCGCATGCGAACCTGTCTCTGAAGTACAGGAATGTAACTTTATGGAGTAAAATATTAATCAATTAAAATTAGTATGCCTGCCCACAATTGCATTATTTTTCCATCGTTTTCATTCATTTTACTTGAAATAATTTGATATGACAAACAAATTTGAAATATGTTGTCATTAAAGAAACCATATCATAAGCAACTTCAAGTCTATTCTTATCTGAAATACAGTAAAGAAGTAGTATCTTTGACTAGTCATATATTTTCCATGACTCCGGTTCATATCGCTGAGTTACTCCAGTGTGATAGCTACAAGGAAGTCAGCGATCCTTTGTCGGATGAAATGGAATCGGTTTCATTTCCTCTGACTACTTAATGCTGACTTCACTTTGCGCATGCGCAACTGTCTCTGAAGTACAGGAATCTAACTTTACGGAGTAAAATATAACTGCAGAAATGTTAGAAATTGGCAAGCTCTATAAAGATGAAAGGGTCGAAATTAGAATGTGATTTAATTAATTGTGTTAAAAAATATAAAATACATTTGGGAACCTAGAAATAATTTGTTATATCAAACAAATTTGAAATATGATGTCATTAAAGAAACCATATCATAAAGAACTATAAGTATGAAAATCCTCTAAAAGTCAGAGAAAACAGTTGTTAGAACTTGCAGTGTGATAGATCGAGTTGATCATACAAAACAATGTCAGCGAAAAAGATTCAGAGATTTGATTGCAGTATGATAAGGCCTTTAACAAACTAAAACAACATTGTTTTAATAAATAACTTCCCTTTTGGAACCCCTCATCCATTCTATAATCGACCATCGCTCAAGTTCAACATTGTTTTAAGTTGTTTTTATTAAAAAATAAATCATATTTATACAAAAGTAAAGGGATTAAGAAAGGCTGGCAACTACACATTCTTGCAATGGATTCTGAATGAGATTCGGTTTTATGGCCTTCCTAATTTGTGTAATGGAACTGGCTTTTGTTTCGTCAATTGTAACTATTAAAAAATAAGGCCAGATTTCGTGTTTTTGATGGTATACAGAGAAATCATTAGATATAAAAAAAATTGATATCTTTCAATAAAATATGAGACCATAGTCGCGTTCTTTTTACATGATATCTCAGTTCGTCTTAGTTCACCTCAGTTGCCTCACTAATTTTGACTGTTTTTTTATCGTAACTGAAGTGAGATAAAGTGAGACCGAAGTAAGAAGAGTCCCTCCCCCCTTCCCGATTCTTAGTCACCTCAAGAGGTTGTGCTTGTTGAATTTCTAATCTTAGATGAACGGTGGGATGTATGTTTTGCTGTCACTGGCTGTCACATAAAATTAGTTTGGTTATTGAAAAGGTTATTTGTTTATTTCTTTAATAATATTATTATTTTAATGGTTATTTGAAGAAAATGACCGACAATATTAAAGATATTGTGTTGGAGTTTAAGTAATGATTATTTAAAATTTATTATAATGTTTTAAATTTATTTTTGCACGATTGGCTTATTTTTTATATTTACCGATAGTGTTTCCAAGACAGTAGGTCTTATTTACAAATTACTGAACGGTAAGTGATGTGACTCACGTCGGTAAGTAATGTGCGTCACTTACAGTTCAGGAGGCGAGACGGTAAATAAATAAAAACAAAAAACAAAGCTTACTTAAAAAATGACAAATAATTTTTTTTAATATGTCAAAACAATTTTCAAATCATATTTCTCTTTTAAATTTTATGCGTCGATCATGCAAAAAATAATATAAGCATCACGAACGTTAAGGAATTACCGATCTCAGATAAAATTGCGGCTTTCGCTTCGCTCAGTCCCTAAACATTGTCTTCGATCGGTAAACTGTCCTTACCGTTCTTAATACTTAATATACTATTTTAGGACCAATTATTAAATGATGACATGAATGATATGGACAAATTGTTATTTTCGTCATAGATAGTACTTCGGATTTTCTAACAGGCAGTTCTACGAAATTTGTTGTCGTTCTTTTTACTTCACAAAAATCTCAACTCAGCTCATGTCAAACTCATCTCACTTTGAGCTGAGGGAAGGTGAAGCAAATTATAAAAAGAACGTGATAAATGAATCAACTAAGCAGAAATAAAATTTCAAGGCGTGTCCTTTATTATTATAATATAAAAGTATACACGTAATTCTACAGAGATAACAAAATAGTCAAAATATAAAGCTTCACTAACTTTGAAATACGATCATAGTCCGAACATTGTTAAATTTAAACACTGAACTAAATAATTCAATTTTCCAATTTGAATCTCATTGTGTCAGAGTGAGAAATCGTGTTACAAATCGCGTTCGTGCCTAACAAAGTAAATTACCTATATTTGCAGTTTGATATTATTTTAAACTAAACGAAGTTTTATTATTCTATTTTTATTTTATTGTCTTAACACGTTTAACGGATAGGATAGGAATTAATTAATTTTACTTTAAATTGAAATTTCAAAATGACATTTGATTTAAAAAAATGGTGCATAGTTCAATGTTATTTGAATGTTTGTCTCACGTTACTACTTGCAATAACAGCGTGGCATGAATTTTGAAATAAATTCACGTATATCATCACCCACGAATTTTGGGATGTGTCAATCTACCTCTAAGTACTCGCAGATTTCGGTAATTTATATCATTTAAGACATTTACTAAGCGTCACCTCATGTACTCCCAAAGCTGTCGTGGAAGGTCACTCAATTTGAAAATTGGAAATAATTTTTGAATAGCGTTTTCAGCTTACACAGTGCAAGTGCGCACTGAGTGCAACATATCACGTGACCACACTGAACGAGTTCTGCCCTCATCCCGTGGCAGTGCAGTATAAGCTGAAAACGACTTTGTTTAGCCGCCATATTTGCACTGATACTATTGCACTTGCCTAGGAAGTAAGTGCAGAATAGTCGCACTGAGCCAGTGCACGGTGCAACTTTTTCTGAAGCTGAAAACGCATCAGCTGACTAAATTTTGCACTCAATGACAAGCTGAAAACGCTCAGTGCAAAAAAGTGCGCACTAGTGCGCACTCGACTTGTAAGCTGAAAACGCTATAAATTTCAGGGTTGACGTTGATCGGAATCTAATTGATTTAATTAATATTGTAGAAGATTAGACTGAAAAGTAACAACAATGATGTTATAGAATAAAGCAAAAATATTTAAAATAAAAATAAATAAATAAATATATCATCACGACATATTACCCACTGCTGGTGCTGTGCCAATCTGCTTTGTACGCAGATATCGGTAATGATGATGACATATTTGTACCGTGCGGGCGTTTACCAAGCGACACCTCACGGGCACTCATTGCTGGCGTGGAGAGTATACCACAGGGGTCAATTTTGTGCCATTTAAAATTCGAAATATGTGGCGTCGGTCGGGATCGAGCCCGGTTCCCCAGATTCGCGACCAGACACTCAGGCACGCGGCCACGAGACCCCATAATATTATAATTATTTTATTTAAATAAATAATAAATAAATCATGACGTAATATTACCCATTGCTGTGCCAATCTGCTTTGTCCACAGATTTCTGTAATGATGATGACATATTTGTACCGTGCTGGTGTTTACCCGGCGTCACAACGCGGGCACTCCTTGCTGACGTGGAGAGTGCACCACAGGGGTCAATTTTGTGCCATTTAAAATTCGAAATATTTTTCGTCGGTCGGGATCGAATCCGGTACCGTAGATTCGCGACCAGACACTCAAGCACGCGGCCGTACGAGGCCCCATTTTAATTAACATGTTATTTTGTCTAATACGAGTATAGTTTGGCGCGTAAAATATTCTTTTAAGTATATTTATATCTTTATTTTATTTTGGAATCATAAACTTGTTAATTCGCCGTCAAAAGCAGGCGCAATTTGGGTTTTATTGCCCGAGGGCGTGTAAAGTTACCGCAGGCAACAACTGTTCAAACATATCAAAGTTGTGGTTTACGGATAACTGTCAGGCAACACAACAAATCCGACAAATCATATTTTTGAACACCTCCACTCGCAAAACTTTCGTATTCTTTTAAGTTTTCTGACCTGAGGAACTAACTTGCCCTATGCAGCATCAAATTCATTCGATATTTCTTTGGAATAATCGATATATGTCATTTTCAATTTGACACTAAATTAAAATTGTTATTAACAAACAACATAGCAACACCAACAAATTACGTATAGAAACCACAGCATGCTTAAAATATTGAACACCAGCACAACGATAACGAATATACAAATATACCTATTGAATCCATGAATTTCGAGAACCAAAATAAAATAAAACGTTGTATGTACAACGGGCATAATCAAGATTATAACACTCGGGAAAATTAAAACTCTTCGCTGCGCGTCGAGCTTTAAACATTCCCTCGTGCTACAATCTTTTAATTATGCCCTTAATACATAAATAACTATTATAAATTTGGAAGCAAATCACATTCAATCTGACACTGTTTTTGTAGTGTGTAAAAAAAAACCTAGAGCATCAATTTAAATAATTCCCCTTTCTCCCTCGATTTCATAATAATTGTCAGTTACAAGAACTCAGAGATAGCGATATAAACATTTTTAAATGTTACACTAAAATAAAAAGAAAATAATAGCAAAATAAATGATTGTTTATTAAATTTTATAGCTTTTGTATGCGTATAGAAATGACCGTTAAACTAGCGGTCAAATATCCATTGATATCCTGTTATGTACATTATAAAAATAATGTAGTCAGACTTTTCTGAATAATCACATTTTAAATTTTACTATTCCTAATACTCTTACATTTTCACATCGATATTTGTGGGTGTATATGTCTAGTGCCGTGTCTGTATACACTTTGATATAAATTTTATGAACCTTGTATTTTTAAAAACTGGTATTTAAACTTTCTACTAAAATGTGAAGAGACAACTATTTATTGAACTGCTATGACTATGACCGTTTAAATAAAAAGCAAAAAAAGTCGAAGGAAAACCACAAATCTAATTTAGAAACTGTTGGTGCGAATGTATTGGCGTCTAATGCGTAGACACAAAAATGTTCGGATTTTGTAAATAATTAGCGAATTACATCAGATGCTGGCTGTCTAATAAGATTACAGAACTGGTTCGGTTCGTGCTATAATTTTTATTTTTGCGACTTACAATTTTCTAGATTAGGTTGGTATTAAAAAGCTGCGTATATGCATAACAATTCCTTAGAAAACAAATTCAAATTCGGCACCTACATAGGCTCCATTTTCATTTTAGTTTTATAATTGTAAAGTGTTGATAACAATTTAAGTACCCTTTTTATAAATAATAAACAATAAATATTTATTAGAAGTATAAATGTACCATGCAAAATTAATTTTCAATTATTTTCTTCAGTAAAATATTGCAATAAATAATTAATATGAAATTCAATGATTCATTGATAAATATTAATACAAAATAATATACGTATAAACATTTGGGATATTAATTAAAATACATATATAATTAGACTGTTGAAATATGTATAACGGTAAATTATTATAATTATTAATTCAGAAATAATAGTAATAGTTCAAAAATCAAATAAAATTTTAATTTTAATTTCAGTTGTTTCAAAATAGGTATAATTTTATTCATTACTTTACATTCTTCAACAACTTCAAACAAATAAAAATGAACTATCTATTCGCTAGTGAAATAGAGCAACATGACGTCTAGCGACAAAAATTTGAACTAGTGTAAGATAGTAAGTCCCAACCGAGGTAGCGGAGAACACAACATTTTTGTCATTTATTTGACAAATAAATTATGAGTGGTGTGAAATTTGCAGTACTAATAACAACATCTTAAACTTCAACACGTTTTTGTTGCGTTAACGGATGTACATTAACCCGCAGAATTCCAGAAAATAGTTTCCATAATTTCCAAACAGGAACCAAAATTTTATGGAAAAATTTATAAGGATAATTTGAAATTGTCGATGGACGAAAGTTATGGATTCATGTTTTAAACTCTAACTCAAATACTATCATTCAGAAAATTTTGAAACCTTTTTCTATTATGGAAAGAGCCTATTAGATTTTGGCGTAAATCGGATACCCGGAAATGGCACTTCACTTGAAGCTAAATTCGAAAAATACCTTTAAATGTTATTTTTTCGAGATGTTATTAAAAATTAAAGATTATTAAATTTTCTACATATATGCATTACTACTTTTTCTACATATTTTGTGGAGAAATTTATAAAATTATCTACAATTTAAATCCCGGATCCTACGCTTTAAACAAACAAAACTCATTGGTTACGCAGTTATTCAAATCAAGTGTATGTAACAGATGACATATAAATATCACTGTCAAAGAACTAATCATTTCAAATTAATAATAGTAACGTTTTAAAAAGAAAAAAGTAAACAGAACAATAGGAAAGGAAATGAATACATTTTCCAGCATAAGTAAATGTGTAGGTATTTAGATTAATAAAAATTAACGATTCACAAAAAAGTTTAAGGTAGGTAATTCTAACCCGGTATTTAAAATTTAATCTTCATTTTATTATCAAAAAAGGTAGTTACTTGGATTAGATTAGACTATGTTTTAAGAAATAAACTGCCCAAATTAGAGTGAATTTCGCTAATCCAAAAATAAGGACCTTTTATGTGACTCGGGCTGTAAATGGCGGGAGGTGTTTTGTTGGCCACACCATATTTTTACCTCTCGCTAAGAGAGGTATTGTATTCATTCTAAAAATCGCATATCCAGATTTTAAAGAATAAGCACATTTTAAAGTCCCTAGAATCTGATTATAATATTTTTACTATGATGTCCGTATGTGTGTGTGTGGATGTGTGGATTCACGATTTTTCAAATACTATAAAACTTACGACATTTTTAACTACGGATTCCTCAAACTAACAATAATGGGAAGAGTTGATTAAGTTTTGGTAACAATTGGACAAGCGGAAGTAATAGTTACAAGAAAAAAATCATCTAAATATTATTTATCGACAATTTATGTAAATACTCATATTAAAGAACGTTAAATTCTTTATGCGATAAATATAAATTCATTATTATATCTTCTATAGATGTAGAGGTAAAGAAATGCATATAAAATAATTTGATGTAAATTTTTTTAGATCAAACTACTTCAAGGCAAGAAATTAAAATGTTTGTAATTGACACATAAATGTCACTGTCAAAAATATTTGTATGCCACTGTCAAAAATATTTGTACATCATTATGAAAATTATGAAAAGTCAACAACGCAAAAGAATATACGTAAAAAAGAATATAAACGGAAATTGCGAAAAAATGACGAATATAAAGAAAAAGAAAGTAGAAAAAGAAAATTTCAGGATATTGAATATAAAGAAAATGTATGTATTGTACATAATTTATATTAAAATATCCCATAGATTTTTCAAATATATGTGAGAATTATTTTGTAGTGAGACATGAATATATGTATTTGTATTTAAAAATATTTTTCGTTTTATGCGTACAACCAGGTAAAATATCTGGCGAGAGGTTATGTGCTGGCCACATCAGATTTTTTTTTTTTATAACTTATTATACTGAATCCCCAATTTCAACCAATCAGAGAGCTCAAAACTATGCCCTATTCTCTGCGATACTTAATGGCTTAGTAAATGGAACAAGATAAGAAGAGTTGTTTAACCATGTTTTGTTGTAATTTTTAATATTCAGACCCTTGATACTTTTACAGATAAAAATATTTATTATTGACAAAGTTTAGTTTTACGAATTTAAATTATTTATTTAATGCATGTAAAAACGGTCGGCTCTCAAGCGCCATCTACTATTTTCTTACGTGGAATGAAATATAATTATATGAAATCTCATATCACATACTTACTTAAGTTACTATTAAACAAAATATATTTGGTGCTTTTAAGTGCATGGGTTTTATTAGGGCTTTTACTAGTCTATATACTATGAAATATTGTTGATGCGACCTTGGGGATCAACAACTTTTCCATACCAACTACGACTATATTAATAGTTGATACCTTCATTTAATACGACCCACTGAATACCACCCCACCCATATGTAAAAAATTAACATTGTTTCTACTATGAGTAATATAAATAAAAAGACCCTCTATAAATAACATTTGAAGAAATCCTGCATTGCATAATACATAGAATCGTCGATATGCGCATGCGCAATTCTGACATAATTATGTCGAGACTCTTGATTCAAGACCAAGACTACGAGGAGCAAGACCAAGACTTAGTATTCGAAACCCAAGCAAGACCAAGACAAGACTTACGAAAACAAGACAACGCGAGACCAAAACCAAGATTAGGTTAGTCTTGGTCTTGGTCTTGACTTTCCGAAGCACTAGTAGACATGCCAGCACAAAGAAAACACTGAAATCGTAATGCTTATCCATCTATTAATCTTCCAAGGTCTAAATAATCCAGTACTAGATTCAAGGAAACAAAGATTCGAATCAGACAAAATCAAAAAACGAGAGAATAAAGCGGGGATGTTCGCAAAATTCTGTTATTCATATCAGAAACATTCTTTCAATTTGACATTAACTATATTATTAATATTATTTTATACAAACGCCGCAGTGTATGAAAATAAAGAGATGTGGAAAACGAAGCATCTACCTCTTCTTCACTCGCGAATAAGTAAACAACTTAAACTTGATAATATTATAGAAACGTACATGGACGTATAATAAATATTCCCCAAACAGTTGCTCGAGGGTCACTAATGGTCAGCAGTCCGCAGGAAAATAATAGTGGTTGGCAGAAAATTCTTAATACGTAAAATTACCAAAAGAAAAATCCCTTATAAGAGCTCCGAATTAAGTACCACTTCCGGTTTATCATATATAGTAAAAATCTATATATACAAGTTTTAAATATTAAATTTGAGAAGTTTTGGATCATATTTTAATATATTTCTTCAAGAAAATCTGGTCCGAGGTTCCAATAAAGTATCACTTTCGGTTTATCAATTTTAGCAAAAATCTAATATGCTGTTCTCATTAATATAAAAGTCTTAAATTCCAAATTTTAAAAGTTTTGGATTACCTATATCATAATATTTTTTTCACGAAAATCTTTTCAGAGCTTCAAGAAATATGTCGTTTCTCTTAATATAAAAGTCTTAAATAGTAAAATTGAAAAATTTTGGATTATATTTTAGTATAGTTTTTCATTAAAAACTGTTATGAACTACAAGTAAATTATCTCTTCCGGTTGACCAATATTACCCAAAATCTAATCAACTCTTTATATGAATACAGAAAGCTCAAATGCGGAAAATTTGATATAGGAGTGTATCGTAGAAGAAAAAGCGACACACTGACATCACTGTAAAAATAGCAAAAACCTGTTGTGGGGACCCTAATTCGTGCTTACTCACTCATTTGTCATTCAATAAATGTCTTGAATTTAATTTATTTATTTATTAAACTAGTAAGCGAAATCCATTGATTTTATTAAAAATTTCGCAGATAAAAATGTCAGTAGCTACCTAAATAATAATAAAAAAAAATGTCATTATAATTGGAAAGTGAGTAAAGTATATCTTTTTTTCACAAGAAGGAAAATTTGCCGAACGAGCCGAAGGCGAGTGCGCAAATCCTTCGAATGAAAAAACATATTATTTACTCGCGTGTTGCATACAATTTTTTTACGTCTGCAATGAGAGCGTGAAAAAAAGTGCCGTAGTGTTTCATTATTTCATTCCGCAGCGTTAAAAAAAGTGCACTTTTTTTCACACTTTCATGTATTAAAAAAGGCATACTTTATAAATCCACTTTAATGAAAAAAGGGTACTTTTTTAACAGACATAAAAAAATTATTTATGATATTCAATGATTTCTAATTTTACGAATACAGTAAAAAATATATAATTTTTTTTGTAATTAAAATTTTTAAGCCTAATAAATAAAGAAAATATAAAATTAGATGAGCAAAATTATGTGAAACTTTTATTTTACATCGTCGTTTGCATCTCAATTACAAATATACAAAGAATACCCATACATAAATTTTAGAGTCTAATAGTTTAATGTATTAATAAAAAAAAAAAATTACAAAAATATTTTTGTGCATCATTATTAATCTATGAGAACATAGCAAATATGAAATAAAAATAAATAACAATGGAATGTTATAATCAAATATAAAAACAAAAGATAATAACGCCGAAAGATTACAGTCACATGAATATTACAGATGCCTTCTATTTGTTTGCGAAAACTTTTGCAATAAAAATAGAAAAGCAAACAACAGCTGATAACAAAAATTTATTATATTTTATACAAATATATAAAATACTTATTTTGTTTATAAAACAAGGCAGTAAAACATTTTGTTTATTTTTTCCTCATAAATTATGATGATAAATGCAAATTTAAACTAATGCGTTACTCATAATTACTTAGATATTAATAATTTATTGAAAATTACAGTTATTATTTACTTATTCATGGGTAATTTTTGTTTCAAAAGTATATTTTTAGCTTTCTGATATGGAAGCAAGGTCGCTACTTGAGTTTAAAAATAACGTAGAAGGGTTAAAGTTTATTTTCGTTTGTTCGTTCTACCACATTACCTATTATAAATTAGATACCCATTTACTCCTTAACCAAACTATATTTATAGATGGGCATGGTATGACAAGCGAATGAAAGTTGTTTAAATTATTTTATAGATGTGATTTCTTTTGAAACCCCAGAGAAGGATAGAATTGTACGAAATATTCAGGTATGAAATTTTTGCATGAACCCATGTAAATACTGGACTAGTAAAGCATAGATGGCCGACTAGAGTAACTAAATATCAAAACAGGGGTGCGTTTAAAATAATTTAAACATTTTTCGTTTATGTTGGTTATAACAAAATATTTTGATCTTTAAACTATTTAGTTTGGCAATTCTATGAAATAAGATTATTTTTAATTTCCTCTAACAGTAATTCCGACTCAAGGGTTGCTTACACCAGAGACGAACGAACTAGAATTTGCCGTATTAATTTTTTTTAATACATCCCTGAATTCTATTGCTAAGGTCATTTTAAATGCCTCCTGATATTGAGTATAATTCTAATCTTCTGTAACGGAATACATAAGGGTCAGTTTCCTTTCAAATCAAATATAGGAAATGTTTTCAAAAGGAACCACATCTTTTAAATAATCTAAACGTCAACTTTCATTAGCTAGTCATACTATACTTTGTAATGGTTCATAAACAAACATAATTATGTTAGTTTACTTACCAAGTTTAGTTAATATTTAAAAAAGGTTTGAAATTTTTCAAAGGTTTTAGTTCAATAAAATGGGTCAAATGAATCAGCGTTTTATAGTTTACTTTTTTTAAACACCTGGACTATAAAACTACGAAGAAATCTCTTTGCACTCTTACTACAATTTGCAATAAGTCTGCAAAAATTATACAAATACCCAGGGTTGGATTGTTGGTATGATTGAAAATTGTTTTCTTTTTGCTAGCTATGTATGTATACTTCTTATTTACAAATAAATATTGTTAGGTCAAGAAACTCAGAGGCGTAAACTTTTTATTTTAGCTGTGGATGCACTATTTTTATTTTGAATATGGGTACCAGCTATATGTTTTAAAAAATCTGATGTGGCCAGCACATTACCTTCCGTCAATTCTATGTATTGTATATAAATGTCATACAGAAAGTTCCTTGCAAAAGATTATGAGCCAAGCTCATAACCTTTTACTAAATATTAGTAACACTACTAATGATTGCAACTACTCACTATTAAATTATTTGCGCTCATAAAGTAAAACTAGTGCAAGTATAACTTAGTGGTACCTAATAAAAGAGAAATTTAGTAGTGATAATTAGTAGCACCAAAGGCTATTTTAAGTACTATTACCTGTTAATCAAAAGATTCTCGTCATAATAATTTTTTAAAAAATGGGTGAATTAAGAGAAAATCACTTGCCATTGCCAAAGAAAATATATAGAAAGAGGAACAATTCATGAGAAAAACTTACAGAAAATTAATTTAGGAAAATATACAAATATTTATTACAGTTTTTCTGATTTTATTATATTGCAAACAATACTTGTAATATTATTATGCTGATTACAATAAAGGATATTTACAGTCCAAGAACATTGATTACAACAAAGTATCTAAATCCAACAAAGGAAATTTCACACATAATATAAAATAAATACACCTTAAACATGTCTTAATATCAAAAAGGAAATCCACATACTTTAAAAAAAGTTTTATTATTACTATTCAGCTAAAAAATACATAATTTAAAATAAATACACCTTAAACGTCATAATATCAAAACTGAAATCCACATGCATTTAAAAATTTTTATCAGATATTTCACGTTTTCTTTGGCTAATTTCCACATTCAAAGTTGGTTAACCAATCTTGTCATGTTAAAAATCGTTAATATTTTTTCTTCTTGTGTCCAATTTTTCCCACGCTCCGTTTATTTGCCATTTTCTTTAATATGTAATCTTATTTTTCTTCACTTCACTTCAGAATTTCACTGCTCTCACCTCACAACTGTCAAATCTGTTTTCCTTTATAGGTTACGTGCACTTAGTAGTACTCTAACCTGTATTAACATATCTTTCATTTCATGCTAACATATTTATTTTTGTATATTACTATCTCTTTCATTCAACGTTTTCATTAAAAGTACAGGGTTGCCATATATACTTTACTACTAGTTAAAATAAGCTAGTAGTGGAATTATGAGCACCAGTATCATTAGTTTTATACTAATCTATTTTAGTAAGTAACTCCTAGTTGTAAAATTTAGTAAAAGGTTTTGAGCTCGGCCCAATATTTCTTGTACATTACCTTAAGGCAGTTGTATGTAGTTTATACAAATTCCATACAGAGACTAGAAACTCTAGCAGAAGATCCTATATTTCCAGTAAAATTATAATACATACATACTGTCAACTTCACTTGACACTGACACCTTTCAATTAGAATTTTCTTAACATAGCAGCTGTTTCCAGAGTTATAGCATAGCTGACTAATATTTTATGATATTTAATTTCTTTATAATTTTTTAACTCTATATCCGTTTAATATGAATTATTAAATGCATTCAAATCGTACAGGGAATAAAATATTCTTTAATATTTATAATAACATTAAATGTGAAAAAATGATATTTAACATCGTTTTTTCAAGAAAAACTGTTAAAATCTTCAAATGAGGGTACTTCCGGTTGACCAATTATAACCAAAATCTAATCAGCTCTTCACATGGATGTAACGAAGAGGAATACGAAAGAATTATAATTTTTGGAATTTTAGTATTAGAGTTATCGCATTAGAAAATTTTGTCACACACACACACACACACACACACACACACACACACACACACACACACACACACGCACGCACGCACGCACACACACACACACACACACACACACACACACACACACACACACACACACACACACACACACACACACACACACACACACACACACACACACACACACACACACACACACACACACACACACACACACACACACACACACACACACACACACACACACACACACACACACACACACACACACACACACACACACACACACACACACACACACACACACACACACATACATACACGCACACACATACAGACATCATCGTAAAAATAGTAAAATCGTATTCTAGGGACCCTAAAACGTGCTTATTCATCAAAAACTCATCACCGAATTTTTTGACCAAAGACAATACCTTCCTTACCTAAAGGTGACGGAAGGTAAAAATGCAAATAATACAATAAAAATAACATACTTATTTTATTATACATATATTAAATTATGTATACATTTAACGTAAATAAAATGAATATCTATTACAAATAACAAAATAATAATACTCCTAATATTAATATAAAGGGTATCTCTAAAACACGTAGACATGGCTTAAACACAGATTCCTGGGCCCAAAATAACACGATTTAACCTAATTTACCAATATCCGAAAAACAAAAAGTGTAACGTTTAGTATAAATTGCTTATAATGACAGAACGCTTTGTTCGGTTTGAATAAAACTTAGGTGTCACGACAATGA
The DNA here is from genome assembly GCA_963082715.1 of Harpalus rubripes. Taxonomy (NCBI): domain Eukaryota; kingdom Metazoa; phylum Arthropoda; class Insecta; order Coleoptera; family Carabidae; genus Harpalus; species Harpalus rubripes. Next base: position 17,985,948 of record OY720448.1, read on the forward strand.
TACATTCAATGGTAAACTTTTCTGTCTCTGTGATATCTGTAACGATTTAGGCAGAAAAAAATTAAATATGAGTGACAGTGCACAGTGCAGTTTTTTAAATAAATTTCGTCTAGCAATCTATCCAAATGTCAAACAACGAATTTTTTATGACAGTAACATTTGTTTATAGGTTGCCAATAATTTTCTTCGCAGTATCCTATAATTATTAACATATCCGTTTGTTCGGCTTAGGGCCGGTTTATCAATGCATGGCTAAAAGTGCCAGATAACAATCTAACAGTTAACGTTAACTGTCAGATAACTTTACACGATTGTTTATCAATACAAAGTTATCTGCCAGGTAACAAACTTACATTTAATTATATATTGGTAACACTGAAATTGTAAAACTTTTAATGATTGGCTTGGGACTCATGTGTCAAATTTCAAAATATTTTGACAGATCAAGAATTCAGACCTGACAGATCTTTATAGGAGAGATTTTATTGTTAATTATTTGAGAATAATGAGGTACTTTGGATATTATTGTATGAATTGTACATCAAAATGCAGAATTGTTATATTTTTAAACTGATAGGTAAATATATTAAACATATTTATATTAATAAAATGACAATATATGTTTTAGGAACCACAATGTGCATAAAAAAAATATCAATACTAATGGAAAATTTAAGAACGAAGGCGCAACATCTAAATATTTATATCTGTATATTCAACATTCTTCATTGTTGTACTTGCCCAAATTTTATAATTATGAATTAATGTTGAAATCACTCTTACTGATTATTTCATATTATAATCTATATTAATTTATTGCTACCAACAAATATTATTATTGTTGCAATCGGTATGTTTCATTTGACATGAATGTTGCATTATATAACAATTTTATTCACTATTGTAATGATTTGTATGATTATAATACGTTTTTATTTTTATATGTAACATCTTTATTCATTTTATCAATATGTTTCACGATTATCTAGTCCTCAAGAACGGGGAAATAGCAACATCCAACTATCCAACTGGTTGATTATATCTTCATTGAATTCAACGCTTTCCTTACATGAAATTCTGGAAATCTATATCTCTCTGGTCTCTTTTTCTTGTATAATGTCCGTAGTTAAAATTATAATACGTAATACAAGGGTAATAAAGCATTTTACATAAGGGATATAGAATCGATTTAAAAATTTCTGCAACTATACATTTTAGGTGATAAAAATTGTAATATTTGAATAGAATTAATACAAAATAGCAGTATAATATACTTACCACATTTTAATTAATTAATTGTTTATTGTACTTATTAATTTTTGAGGGTAAAATTTTCTACTTATATTTTAACTGCCAGATAATAGATTTATCTGCCAGTTGAAGTAACAGATAAATTTTGGCCGATTTTATCCGACAGTTTACGTTAACTTTTGTTTGATAAACGCTTTCTATGTTTTAACTAGCAGTTAAAAAGTTATCTGCCAGTTAAATTATTTATCCTTGCATTGATAAACCGGCCCTAAATAGTAGTATTTTACTACCATTATCATGACACGATTAAATAATGTCAGCTTACTCTTAAACAACTTAAAAAGATTGACTACTCATTTTTACAATAATGTATGAAGTATAATTAAAATGATAGGGCAAAATTATTGTGGGTGCATGTGCGTCCGTGCACCCACGTAGTTTACGCCCCTGAAGAAACTTATCCTATAAATGCTTTTTATTTCAATATTTATTATCATTATCATTTGTTAGCAATAAATAATAGCGAATGGAAACGTACAACCCTGTGCGAATCTTTTGAAACAAGTGACCGTGTTTATATTTTTTCCACCCCAATATCGTAAGTAGCGACGGGAAGTAAGGATTGTCGTTACTTCCCTACAGCTGAACTTACCTCCCACTTTGTGAAATACCAAGAGTTAGATATTATAAACTTGTGTCAAATATTTATTCATTCTTATAATTTATATATTGAATTTAATTTCTGTCAAATTGTCATCATTTCTTAAATATTTCCATTCAAAAGTTACCGTTTACAATAGTATTTATGCACCCTCATAGAAACTATGCGAACGACACTACTGAATTTCAAAGAACAAATCTTAATTCATACAATTCGTAAATGACTTTGATTGGGGATCGTCGAAAAATTTTACTATACATGGAAAATATACATTTACTCTTGAAGTACAGTAATATATAGGTACATAATTAATCAATATAATTAAAACGAATTTTAATATTAAACGAATATTGCAATTTTTAATATTATAGAAGCATGCGTAGCTAGTAAATAAATATATTGAGAGGCGTCATTCACTATTATGTCCTTTATGAGCGCATGCTACTTAAACAGTAGAAAGTACTGTATTATATTGCGATCACTCACGCATGAAATATGAGTATAATTGCACGACATACACGCACGATTCAACATATCAGAGCACACTTACATTTTATCAAATTCATAAACGGCCATCTACGATATTTTCAAATTTTATTTTTTAATAAAGGTAAATTCGCCTATTGTTAATTGAAATTATTTAACTAATTTCACGAGTGCTAAAAATCGCATATCGAGATTTTGCTAAATGACCACGTTTTAAGGTCCCTAAAATCCAATTTTACCATTTTCACGATGATGATGATGATGTGATGTGCGTGCGTGTGTGTGTGTGTGTGTGTGTGTGTGTGTGTGTGTGTGTGTGTGTGTGTGTGTGTGTGTGTGTGTGTGTGTGTGTGTGTGTGTGTGTGTGTGTGTGTGTGTGTGTGTGTGTGCGCGCGTGCGTGCGTGTGTGTGTGTGTGTGTGTGTGTGTGTGTGTGTGTGTGTGTGTGTGTGTGCGTGCGTGCGCGTGCGTGTGTGGATTCTCCACTCTAACTGAAATACTATTATTCAGAAAATTTTGAAACCTTGTATTTCGAACTGTTTCTGTAATAGAAAGAGATTAGATTTTGGTGAAAATCGGATAACCGGAAATGGCACTTTACTAGAAGCCCAAAGTAGTTTTTCTTCGAAAAATACCTTTAAATGTTATTCTTTCGAGATTAATGTTATTATAAAATTAAAGATTATTAAATTTTCTATAGATTTGCATTAATACTTTTTCTATATATTTTACGGATAAATTTATAAAATTATATATAATTTAAATCCCAGAGCATACGCTTTAAACAAACAAAACGCAGTTATTCAAATGTATGTAACTGACAGATAAATGTCAGTATCAAAGAACTTATCATTTCAAAATAATATTAATAACGTTTTAAAAAGAAAAAAGTAAATAGAACAATAGAAAATGAATTCAATAGTTTCCAGCAAAAGTAAATATGTAGGTATGTATTTAGATTTACAGAAATGTTTAAGCTAATCCTCATTTTTGGATTAGTGAATTCTATTCAATCCCGGTATTTAAAATTTAATCTTCATTTTATTATAGCTCCGGTGGCACAATGGTTAGAACAACGCCTCATGTCATGAGTGCCCTCGGGGCTCTGGGTTCGAATCCCACTAAGGCATGGATGTGTGTGAATGTGAACCCACCCTGTAAATGGCATTTAATCCTGTTGAGGGGTTAAAAAAAGTTAGTTACTTGGATTAGATTAGACTATATTTTAAATTTTAAGAAATGAAGTGTCAAAATTAGAGTAAAATTCGCTAATCCAAAAATAAGGGTTAACTTAATCGTTTTTGTGACTCGGGCTGAAAATGGCGGGAGGTATTGCGTTGGCCATACCAGATTTTTTACATGTATTTACAGATTTTTTTTATTAAAATTAAAGATGTCGTTTATGAATGACGAAGCGACAAGGGTTAGTCAAACATAAACCGTACTTTTTCAAAAACTCATTCATTTAAAGTAAGTGTTTCTTATTTATATACAGGTTATTTTTCTATACAGGTTCCATAAATATCAAAACACTTGCGCCATTGGCAGCTTTTTGATTGCTGTGTCATAAAAAGAAGTGGGACGTGCCCAAAGTCATTTGTACATTAATGCTTCCACCTGTTCGTTGTTTTCGAATCATTGCCCTCCCAAGGCCTCTTGGAGTGGTCCGGACAAATGGTGACTGCACGGTAACAAGGGGATGTAAGAGGGCTGTTCAATAGTACTCATAGTCCAATGCAATAGACACTTACAGAATTGACGTTACACGCAAGAGAGAGATAGAAGATCTTGCTTCCAAACAACTCCCCCTCCCTCGACGCCTTACGTTCCTCTATATAGTACTATACCTGTCTCTGTTTGCATCTGCCATTCAGTGTTATAACCTAATTCTCTATTCTAATTTGTTTGTGTTTATTGAAAGTGTGTTTAATGCCATAAGATGTGCCTGGGGCAACTTTTTGGTTTAATGATATTGGAGATTATTCGATAATACAACTAAAATGATGGATGGAGTGTAGAGATGACATTTCTTTGTTTGGAAGTTGTATCCATAGCAACCATTAGTTCTATGCTTTGCCGCTAGAGGCGCTAGTGCAAATTGCAATTGTGTGTCTATTGCATCAATTTTCTTGGATTCCGGAGGATGTATGGGGTCAAATTTTGCACCTCACGTCTATTGTAAGATCTTGGGCGGTTTAACATTTTTCTTTAGTCAAAAATTCAATAATAATGCGTTGTGCAACATTTTGTACCTATGGCTTGATTTGAAAATTATTGTAACATATTAAGAATTATTAGTCATCAATTTTAAAATAAGCTTTGATCGTTGGTATTTTACTTACCGATCAGTAATTTGTAAATAAAACCTAGTGCCTTGGAAACCCTATCGGTAAACATTAAAAAACCCCGATTGTGCAAAATAGCTATTTATGACATTGTCGATTGAGAGGTTGTTTCTCTCGAAATCGACAATGTCCATTTGCGCTCGAAACACATACAAGATCTTAACAAAAATTTGTTTCAAGTACATGAAACTAGTGCAGTGAAAAAGTGGATGTCCATTGGGAGCGTTCACGTCAAACTTTTGCAGGTGGCAGAACAACTGTTCACACAATTTATTTTATATTTAATTTTAATTTGTGGTTATTTTCCATTATTCTTCTTGAACTATTTTATTTACACAGTAGTGCGGCATTTTGTTTGGTTATGTAATATACCGAAAGAGCAGTTATATGTCAGATTGTCGCTTGTGAAGATGGTAAATGTGTAACTACAGTGCTACTAGTTCCTGACTAAACGTTTCCATCACGAATGTAAACAAGTGACATTTCTCAACATTGTATAGTTAAAAATTTGGACAGCGAGCATTTTTTCTACTTTGTCGCGCATGAGCGGCAAAGTGACATTTTGCGTTGACAAAAAAGAGCGCAAATGGCTACTTTGTATATAGACTATAGAAAAAATAAATTATTATCCATTCTTATTATTAAAATATTGCTTTATTAGGTGCAAACACTATGTATACAGGATGATTCACATAACTTTACGAGTCTGACTAACTTTAAATTCAACCAGGGGCCTGTTTCTCAAAAAATACTAGTTTACAAGTTAGAAGTTACTAGTTACAAGTGAAATTTTTAATAGTACTAGTAAATTGTGTTTCTGAAAAGTATTTTACTACTCATAGTTTACAAGTTACTAGTTCACAAGTTAATAGTTACAAGTGAAATTTTATTAGTCAAGTAAAATAGTGTTTCTGAAACATTTTCAATAGTCTAGTAGTTTTTTAAATAAATACTAGTATTTAAACCAATATTCTTTAAATCAAGTGATTTTATTTTCTGACTGACGTTGATATTTTCAAGTGTTCTAATTTGAAATTAAATTATTTTTCAATAAAAATGTCTACACTGGATGCGAAATTAACTATTTTGGGAATGATTCGAAATGCTAAAGGTATTCTGTTTGGAGCATATTCTCTAAATAAATTGTCTAAAGCAGTTAAATTCAATGAGTAGATAAAAATCTGTCAAACTTGTCACGCTTCGGGTTGAGTAGACAAGACAAAGACTAGAAATAATATATCAGGGTCACATTTTGGTCAAACTTAAAACAGTTAATGGTTAATGCATGGTTTCTGTTCATATCTAGCTGAAGAATGTCCTAATTAATTAATTAATGTTTCTAACTTATTTGCCATGAATAACCTCTCACTCATATGGAGTTTCTGCATGGACAGAATTTATTCTTGCTTTAATTAGTTTTTGACGTCGCACTACTTCTTCATCACTAGACTCAGAGTCACTAGACCACATTATTTTATTATTTAAAATAATCTATTAACACTAAACAACGACAGACACTACATGAATCTGAATTAACAGTAACAAAGAACCATTGAATTATATACGTAAAAGAAAATAAACACACGAACTGTGAAATAATACGACTAGTAAAATTTATATTCAAAATTTACAAGACTTTTGACACTTGTAGCTTTTCTCTAGTAAGTTACTAGTCTGACAGACAACTCAAATATTTTGAGAAACAAAATACTAGTAATTTTTGTCAAATACACTAGTAAATACAAGTTCCCAACTTGTAACTAGCATTTTACACTTGTATTTTTCAGAAACAAAAACTAGTAAACTTCACTAGTATTACTAGTGTAGGGACTAGTAATACTAGTCCTGTATTTTTTGAGAAACTGGCCCCAGCAGAACTTTACTCATTTAATGCATTAAAAATAATAATAAAATTTAACTTATATTTGTTTTGGATATCCCTTCGAAAAGTCAATGTCAATGTAAAATTTCCGGTAGGTATGTGTGTTTTAGAACATAGAACTTCACTAAGTTGGCAATCGAAGTTAAAGGTTTATTGATAATTTTATCAGTTGAGTGCGCCTACGGTGAGGATAACGGAGCATTTTTTGGAAAATAAATTTTCATATTTCTAAACATAAAAGTTATAATCGAAAAGTAAATTGCCAGTTTGACTACTACACTTCTGTTAGGAATGTCAAAATATCGTAATATCGTATCTTGTATATTTGTGGAATTTTACTTTGGGTTGTAGCCACAATTTATCAGGTTCGTAATTTCATATGAATAGGGTATTCTCTCAAATTTTTTTTTATTATTTTTCTTAAAGAACAGTTATATCTAAGAGTATCTGTGAAACCCCGAGTTAAAAATTCCTTTTAATAAGCGAGATATTAATTTTTACCTTCCGTCACCTTTAGGTAAGGAAGGTATTGTCTTTGGTCAAAAAATTCGGTGGTGAGTTTTTGATGAATAAGCACGTTTTAGGGTCCCTACAATACGATTTTACTATTTTTACGATGATGTCTGTATGTGTGTGTGTGTGTGTGTGCGTGTGTGTGTATGTATGTGTGTCCGTGTGTGTGTATGTAACAAAATTTTCGTCTGCGATAACTTCCATACTACAATTCTAAAAATTATAATTTTTTCGTATTTCTTTTCGTTACATCCATGTGAAGAGCTGATTAGATTTTGATTAGAATTGGACAACCGGAAGTACCTTCATTTGAAGATTTTAACAGTTTTTCTTGAAAAAACTATGTTAAATATCATTTTTTCACGTTTAATATTATTATAAATATTAAAGAATATTTTATTCTCTATACGATTTGACTACATTTTATACTTAATATTAAATGGATATGGAGTTAAAAAATTATAAAGAAATTAAATTTCATAAAGTAGCCACAGCTATGGAAACAGCTACTATATTAAGAAAATCTTGATTGAAAGATGTCAGTGTCAAGTGAAATTGACATAGTGTGTTTGTCGTATAATTTTATTGGAAATATAGGATCTTTTGCTATAAATTTTCAGTATGGAATTTGCATAAAATACATGTGAAACATACGTGATAGTGACGTACTAGTTGTACAGTACCAGCGGTGTGCTATTAGTGGTTCATGCGGCGTCTTATCACATTCGAACATGGAGTAGGGATTTCAACTGGTCTCCCATTGGAAGGTCATCTAGTATACATCAGCAAAATTTAAATGCTTTATATCTTTTGTAACAATCAATTTATATTATGATTTATTGTTTTTTCCCTGTTGTTTACCTATCAACACTAATATTTTTAATAATTTTTTAATATTAGTAGTCCTCAGAGAATACCCTATTACCCTGTATAAATTAGTGAAACGAAAAACCTAGTATATTTTTTCAATCTTTTTAAAATAGATTCGAAGTTTTACTATACTGATACGATAAAAGAAATTATTTATTTAAAGTTTCAGAACCTCTGAGCTACGACTATAATACACTGATAATCATTTGTATACCTACGCCCATACTGTGATTTATCCTAGATACTATCTATAACTTTGTTTATAATTCGTTCTGTTATCCAATACACTATTAAACAACACAAGTTCAGTTACTTTATATTAAAAGTGCAATTTTACAAGTACATATAAACAATAATTACTTATCTTGTATTATCTATGGTATGTAATGTTCAACATAAAAGTACAACATAAATAATTTTCGCATATCATAATTCGCTTTTCGCATAAGTTCTCTGGCTTTAATGTGCATATCTTGGACGTCAACTTCAAAGCATCTATTTCAACCAGGACCTTGCAAATTTTTACGTAACTTCTTATTTTTACTTTTCTTTTACTACTCTAATTCGATTCCAACAGACGCAAGTTTCGTTGAGTTACTATCATCAGTAACTTTATCATTTTATTTTCATTTGTTTATTGACGTAGGCTGAAGATATTCTGATGTCTGTCTACAGAGTTCACCCATGACAAAACATGACGGAATTGTTTATATCTTAGTTGGATTTATCCAGAATTTTAGTCGTAAAAATTGTTTGCAATTACGCCAATATGTAAAGATGGCAAATGCGATATATTGATAATTATAGACGTTAATTTTGGAGTCAAATAGTAATGTCACTGCTCTAATTTATTACGTGGATATCTTATATAAATATTTTTCAGAAAAGTATTTTGAGATTTACACTGTTGCAAACACAGTTTGCTAAAAACTTACGTTTTCATTATTTGCACATATTATTAGCTTAATAATTATCTACTTACTTATCAACTTGGTGATATCATTGAAGAAGCAAACTACAATATTATTATTTGATAATAAAACATAATACTGAATCATCTCAAAGAAATTTTATGTAAATTTTTAAAGTTGATAAAAACAGTATTCAGTGTCCCATACGAGTAAAGCTGCATTCAGAATCAGATTCAAATAATTTAAACTTCCAATTTGAATTTCTACTTTGTAATTTTTACTATGAATTTGGCGCATTCTATCAGATTCCGCGTGAGTATTTTGTCCACATTTGTTTACATCGAGAGATTTGATAGAAGATAACTGAAGCTGAAGGGCTTTTTTGCTATTCAAAGTTTCACAATAACCTCCAAGATAATAACCAAATAATGATAGCTGAGCTTTGGCTGAGCTTGACATCTGACGTTCAGCAACACAATGCGCATGTGTTACTTCAAATTGTACTTGAAAAGTTTGGACCTTGCAAGGTTGGAAATTGAAATTGGAAAATGAAATTATATTGTTGTGAAGGCGTAAATACAGGCATATGGTTCAAGTTTTGACGCAAAGTAGAAATTTAAATTGGAAATTGAGATTACTTGGTTGTGAACGCCGCTTAAACCACATATTCTTTATAGAATTTTAAACAAAAAAATCTGGTGTGGCCAACACAATACCTCCCGCCTTGTACCGCTGGATTCACAAAAAAGATTAAGCTAATCTTTATTTTTGAGACCCCATGGGGTCTCGTAGCCGCGTGCCTGAGTATCAGGTCGCGAATCTGGGGAACCGGGTTTAATCCCGCAAACGCCAAATATTTCCAATTTTAAATGGCACAAAATTGACCCCTGTGGTGCACTCTCCACGCCAGCATTGAGTGCCCGTGAGGTGACGCCTCGTAAGCGCCCACTCGGTGCAAATATTTCATCATTACCGATATCTGTGTACAAAGCAGATTGGCACACCCAGCAATGGGTAATAAGCCGTGATAAAATGAAGATTAAATTTTAAATACCAGGATAAAATAGAATTCACTAATCCAAAAATGAGAATTAGCTTAAACTTTTTGGTGAATCGTTAATTTTTATTAATCTAAATACATACCTACATATTTAGGTACATATGCTGGCTACTGCATGTATTGATTTCCTTTCCTATTGTTCTATTTTTTCTTTTTAAAACGTTACTATTATTAATTTAAAATGATTAGTTCTTTGACAGTGACATTGATCTGTCAGCTACATACGTTTGAATAACTGCCAAGGAGTATTGTTTGTTTAAAGCGTAGCTCCGTGATTTAAATTATAGATAACTTTATAAATTTATACATATAATATGCAGAAAAATTATTAATGCAAATCTGTAGTAAATTTAATAATCTTTAATTTTTATAATAACATTAATGTCGAAAAAATAACATTTAAAGGTATTTTTCGAAGAAAAACTATTTTGAGCTTCTAGTAAAGTGCCATTTCCGGTTATCCGATTTACACCAAAATCTAATGGGCTCGTTCCTTTACAGAAAAAGTTCGAAATACAAGGTTTCAAAATTTTCTGAATGTTAGTATTTGAGTTAGAGTGGAGGATCCACTCACACATACATACACACACACAGACATTAGTTAACGAGCAGTTTTGAAACTTTACGATTGTTTATGAATATGGGCATTAGCGAATTTTAATCTAATTTTGGCAGTTTATTTCTTGTAATATAGTCTAATACAATCCCAGTAACTATTTTTTTTTGATAATAAAATGAAGATTAAATTTTAAATACCGGGATGAAATAGAATTCACTAATCCAAAAATGAAAATTAGCTTAAACTTTTTTGCGAATCGTTAATTTTTTTAATCTAAATACATACCTACATATTTACATATGCTGGAAACTGCATTGATTTCCTTTCCTATTGTTCTATTTATTTTTTCTTTTTAAAACGTTACTATTAATTTGAAATGATTAGTTCTTTGACAGTGACATTTATCTGTCAGTTACATACATATGAATAATTGCGCAACCAAGGAGTTTTGTTTGTCTAAAGCGTAGACTCCGGGATTTAAATTATAGATAATTTAATAAATTTATCCATAAAATATATAGAAAAAGTATTAATGCAAATTTGTAGAAAATTTAATAATCTTTAATTTTTATAATAAACACTAATCTCGAAAAAATAGCATTTAAATAATAATAATTAATGACATTTACCTAAATACTGAACAATACGTACCCCAACTTCACCCAAAACTCCCTTTATTCCGATTTTTTTTTTTTTACTGAACTTAGAATTATACCATTCAGTAGATTTAACGATAGTTAATATTATTGCTTGTAAATTCGAACTCGAATTATCCAGTTTACAATTTAATATTTTTTTTTGATCTACAATAAAATTTGCTCTACTTGTAGCTTATCTGAGTTAAATACATGTGTATTATAATTATAAAATAAATTTCTATCCAAGAGCCGAAATAAACATACACTTCAAAGGGAGGAATAATAGCAGGAATGCAGTCTAAATTTGTTTATTATTTAGTCTGAGGCCAACGTTTCGCTGCCACTTACAGCTTCATCAGGGCAAACTGGTGAAAAAGAAATATAAAAATCTGATGTGGCCAGCACATAACCTCTCGCCAGATATTTTACCTGGTTGTACGCATAAAACGAAAAATATTTTTAAATACAAATACATATATTCACGTCTCACTACAAAATAATTCTTACATATATTTGCAAAATCTATGGGATATTTTAATATAAATTACATATGACAGTACATACATTTTCTTTATATTCAATATATCCTGAAATTTTCTTTTTCTACTTTCCTTTTCTTTTTCTTTATATTCGTCATTTTTTGGTAAATTTCCTTTTATATTCTTTTTTACGTATATTCTTTGGCGTTGTTCTTCATAATAATGTACAAATATTTTTGACAGTGGCATACAAATATTTTTGACAGTGACATTTATGTGTCAATTACAAACATTTGACTTTCTTGCCTTGTAGTAGTTTGATCTGAGATTTTTTACATCAAATTATGTTATATGCACTTCTTTATCTCTTAATCTATAGAAGATATAATAATGAATTTATATTTATCGAATACAGAATTTAATGTTCTTTAATATAAGTATTTACATAAATTTTCGATAAATAATATTTAGATGGTCTTTTTCTTGTAACTTGTAACGGTTGTCCAATTGTAACCACACACACACACACACACACACACACACACACACACACACACGCACACGCGCACACGCACACACATACACACATACACACATACACACATACACACATACACACATACACACATACAAACATACACACATACACACATACACACATACACACATACACACATACACACATACACACACACACACACACACACACACACACACACACACACACACACACACACACACACACACACACACACACACACACACACACACACACAGCCACACACACATACGGACATCATCGTAAAAATGTTATAATCGGATTCTAGGGACCTTAAAACGTGCTTATTCACTAAAATCTAGATATGCGATTTTTAGCATGAATACAATACCTCTCTTAGCGAGAGGTAAAAATATGAACACGTGTTGTGTGATTAACATTGAAATTTGTTTATACTTACAGACTAAGACTAAGGCGTTAAAAAATAATAAATATATATATATATATATATATATATATATATATATATATATATATATATATATATTTGTTCAAACATAGTATTATCGCCGAAAAATAAAAATTGTATTTAAATTTTATTATTTTTATATTTGTTTCTCACCAGTTTGTCCTGATGAAGCTGTAAGTGGCAGCGAAACGTTGGCCTCAGACTAAATAATAAACAAATTTACACTGCATTCCTGCTATTATTCCTCCCATCAACAACATCAGTCGTTTATTGCATTTTACACACTTTAAAGTTTGACGTTGAATATCAAAGGTTCCAAATTTGACAATTTTAGTATTTTCTAGTTCTAGCTAGTTATAAACACACTTAAAATAATATACATGTAACAATAGTAACCTAGTAATTTATATATAATTCTTTAGATTGTAAATATAATTCAGTTCAAATGCTTCCACATTAGACTCATATTAAAGACCAGTACTATGCTACGTGAAACTTTAAAATAAGCAAAGATTTGATACGGACTTCAAAGTATAGGAGCAGGAAATTATACATTCATATGAAAATGTAAAATATTTAGAACATCTAATTAAATATGAAATATGCATCCCAGGGACAGTTTTATTTACAGCTTCACGAATATAAATCAATACAGAAGGTCGTTGACATGTGATTTTAATTTAAATTTTCTATTTCCTGAAATGTTGACACTTTTATTCAATTTCTATAAACCATAAATCAATTTTAATGAAAATGAATAACAAAACATGAATATTATAACGCATTTTATATATTTGGCATATTTCACTTTTAGGCCAGAGGCTATTGTGGCTATTGTGGAAATAAATGGTGGCAAGCTTGAATAAATGTTATTCTTTTTATTGGGACCTCCAAAAAAAAATACTAATTTTACACCCTCTAGCGACATCGGATTTCGCCGCCATCTTGAATCAAATTTGCAAAAAATAATATTTTGGCTATTTCTTGAAAACAGTATCAAAATTTTACAAGAATACAAAATTGAATTTCGTAATTTTTTGTACATAAAAGGGTTCTTACATTTTTTACCTAGGATGAACTCTCAAAGGGGTATATTAAAAAATCTGGTGTGGCCAACACAAGCTATTTTCAGCCCGAGTCACAAAAAAGATTAAGCTAATCTTTTTTTTTTGATTAGCGAATATAGTCTTATTGAGTACTGCTCTATCGATATTTTAATCTTGTTTTTGAAGAATTTACACAGATGTCTGTACATATTAAAACTAATTTTCAGGTAATTTAAACTTACATTTATGAATGACTTACTTAAACCTACACAAAAACCATAAACCTAATTTTCATTTGTGAATACCTTAGGTGATGATTTGGATTTAGAGACACTAAATTCTGAAGTGCGAATGGAGTCTACATAATATGTGGCCAAAGTCTTTAAGGCTTGATTTACATTGGATGTACAATGACGGTACAATAACGGTACGATACTTCTTGGTCCAATGTATTTTAATGGACCCATTTACATCTACGTTCTCAGTACGATGACGGTACGATGACGGCCCAATGATATTTATTGATTTACATTAGCGATACGACCAGGGTACAGTATAGTTTTGTTTCTACTGAAAAAATATTGTATATCATAGTAACAGTATAATATTTCCATGCAAGGGGGAGTGGAAGGTTGCGTTTGAAGAGTACGTGCACTTCAAGTTGACGTTCATGCCAAAATCAGCCGAGTGAAAGTAAACATATGCTAGTAACTGATTGACATTTGACGTTTTTGACTTTTTCATATTTTTCTGTTAGTTAAACCAAAATGTAGTCAAAATGAGCTAGAAATGAAAAATAATTGTACATATACATATCATTTATTGACCAAAAGTTCTCTGCTTATAACAAAAACGTGAAATATACACTACAGATTATTACACAAAGTACATAAAAAATAGAATCGTTTTGTAAATTTTTCTGCATTTTCTTCATTTTCTTCTTCTTCTTCTTCTTCTTCTTCTTCTTCTTTGACAAGAGTAAGGACAGTTGTCGGTATTTGTAAAAAATTTAAACATTGCACGATAATTTCTATTTTTGATAGAGACATGACATATGCACCATAAACTGTCATAATACATAAAAGACAAAACTATATTGTCATGGTATTTTATTATGTTCGTACCGTCGTGGTACCGTCTAATGTAAATGCCTCGTTTAATTGACATACCGTCATTGTACCGTCAACGTACCGTCATTGTACCGCTAATGTAAATCAAGCCTAAATCTATACACCATTAATCTAAACCTAATTTTTATTTGTGAATGTACCTTAACAGTTCGAGTTTTGTATTTTGTTGTGTGGATCAGATTGGTTGAGTCTAGAGTTAGGGTTGGGAGGAATCACTTAGAACTGCACTGATAAATTACGGGTAGTGGTAAATTTATCTAGTAATTAAGTACATAATGTCCTAGTATACTTCACTACAAGTTAAATATGCTATCAACTTAACAGTAGCAGTAGATTGATAAACTAGCCCTAAGTTCATTCGGCTCATTCACTTTAAAACAATAGTTTACGTGCTAGCCACTTAATAGTTATTTGTATACCAAGTGCTGAAAGTGTTTCTTTGTCGAACCAAAACGAAAGTTGCAGCCTGAGCAAAGCGAAGGTTCCAATTGTTTGTGTTCGACAAAGGACTTTCAACAAGTGTTATACACACTATTTTTTCTACTCCTGCAAGATAAAATTAAGAAATAAAGAATTATAATTTTTAAACAATTTGACACTTGTCTATTTTTGTATTTGTGATGCGTATCTATGACAACAACAAACATTCTATACAAAATTCGTTGCTTGGTTACCGAAGCGTGTTGCAAAAAGTCGTTTCAGCATAAAAAAACAAACCAAAAAATTGTATTTTCAGGGCAAGAAAAAATAGTATATTGTGTTATTAGGAGTAAAAGTGATACTTTGTGTGGCGAGCATGAAAGTTTGCACGACGAGCGAAGCGAGTCGGACAATTGCATGCGAGGCACACAAAGACACTTTTATTCCGAATGACACATTAATTTTTTTTTTCAAACGCTCTACTTTTCTTTTTATTCGCTATTTCTATGTAGTTTCCATGGATATTTATTTATTTTATTTCTACTCCGGCGGCGTAGAACTTAGCTATTTCTACTCCGGCGGCGTAGAAATGAGCTATTTCTACGCCGCCGGCGTAGAAATTTCCAACGGAGTAGAAATGAAACTTCTACCTTGTGAATCAAGTCACAAAAAATGCCATTTCTACGACGTTTGAAAAAAAAATATTTTCTAGTCGACCTAAACAAAAAATTTATTTTTTGATAAACAAAAGCGGCCAAAAATGACCGTTTTTCAGCCGCTTTCATTATTATCCGATTTAAGGAAGCTCCGTCTCTTATTTCGAGTGTTAATAAAGAGAAAGTAAACGTTTCTGAAGGAGTGACAAATATGTACAATTGTTTAGTTGTTATAAATAATTATACCAATAAATAATAAATAAAAAATTAACAAATTTGTAAATTTTATAAAGAAGGTCGACTAAAAAATTCTGTGTGCACCACTGTCAAAAAGTGTTATTTCGTCCTTGGCTTCGCCTCGACCATTACAATCGGCTCGTTCGGCAAATTTTCCTTCTCGTGAAAAAAAGATATAATTTACTCACGAGTTGCATACAAATTTTTTTTTACGTCGTAGCGTTTCATTATTTCTCTCCGCAGCGTTAAAAAAAGTGCACTTTTTTCACACTTTCATGTATTAAAAAAAGACATACAATTCCAACGACTAGTTGATGATGAAAAAAAGGGTACTTTCTTAACAGACGTAATTATCTATGTAACGAGTAAAGTATATTTTTTTCACGAGTTGCATACAATTTTCTTTTACGTCTGCAATAAACGTGTGAAAAAATTTCCATAGCATTTCATTATTTCCCTCAACAGCGTTAAAAAATTGAACTTTTTCTCACACTTTCATGTATTAAAATGACATACCTTATAAAACCGTTTTAATGGAAAAAAGTTAAGTTTCGAAAATCTTGCTGCTGCTTAACATAACTTATGATGTTCAATTACTAATTGACACATGTCAGTATTACAAATATTTACATAGAATGTTTGTTAACTAATTCTACTGGAAATATATATTTCTGTATAAAATACATGGAATTGACGAAATGCCACATCAGATTATTTTTGTTTATAAAGTTTAAAAGTTAGGAATCGTTGGTGAAATCAGCAGTTAATGTATTATTTCACAAATTCACATTTAAACTGAACAAAGCAGTACAATTTTTTAAAATTATATATTGGCTCAATGCATATAAATGTTCCTTTAAGCGGATAAATGCATCTGGCACCAATATTAAAGTAAATGTCGAAATAAATAACAACTGACATTTAAAAATTATTGATAATACAGGATATCAGACTTAAAGGAGAGTTTAACATTAAATGTGCATTACATCAGTTGATAATACCCACCATAAGTTATAATTTTCATAAATTAAAGGACCACTTTCCAGTTTTACATACAAAACGAATTTAAACATCTAATTTCAAGCAAAAATCTGCCTGCAGTTATTGAATATATACCTCCCTTACTTCACGATAGCGGAAGATAAAAATAAA
The DNA here is from genome assembly GCA_963082715.1 of Harpalus rubripes. Lineage (NCBI taxonomy): Eukaryota > Metazoa > Arthropoda > Insecta > Coleoptera > Carabidae > Harpalus > Harpalus rubripes. The sequence continues at coordinate 18,003,211 of OY720448.1, forward strand.
TGAGATATTTATAAAATTAACTGTTAAACCGCGTGTGAGTAATGTTATATAACAACCGACAAAAATACTATCAGGAAGAAAATTTACTTATTGTCGGATTCGAATCCGATCTAGTTCAACTATGTACAAAAAAAACCAAATCCAATTTTAGATTATTCTCCTTCCTAAATAACTCACAAGAAAAGGCAGGTCGGTATTTATACCTAACCTATTTTCACTTTTGAAATTCTTTTCAGGATAGGAGTCAGGGAGATTTTATCAACAGGTGACATAATTACGGTGACGAAAACAAATTAATGTTTTTCTAAGATGAATAACAAAAATACAGGATGTAAACTGATGGCAAGGCCGGGTTACTAAGAAGTTGATGAAAGAACCTCTTTGGATTTCCAAATTTTGGGAACTTCATTTTTCTATTAATATTTTATCACGATAACTTTTACGTATTTTTTTTTTTTAAACATTAAAGCAAAAGATATAAGTTTATATCTTTCTCTTTCGCTATAATTGCTTGTATTACGTCGCACAGGTGACGTCATAGAAGCTTTAATGCCGTTTTTCCCGACTTCTATATATTTAAAAAAGGACGCGACTACAATCTCGAATGTGGGATCGTTATAAAAAATTAAAATTTCGATGAGGCGTGGTTTAGTATTAGAAACGTTCGAGACTTGTGCAAAATAATAGAAAAACCGAACTAGGGACCTATTTTGAACAGCTTACTTAACTTGTAAGTTTCTATAATTATAACAACTATAACATAACCTACAATCGTATTGTAACGTGGAACGCCCGCTGTCGCCGCCGCAGTAAGCGAGGGTCTATTTATAGCGGTGACGTAATCGCGCTAGTAGCCGGCCGATGTAAACAGACCTTTTGTTTTCATTGTTATTATGTTCGAACATTCTAGAGCTTTTCTAGAAAATAATGGCAGCTGTATATAAGGGACATAGCTATGCTCGAGAAAAACAGTTAGTGACATACATGGAGTGTTAGAGAGTAAAGTGTTAGTGAGAAGCACAGCAGTATCGTAGTGAGTGTATGCAGTTGGTGTCGAGTAGATACTCGGGAAGTTACTGGTATATTTGGATAGCTGTGGATGTAAATACTCGGTAGTGTTGACGAGTATTGGGAAGCTATATACAGGGACAGTAACGGCGAGTCGGGAAGTTACTGGTATACCGGGATAGCTGTTAAAGAGAATACTCGGTAGTGTTGAAGAGTATTGGGAAGATAGGTATACGGGGACAGTAACGGTAAATAGAAGTGAATACTCGGCAGTGGTGTTGAAGAATTGTGGCATACGGACAGTCGGTGATACTGAGGCTGTGGCAGTTAGACAGAGAGTTACATAAATAGACAGATAGTGTTGTGAAAGAGGTAACTTCTGTCCGAGCAGTTGAATATACAGACGCTGTTGTGTCAGTTGAGTATATAGACACTGTGGAGGCCGGTAGGCGGACAGTTGATATAAATATCGCGTAAACAATCTACAAGAGTCTGCAACAGACCGGCAGTCTAAGATTGGAACGCGTAGTGAAATAAACAATTAGTAATATCGTGGAAATAAATAGTAGTGTTAATTGGTTAAATAAATAGTGTTAGTGTTAGTATTATCTAGTTAATTATAGTTTTAGTCTTAATTAATTCTTATTAATTGTTAAATATTAGTAATAGTAACTTGCATTATAGTTTAATAAACACTTAATTTTAATTGATAATAATTGTCTAATATTTACACTTCACCCAAATAATTAAAAACGTTACAGTATAAAACTCGGCTCTAGTTTTTTAAACGTGAGTTTTGTATGTTAGGTAATGTTGAGGTGCATTAATGGCCAATTGTATCGCTTAAGGTCAACGCGCACTTCAGCGACGCGAAGCGAAGAGCAGCGAAGAGAAGTTTTTTCATTCAATGTATTCTTATGTGAATAGTCGCCTCGTTGCTCTTCTCTTCGCTGCTCCAAAGTGCGCGTATACACATAAGAATACATTGAATAAAAAAACTTCTCTTCGCCGCGCTTCGCTTCGGTCGCTGAAGTGCGCGTTGGCCTTTATAGTTAAATTTTAATTTTTGGTTAAATTAACATTATCGCCTCGAAACGAAATGCTTAATATTAGTGTCCAAATTTCGATATGCAGTTTTTTTTTGTTAACCTATAGTTAACTTTACCTACATATAAGCGATGCAACTGGCCAAAAGAGAAATTGCATAAACACTCCTTATGGAGATATTGGCTCGTATTCTGAGCGCACTTTTATAATAAAAGCGCTTTTATGGAGCACGCTTTTACATTATATTCTTATGAGGAGTATGCTCCATAAAAGCGCTTTTATTATAAAAGTGCGCTCGGAATACGGGCCATTTTAAGAAAAAGAACGATTCAGCTTTCGTTACTGTAGACGTAGAGCGTAAACTCTACGTCACCAGTATAGACAAAAATACGGGTATTTTATTTTTAACTGTACATTAATAATATAATAATATTTTCTATAAATTTGATCAAGGTCACATAGGCACTCCATTCAAATACTTTCAATTACTTAAGTTTATTTTTGAAAATATAGTCGTTGTTGAACAACTTTTATGAAATATAATAGATATTATCACGTAAAATGCAGTAGGTACCTAACATATAAATATATGGGAATAGTTCAATTCACATTCAATGGTTTATCTTATTGACAGAATAAGATGTTATTAATATGTTGATTTTAAAATAATTCTTATACATTTTGTAACTACAACAAAATTAATACTTCATGCATTTTGAATTTGCTCTCATCAAGCCTAAAAATCTATCATACCCCGGAATCTGTTTAAACAAAAGATCTTCCTTGGAAAATAATGGATGAAAGGTAAAATGTAATATTTATTATACCTCATGAATGCTTATAAATTAAAATGAATTTAAATTTTAATTAAGCGATAAACCATTTTCTTTGTGCTATAATTGAAGCATAGTGAATCTATTTATAACGACTTGGTAGAAACAAAGATCTGCCTCACAGAAATAAACGTTATCAACCTCTCTGGTCTCTGCTAAGCTCACTTATTTAATTTCCTAACAAACTAATAGAAGTAAGTGCTGGATTGTTGAAGAGAGTAACTGGTTGTTTATTTAATGCTGTAACGGTACTTCGAGATGTATTAATAACAATAAATAGCTCTTGACGCAATGGGCAACTAGGAAATACATCTGCAGCTGTATTCACTTCACTTAAATCAGTGTTTCCCAAAATTGATTCCCATGGAACCTCATGACCGCATAAAAATTTTAGGGCCCCGTGAGACAAAATGAATAACTGATTGAAAGCTGTCATCACTAGTTATGTCAAAAATTCTAGATTCACCGGTTACAGCAATTCACAAGAAATAAAAAACAGTTGAATAATTAACCGGTTATTTAATTTAATTAATTGGTCATAGCAAAGGAACAGACGATTTTTAGCGATTAACCGGTTAACCCTTTAAGCCAGTTTCACGGTTAAACCGGCAAATCACGGGAAGTTAGTTGACCACGGCTAACTAATTTACCATTATTAGTAACCATTGTTAACCAGTTACTTTATACTTATAAAATTCAGGGCACCATGTTTATCTATTTTTTTACCGTGATTGAATGTGCAAATGAATGTAAAGTGTTTGTGTTAGGCAATTTCACCAAATATTACTTTGTTAAAATCTAAAAAAGTATCAAACCATTTAAAAAAATCTTGGTGTGTCCAACACAATACCTCCCGCCATTTAATTTTTATTATATAATTCAAATTTACATATTTACATATTTACTTATGCTGAAAACTGTATTAAGTCCCATACCATAGACCTCTGGTCCTATTTACTATTTTCTTTTTAAAACCTTACAATTATTAATTTGAAATTAGTTCTTTGATAGTGACATGTATCTGTCATTGACATACATTTGAGATATGAACTGTGTAACAAAGGAGTTGTGTTTGCTGTTTGTTTATAGCGTAGGCTCCGGGATTTATGGGTCGATTCTGTTCACATCTGAAAATCTTATAGATCTGTAAATTTGTAAATAATGAACAAAATCGCAACGAAACCTGCCACTCTTATGCATAATTTTATATTAATCAACAAAAATAGATGCGTTTTTCTCAGCCTTTTACAGATTTACAGATCTGTAAGACTTATAGATGTGAACAGAATCGACCCATAAATTATAGATAATTTTATAAATTTATCCATAAATAGTATATTCCGTAACTTAACCGCGGTGACCAAGGTTCTGGTTAAGCGTTCCGGAATGTTACCAAAACATAATTTCAGGATCGAGGTTCCATTTTGGAATGTGGTTCCTGAAAGTTTTGGTTATTTTTCGTGACCACAACAACCACAAAAAAATTATGGTCGTTGTGGTCATTTTCTTATTTCTTATAATATAATAAATAAAATTGTATAAACATATAATTATTGTTAATATGATATGTATAATATTTACGGTAGTATAAAATAGACAAATAGAGTTACGTTGTCACTTATTTCTAATGATGCGGTGGTTCCCTGTTTTACCGACACAAATTACCCAAGATGTTCCGAATCACAACCACTTTTCAATAACCATAACCTGACCACGTGAACCATAAAAAACCATAACCACGGTCGTGGTTAAGTTACAGAATATACTAAAAATATATAAAAAAAAGTATGAGTATGAGAAAATTTAATAATATTTAATTTTTATAATAATAATAATAATAATAATAATAATAATATATATATATATATATATATATATATATATATATATATATATATATATATATATATATATATATAAGTGCCATTTCCGGTTATCTGATTTACACCTAAATCGAATGGCTTCTTTCCATTTAAGAAATACAAGGTTTCAAAATTTTCTGAATGATAGTATTTGAGTTGAAACGTAAACACACATACACACAGACATCATCGTGAAAATGTTAAAATTAGATTCTAGGGACCTTAAAACGTGGCCATTTCCTAAAATCTCGATATGCGATTTTTAGCACGATCCCTATACCTCCCTTACCAAGGGTAGCGGGAGGTAATCAATATGAGAAATGCTATCTTTTTTCCTTGAAAATCTCTGAATATCCTTTTATAACTTATGTGGTATGAGTACAGGTTTGGCGATGCTTAGAAAATCATACATTCCATGACAAAAAAGTTTGAGAAACCCTGTTTTAGAGACTGGTTGAAGCAACTTCGAATTCAAGGTTAGCTGTCTTATTCAGATGCAATTTATGTGGCACTGGTGGGTTTAAATCCCACACCCAACAATTACTAAATACAAAATATTGTTATGAACAAGTGGTTCAAAACCTACTTAAATATTCAGTAAATTCATAAAGTCCATTTCAGATAAGCATAATTGAAAAAAGAAAATAATTATGGTCTAAAAACAAAATTCCGATACTTCAATTTTTATTTGATATAAACCGATATAGTTCCTTCCAAAAATATGGTTATGTGTTTACCTCATTTAATTCTTAATGACATTTACAAAACACAATAAAATGGAATATTTTGTTTTGTCATTGTTAACCTTTCTTTCCTTTGTACTCTGTCGAACTTCTATGGTATGAAATGAATTCATCAAAACCAGATCAACCAAATGAACTGTAGGCTGTCGGAGAGTTTCTAGTATAATGTTTTACAAAAACTGCCTGCAGTTCGTCCAAAAGGCAAGTACAATCAATTTCAATTTTTGACCAAAATGAGATTCATTGTGTAACCGAATAAAAAAACGTTATTATTATATAAAAATAAAACCAAACTCTTACTTGCAAAGGAATCAGTAAGAAATTCCTATGAGGAATCGGTAACAACTGAATCAATGTTATTAGTCCAGTCAAGTTATACAAAGTTCCTTGCAAAAGTTCGGGTATCTATAATTTTTGGATATGCTATAAGGACCAAGGCCAGCGATAAGAAACCAATTTTGCAGAACCGAAAGCCCTGTGCTACCAGAGTAATAGGGAAAAAGTCCGAAATTTTCGGTATTTTTTCGGTTTTTCCTCAATTTCTCTGTTTATATACAGGGTGTAAATGAAATAAGTGCATTAAATTTAACAAGTAATATAACTCGGCGAGAGCAACAATATTTCTTAATAACTTTTTCTCGAAATCGCATATTTTTTTAGCATTTTTACCACCCCGTAAATTGACGAGTCGTTCTAAATATTTTGTGATAATTGAATGCAGTAGTAATAGCTATGAAAAATTTTGTTTTAGCAATTGACAGTCCTGTCAATTGTTGCAATTAAATTTTGACATTAGTAATAAACTTGTTTATAAGGTAAAATTCTGTCAAAATACGAGTACACGGACATTGTAATTACTTACCTATGGTTTATTTATTTATTTTTTACTCGTATCTGTACTACATTTTACTTGACATCACGGTTGACATAAAGACAGTGTCATGGTGTTGCCAACGCATTTACACGGAGCGTTTCCAAATCATCACCAAATCATTCTGTTCTTAATATTCGCACATTTCTTAATCTTGTACATCTTTATCACATCTTAATACACTGTCACATATGACAATTTTAAAAAAAGCAACAGTTATATCCATCCCATGTGCAAAAAGTTCAATGTTTTCAGCACATAACAGACTTCAATTTTGGGAATGGCTCATAATGTTCATTAATGAGACTGAATTTACTTGGGAAGATGTATTTATTATGCACAATACATATCTCGACAGACGAAAATGCTGTAAAAATTTTCATTAAAACATATTTGAGCGGGAACAATAAATGGACGACTAATTATTGGTACTCATGTACCTCTTTTAAATGGACAAAAGTTTGTACTTACATTTTTTGAATAACGTATTTAAACTATTATGATTTATTGACGATAAATAATCATCTCATAACCTAATAACTATGCTTTTGCCCCTTTTGCCTGTCGTTACCTCACCTCGCCCGTCCTTGTCAACCACTATTCACAGGTGATTAAAAAGCCTGGTTTAATACACAACTTTATAATTTTGTTATTCAAAATTATATTTCTTTATTTTAAAAATTGTACTATTACGAATTAATAAATAATAAATGTTATTTCCGTTGATTCGTTTATTAATTACTGTGACTGCAGGTGTAACCGATAACCGACAATTTTTGAGCTGTTTGTATCCCACTTGATTACTGGAACTGCCATTTGTTCTCCATGGGCGCGCGCCGAAATATGCATTAAATCTTTAAAGAATTTTAACTCAAAATCTAAAAGACTTAGAAAAAAAAGTTATTAAGAAATATTGTTGCTCTCGTCGAGTTACATTACTGGTTAAATTTAATGCACTTATTTCATTTACACCCTGTACACCGGAGGGTAAAAGCTGTTAATATCAATATTGTAGAAGATACTTTCACTGCACTGTAGCAAAATTTTTTCTACAATATTAATAATAATTTTTACTCTCCGGTGTATATAAACAGAGAAATTGAGAAAAACCCGAAAAAAGACCGAAATTTTCGAACTTTTTTCCCTATAACTCTGGTAGCACAGGGCTTTCGTTTCTGCAAAATGTGATAAAATTCCCAACCTTTTGCAAGAAAACCAGGTTCTATTATACATGTTGATTGGACGACACGTCATAAACCAAGAAAATACTTATTATAACCATTGCAGACATGTCAATAAAATCTTAAAGGGTTGTACTGCAGAAGATAATTTAAATAACAGAGAATTACTGACATTTGTATTCAACAATAATAGAGCAAAATATCAAGTTTCACAAAAGGGAACTCTCAAAATTATTAACACTGAAAGTTTCTTGTTGATTTTTTAAATGACTCTCAACCTCTCCACATTACGAAATGTTGACATTGATTGTTCCACAGATTTATATTTATATCCTCTTGTTTATTTGACCTAGACTTCAGTGGTTTCGATAATTGCATTTTGGAAATATGCAGGGTGATTAAAATGGAAACAAATTACTATTATTTCGAACTGCCGAAGAATTAAAAAATGAATATTTGTATTTAATTTTAATTTAATTTCACTCTTTCATTTTAAAAACTTAATAAGTACATTAAAACTGGGTTTATGCAGAATGTAAAATTATTATAAAATTAAGCCACTAAATTAAAAAAGTACATTAAAGTAATGTTGTTTATGCACTAAATTAAAATTAGGAATTTTATGTTTGAGATTTCGTAAAACCTATCATTTATAGGTGAAATTAAAATATATAAAATAATATATAAAAAATATAGATATACAAATTATTGAACAAGTTCATTTAGTATTTCGCCACATTTTTGTAGGTTAGATAAAGGGATCGTCTGCGCCTCGGTCTACGCTTTTCCAAATGAACGAAGATGCTCTAAATTTTTGCTAATTATGCAAACTCTGTTACGAATTTGTGACGTATTTTTATCATGTTTATTAAAAAACTTGATATTATATCTGTAACTTTTTATTTATACTTTAGCGTTGATAATACACAAAACACGTCTTAGGTTTTTTTAATAATGACTGTATATGTCATTCATTTGTAATTAACTTCAAAATTAACCAAAAATCAACAATTGTAGAGCTTTGCCACAGATATAAGAACAGTGATATTGCAAAAATAAAAAGATACAGACATAATATCAAGTTTTTTTAATAAATATGTTAAAAATAAGTAACAAATTCCTAACATATTTCGCATAATTAGTAAAAATGTAGAGCCTCTTTTCGTTCATTTGGAAAAGCGCAGCCAATCCCCTTAACATGTCATAAGTGCGCTTTTGAGGCAGGCGCAAAAATAAAGAATTATAAAATTCAACTAAAAAGTTGAAAATAGCAAACTTATTACTTTAGGTTATAGTTATAACAATTGTTTCTACTTGTTTAGTTTAGATTTACAATTTAATTTCTTCATTTAATTGTCTACATAAACCCAGCTTAAGTTTTAATTAATATGCCAGTATTTGGCATTGGCATCCCTATGAAACTAATTTAAATTACTTATAAATATATATACAGCGTGTTACAGCTAAACGAGCTACCTCAAATAATTTCTATATTATTAAAGATACAATAAAATACTGTAAGGCAATCTTATAGAAAGCCAAGGGGGACATCCGAATACAGAAGAAAATATTTTTTAAACCAGTGCTTCTCAAGTTATATTTTGTTAAATGGGATGATATATATTTTTAGGCACATTTGATAGAGTATTTTGTTCTGAATTTAACCATGTAATTGAAATTTAAAAAACAAATTTATAGCTATTTTTCAATAGGCTATGTATGAAAAACAATAACTGCTATCTGCCAATTTGAATTATTTACGATAGAAAACAAATGGAACATTATTTATAAACTTATTTACAAATATTTGTTTCATTTTAATTTAAGTTCAATTGTTTTTCATATACAGCCCACTGAAAAATAACTATAAAAATGAAATTTATTTAAAATTCAATTGAATTTTTCTCGATATTTTTGTGTTGTTAGTATATAAAATGAATACATGGTTGAATTCAGAAAAAAAATACTCTATCGAAGGGCGTAAAAATATTTATCATTCTATTTAAAAAAAATATAACTTTGTGATGTAACTTGAAACCCACTAGTTTAAAAAAATATTTTATTCTATATTCGGAAGTCCCTCTTGGTCTTCTATAAAATTGTCTTATAGTATTTTATTGTATCTTCAATAATATAGAAATTATTTGAGGTAGCTCATTGAGCTGTTACACCCTGTATATTTATAGTTATTTCAGTATTGAGGATGATACATCCGATACCGATAGAATAGTACTTTCTGACCGTAATTTTTAATTATCATTACCCTTTGATTGTTGGTTTTATTTATTTACCGCCTCGCCTCCTGATCGGTAAGAAATCACTTACCGATCAGTAATTTGTAAATAAAACCTGCTGACTTGGAAACCCTGTAGGTCGTAAACATTAAAAAATCGTGCAACAATATATCATTCTATTTAAAAAACATCAAACAGTGACATTTAACTTCGCCCACAAGTTTGCAATATAAACCACAATATGGGCCCTATTCTGTAACTCGGTGGTTAATTTTTAACCACTGGTTAAAATTTTTGTCCAATAGTTATTGATATGACAACTAAAAATCCCTTTTTTTGTTATATGTCAACATATTTGATTGGTTAAAAATATTAACCAATGAGATACAGAATAGGCCCGTTAGTCTAATTTTAATATTAAAGAAAATAGCCATTTGTCCCTCTTTTTTCAATCATTCTGCCTGTAGACCACGCTGTAGACATAAAATATAATTGCTGACTTTGCTTTCTAATAAATCAACGATAGTATAAAATTGCCTTTTCAAAACCTCTGACAATATTACCGGCAAATTTCATAAAAAATCGCATCCTTTTGAAAGTTTCAGATTCGCTGCTGTACTACAATGGAGAGAAAATAGCTGAGGAAAATCGGAGTGGGTTGATTCGGAACAATGCCTTAACTTGTAGTTGTAGTAGTATTATAGTCGACATTAGTGACTTGCAATAACACGTGTGTAAAGACCACGTGCACGACTGTGAGATGACCTGGTATGCACCAAGTGTGATTTATGTTCCTTCGTGATCGTGAGGTTCATGAACATTACGTTGATTCTCAATGGATCAAAAAGCATGAAGTAAAGTGTAAAATCACTACATAGGGTATACCGCTATATAGAATTTTAATGTAATAAATAAAATGTTGCAATGTAATTATAAATCAACAGTTTCATTAATTTCTTTAACATCACCATTGTAATTAATGACTTTAACTTTCAAACTACAAAATAAACCTTTGTACTTTCTTACAACTGTTTTATTATTGAGATTTTTTACCATTTAGGCCCGATTTATTAACCATTAGTTAAGAATTAAACCGAAAGTTAGAAGCGATGCAAATAACAGTTTTGACATCCAGTTAGCTTTAACTAAAGGTAACATAAATGTATGTTTGGTCAGAGAAGGGTAGTAAGAATAAGAACAATTTTGAAATATAACCGTTGGTTATCACTAACTGTTACTTTAAGGCCCGGTTTTACCATTTTAATGTTAAGAAATAAGATGCGGTTAAATTCATGTAAGTAAAAAAAGTTGTTTTTCCATTCTATGTTATCCATAATAACCTCAAGCTAAAGTACATGTTATCTTAACATCTAGAAAAATTACATGTTATAGTAAAATGCATATTACAAGAATACTTTGTCGTAAAACGATTTAGCAATTGCATCTATAAACCAACAATGGGGACCTTTAGTTTGCGGTTACATACCCCTAATACATCATACACACAGGCAAGGACAGCGTCGGTCCCTTTACATTAAGAATTATTTGAAAGAAAATATTTCACGATATTTTTATATAAGATTTAAATGTTATTACAAAAACAAGTACAACAAACGATAAATTTTAAAATTTATGCAGTACGTGGTCACTGTATTATTAGTACCTTTAAAATATGTCACATTTATCTTATATATATAACGAAAAACTAGTGAAAATTGTTCTTCATGCATCCAATTTATACTTGTTTTCTAATAACGGTAATTTTATTAATCTTTCAAAAACTATTATAGATTTAAAATTATAATTGTCAGAAATTTTAAAATTCAGGTTTTTCTTTAATCTGTCTAATTTACTTAATCTTCTAATCTTGTTTCGTATTTCCAAATTATGTACAAAGAAGTAAGCCTATTTCAAATATACAATTACTTAATCCCACGAAAATAAAATAAGTTTCTGGTAATTTATAATACAGTGACCACGTACTGCATATAATATATAATATGATTCCAGAAATCATGCATTATCTTCTGCAGAACAAGTAATATGCAACACTGCAACAGGTTCCTTTATATCAGTTGCCGCAGATTTTTGAGAAGTTTCTTAAATCAACATCAATTATTGCTCGAATGAGTAAGGCCTTAGCAGCTCTAAGATCTTATTGTATACAGATGCCAGATGCCTACCAGCCCTGAAGAAATTACAGAATGAAAACGCGAATTTCACAATATTACTCGTTTTCCAAATTGTATAGGTGCTATTCGCAATCGAAATTAACGATAGAGGCACTGATTTTCGAAACAAAATGGCCGCCATACGATGGGTTTGACATATGACAGTTCACATTTCACTGTGTTTCGTTGACTGTGTATACAAACCGAGTTTAAAAACTTATTTATATGAACGCGATAAGTTTAAATATTTAATTATTAATTAGTACACTATTCACTTACCTGTCACTTTTTCAATATGGCGCTTGTACGATTGCTTTCCGTAGTTTTTGTAAATTTTCTAAGTACGAAATAATTCTAGATTTTGATTTGCACTTCTTTAGGACAGATTTTAGACTCTTTCGAATGGCGATGCTAATTTTTTTATCACTACTGGATTTCAAGCTATCAGTTGTTAGTTAATAGTCTGTATAGCGTCGCAATACGAGTTTTGCTTTCTACGTTATAGCCCATCAAGTTTAGCACGGACTCTAGTTTGAAATCCAATAGTGATGTAAAAATCGCCGTTTGAAAGAGCTTAAAAAACCGGCTTAAAAAAGTGCAAATCAAAATCTAGAATTATTTCATACTTAAAGATTTGCAAAAAAAAATTGTAAAATTTAAATATTTGTCTGTATCTAGTGTCCTATGTATTTCTTCGGAATAAATAACGCATTGTTAAAATGACATCCTAATATAGGACAACTGTTGTCTAGTTAAGCGCCTTCGTATCTCTTATAGTTAGAAATAATTGAAAAAATAAAAAAATAGGCGACCTATTTTTTTGAACGTCAGTGTATATTTGTATTGCATTGGACGTTCAAGTTTCGAAACGAGACGCAGTGCACGTATGCATGATAAAATATTCTAGAAATAAATAAATATAGAAGCTATTACTAAGTCTATTGAAAACTAATTTGAAACTAATAACTACTAATGAATTACCTACTTGATAATTTATTTATGGAAACACCATTTTCCAATTTGAAAACTAATTGTTCGACAACATATCCATCTGATAACAATATAATAACGTTATACATTTAAATAGCATCCATCATTATCCGATTAAAAACACGATTGCAAATAGATATAATAATAAACGGAACTTTAGCGAAAACATACATTACAAATATGTATTTACAAATTAAATTACAATATGATAAATGATACATTGTTTTTATTTTTCCTATAGCATATTTAATTTATTTCGAATTTCTTGCTAATCTCTTTTAAAGCAAAGAAAATGTTGTGACAACTACTAATAATTTAAAAATGTCTAACATATTCTCTTCCACGATTTCTCGTCACATTCGGAAATGTGTTTAGAATGTGTCATCAAAATAAATAGTTAGTCTATTAGTCACGAAGTATTCAAAAAAAAAGTCAGTCTATAAATCATTATAAATTTTATCTCGTATTTTGTGACAGTATTATAATTAATAATGCTACTTACATCTGCTACAAAAAAATATGACAAAAATTCTCTCAAAGGTTATTTTCTTTCATTATTTATTTATGTTGTTCGCTTCTTGTAGCAATATACGAAATTCATTTAAAAAAAAAAGGTTTAGGTACTACGATTTATTTTTACCGTGATTTTGAATTAAGTTTACTCGCTTAACAAAGATGTCAATTCAAAAATTTTCTCGTATTAAATTGCTATGTCAAGGATTGTTTGGGACACCCGGTATAATAAATAATAAATTCAATAAATAATATTTAAAAAAGACGCTGATCGTCTTCTAATTTCGTATCCGAAACAAATAGGTATGCTGCTCTAAACATTTTTTTTTTCATTATTTTCTTTCTTTGAAATTAAAGTTTTAAATTTTTACAATTTCTAATTACTTGTGAAATAAAAAATTGTACTATTTTTTATCTAGGGTTTTTAGTGAAGAAATTAGGAATAATAATAATAATAATAATAATAATAATAATAATAATAAAAATCTGATATGGGCAACACATTACCTCCCGCTATTTAATTTTTAATAATTTAAATATACATACATCATACATACATATTTAGTTATGCTGGAAACTGTATTAAGATCCATTCCATATAACTATGGTTCTATTTACTATTTTCTTTTTAAAATGTTACTATTATTAGTTTGAAATGATTAGTTCTTTGACATTTATCTGTCAGTTACATACATTTGTGATATGAACTGTGTAACTAAGGAGTTTTGCTTGTTTAAGGCGTAGGCTCCGGGATTTAATTATAGATAAATTTAGAAATTTATCCATAAAATATATAGAAAAAGTATTTATGCAAATCTATAGAAAATTCAATAATCTCTAATTTTTATAATAATACAAATCTCGAAAAATAACGTTTGAAAGTATTTTTCGAAGAAAAACTATTTTGAGCTTCAAGTAAAGTACCATTTCCGGTTATCTGATTTACACCAAAATCTAATGACTTCTTCCCATATTAGAATAAGGTAGAAATTCAAGATTTCAAAATTTTCTGAATGATAGTATTTGAGTTAGAGTGGAGGATCTGTACACACACATACACACAGACATTATCGTGAAAATGTTAAAATTGAATTCTAGGGACCTAAAAACGTGGTCATTTACCAAAATCTCGATATGCGATTTTTAGCACGATCCCTATACCTCCCTTACCAAGAGTAGCGGGAGGTAAAAAGTTGTTTATTAGATAAGATTTTTTAAATCATTCCTTAAATACCCGTGTTAATTGAACATAAATTTGAGGATTATTTATATATGTATGTCATTGAACATGTTGGCCGTTCCGAAAAATTTGCACTAGCATAATTTTGCTAATTATATAGATGGCGCCAGATTCCCATTGTCATAGAACGTACCTATAAATATGTTTCATGTATTATTTATTTAATTTAAAATTATGAAAATTAATAAATTCATAACTACCAAGCGAATATCACTTAAGTTTTTTTAAAATTGATTATATTATAATTCTAAATAAATTATGAGTAATAATAGGAATAGCTTTTAAAACGGAATATTTGAAACGTTATCCTTTTGTGGCGGCATGACTGTCTCCTTGTGATGGTCAGTAATTGAACAATATGTCCTTTCAGCATGCATTACAGTACTTGTACTATTATTCATTCTAATTTATTTCATTTGATGTGCATGGACTAAAAGTCATGCAAATTAATCTTTTGTGACATTAAATATAATTTTCTATTATCATGCATGACTTTTTTCTGTCACGTGATCTGTCACAACGTAACTTATTTGACGTTTCTGACAATTTGATTTGAACAAATATCGTTAATTATGGCAATAATAGAAATATAAAATTAATAAATAAAGTTAAGAAAATACAGTTTTGTTTAAATAATATGAATATATTAAAAATTCAACATTGGGTAACAAAATTATGTATGATGCTGTTATGAACTCTCAACTCATTTCCAATACATCTACCTTAGTACTACAGAAGTTTACACATATCTTTCCTAACACTCTTTCTTAGAGTAACGCATGTTCTGCTCGTCCTATATTCTGATTAGACGGCTCACGTGTATTTTTTGAAGACACATTAACATTCTTCAAATTTTGTCACGAATTTAGCTCTTCATTCGTATAAATGTTCATTTTTTAATAATTTCAGACAATAAAACTAGAGACAAAATCAAATTGTAAGAACAAATAAATTAACTTACGTTGTGACAGATGACAGATAAAATGTCAAGCATTTATTTATTTTTTGTTCAATTCCATGGCTGTCGATATTTTCAACGTAATTTTTGATATTTTCATATTTAATTTCTGTCGTTACAATGCATGGAAAGGTAATTCTGTTTATTGATTTAGATGCAGAATTTTATGCTCTAAAACTTTTATTTGACGCATTTTTGCTTAAAATAATTAAGCGAGCAGGAAATTGCAAAAAACTGATTTCCCATGTTAATCTCCTATGTACACCTTTAAGCCAGACACACGGTATATATATATATATATATATATATATATATATATATATATATATATATATATATATATATATATATATATATATATATATATATTTAAAAACAATACGAAGGTGTCTACGTTGCAGTAAAATCATTTAATTAATAGTTATTTATTATATCAGTGTGGAATGTATCATATTAGTCACGAAAGAAAAGGTTTAGCCACGTAGCCCGCAGGGCGAGTGGTTAATTTTCTTTAGTAACTAATATACATTCCACACGAGTGTAATACAACGTTTTATCCAACAATTTTTTATACTTCTTAAATCATTTGTTTTCATTCATCGTTTGACACTGAGAAGACAATTGATGTAGTATTTTAAATTACAAAGTAGCCATTGAATGGTTGTTATAATTTTGTTATATTGTTATTGAAAAAAAATTATTGTAATAATTATTGTGTATCATTGGGAATTATTTGAAAGAAAAATACATTAAGTTGGGTGGAAAGGAGGACCTTCTTTTAAAACATATTCACTTAGAAGGACAAGCAGCAACTTTGAATTTAATTCCAAAGCAAGTACCCAACTAACTCGTTTCTCGTTTTCGTTTCATCAGCCGTACATGACAGCTGTCATTGTGTAAAGATAAGTAACCTATTTTTGCATAAATATTTATATTTTATTTAAATAAATAAGTTTTATAATATTAAATTATTTCAATAATAAATTAATTTCTTTTTATTTATAAAAAAAACACAAAAATCAGTAATAATTCCTTCGTGATTTCTAAAATATCCTCTCACGGAGTGAGTAATGTTGTGCATTAGTTATTTCAAATAACCATAGTAACAAGTATATTATGTGTTGGATAAAATAATTTATTGAAGCCCGGCACTGCAGCCGTTCAATCCTGATGGTATTGACAGTAAAACTATTTTTTCAGTTTACAAGCGGGTCTTTTGTAGTTTTTAATACTTTTTTATTTGCTTTTCTTGTACCTACAAAAAGTAAATGAAATTAATTTACAACTACTCTTAATTGTTCATTTAATGTGCTTCATTAAAAGGCTTTTAAAGTGTCATATTTCAGCCCGCATAAAAGGTCGTATTATGGTACGAATCTATTTTATACTACACTACAATTTAAATGAAAGTGAAACTTATATTAAATACGTAAATGTGATAATATTCATGGTAATTTATATTACTTTTTTCATAAATCAAACGTCTAGTCTATGTAATGTAATGTAATGAAGAAAACGGTAATATTCAACTATCTCTCTTTTCGAGCTTCCAAAGACATGTATTACTGGTTAGGAGGATGTGTGTTGTATGACGTTAATTTTCCTCCATTGAGCTTGGGGTTTGGGGTTGTCATATATATATATGAAATATATTGCTCCGGAAACCAGTACTCTATGCAGCTCTGTGATTGACATATCCAGTAAAGATTAATAAATCGTTATATATTTATTTATTTATTAACAAGTAATATGTTGATTCTTAACCTTTTTAACTGAGTGTACTGTAATGGCACTTTCTTCGGTGGGAAATAATAAATTTCACTTCCACCCCACGGGTCGAAAATGTGTATGTAGGGATTGTTTATTAACAATGACATAGGTCCCTATAATAAAGTAGGCTAAATAAATTTTAACAAACTGTCAAAAATTGAATAAAATAAGGGATTCCACCGTTTTTTAAATATAATTTCATCTGAACGTATAAGTAAAACTAAGACTATCGGTGAAAATCCAGTGAAAAAATTCCTATTAATAAGCGAGTTAGAATCCTCCGAAATTTGAAAATATAGATGTGACGTCACGAATATAAGTTCTTATATCCAAACTGTTTTCTTCATGAACCTAATGTTCTTGAAATATATGCTATTTCTAAATTATATTTATAAAAAATAAATGAATATTATTTTACTGCAAGAGTCTACATGATTTATAATTGCAAGTGTATTAAATTATTAAGTTAAATGCAAAACATTTATATTCAAATAAAAACTGTTTGAGAATTGCAGTACTGGACTGTTGCCACGCCTCCGCTATTTGAATTTCTCCACTTCCTTTGGTAATAGGTTCCTCCCCTAACTTGGTATTCGTTATATATTTATAGGCCGTCTTTGAGCCGCCAATCAAAATAATATATATATATATATATATATATATATATATATATATATATATATATATATATATATATATGGAATTCGCATGAGTGACGAGCTGCTATAACAAAAACCCCCTTATTTCTGAAGTATTTCAATTATATTTATTAATATTCATTATTAAGCATATACTTTCAATATTTTTTTCTAATTTCTCTTAATTCAATTACACTGTAGTCCCCTATTAAAAGTTATAACTCATTGATTTTGAAAATTAATGATTTAAAAAGAGGATGATTGTGAACAAAGTAATTTACATACCTCGGTGGAAGTCTCGCGCTGTATCTCACCTTAGCCCTAGGCTGTGATGAAATCTATCCCACCTCCGATGTAGTATACTATTGTTTATTTATTTGCATAACATTATTGAAGTTTCCTTTTAGGAAATAATTATTTTGAGTTCTATTTCCTACCACGTGGCTGAGCACGTGTTGGAGATACATCCTAACCTCACAATAAACTGATCATAACCTACATTATTCGAACCAGCTGATCACCTACCGCTCACACATTTTCTCGGGAATCTAGAAGCGTTGCTCGAGTCACGTTGGCCGGTCTACGCGTGTGGTAATTCCCAGTAGCCGATCGCTTGTCTTGGCAGATCCTAACGACTTCATAGACGCGTTAAATATACTCGAAACGAGGTCATCGTATTTCCCGACCGTTGGAAATGTAGCAGAGCAACTAAAAATGAAGCACAACTCATAGAGAATTACGAATTGCAGGTGATTGTAAAAATGGAAACAAAAATGATGATGAAAATTTTCATACAATTTGGATGGTAGACAAAATTTATCTTAAATCATAAGATATTTTTAGTAATACATCAGTAAAGTGTATCAAATAACATCTGATTACAGTTTGGCAATTCGGAATATAACATTTTTAGTGAATTCAAGCTTTTGGAGTCACTCTGTAGTACACTCGCCAACGCAGCTTACATGCCGATTTGAACTATGGAAGTTACTGCAAAACACTCTAAAAACAGGTATTGCACTTAGAAAACGGCTTATAAGTAATATGAGAAACAGTTTTTACATCTGATTTGAACGTTTCACGGTCTGAAGCGAGATTTGTATGTACTCTTTGGACACATATTATACCTGTAGTTTCGATAGAACTTGGTTGTTTTGGGTATAATATGACAAAATACACTGTTCTTTAGTGAATACAAGCTTTTGGAGTCACTCTGTAGTGCACTCGCCAACGCAGCTTAAGTGCCGATTTGAACTATGGAAGTCACTGCAAAACACTCTAAAAAATACGTATTTCACTTAGAAAACGCCTTATATAAAAGTGATTTGGGGGCATGCTATGAGAAACAATTTTTACATCTGATTTGAACGTTTCACGGTCAGAAATGAGATTTGTATGTACTCTTTGGACACATATTATACCTGTAGTTTCGATAGAACTTGGTTGTTTTGGGTATAATATGACAAAATACACTATTCTTTAGTGAATACAAGCTTTTGGAGTCACTCTGTAGTGCACTCGCCAACGCAGCTCAAGTGCCGATTTGAACTATGGAAGTCACTGCAAAACACTCTAAAAAACACGTATTTCACTTAGAAAACGCCTTATAAGTGATTTGAGGGCATGCTATGAGAAACAGTTTTTACATCTGATTTGAACGTTTCACGGTCTGAAACGAGATTTGTATGTACTCTTTGGACAAATATTATACCTGTAGTTTCGATAGAACTTGGTTGTTTTGGGTATATTATGACAAAATACACTGTTCTTTAGTGAATACAAGCTTTTGGAGTCATTCTGTAGTGCACTCGCCAACGCAGCTTAAGTGCCGATTTGAACTATGGAAGTCACTGCAAAACACTCTAAAAAACACGAATTTTACTTAGAAAACGCCTTATAAGTGATTTGGGGGCATGCTATGAGAAACAGTTTTTACATCTGATTTGAACGTTTCACGGTCTGAAACGAGATTTGTATGTACTCTTTGGACACATATTATACCTGTAGTTTCGATAGAACTTGGTTGTTTTGGGTATATTATGACAAAATACACTGTTCTTTAGTGAATACAAGCTTTTGGAGTCACTCTGCAGTGCATTCGCCAATGCAGCTTAAGTGCCGATTTGAACTATGGAAGTTACTGCAAAAAACTCTAAATACACGTATTTCACTTAAAAAACGCCTTATAAGTGATTTGGGGGCATGCTATGAGAAACAGTTTTTATATCTGATTTGAACGTTTCACGGTCTGAAACAAAAGATTTGTATGTTCTCTTTGGACACATACACCTGTAGTTTTGATAGAACTTGGTTGTTTTGGGTATATGACAAAATACAATGTTCTTTAGTGAATAGTGAATACAAGCTTTTGGAGTCACTCTGTAGTGCACTCGCTAACGCAGCTTAAATGCCGATTTGAACTATGAAAGTTACTGCAAAACACTCTAAAAACACGTATTTCATTTAGAAAACGCCTTATAAGTGATTTGGGGACATGCTATGAGAAACAGTTTTTACATCTGATTTGAACGTTTCACGGTCTGAAATGAGATAAGTATATACTCTTTGGACACATATTATACCTGTAGTTTGGTTGTTTTGGGTATAATATGACAAAATACACTGTTCTTTAGTGAATACAAGCTTTTGGAGGCACTTCACAGTGCACTCACCAACGCAGCTACAGTACCGATTTGAACTATGAAAGTTACTGCAAAACACTAAACACTTATTTCGCTTAGAAAACACCTTTTCAAGTGCTTTGGAGACATGCTATAAGAAACAGTTTTACATCTAATTTGAACGTTTCACGGTCTCCAAATCACGTAAAAAGGCGTTTGAGAGTGTTTTGCAGTAACTTACATAGTTCAAATAGGCACTTTGGCTGCGTCGGCGAGTGCACTACGGAAGCTAAAATACATGAAAGATACTTATTAAATGAAATTATAATTGCGGGAAGTAATGTGCTGCTATATCAGATTTCTATTCAAGTGTCGAGAATTAACAAATCGTTATTATTATATGATTATTAGGATAGGAAATGTGAAATTACTTTCTGAACGAAGTGTTTTCTTTAAACACAAACGTTGTACTAGTATTTAACATTTAACTCCAGTGGAATTCGATTCCAAATTGTCCGAATGCTATTAGATATTTAATAGACTGTAATGATGTCTATCTAAAAATATCTTATGATTTATTTGTCTACCATCTAATTTGTAATTACAATTTTATTACACCTATTTTTATTTGTGTATTAGTATCTAACATATAACTCAAATAAAATGAGATACTGTACCATCTTTTATTTATTTTATTCAATTAAGCGAGATTAATTAATTTTTAAAATTCCCAAATTAGCTGTCACGTCTTCTGTTAAAATATGTTCCTCGAACAGTTTTCACATAAATTTTGTTTAGGTTATGAATGATTAAGATGCCACAAATGGTGCTATCTATTGTTGTTAAATATATAGTAAAAAATGCTGAAAAGATATTTTTTCTACAACCGTGCGGAAAATAAATGTTCTCCAACTAAAAATTAGCACGTGAAATAACCAATTCCCCCACTAGTGCAGTAAATAATTAAACAAGATTTTTGTTTTATTTATTTGTTGTCACGAAAAAAATTGTTACGCATAGCCTCCTAAGTAGTAGACAATAAGTCAAAAATAACATGCCTCATTTCATTTATTTTTTAATAATTATCCATGTTCCATATTCTAGCAACAACTGTCGATGGCAACCGATTAGTAAATGAAGAAACATTTAAGGCCAACGCGCATTTCAGCGACCGAAGCGAAACGCGGCGAAGAAATGTTTTTTCATTCAATGTATTCTTATGTGTATACGCGCACTTTGGAGCAGCGAAGAGCAGAGCAACGAGGCGACTATTCACATAAGAATACATTGAATGAAAAAACTGCGTGGCGGCCTTTATACTTGTCAAGCATTTCTACATTTTTGTGTTTAGAAGTTACGCAAACAATAGAATAAAATTGTAATTATAAATTTTTTAAATGAGATATTACCGGTAGCACCAATATATTCTATATGTATAAAAAAGTAGATTTCAATTTATTTTTCTTTAACTCTCAATTAAATATCGATGCAACCGGTCATAATACTCGTATAAAATTGTTTTGTTCCAATTCGGTGAACAGTTTTGTAATATAATTTGGTTCCATTTTATTTATTTCTCAAAAAATCATCTTTTTTGTCAAAAATATAAGTGCCATTATCACGTTTTTATAATTTTATTGAAAGATGTACTGTAGGCCTGTAGACTTAATTTATTCTATTCAGTTTTCAGTTCCCACTTTTTGTTGTACTTACTGTACAGGTGTCTCATTTTCGATGTTTTTTTTTTAAGGTATCCCGGGTAATATTAACAATAAAGCAAAAATATTTGCACATTCCAGGGTCAACTTTTCAAGAAAAGTTTAACAGTCACAACAGGAATTTTCGATCGTCTTTAGTTTCTGAATTACGAGCAAAAATTCGTTTTTCGCTTATTTCGAATATGTTTCATAACTTATTAAGTATGATAGAGAAAAATTGTTTTGACAAATTTTCAACTGTTTTTTTGGTAAAATAAAATGGCGTAATTAGATTTTTTGAAAACTTAATAATTCTCGAGATATCGCACAAACTTATGATTTTTTAAATGGGAACCTATGTTACAAATAGTCTCGTCGTTTTGCTTATTTTATAAGCTTTTCGATGATATATAACAAGTCTACATTCTTTTGTTTTAAACATGAATAAAAGATTAATTATTAATTTATTGGGGTGAAAAAAAAAAATAAAAACTATTAAGAAACAAATGTAAAAATTAATTAAAAATCATAATTTGTTTATTTTGATTCTATAATTATTAATTATGTTCTCAAAATTATTCTTAACTAATTATTTTCGGGTTAGTCAAATTATTATTTATCGACGTTACAGTTGGCTTTGAAAAATATGGTTTAATTGCTTTTAAAGTAAATAAATTGAAAAAATGAGTAAAACTGAAACAAATAATATTAGAAATAAACAATTGATGATTTTTAATTTATTTCTTTCATTTGTTTCTTAAAAATTTTCAATTTTTTCATCCTCATAAATTAATAAATTATCTTTTGTTCATGTTTAAATTAAAAGAATGTAGACTTATATATCATTGAAAAGCTATTTTTAACATAAGTTGGTGTGATATCTCGATAATTATTAAGTTCTAAATCTAATTACGCCATTTTATTCTACCTAAAAAACAGTTGAAAGTTTGTTGAAACAATTTTTCTCTTACTATCATAATAAATAAGATACGAGATATTTTCGAAATGAGCGAAAAACGAGTTTTGCCTGTAGCTCAAAAACAAAAGGAGATCGAAAATTCATGTGGTGACTATTAAATTTTTCTCAAAAAGTTGACCCTGTAATGTGCAAATGGTTTTGCTCTATCATTAATATTACTCGAGATACCTTAAAAAACATCGAAAATGAGACACCTATACAATCATTATTCAGTAGTACGGCTATGTGTGTCTGTGTCTAATCAACTGCAGCCATTAATAATCTAAAAATAATAATTTATTTATACAAACAAATTGTAAACAAAAAATCATATGATATCGATAATCAGAAGTAAAATATTGGTACTCAAAATAAAACTTGTTGAGAGTAGATAGGTTTGTTTACCAATGTTGGCATTTTTTTTCCCTTGCATAATGAGTAAATATCGGTACGAAAATGTTGTTTATGTTATAGAACTTCTGTTATTAACACATGTAGTACATAATAATCGGTGTTGACGGAAACTGGAGGTAAAGTTTATTTGTTAGACAGGAATTTACAAAAAAAAAACAAAATAATATTTACATTAATCGCTGAAGTAGCCTAGACGAGACAGCCAGACAATAACTTGTGGCCTTACAAATACTTTATTTGTAGGTTACCTTAGATTTAAAAAACTATTTGCTCTTGAAGATTAGACGTTCAAGTATACACCCAGGTACTTCAAAAAAATTTTTTACACGGAGATATATTGCAACGAGTGAGCCCCGCTGCTACGCTGAACAAGCGTCTAAGTATAGCGATGACGCAATCGCGCTGGCTGCCGACTATGTAAACAAACAAGCCGCGACATGTTTAATTACTTCCGGTAGCCTGAACCTTTTGTGTTCATTGTTATTATGCTCTCGAACATTCTAGAGCTCTCTGGAAGTTAATGGCAACTGTATAAAAGGGACGCAGCTATGCTCGGGAGTGAGTTAGTTACATACAGAGTCATATACTAAGTTTATCCGATAGTTTCAACCCGGTTGAAATTCGACCCGGTTGAATTTCAAGGTTAACTCTCTACCGTTTATCTCGCTCTTGTTATAGCGGGTCGAGTGAACCCTATTTGAACCCGATCTTAAGCATTGACGAAATGTCAATTTGTTTGGTTATGTTTACTTAATTTTTGCGGACGAATATAATCAAAAATGGAACAAGAACAAGTTTTTAAAATAAAAGGTTACGAATGAAAAATAAAACACGAAGTTTTGAGTGGTGGGAAAACATTGTGCTACAATTTACAAATTCAGATTGAATAGAAAATTTTAGAGTCTCTTAAAGTACTTTTAATTATATTTGCGAGGTACTAAATACTAAATTGAAACCAAAATTTATTTTTAAGCGACCTTTCTAAAACAGTACGTTTCGAGAAAAAGATTGCTCTTTCACTATATTGTCTCGCTAGCTGTTGAGAATATGCAGTATTCTAAGTTTTTTACCGTACATAAGACCGAGAATTTTCATTTCCCTCATTAAAGAAAGACAATATATTACTTCCTGATTATGCTAAATGTTTATTATTGGCATAATTTAATTCTAATCACTTGATTTGACTGTTAAAATGCACCTGATAGATAACCTCTAACGATAGTGAATCATACATGTACTTCGATCGGGTTGAGCGTTTATCCCGTGAAGTCAATCCGGTCGAATAAGGTCAGCCCATTTGTATTTTAGAGTCGAGTTGAAATTTAAATCCGGTTGAAAATGCGTTTATTCCGATCATTTCAACCCGCTAACTTCAATCGGGTCGATTCAACCCATTTTCAAACGGGTTGAAACTATCGGGATAAACTAGGTAATGGAGACATTCACATGAAGTGTTAGAGAGTAAAGGGTTAGTGAGAAGCACAGCAGTATCGTAGTGAGCGTATGCAGTTGGTGTTGAGTAGGTACTCGGGAAGTGACTGGTATATTGGAATAGATGTGGATGTGAATATTTGGTAATGTTGACGAGTATTAGGAAGTTATAGTGTACAAAGGCAGTAACGGCGAGTCGGGAAGTTACTGGTATACCGGGATAGCTGTGAAAGAGAATACTCAGAAGTGTTGAAGAGTATTGGGAAGCTAGGTATACGGTAAGTGGAAGTGAATACTCGGTAGTGGTGTTGAAGAATTGTGGTATACGGACAGTATAACCCAAATATAAATTGTACGGCAATGCAAAAAAAATTGAACCATGCCATGTGATTGGTCAGTTTGAACCTGTTCCCGCGCCCATTCTTAAGTGTTCATTACACGATGAAGATTTTCTTTTCAAATGACTTGAAAAGTTTTATCCCTCGCACAATCATGTGAGTGCAAGAGAGACAGATGAATAAACTTTTAAAGAAAAACTTTGCACGAAAAACTGGAACATGCGCTTCTTTTTCTTAAGCCGGATCCACATCAATAAAAATTTGCGTTGTGCATTGTATTTCACATAAATTTTCTCGTGTTCGTCGAAATTTTTGTTGGTGTGGACTGTGCGCCGCATAGAAATGCACACAAATAATTTCGTGTCGAACAACGCACGCTATCCGTTGTGCTGTCGGTTTTCCAGTCAACTTCAAAGAGATTTGCCTCGCATAGTAGTGTTAATGTGGAATTCTGAGTGCATCTGTAGTTTTGTTTCATTTTACTACGTAAATACCTATGTTTTTGGGTGCCTCATTTTTTAAAAAATAAATGTGCATTGTTCATAATTATATCGGATTATCTACACTGCACAAAGAGAGTGAGTACAGAACGGCGTTACTGGACAACGCAGTTTTTTCTACATAAAAGACAACATGGTGGTGAAATAATACTACGAACAGTAGCTGTTGATGAGAAAACAGGACAGTTTTACAAATTTCTTCGGATGTCACAAGCAGATTTTGAAGTTCTCCTTAATTTGATTGGACCAAAAATTATGAAAAAGAATACAAACTTCAAACTTTAGACAAGCAATCACAGTTAAGGAGAGGATAGCTATAACCCTACGCTTTTTAGCAGCAGGAGGCTCTTTTATAAGTTTGCAGTACCTATTTAAAGTCATGTTGTGAATATACTTGAATGAGGTGAAATGAGTCCTCATTGCTCCATTCCATGTTTTATTGTATGTACAGGCTCTTTAGTTGGAAACTATTACAGAAACCAGCACACATGGATTCGGCCGTACAACACACAAGACACAAGATAAATATTTACGTGGTAAAATACTTAACTAGGTTTAAATATACGCCGCAAATATTTTTGCTGAATTTCAAAATACAACGTACAACATAAATTTTTATTGATGTGGATCCGCCTTTAGCAATCTCAATGGCTCGTACCACGAGCACGGTTTTAACTAAAACGCTGTTTTAAGAAATCTCAAATTTCATTATTTAATAATAATAAATAATATCAAATTAATCAAAATATGATTTTAAAGCAGAACATAATATATATTCAAACAAATATTTTTTAATAAGGGGGAAATTAAATAATAACATTTGAATTTGACAATTGTTAAAACAGCGTTTTAGTTAAAACCGTGCTCGTGGTACGAGCCATTAAGTTTTGACTGTCAAATGTCATTTGTGTTAAAAATGATTGATATTAAATTGAAAAATGGCAAAATATACAGGGTGTTCCGACCGACAAACTTATACCATTATTCCGGGAGTTATTACGATTAAAAAATGTTATATGACCTATAGGTGAATTCCTCTTTGTTTCGGAGATATCGAAGAAATTTTAAAAAAATGATAATTAAGTTAGCCTTGACGAATGAACGTATGTTTGACAAATGAATGATTTATGTGCTGTTTTATTAATTTAAGCCATTATACCGCATTTTACTAATGCAGAATATGCCGATATGGTTTTCATGTATGGTATTTGTAATGGAAGTGGAGGTGCTGCAGCTGCGAAGTACCTCAAATGAAACCCAGATCGCATTGTTCCTCACCACACAACATTTACGGATGACGCCCAATTTACAAGGAATGGTATTAACAACACACGTAATTATCACATCTGGACGGATCAAAATCCACACGAAACAATTGTGGTTAACCATCAACATCATTTTTCTGTCTTATTGGGCCTATTGAAGGACGTCTTAGTGCAGAAACTTACCTTCACTTTTTGGAAGAAGATATTCCTCTGGAAGCTCGTCGTGGCATGTGGTTCCAGCAAGATGGGGTACCACCACATTTTGGGAGACAAGTGACGGTATATCTTAATGAAATTTTTCCGGAAAGGTGGACAGAACGATGTGGTCCTCTACATTGGCCAGCTCGGTCACCTGACTTGTCGCCTTCAGATTTTTTCTGTGGGGTTGCCTCAAATCTCGTGTGTATAGTAATGGTAAACCAGATTCACGCGAAGAGTTGACTGACCGTATAGTTGTAGCTACTAATTCTCTAAAGAATGAATTGGCAGTAATTAACTAGCAACATTCTATGACTGAAAGGATAGCTGTATGTTTAGAAAATGGCGATTCTCATTTTGAACATTTGCTGTAATTTGGTGTTAATTAGCTATCCATTGATGAATCAATTTTCTTTTATCGTTTTTTTATTTAAATTATTTCGATATCTCCGAAACAAAGAGGAATTCAACTATAGGTCATATAAATTTAGTGATGCACGCGAGACGAGACGAGAAATATAAAATATCGATCTCGTCTCGGTTTCGGATCTGTAATCTCGATCTCGCTCTCGTTCTTTCACATTTTTTTGGGTCTCATCTCGTTCTCACACGAGAGTCTCGCTATAAAAAGAAGCGCTTGCGCACTACGTATTTACGTAACTGTTTAACTACAAGAGACAAGTTTGCACCATGAGCACCGTTTTCCATGTATTTGCAGTCATATAACTATAATAAAGAGACGGAACACTAAACTCAGGTCACCAAATTATTTCAATACGAACATAATGTTTATTGATTTACGGTCTACAGAATATGTGATAAGTTAGTAAATAATTAAATTTGCCTCTAAAATATCCAATTTATCATTAAATTGTGATCTCTAAACTATTTTAATACGAACATCTGATAACACATTCTGTGATCAGTAAAACGAATTAAACATTAAAAAAATATTTTTTGTAACTAAAAATACCTACATTTTTTCATTAAATATATGACACTATTTAAGTAAGATTGCCCTGTTGGCTCCCATCGACGCTTAATATAACATCCTTTATTTTTCAGGGGCGACAAGAGTTTTATTAACCGTGGTTTTAACTGATACTTCGACTCTAGATAGACTCAATAAATATGGTGAATCCTATAATATTCACATTTACGTGTTCTATGCATGAATTAGCATTGACTCCACTCATTGTACAGTGCATTTTTCATAGGGTTTATGAATCAAAGCTATAAAGTTACAAATACTTTCTATTGCGAGACTCTCGCGAGAAACTCGCGAGATTTCTCGCTTCTCGCAATTGTTATATCGATCTCGCCTCGAATTTTAAACTGCAATCTCGCTCTCGTTCTCGTCTCGCATAATACGAGACCAGGCGAGATGCGAGAGTACTCTCGCCTCGCCGTGCATCACTATATACATTTTTTTGTTCGTAATGACCCCCGGAATATATGGTATAAGTTCGTCGGTAGACTCGCGGAAAATCCTGTATACGAAAAATTCAGTGATGTAAATTAATTGACAATTTATGAAAGTGTAACTTGATTTTTGACACTTAGATATTTTAATTCACGTAAAACTTGATCGTGAAAATATACTTCTAATCACTTATAATTTATAGACACTTTTCAAGTCACTTGAAAAGAAAAACTTCATCGTGTGATTCACGCTGTATATAAAGCATATAAATCAAAAATTAATATGTGGTTAGTTTTAACATCGGTTAATCGTTGCACACTTAGGGCCAGTATTTCCATCTTCGGATAAAGTGCTGGATAACTTATCTGTCGGATAAATGAACATTATCGCATCAAAAAATGACTTTCAATATAATTTACCTCATTTATGCTCTTATTTCGATGCGATATTTTATCATTTATCTGATGGATAGTTATCCTGAACTTTATCCGGAGATGGAAATACCGGCCCTGACTTAAATAACACTCTATTTAGCATCAGCATCCTTTTTTATGAAATTAGTGAAAATTTCCAATAGAAATTAATGATCAAAAATAATGTGTCCCACTTTTCGTTGTGCTTACTGTACAGTTATATTAAGTTGTTCACATGATTAAGTAGGCGTGTGAAATAATAATTATTTGAAACCTATATCTCTATGCGTCATCTTGACGTATCGGGAAACAAAAGTGCAAACTAAAAATACGTAAAGTAGGCTGACTTTGATTGTCATATATATTTCTCTTTTCAATCATCAACTTTCTCCCTAAATCCGTCAACGGTGCTTTGCCTACACTCTCAACCCACTAGAAAATCGTTGCATTAATATTGCTAGTCATGGTAGAAATATGAGATAGATGTGAACTTTGCACCCTATTTCAATCAGAAAAGTCTCTGTGAAATGTTACATCTTCCACAAAGAGAATATAGACATAGTTAGACCATGACAGTTGTTCTATTTTAGACATATGTATGATATAGTTGATGCAAGTATAAATCGAAAAGCGAAACAAAGACGTTTAACATGGGAAATCAGTTATTCTTTGCGCAAACGTTACCTAATTATGTTATGCAAAAATACTTCAAATAAAAGTTATAGAGATTTAGATTCTATATCTAAATCATGTCAAACGATTATTTTAGCTCTTAATATAAACGTAAATAGTACATTAAAACACAAGTATCATAAGGCAATCTGTTAACGTAAGAGTCCAAGTTTGGAAAACGAGCCGCCAGGCGAGTTTTACAAAGGACGAGTGCGTCAACAGGCCTTATGATACATGTTTTTTATACTATTTTTTCTATTGAGGTAATTTTACAATTAGATTTTTTTTAAAAAGAACTTGTCAAAAATATGAGTTGTTTTTTATCAGTTATGTTGGTAGCGCTTCCCGCTAAAAATTGAAATTTCACATTTTGACAGTTTGTGTATCTTGTGATTTTGTCTGATTGTTTACATTAAAACATTATATCAAGCATTATACAATTATGAAAGAGGAAAACCAATACATACAATGAACTCCAAGGTTTATTAATGAACCATCCTGATTTGACATATCGGTGGTTCGTGTTGGTTATTATCATAAATAAAACTTGAATATGGGATTGGAGGACGTTACGTGGACCATCAAGCCTTTTTATTGAGAAAACAACATATAAATAAAACTCTTTAAATAATGAAATACTTTATTGAACAATTTATTGATTTAGACTTTTACTTTCCACCATTTTGTCAACACTCACTGTTCAGTTGCACAGATAACGGCAACAGCTGTTCTTACAATTCTTACTACAAAACATATATGGCATATATTCTATAGTTCGCCACAACGTGGAACTGAAAATCATGGATTAAAACGTCAACTTTTCATATTTGTTTGCTAGTAGCCGCCACAAATTGAGTAGACAGTGTCAACATTTTCAAGTAACGTGCATCATACATTTCAAAACCTGACTGGAATAACAACATTCAATTCAAAATTGCTTTACCATAAATTTAAATTGTAATAAATAAAACGTACATTATTTTGACAAAGTAAACCTGAGAGCATTGTTTCTTGTTTCATATTTTTTAGTTGAAATTTTAACTTCACAGATTCTTATTCTTTCTTAACTAACACAGCTATAGCTATAAATTTCTTTTCTTTCTAGTCCTATCACCTATAGAAAGGATAAAAATCCACAATTATGCTTTGTTCCATTTAAGCCATTCAGTAGATGGCACTGCCAACAGCACAAATCTGAAGTAGCCGAAATTACATTGGGTAAATTTGTTTCTTGTCTCTAATTTCAGCCAATCAGAGATGTCAAAACTATTCCCTATGCTCCGCAATACTGAATGGCTTAAATGGAACAAGGTATAGAAGTAATATTTCAACACGAACAATTTACAATTTTGAGGTTATCTGTCAGTCTGTCAGTTATGAAAGCATGACTACCACCTCTAGAACATGAAAGGCGCCAAAATCAGTATGTTTATAGATCTTCTAAACGTCGTGTTTTCAGTGATAAACAGTGCTTGTATAGACTCATAAGAGCACCAAAATAGAAAAAAAAACAATTATAAAGTTACAGTTTTTATGAGCGTTTTTCTATGCAGCCATAGATTTATGACAACAAATAAACAAATGCGTTGTTTTTGACTGTCAATTAGAAATGAAATAATTTGCCTTTTTTTGTGTTTTGTGTTAATTTACTACTGTAATCTAAATTTTATTGTAGTTAATAGTTAAAAATTACGCATGTGTTAATTTACTACTGAAATCTAAATTTTGTTCTAATTGACAGTTAAAACCAGGGTGTAGTACCTATAGGTGAGAGCACGAGATGTGTTGACATGACTAAGTAACTGGGAAAAAAATGGCGCTAACGCAACCCGTTACAATTTGACAGGTGTTTGACAGTTGATGTGCCGGTTGTGTTTGCAGGTTAAAATGAGTTCACGTTTAAATAGAAAATGTTTTGCTACAGGATTCACAACAAGCTATGGATCAAATAAAGAGAAATTTAGGCCCGTATTCTCACCTTTTTGAAGTCGTACTACTTCCGAAAAATCGCTACTTCAACTGTCAAATGTCAACTTTAATGTTGATAAATAAAGAAATAAAAATAAATTAAATTGTAAATAGGTCTTATTACAAATATTATAGGTTTCATTTACAAAAATTTGAAACTTATTTATGTCTAATAAAAAATTTAAAAATGGAAATAGCTCTCTTCGGAAGTAGCGTTACTTCAAGAGGTGAGAACACGGGCCATAATCTTTTTATGGTGCAAAAATGTGCGATTTTCCGGCAGCTAGCTATATTATAACCATAGAAACAGGTACTAAGATAAAAAAAATTCTGATTACAAGATGTCAGTGTCAAGTGAATTTGACATAATATTTTTGTTTTCTAATTTTACTAGAAATAGAAACCTTCTGTATGGAATTTGTACAAAATACATACATAGAACTGACAAAAATAAAAGGTAATGGTATTGAAAAATAGAATAGTATGCGTTATATATGAATAATTTAATATTTAAAATATTTTGTGTAAAACCAGGACGCAACAAAACATGACACCTAGCGGCACACTGTATGAACTATCCCAGTTAGCAATTCTTCGTAATGCACTCACCTATAGATACTACACCGTGGTTAACTAACGCATTTTTTTGTCATAAATCCATAGCTGCCTAGACCAAACGCTCATAAAAACTATAATTTTATAATTATTTTTTACATTTATATGAAGAGCTAAAATAATAGTTTCACATGATTAAGATGCAGAATTTAAATCTCTATAACTTATTTGAAGTATTTTTGAATAAAATAATTAGGTAACGTTTGCGCAAGGAAAAATTGATTTCCCATGTTAAACGCCTATGTTTCGCTTTTCGATTTAAACCCTGTATATTGGAATGATATAAAATAGAAAAATCTTTTTTACATATTACGTGAACGAACTGTAACTAAATTAAAAACTTTATGAACGTGATTTATGGTTTATTTTACCAACTCTTGTTAAAGTGTTCTGTATTTACTGTCGCCAAAACTACATTAGTAAATTTTCTTTCCTTAGAACTTAAGAATCCCATCATAGATTATCTATTTTGGAAGTTCGCAAAAATAGATCAAGACAGTATGATAAATTGAAACTGGATTATAAGTGATTAATTTTCAACAGCAAAATACATTTTTTGATGAACCAATTTAATTAATCTATAGTTTCATCTTTTTTATTTTGTAATACAAAACAATAAGCGAAAAAATCCATAACAAATGAATTTATCATTTGAACTTTTCCTATCCTATCAAAGATAGCTGATGTTTTGTTAGCGATTTGTTTTGATGCTAAAAACAAAAAATCAATGGCGAGCCGACCTAGATTATAAATCTGTCATAATAATTGGCGTCATCGCCTGGAGTCGTCAGGTTCATTATCGAATTATGAAATGGCCTGTGCTGTATCTAAAGCAAAGCGCCTCGTGACCTTTCTACATCTGATGAAATCCCTGCTGAATGCTTATACTCTTTTTATTTTCGGAATGAACTTTCAAATAATTCAATTACGGATATCCAAAGTGGCAAGAAAGGAGCTCTGTAGATTGGTTTATTATAATATCCAAACAATGAGCCCACACCAATGACGTCAACTAAGAAAATTCATTACTTGACAGGTTATAAATTTCCTTAATAAAATTTTCCATATAATACCTGTCTAATACAAAAAATGTAATAAGTTCAGACTTGTCAAGAGCTACGACGGAGGGAAAAAATATTATTAAGGTCGTCCAAAAATTAAGTAATTCCAGAAATTTAAACCTATTTTTCGAAAACCACTGTAAATGGTTGATAATAACAATAACTTTGAATTAACACTTATAAACAATAATTTATAATTTTAACAAAATGGGGTGTAGAGCTAGTTCGCCTCCTTGTGGTGCACCCTGGATAACGCTAAATGAACTAGCACTACTCAAGGATCTTGAGGATCTCGTGGTCACTGCATTCGTCACAAGTCACAATGACTACGTTTACACCGTGCGTACTATTCTGATACGCAAACCAAGTGTATACTAAAATTTATCTTAGTATGGTATGTTTACACCGGTATTTAAATAAACATACTAAATATTTTGGTACGTTTCACGCGCTTGCGTAGATTTAACTGTCAGAGTAACCCTAACCTAAAATTACATAATAAGGAAAAATAGTTGTGAGTATATGTAATTTACAACGCCACACTATTAAAATTGTAAATATTACTAAACTTACACATCAACTTCCCTAAATGTTAATACACAATTTATGGGGTTTCGTGGCC
Source organism: Harpalus rubripes (assembly GCA_963082715.1). Taxonomy (NCBI): domain Eukaryota; kingdom Metazoa; phylum Arthropoda; class Insecta; order Coleoptera; family Carabidae; genus Harpalus; species Harpalus rubripes. The sequence goes on from OY720448.1 coordinate 18,037,466, forward strand.
GTGGGCCTATGTCTGGGCGCAAATCTGGGGAACCGGGTTCGATCCCGACCGACGCCAAATATTTCGAATTTTAAATGGCACAAAATTGACCCCTGTGGTGTACTCTCCATGCCATCATCTATACCGAAATCTCTGTACAAAGCAGATTGACACGCCCAGCAATGGGTAATATGCCGTGATGATATATTTATTATTTATTTTATTTAATACACAATTTAATTGAATTAAAAGTAATTATAGATGGCAGAAAAATCGCATTGGTACGCTTGCTATTTACACCGTGCATGAGTAAGGTCTGGTACATCCCCCTTTGAACGTACCAAAAATGTGTACCAATTCCGCACCAAAGGTTTGGTACATAGTGTTTACACCATTCAACGCCATCTTGATACCTGGTATGCGGACTAAATGTTTAATACGCGTGGTGTAAACGTCCTCAATGGCTCAAACACAGTTGTGGTATTATATAGCGACGCAGCAGTTTTAGTAGTAGGTATCTTTTGGAAATCAAGACAGTATTACGATACTACAACTTCAACAATGCCTTCCATCATCTGAACCAATTCAGTCTTTTCAAATTTCGTACCGACCTTGGTGACCCCTTTGCAATAAGCACCAATTTCTACTGCGCCCTCGCCCAATAATTTATTTTTACATATAAATGTTAGTACATTTAAATTTTGTGACAAATATGTATAGCCATACAATAAAACAAAAAAATCTGAAATAGCAATGAGCTTTAAGTAAAGTATCACATCCAGTTGATCGTTTGTAAACAAAATCTAATTTGTTGTTCCAATAAATAGAAAAGTCTGTAATACCAAATTTTAGATTATATTTTATTATTTTTTTCCTCGAAAATCTGTTAAGAGCTCCAAATTAAGTACCACTTCCGGTTTATCATAGGTATAATCAAAATATAACATTGTTTCAAATTATGCACGAGTTTTAAATACCAAATTTGAGAAGTTTTGATACATGTTTTAATATATTTTTGCAAGAAAATCTGTTTATAGCTTCCTGTAAGTACTTCCGGTTTATCAATTTTACAAAAGATCTGGTATGTCGTTCTCATTAATATAAAAGTCTTAAATACCAAATTTAAAAAGTTTTGGAATATATCAGACTATATTTATCATGAAAATCTGTTGAGAGCTTCATGTAAAGTATCACTTCCGGTTATCGAATTTTACCCAAAATCTAATCGACTCTTTATATGAATGCAGAAAGCTTAAATACGAGAAATAGAAATATTTGGAAGTACACAGACACACACACACATACACGCACGCACGCATGCACACACACACACACACACACACACACACACACACACACACACACACACACACACAAACACGCGCGCGCGCCCGCACACACACAGACATCATCGGAAAAATAGTAAAAACGTATTGTTGGAACAATAATTCGTGATTATTCATTGAAAACTCACCATCGAATTTTTGGACCGATAGCCATTAGAATGTCCTCTATCTAGCCATGAAGTATAACAATTGAATGTAAAGTAATATTTTATAGTGGCTAGCGGCGAATATTAGAACTACAAACAGTGGTACACATTTGACATTTACATGAATCTGCAACTATATGACTACAAACACTCTATTATACATACTTGAATTATAAATAAAAAATACTAATAAATGAGAAAATAATACGAAAACTAAAGAAACACAATTGACAGCAATGCTACGCTGACAAATGTCTACAAAAAGTGTACCATTGTTTAATGCGATCAGCGCCATCTCTTGATACTTGAAAATCCCAATAGTTGCTTGTAACATATCCATTTCATTTGCAACTACTAAACTTTCATCATTCTGCTAAATCAAATATTCATTTTTTTCATATTTTTCCTTCTTCACAACCCTACAGATCTTCTTCAAGCAATTCACTGCAAAATATGTTTATTGACTACAACTTCCCGATGAAAGCATAAGTAATGTAAATTAGTAACTTTTAATAGTGATGCGTCAAATTCAATGCATTCCTTATGGAGTTTATTGTACGAACTACGCCCAAAATAACTTTTTTGATAGACTGCTAAATGATAGCAAAATATTTGCAATACTTTTGTTAATCTGCAGAAAATTCAATGAACTTCAATTTTTAACGTTTAATGGAATTTTTCCAAGAAAAATTAATTAGAGTTTCAAATCAGGGATGGCATGATTTAAATCAACTGATTAAAAAAAATCATTGATTTAAATCAAATTTTATAAAATTATACATTTTTTGTCAGAAAATTAATTTCAAATTATTTTAGATGCCTATACAGAGTTAACAAAAAGAAAATTCTACTATGGTAATATAATATACAAATATATACATATATACCGGGTGTCTACTTTTTTTACGGACCATAGGAAATGAAATGGTAAAGTTTTTAAATGTTTGTAAATTCTGCCTTATTAATTTTAGAACTAAAGTGTAAATACAAAAAATGTTTAGAATTAAATACTGCATCAAAATTTATTGATATAATAGGTTCTTGTATTGAGATAAACGTAAAATAAAATATCCGTTTTAAGCTTTTTACAGAGTGCCATGCAAGTCATATTTTTACTTGTTTTGTTTAGGTAGGTATGGTTTAAGTTTAAAGTTTAAACAAGTGCGCGTGGACGCGTTATATACTACGTATATAATCTAAAATTCAAATACATTCTTTGGGGTTTTACTGCAGATTTCGTTTTCGTTTATGAAATAAAATATTTATATTGCTTTTAAAACAATTAAAAAGTGCAATAACACCAACATGTCTTTAAAATTTAAATATCATGATTTATTTGATTTTTTAAACAGTGATTTTTGATTTTTTTAAATAAATCATGTTTTTGGCCAACCCTGCTTCAAATAAAGTGTAATTTCCGGTTTGTCGATAGAATTGAAAATCTAATGGATTCTTCGTACTTTATAGTAAGAATAAGAAAAAATCATATTATAAGGACGTTAAAACGTTTTTATTTATCAAAATCTTGATATGCCATTTTTAGATCAATCCCTATATCTCCCTTACCTCCCAAGGGTAACGAAAGCACGAAAGGTAAAAGTTATATAATAAAAACAGTATATTACATCCGAAGTGACCCCTGTGGTGCACTCTCCACGCCAGCAATGAGTGCCCGTGAGGTGACGCCTGGTAAACGCCCGCACGGTACAAATATGTCATCATCATTACCGAATTCTGTGTACAAAGCAGATTGGCACACCCAGCAATGGGTAATATGCCCTGATGATATATTTATTTTTATTTATTTATTTACATCCGAAGTGGAATATGTTTCTCCCCCCGAGTTATGAATACTATTTTATTCACAATAATCCTCTTTTTAAATCAATAATTTTCAAAATAAAAAAAGTTAAAAAACACCTTTAATTTTCTTCATATTTTTGACAGCTCTATTAAAATTTGTTTAGTTGCTTGATTATAGGGATCTATGACAATGTAGGTATGCAACCCACATAAAAATTCCAACCCAAGGGGTGAAAGTAAAATCTGTTATTTCCCACCCAACAGATTGTCATTACAATGAACCGGTTTGACATTTTTTTAAAGTATTTTGAATGAAAGTTTATGCAATATTTTTCATAGTAATATAAAAAATAATAATAATTTATTCTTATTTTCATAAATAATTAAATAAAAAGTTTGGCGCCAGAAATAGTCATGAAAAACATCCCCCCACTCCTGTGACGTCGGTGCATATACAATACGTCATTCATAGCCAATAGAAAAACAGTTTACGTTATTTATATAAATAAAAGTAGGCGATAGTTTGTCACATGTTAAACTGTATGTACTCTGACGTCATATTTTGTTTCAGATCACGTGACTTTTTCCAAATATTACACATATTTCAATAATTAATTGTAAAATATCTAATGGTTATTTCGTGATATTTTGAAATATGAAGCTCTTTAAAGAACAATATCTTTTAAAATTTAGTCCTTAGAAGTCATATAAAAATTCTTGCAACAGCCCTGTTAGGAAAGTACATATTACTATAATGGTTGTGAATAAAAATATATACATTTTTCATTCTTTTGAACTCTTAATCATGGTCACGAATCATTTTTATCGAATGGAATTCAATTTTAAGAAAAAGTATTAGCAAATAGTAGTATAAAAATTTAGGTAATATTACACCATTAAAATGTTAAAAATATCTTTAAAAGTGTTCTAATTTTGGACGTAAAATATGTTGCATGTAAAAGAAAAAGTATACTATTTCAAGTATTTCAATTTCTAGAGCCGTAGGGCTCAAGTCTCAAACATTAAACATTTGTGTAAGAGACATATTTACTTGTCACTCTTGTTGCATAACACTATTTTTAACTCCTCTTAGGAAATATTTTCCAATATTGTTAATACAGATTTTCAAGATTATATTCAGTTATAAAAAACTTCAAGAGATATGATTAAAAAATTCCATCGTTATATAAATTCGAGGTACGATAATTTATTAAAAATATTTATTCCTCGAATCAAAATTGAGATCCTTTTCAACAAATGCGACAAGTCTCGTCCATCTTTTTCCCAATTTACAATTTAAAACCCCGTCTTTTGTTTCGCTAATTCCCAGCAACCTTGGTGGTTTGTTTGTGAAGCATTTGTTTTAAACAGTTGAATATTTTTTAGTTTTTTTACTGAACACGTGAAATTCTTTGAAAGTGATCGGTTTTATTTTCCGAGCCCAGGTTCGACCACCTTTAAAGAAATGAATATATAAATAAACTTAGCAATTGTAAAGTAAGGAGTTATCTTTAGATTTATTGGCTTTATAGGAAGAAAGAACAATGAACTTGCAAATTTCAAATAGCAACAAACAGGCCGTTAAACTTTAAAGATTGCAAGAGAACTATTTCTAAGAATTATGTATTCTTTATGAAGTTCTTTGATCTGACAATAAAAGTAAAGAATACAAACAAGGTGAAATGAAATATTAGGTGCTTTCCATTTCTTTTTAAAATTGGCAATAACTCAACTAATCTCACACTGAACTGAATTGACTAGTTTTAAACAGAATGTGATATTTTGCAAACGATGTGTGCAATGGGCTACTTGCGTGCCATTTTTTTATTTAATATTTTTGAAGAGATGATAAAAATTTGCTACCCTTGTTTTTTCTTTTGGCAAAATTTTCATTAATTGGCAAAAAAAATTAAAGAAATTTGAATATTTAAATTACCGCCATGTATGACGTAGAATTACGCCGTACCAATGAATCGCCGTAAAGCCATAGCATCGGTACGCCTCATAGCAACGGCATGTGCGCAGGGTAATTTAACCATGACTGATCACCTGTTTGACGTTTGAAGAATAGTATTTTAGTTTGTCATTTCAAACTTGTACTACTATAAGCTAAGTTAAAACCCTTCAAAATCCTGATTAATAAATCTAAATACGTAATAAAAGTAACAGAAAAACACGCAAATTGCAAATAATGAGAGTGCGAGAAAAATGAACTAATGTCAAATTCAAATTAAAACTCGAACTCGCAAGACTAAGAAATACGTGGATAAGCGATGCAGTTGCAGGCTGAAGCAGAGGATTGAAGGCGGAACAAAAGCAGGTAGCAAGAAGTAGTGGAAATTTACAGAAGCAGTGGAAAGTTACAGGAAGGTAATGGGTCCGGTGTCCGGTGCTCATATTTAATTTTTTTTTTTTTTTTGAACGATTGAATAAAATGATGAATTTTAACGTTTGTTACACTTTTCAAATTTGTATGGTTTTTGAAATAGATTTTTTTTTGTGACGTCAGATCTGTAATTACATCTGTAGCTGCCATCCATTCATTTATTAGCAATGTGAGTTGTCATCGAAGGAGAGATTTTGTTTACAGTGCGTCTTTACCTTCCGTCATACGTTTTGGTAAGGAAGGTATTGTTTTTGGTCAAAAAATTCGATGGTGAGTTTTTAATAAATAAGCACGTTTTAGAGTCCCTAGAATACGATTTTACTATTTTTGGGATGATGTCTGTGGGCCAAATAACGGGCAACGGGTGATAATAGTTCTACCGGCATTTTAAGGGTAATCTTCTAGTCCAGACTTAGCTTCTACCGAGACCCTTTCCTTTTGGCACTATGAAAAACATCTTCGTAAAAATCCAGTCCGCACAGTACAACCTACCTTACAAGATATATAGGACAATACACACAATAAAGGCGATGTAAAGATGTAAAAGATTCCATATTTCCAATACATTACCTTCAGTCAGCTCTATGTATTTTGTACAAATTCCATACAGAAAGTGTCTTGTAAAAGATTCTATATATTTCCAGTAAAATTATAACTCAGACATATTATGTCAATTGCACTTGACACTGACATTTGTCAATCAGAATTTTCTTAATATAGGTAGTAGATGTTTCCATGGTTATATAGCACACAGCTGGCTTCTTTATGAAATTTAATTTCTTTATAATTTTTTAACTCTATATACATCCAAGTATAAAATGTAATCAAATCGTATAAAGAATAAAATATTCTTTAACATTTATATTAACATTAAATGTGAAAAAATGATATTTAACAGCGTTTTTTCAAGAAAAACTTAAAACCTTCAAATTAGGGTACTTCCGGTCAACCAATTATAACCAAAATATAATCAGCTCTTCATATGGATGTAAAGAAAAGGAATACGCAAAAATTATAATTCTTGGAACGGAGGTATTGGACTTATGCGATCTGAAAAAATCGTCACACACACACACACACACACACACACACACACACACACACACACACACACACACACACACACACACACACACACACACACACACATATATATATATATATATATATATATATATATATATATATATATATATATATATATATATAAATTATGAATCTTGAAAACGCTGCAGTTTCAATATTCGACACCATAAACAACGTCATTTCATTTTCTTAGTATATGAGATAAGAAATGCATAAATAGTAGTAAGACAGAATGTACACGGGCTTTTTGTATCAACTCTTCAAACTGTAATTAACTTGTCACAATAAAATTTGAAGTTAGAAATTAAAATTTAGTTTTTTTTATAAAACTTCGAAAACAAAAACAAAATTGGCGCAGTCGGTAGGATAGCCGACAAGAATCCAGTGAGAGAAAAATCCTCGTAAGTCTGTGAAACACTTGTCGAAAATTTTCAAATTTTCACAAAGAGCTATCCGAACATCATCTACGTTCCTCAAACGACCTAAACAGTGGTCGCACCAGGGTCTAACCACGACCCATCTTTACACAACGGGACAATCAGCTACCTCTCCGTGAAGGCACCCCTTCCATCAACACCACCAGCTCAACCGACCCGAAGAGTTACGTGACAGAGATACAACCCCCGCCCACTTGAAGCGCATCAAGACAACCATTACTATGCAAGCAGCAACCTACTTCATGATATTCCTGTTGTAAGTTAAATTTCATAGTAAATAATACATTTTTGCCGGTCTTAACAATCGGTCTGTGAATAAATATTGTTATACACAATTACATAAGGGTTTTGTGGAACGGCTAACGCTGTTAGGAAACAAAACGAGCCCCGACACAAGGCAAAACATACAATAACACATTGTAATCTTATAAATGTTTATATATGTCTTCTGACGAAGATATCGAAAGTCTAACTAAGAAATTTCAAGCAATTCCGATTGCAGTTAGACCAAGTAAATTAGGAAATAGTAGTAAAATTAAACAATCTGTCACTGAACAGGTAAATACACCTTTAACATACTCAATACAGGAACTTATTAAACCTAGATCAGTCATAAACATGGCAACCACATCAATCACAGAAATCAGAAACTATATTGACGGAGTTCCTGAGTATAACGGAGAAATCAAATCTCTCCCTAGATTCATAAAAGAAGTTGATAACTTTTATGAAGTAATGGAGACGCTAACTCTGACCCCTATTCAAAAAACATATTGTTTTTCAATGTTGCAAAAAAAATTTATTGGTAAAGCACAAGACATACTAGACACACAAGAATTTACATCATGGAACGATATAAAATCGTATTTGCAAACTAACTTTGAAGACAAAAGTACTTATAATACACTCTTATTAACAGCGATAAAAATTACACAAATAGATAACAATATAAATGACACACTAAACAAATTTAAAAATTTATATCAAAGAATGACTTCAAAAATACAATTATTACCATATGAAGCATCCGAAAGACAATGTTTAATAACCGAAACACAGAAAACAGTAGTTTCCCATTTTATTTCATTACTACCAATAAACTTTAGAGCCTCATTTATAAGCAAAAATCCACAAACACTAAATGCATGCGAACAACTCTTAATAAACGAGTTCAATTCCATACAACTACATAGGTCACCCATGCATAGAACACCACAACAAAATACACAAAGACAACCCAATCCTCCACCACAAAAATTCCCCGGACAAGAATTTCCCTCACGTCCATTCAATCCCCAACATGCACGCCCTGCAGGACGGCAAGCATTCGCTAGACAAAATATAAAAAACGGCATAGAAACGCGACGACAATTTAAACCAACCCCCATGTCAGGTATAACAAAATCAACACTACCTATGTCCGCGCAAACTATAAAACGCAATTACGCTTTAGAAGCACAAGATAACGAAGACATTTATGACGACAACACTAATAACGAAGATGAACTTGACGGTCAAGACGAAACGTTTGAAAATCAATCTTTTTTAGAATACGACCCAGACCAGACAGAAGAAAGTACGTAATGTTATCAAACATAAAAACAATACCGATCATCACTTATCAAAATTTTAAAATTCTTATAGATTCAGGATCAGATATCAATTTAATAACAGAACAAACTGTAAAACAAAATAATATGAAAACTCTTGAAGAATTTTTAACTTTTAGAACCGCAACAAGTAAAGTAAAATGTAATAAGTATGTTGAAATTAAAATATTTAACAAAAAATATAAATTTTTTATTCTAAATTTTCACACGGAATGTAATTTATTATTCGGAACTGAAATACTTCGTGATACAAATACTGTTATAAATTTCTCAGAAGATATCATTCAAATGAGACAGATGAAATTTAATATCTGTAACTTAAGTAAAAAGAGTCAAGAATCTTACGTACAGATACGTGACGAACACTTACAAAAAAAAACAAAGAATAAACTATACAGCTTGCTAGAAAAATATGACTCACTTTTCCCAAAAGAAAACGAACCATTGACATCTACGAACAGAATACAACACAAAATTTATACTACTGACGATATCCCTGTGTACACTAAAAATTACCGATTACCACAAATTTACGAACAAGACATAGAAGAGCACGTACAAACCCTATTAAAAACCGGAGTTATACAAAAATCAAGAAGTCCCTACAATTCGCCTATCTGGATCGTGCCAAAGAAAGCGGACGCCTCCGGCAAAAAAAAAACTAGATTAGTAATCGATTTTCGTAAACTCAATCAGAAAACTAAGGAAGATAAATTCCCCATACCAAACATCGACACTCTCTTTGATAAAATAAATAATCCAAAATTTTTCACCACATTAGATTTACACTCGGGATTTCATCAAATACTTATAGATAAAAACGATAGAGAAAAAACAGCTTTCAGCACAGCTTCAGGACATTACGAATTCCTACGTATGCCCTTTGGCTTAATTAACGCCCCTGCTACGTTTCAAAGATGTATGAATGAAATATTGCAAGATTTAATTGGAAAAATATGTCTCGTGTACCTAGACGATATAATTATTTTCGGCAATACGGAACAAGAACACTTAAAAAATATTGAAACAGTTTTCGAATACCAAAAAAATGCAAATTTAAAAATACAACTAGACAAATCCGAGTTTTTTAAAACAGAAGTTGAGTATTTAGGCTTCGTAATTTCAAATGAAGGCCTTAAGCCAAACACAAAAAAAATTGAAGTCATACAAAATATTCAAATTCCAAAAACAGTTAAAGAAATAAAATCGCTTCTAGGCAAATTATCTTGGTACCGCAGATTTATTCCAGACTTTTCAAAATTAACTAAACCTTTTACAAATTGTCTACGCAAAGGCTCCGTCCTAGATATCCATAATAACGCATATAAAGAATGTTTTATTAAAATAAAAGAATTAATTACAAACCCGCCAATACTTGCATTCCCCGATTTCAACAAAAATTTTATATTGACTACGGATGCATCCGATTACGCAATGGGTGCCGTACTGTCTCAAATTCAAAATTCAGAAGAAAGACCACTTGCCTACGCCTCAAAAACTTTTAACACACACGAACAAAATTATTCCACGGTCGAGAAAGAACTAAAAGCAATAATATGGGCTATTCAGAATTTTAAAACATACCTTTACGGACGAAAATTTGTAATACGCACAGACCATAGACCATTAATCTGGCTCTTTAACATGAAAAACGCAAACCAAAAACTTATGCGTTGGAAAATCGAGCTCAGCGAATATAACTTCGAAATTGAATATATAGCGGGAAAAACAAATAAAATTGCGGACTTCTTAAGCAGGATTAGAAACACATTCAAAATTAATTATAAAACAGGCGACGTAACGACAACCCCTATCTTTGCACATTGCATTTCAAAAGATTACAAATTCGGCAAAGGTCTAGCAAAACAAATCGATAACCAATTCAACAGTAAAACCTTTTGCACTGATAAATTACCCAACAAAATTATAATTCAAAACGAACACAATAAACAAATCTTTCACCTTTTTTCAAAAGAATCATTCAAGGATGAATGTAATAAAAAATTATTAAAACTTTCATTAATACAATTACGCGACTATCTAATAAAAAACGATATATATGAAATTAATATCCCCTATCTATCATGTGGACTAGACAAATTACCAAAAGAAGAATTAATCAAAATTTTAAACTCAATATTTGAAAACACTTGCATACAAATTAACATCTATTCATTACCCCAAAATTTTGTACTAAGTGACGAATTAGAATCAAGAATCGAGCTAGAAAAAATCATAGAACAAGACGATGATTCAATAAAAGGTATAATTAGTATACAAGATGATATCGAAACTATACATTCTGACCAAGAACATCCAGTTAATGGTTTAAAAATCCTAGAAAATAGAATAAACATAGCCGATAACCAAATTATATTCTCTTTCAATAAAACACACGACGTAGAAATTAAACGACTATTTGGAAATAAAAAACAACGACTAATAGTCACTATTGAAGAAAATGACGCAGAAAATCAACTACGCGAATTTATAAAAAATTATATTATACCTAAGGTTAGATATTATTGCATATGCAACGACAAAATTTTTAATATCCTAAACAAACTCATTCAAAAAGATTTCGAAGTAAATAGTATAAATATTATAAAAGTAAATAAAGAAGTTGAAGACGTAGAACAATTAGACGAACAAAACGAAATAGTATATTTGTACCACATAGGGAAAACAAACCACCGCGGAATTATGGAAACATATAATAAATTAAAAGAAAAATATTACTGGCCTAAAATGATTAATACCATCACTTCACTCATAAATAACTGCCAAATATGTAAAGAATGTAAATACGACAGAAAACCAATCAAACTCACGGACAACCTTACTGAAACACCTGAACGACCCTTCGAAATTATAAATATTGATTTACTAACTCTTGACGGACAATACTACTTAACAATATACGACCAATTCTCGAAATATGCACAAGCATACCCAGTTAAAACTAAAGAAAGCAAAATTATAGTAAAAACACTGGAAACATTCATTAAAATAAAAATCCCCCCAAAAAAGATAATATGCGATCAAGGCTGTGAATTTAACAATGTATCCTTACGAACATTTTGTCATAATAATCAGATTGAATTACATATAACATCAGCTCAAAATCCAAAATCAAATGCTATAGAAAGATTCCATTCCACACTAATTGAACATTTGCGAATTAAAACAAGAACATGTAAATTAAAACCTTTAGAAGAATTAGTAAATGATTGCATCTTCGCGTACAATAACTCGGTCCAGTCTATCACAAACATGACCCCGAATGAAATACTATACGGAAAAGATTATACTAACCTAAGGCCAAGAGATAACACACAAAACAAATTACAAAACTACACAGGAAAACGACAAAAAGAATTAGAACAAGTAAAAATTAATATTAACAAAGAAAAACAAAAACGTTTTAGAAATCCTGTAGAAAATAAAAAAATCGAGAAATTGAAGGATCTCACGGAAGCTTATATAAAACAAAATCCCCGTTTAATAACAAAATTCAAAAAACCTTTATACATTAAAACAAAGATAAGAAACTATAATGATAAATTTAAAACAATAAACGCTAAAGATAAAATTAGAGAGCGAAAAGTAAAAATTGATAAAATAAAAATTTAACTGTTTCAGAATCCCTCATGGATTCGCAGAAATAAAGAACATTACAAGTAATCCCGGTTTCCTGTTACATACCATCGGTAAGTGTTATCTAAAAGAAAATGAACAGTTACATTATTTTTATAACGACATAAGTCCCATATATGATGAATACACAAAATTAAAATTGCTCATTAATAACGAAATTAAACAATTAACGAACGAAACATTCCTCATTGAAAACGGCAAAATTATAAACTATATGTTTAAAGAACTTGAACTTAACATTATTAAACTATTCGGCAAAAGAAATAGGAGAGGATTAATTAACGGATTCGGATCCATAATAAAATCTATAACTGGAAATTTAGACGCCGCTGATGAAGAACGATATAACACAATATTAGAACAACTTAGTAACAACGAAAAAGTATTACAAACACAAGCAAATGAAATCATACATCAACAACAAACACTAACAGATAAATTCAACAAAAACCTACAAACTATAAATCTAAACGAGGACAAATTACGAGAATCAATTAATGAAATCATGGTAATAATAAAAAAAGAAAAAGGTTGGAAAACATTCATACACACAGAAGTGCAAACTAATAAAATATTAATTTACATCCAGCGACTTAAAAATACGGTAGATAACATTATAAAATCACTAGAGTTTTGTTCATTAAATCAATTAGATATCACAATTATAGATCCTAATAACCTTCAAAACATTACACAAAATCCGAATATCCTACAAATGCTTGAGACAGTATATGTCACATGTACACTACAAAACAACAAAATTCATATTCTTCTAGCCGTCCCAAACTACACAAAAGACTTACACAAAATACAACAGTTCACACCTACACCATATTATGACTCTTCATACAGACAAATATTAGAGGAAAACAATATGTTTATTACACATAATAATAAGTATGTATCTGTTGTTAAGTTTATAAATAATAAGTATTGTATTTCAAACTATAACCCTATAAATAATTGTATTAGTAATATATTAAACAAACAAGTATATGATGATTGTTTAAGCCAAGAAATTACAACAAAGAACTATATTTCTCAAATACCGTTCACAAATAAAGTAATTATTTTCTCACCGAACTTACAAAATCTAGAATTTAATTGCGGAAACAATTATAAATATAAACAATTACAAGGCATCTTCATTAACGACCAAGATACGTGTACTATTAAGAATTGGCAATTTCAGAAATATGAACCTTTATACCAAGAATACATTTTTGACAATATAAATAACATAGAAATAAACGAAGTACCCGAAATCACTAAATTAAGTGAAGTAAAATTAAATATCACACATTTAAATCAAATTGAGTCCATCGAAGGAATCAACAATCACCATATACCAATATTTTATGCTATTCTAGTTATCATAGTTATTATTATTACTCTAATGTTATGTAAAAGCAAAATATATACTCTTATTGTAAAATATAGACAAAAAAGAATTGTGAATCAAAATAATAAGGATTTAGAATTAAACCCTCTGAAATAACGTTGTTTCTTGATGGGGAGGAATTATGAATCTTGAAAACGCTGCAGTTTCAATATTCGACACCATAAACAACGTCATTTCATTTTCTTAGTATATGAGATAAGAAATGCATAAATAGTAGTAAGACAGAATGTACACGGGCTTTTTGTATCAACTCTTCAAACTGTAATTAACTTGTCACAATAAAATTTGAAGTTAGAAATTAAAATTTAGTTTTTTTTATAAAACTTCGAAAACAAAAACAAAATTTATATATATATATATATATATATATACATCCATGCATCCATACATATTTACAGACATCATCGTAAAAATAGTAAAATCGTATTCTAGGGACCCTAAAACGTGCTTATTCATTAAAAACTCATCACCGAATTTTTTGACCAAACACAATACCTTCCTTACCTAAACGTATGACGGAAGGTAAAAACGCACTGTAAACAAAATCTCTCCTTCGATGGCAACTCTCATTGCTAATTCATGAATGGATGACAGATGTAATTACAGATCTGACGTCACAGCAAAAGCATTCAAATTTAAAATTCAGTAATTTTAAAAAAATATATATATTTCAAAAACCATACAAATTTGGAAAGTGTTACAAGCGCTAAAATTCATCATTTTATTTAATCTTTCAGAAAAAAATTGAAATATGAGCACCGGACACCGGACCCATTATCTTCCTGTAACTTTCCACTGCTTCTGTAAATTTCCACTACTTCTTGCTACCTGCTTTTGTTCCGTCTTCAACCCTCTGCTGCAGCCTGCAACTGCATCACCTTGGCACGTATTTCTCAGTCTTACAAATTACTTCTTTTACGACCCCAATGACCTCAAGAATTTGCATGCTATTTCTCCAGTTATCTACCCAGTCTTTTGGTCTTTTTCCAGCTTCAATCGATACTTGTATGATCAACATTGTTTTCATTTATTATAAATAAAACACTGAATAAACCAATAGGGGATTCCATATGTAATTTCATCTGAACGTATAAGTAAAACTAAGACTGTCGGTAAAAATCCGGTGAAAAATTCCTATTAATAAGCGAGTTAGAATCCTCCGAGATTTGAAAATATAGATGTGACGTCACAAATATAAGTTTTTATATCAAACTATTTTCTTCGTGGACCTAAATGTTCTTGAAATATATGCTATTTCTAAATTATATTTATAAAAAATAAATTAATATTATTATACTGTACAAGTCTACATGATTTATAATTGGAAATGTATTTAAATTATTAAGTTTAATGCAAAATATTTATATTCAAATAAAAACTCCGCCCGTAACTGGGTATTCGTTATATATTTATAGGCCGTCTTTGAGTCGCCAATAAAAATAATATATATGGATTTCATGTGAGTGACGAGCTCCTATAATAAATATCCCCTTATTTCCGAAGTATTTCAATTATGTCGTTTTATTTCTTTATTAATATTTATTATTAAGCATATACTTTCAATATGTTTTCCTAATTTCTCTTAAATCAATTGCGCTGTAGTCCCCTATTACCACGTTTGCTTATTTGAATTACTGAATAAGAATAATTAGATTGGTGGCAGTGATTTTTTTATTGTATTCGTAATACATAACATTAGAAATAACCAATTTAAGATCTGTAATTGATTGACAAAATAATGTAGACTTGTTATACATCGTTGAAAAGTTTATAAAATAATATCCCATTTAAAAATAATTATGTTTGTGTTATATCTCGCGAATTACACCATGATAAAAACCAGATAAAATTTTTTTAAACATTTATCGTTATCTCTTATAAAAAGAGAGATACGAGGTATTTTTAAAAATAAACCAAAATCAAGGCCTGTAGCTCTAAAATAAAAGACGATCGAAAATTCCTGTGGTGCCTATTAAAATTGTCTTAAAAGTTGGCCCGCAAAGACCTACATCAATTTTCTGTAGCGTGCATAATAAGAAAGTTTTTTTTTTATTAAGGAACTCGAATTTGTTCATACACGCCAATATATACGAACTATATTGACAGTTCCAAATTATTTTCTGAGCAGAGTTATGACATAAATGACCAGATTCTAGAGCTGTATGACAAAAAGAAACTATTCCAATTACGTATGTCGTTAAGAATCATATACTTTTTATTGCACAATGACATTCTTTCGTGAAGAATATTAAGAATTCCTATATTTTTCATTCTTCTTGCTTATATATGGATATGAATTTGAATAAGTAATTTTATTTAATTTGTAAGGTGTAATGTAAAATAAATAAAAAACAAAGCCTACTGCATCTAATAAAAATGTAATATTTTAAGCATTCGTCGCTTTGGTTTTTAATGATATACTGTTGAGAAGCAAATTTCGTGTGGGTACTTTTTAAATATGAATAAATATACATACAACTATAGGATGTTCTATTTGAAAATTAAAAGTTGCTATCATTACGCGTTAACCGAAAGTAATAATATTTTGCTATCTCCAAAATTATAGAGATTAGTATACGCAGTGTGAGACTAAAGTATGAAATGTTCGAAAAAAAAGCGAAGTCAACCGTTTAAAAAAACAGTGAAACACGTTGATTTAATTTTTAAAAATACACAGTAATATGTCCGATTCACATTTTGACTTAGTTATGACGTCATCTCAAAAAAATTTAAATGACAATATAGATTTTTAGTAGTGAAATTCGATAATAATTTTCCCTTTATGACCATGCAAATCGGGCTGAACATTTAATAATAATGAATAATCAAGATTGATAATTTTTTAAATCTTTAAACATTAATGTTGATATTATGGTACTTACAACTTATAAAACAAGATAAACGAAAAAATTTAATATTTATACGATATTTGGTTATTCATTATTATTAAATGTTCAGCTCATTTTTCTAAGATTTTTTGTTATGCAACCTTATGATTTATTTGCATGATCATAAAGGGAAGAAAAATTACTATTGGATTCCTCTACTAAAAATCTATATCATCATATAATGTTTTTATGATGACGTCATAACTAAAAAACAAATGAAAGTCAGAAGGTAAATGGCACCTAATAATGTGTATTTTTAAAAACAAAAATCAATGTGTTTCAGCATTTAAAAAAAACGGATGTGTTCGGTTTTTTTTCTATTCCATACTTACGACGGCTTGGAATGGTCAAGACGTACAATTTTGTTTACTGTAATCCCGGCTTTTAAATTCAGGATCCTGACTTTTAAACTAGGGATCCCGACTTTTAAACTCAAGTTTTTCAAGTCGGATAATTGCTTACTTCCTTACTTCCTTCCTTCAGTACTAGGGGAGATATTGTTTTGGATATAAATTTCGGGTTGTGTGGTTTTACTAAATAAGCAGGAATTTTTACTATTACTCGTATTGTTATATCTGAATGTCCCTGTCCGTATGTGTGGCCACTATTTTCGTCCACAAAATTCCAGTCCCATAACTTTGATCATTATAATTTTTTGAATCAAAGATCTATTAGTTTAGGTAAAAAAGCAGATTTCTGGGTATTATTTTTGAACCAGAAGTGGCACTATAATTTGAAGTCCATAACAGTATCTAATAAAAAAAAATAAATATAGTCCAAACATTTCAACTATGGTAAAATAGTAAAGTTAGTCATTATTTGTCGAAAGCGAGGGTTGAATCCTGAGGGCGCAGCCCGACTGATGCAATCGCTTGACACAAATGATATTTTCCATACATACATACATAAAAATCACGCCTATTCCACTTAGTGTGTTAGCATAAACCCAAAAAAAGATAAGGAGAAAAAATAATGAAAAAGTAAGAACAACTGCACGAAAACCCCAGTTTAAAAGTCGAATCCCGAGATTAAAAGTCTGGATCCCGAGTTATATGTCGGGATCCTGAATCCCACTCTGTATTATAATTTATGTTTTGTTGTTGAGATCGCTAAAAACGAGATATTTGCTGGTTCATTTATGGACAACCTGTATATTCAAATATAATTCTATGACTTAAACGAAACACATTTTCCATTATAGTATATAATTTAGACGAAGAATTTAATTAATTCTCTCCCGCATTTATTTTTTGTGTCTACAAGACTACGTGACAACGAACAACAGAAATTTGCCACAAAAACATTCTTAAGTTCCTGTCCTTTTCTTTTCCTTGCTATAAATCAGTTTGTTTTGTGCCCTTAAACTTTGAAGGTCACCCTGATCCACCTGTAGCCCTCCCTAAATCGACCGCCGAATCACACCACTTTCATTCACGCCTACCCCAACAAACCGGTATTTCAAAGCGCATGCGTCGAGTAAACTACGCCGGTAGAAATCTGAATAGCTTTCCTATACACTCATACACATAAAGCACCGCGTATTTAAATATCAATATCTACATAAATACCGTATTTAACGAACAAATATTGGCCAGCACATTACCTCCCGCCATTTCAATTTTATTTTATGTAAACTGTCATTTAGTAATGCCTCTATTCCATTTTAATCCAATTTATTTTTAATATTTTCTCCCCAAAACTGCTTTAACATAAATTTATTTATTTTCTCATTGTTTATTTAATTATGATAAATTTCATACACAGTAAAACAGTTTAAAGATGTCCGATCAAGGTCATCTACGAATTGTATGAATCAAGATTTTCGCTCCGTCCATTCTGCCAAATTCAATAGTGTCGTTACATACATTCAAATTTGAAAACTAAGTCAAGTGGTCA
The DNA here is from genome assembly GCA_963082715.1 of Harpalus rubripes. Classification (NCBI taxonomy): domain Eukaryota; kingdom Metazoa; phylum Arthropoda; class Insecta; order Coleoptera; family Carabidae; genus Harpalus; species Harpalus rubripes. The sequence goes on from OY720448.1 coordinate 18,056,102, forward strand.
GTTTATTAGCAAATGTAAAACTAAATATGTGAAAAATAAGCTGTTGACAGTGTCAGTGACACTGACAGAATATAACGTTATTCGTACAGCTATGAATCAAGGTAACTTATCTGAATTATTAAATAAACTTACGTTACAGCGAAAGTATTGTCAATAACGAGCATCATTTTAAAATGGAATGTCCTAACTTAGTCGAAATAATACGAGTATGAATTTTTGAAAGACATGCGTGTTATATCCATCCTGATCGCACACGCTTGTTGTCTTTGCAAATGAGATTGATAAATGTATGCCAATTTGTTAATTCGTTCATGACACTGCAGACCTTGATAGGACATCTTTAAAAAAAAATACTGTATATTTGAACATGACAAATATGTAATTAAAGAGTTGTGTTTATCTTAAAAAAAGCATACGCTGCAATATGTTTAAAAATTACATTATGTTGTAAATGTGGAAAATTTGTCGACTTTGGTACATACACTCGTAAGGTGTTAACAATAATTACTCGAAATCTCAGTCAAACAGCATTATTTATTCACCAACGTTTCAGTACACAGTTGCACCTTTCTTCAGGTTAGTACAGTGTAAAGTGTTAGGAGAAGCACAGCAGTATCATGGTGAGCGTATGCAGTTTGTGTCGAGTAGGTACTCCGGAAGTTACTGGTAAACTGGGATAGCTGTGGATGTGAATACTCGATAGTGTTGACCAGCTATAGTATACGAGGACAGTAACTGCGAGTCGGAAAGTTACTGGTATCATGGTGAGCGTATGCAGTTTGTGTCGAGTAGGTACTCCGGAAGTTACTGATAACCTGGGTTAGCTGTGGATGTGAATACTCAGTAGTGTTGACCAGCTATAGTATATATAGCTATATATACGAGGACTGTAACTGCGAGTCGGAAAGTTACTGGTATACCGGAAAGAGAATACTCGGTACTGTTGAAGAGTATTTGGAAGCTAGGTATACGAGGACAGTAACGGCAAGTGAAAGTGGATACTCGGCAGTGGCATACGGACAGTCGGTGATACTGAGGCTGTGGAAGTTAGACAGAGAGTTACATAAATAGGCAGATAGTGAAGTGAAAAGTGTCACTTCTGTCCGAGCAGTTGAATATACAGGCGCTGTTGAATCAGTTGAGCATATAGACGCTGTGGAGGTCGGTATGCGGACAGTTGAACGTGATATAAATATATAGTGACAAATAGTTGAAATAAATAATTACCTAGTAAGATCGTATAAATAAATAGTCGTGTTAATTGTTAAATAAATAAATAGTGTTAGTGTTGTCTAGTTAATTATAGTTTTAGTCTTAATTAGTTTTTAATAATTGTTTAATATTAGTAATAGTCATTTTCAGTATAGTTTAATAAATACTTATATGAATTAATAATAATTGTCTAATATTTACACTTCACCCAAATAAATAAAAACGTTACAATATGAATAAGTACATTGTGTAATTTTATATTTTAAAATGCCTAGGAAAAGTATCAAGGCGAATTTAAAGGATTTTCAATAATCTTCATATAATATGAGTATATAATAATTTTTGTTTTATGATAATAGGTATAAAGCACGAAAAAAATAAATTTATACATATTTTTCCAAGAAAAAATTCCACTTCCAACAAAATTATTTCCTTTATGAAAAGAAATAAAGCAGCAATATTGGCTTTTTGTATTGAATGGGCTACTTGCGTGTCATTTTTTAATTAATATTTTTGAAGAGACGATAAAAACTTGCTACCTATATTTTTTCTTTTGGCAAAATTTTCATTTATTGGCCCGAAAAAAATTAATGAAATATTAATATTTAAATTACGCCGAACCAATGAATGGCCGTGAAGCAATAACATCGGTACATCCAAATAGCAACGGCATGTGCGGGTAATTTAAACATGACAGATCATCTGTTTGACGTTTGAATAATAGTTTGGAGGTTAATATTTTCGTTTATCATTTTAATCTTGTACGAGTATAAGCTAAGTTAAAATCCTTCAAAATCCTGCTTAACAAATCGAAATACGTCATAAAAGTAACAGAAACCACGCAAATTGTAAATAATAAAGAAGAGAGACAGTGACAGAAAAATGAACTAATGTCAAAATCAAATTAAAACACACTCGCTCGCCATCTACAGGTTAGATTCTTAAATATGTATCCCTTGCTAGAGTTTAAAATAATGACGTCAAAGAAAAACTTCTTTCTTAATTTATTGAAAAACAAATATTTTTTTTAAAATAAAATTTATATTTTTATATACCTTTTGAACTTTACTTTAGGTATTTAGTGATAGATATCAAATTTTCAGTATCACGCAAGTAGCCAATTGCTCATAATTTTATATACAGAAATTATCTAGCAGTCTATCCAAATATAAAAACGACGAATTATTTATGAGTTGTCAATCTTCTCAAGTTGTTTAGGAGTAAGCTAACGTTCTTTAACCGTTTTATTACAATAATGGCAGTAAAATACTTAGGCCGACGAAAAGGGATATGTTACTAGTATTAAAATATGGTAAGGAAATTTTTGACAACCGATAAACAATTGTCACTGTCAATAAAAATTCGTTGTTGGACATTTAGATAGACTGCTAGATAAAATTTATTTTAAAAATTACACGGTGCAGTCACAAACATTTTATTTTCTTCTGTCTAAATCGTTACAAATATCACAACTTACGCAGAATGTTTACTATTGAATTTATCTTTCTAAAAACAATAATCTTACATTATTGAGGAGGCCATTAAAAAGTTATGGTCTAATCATGGTCGTAACACCATGTTTCATACACCAGTGGTTACTAACAGTAACAAATACCATCTTAAAAGATGAATTATATCCATATGGATTATCATATCAAATTTCATTCAATGGGCTGCTTGCGGGCCATTTTTTTTTAATATTTTTGAAGAGACGATAAAAACTCGCTACCCATATTTTTTCTTTTGACAAAATTTTCATTAATTGGCCAGAAAAAAATAATGAAATTTTAATATTTAAATTACCGCCGTGTAAGACGTAGAATTACGCCGAACAAATGAATGGCCGTAAAGCAATAACATCGGTAGGTCCAATAGCAACGGCATTTGCGGGTAATTTAACATGACAGATCATCTGTTGGACGTTTGAATAATAGTTTGGAGGTTAATATTTTCGTTTGTCATTTTAATCTTGTACGAGTATAAGCTAAGTTAAAATCCTTGAAAATCCTGGTTAATAAATCAAAATACGTAATAAAAGCAACAGAAACAACGCATATTGTAAATAATAAAGAAGAGAGACAGTTACAGAAAAATGAACTGTCAAAACCAAATTAAAACTCACACTCCCTCGCCATCTACAGGTTACATTCTTATTCTTAAATATGTATCCCTTTCTCCAGTTCAAAATAATGACTTCAAAGAAAATCTTCTTTCTTAATTTATTGAAAAAACATATTTTTTTAAAATAAAATTTATATTTTTACATAAGTTTTCAACTTTACTTTAGATATTTAGTGAATAGTGATAGATATCAGATTTTCAAAACCATGCAAATAGCCTATTCGAACAAGCAAAAAAAAAATTAGAAGGATTTTGAAGCAAAATATTGACTAAACGGTGCACTTTCCTTTTTCCGTTTAGCAAAATCGTCTTATTTTGGGCTCAGGAATCTGTGGTTTAGCCATGTTCCCCTATTTCCAAGTCATCCTGTATAATGTACATATACAGGTTATCTAGGATAACTTGTCAAACATGTGAAGCGGAAGAGTTATCAGAGATACGAAGTCGGTTAAATTAAACAACGATTGCTCCATTATTCGACCTTTTTAATGGTGTTTTGTTATTTTTGAAAAAATGCATAGATCACTAGATTTAGCGAAAATACATAAACATAGTTATAAACATATTGGCTGGTATCATGAACAAGTGGTTAAGGATGATTAGCTAGTAGATGACTAGCACTGTTTTATCTCTGTCAATCATTATTGATAAAGTGCTAGTAAACTTATTTGGCAGACTGTGGAGACCGATAAATAATAGTAATTAATAATAATAATTAATTAGGTAATAGTTAGGTAATTAATACATATGTAATAGTAGAAGTGTTTATAAGGGAGAGATTATAAGAAGAGGGGATTAGTTTTTGTAGTAAAGACTAGCAGGATATGTATTGTTAATAAATAGTTAGTACAAAGTGTCAAGTGTTATTCTTAGTGAATCCCGGTTAGCACACAGACAAAAGAAAAATATCGCATCATATAATTGACGTGTGTATAATTTTGTCAATTTACGCTGTAATATGCGATATTTTATTTTATCTGGCAGTTAATTGAACTGATACTTATCACACTCATCCAGTGGTTAAAAACCGGGCCTAAAGCGATCGTTGTAGTGAAGAAAAAAATCTCGTTAGATAGCGCAACAGTCGGCTAACTTCGTCATAACCTTGAAGAAGAAGAAGAGAGCACATCATCAGAAAATTCTTCAAATATAGAAATACATAATTTCTAAAAATATATTTCTCTATTATTCCAAAATGTTTTCTAAATCGAAAATAAAAATAGAAAAAAATGGTTAATGACCGCTTTAGAAAACATTCTAATTCTAAATTTTAGGAATGTTTTGTAGACAAGAACAACAACAACATTTTCATTATAAACTGCAGTTAATTCACAACATTGTGTAACACAAACACATTCAACGGGTCAATAAACGTAATTATGTATGTAAGTAGAACAATTACACTATTATATGATCAAATATTTGTAACAGCTATTGTTTATCGCAGCCCACTACATTGCGGGTTGTTTTGGCTGTCCCTATTTTGCCAGGGTTGCTTTTCCATGGTCCTAAACTCGTTATCGTGCCCTGCGTCACGTAGGCAGTGCGGCCTCGCAAACAATCGAGCATCGTCCTTCCTGCAGCAACATGGCTGCGGTGTCAACGGACGAGGAAGGTTCGCGTTCGACTGTTGTTGCCGGCCGATCGAGATTTGTTTTACAAAATACTATTCATCCGTGAGGTGATGACTGAAGGTAACGTTTAGTCGTGTGGATAACGGTCCACACACCACACACAAGTAAAATTAGAATGAGGAAATTGTACAGTTGAGTCGATTAGCCCTGTGAAATGGAAAGTGCCGACTAGAGGAAATTTTGTTCATTGTTTGTAAGGTCTTCGTAAATCTATTATCCCTCTGCTACCCTAGGGAAAGCCTGTTTTACATTATACTATTTCTGGTGTTTAAGTGCCACCTCTCAGCCTCTCAATGTTGTCATGCAGTGAACCAAAGGAGTCACTTTTATGCTATTTCGAAATTGGAAATAATTTTCACGGTTGACGTCCGTTGGAATCGAATCCCGGCCGCTCAAATCACAAGAGGAAAAAAATTAGTATTTTTTAAAGTAAAATTCAAATATGAGTTCCATTTAAAAAAATAAAACTTTTTGCTATGTCTCGGAAATTTACCGGTAAAAAAATTATTTAGATAGACAATGAAAATATTGACATTTTTCTCGATTACTAATAGTTTAGAATTAATTTCAAAATGAAAAAATCTGATGTGGCCAGCACATTACCTTCCGTCATTTCTATGTATTTTGTACAAATTTCATACGGAAAGTTCCTTGCTAAATTAAATATTCTATTTCTTGTACATTACCTTCCGGCAGTTGCATGTATTTTATGCAAATTTTATACAGAAAATTATTATTTTGTGACGTTTTCTATACAATGTATCTGCAGAAATAAAAGATTTATTATTATTATTTCTTGTACATTACCTTAAAGCAGTTGTATATATTTTTACAAATTCCATACAGAAAGCAAAAGATCCTATACCTATTTCCAGTAAAATTACAAGACAAACACACTATGTCAATTTCACTTGACACTGACATCTTTCAATCAAAATTTTCTTAATATAGTAGCTGTTTCCACAGCTATGGCTACTTTATGAAATTTAATTTCTTTATAATTTTTTCACTCTATATCCATTTAATATTAGGTATAAAATTCAATCAAATCGTATAGAAAATATAATATTCTTTAATATTTATAATAACATTAAATGTGAAAAAATGATATTTAACATAGTTTTTTCAAGAAAAACTGTTAAAATCTTCAAATGAGGATACTTCCGGTTGTCCAATTCTAACCAAAATCTAATCAGCTCTTCGCATGGATGTAACGAAGAGAAATACGAAAGAATTATAAGTTTTAGAACACACACACACACACACACACACACACACACACACACACACACACACACACACACACACACACACACACACACACACACACACACACACACACACACACACACACACACACACACACACACACACACACACACACACACACACACACACACACACACACACACACACACACACACACACACACACACACACACACACACACACACACACACACACACACACACACACACACACACACACACACACACACACACACACACACACACACACACACACACACACACACACACACACACACACACACACACACACACACACACACACACACACACACACACACACACACACACACACACACACACACACACACACACACACACACACACACACACACACACACACACACACACACACACACACACACACACACACACACACACACACACACACACACACACACACACACACACACACACACACACACACACACACACACACACACACACACACACACACACACACACACACACACACACACACACACACACACACACACACACACACACACACACACACACACACACACACACACACACACACACACACACACACACACACACACACACACACACACACACACACACACACACACACACACACACACACACACACACACACACACACACACACACACACACACACACACACACACACACACACACACACACACACACACACACACACACACACACACACACACACACACACACACACACACACACACACACACACACACACACACACACACACACACACACACACACACACACACACACACACACACACACACACACACACACACACACACACACACACACACACACACACACACACACACACACACACACACACACACACACACACACACACACACACACACACACACACACACACACACACACACACACACACACACACACACACACACACACACACACACACACACACGCACGCACACACGCACGCACGCACGCACGCACGCACGCACGCACGCACGCACGCACGCACGCACGCACGCACGCACGCACGCACGCACGCACGCACGCACGCACGCACGCACGCACGCACGCACGCACGCACGCACGCACGCACGCACGCACGCACGCACGCACGCACGCACGCACGCACGCACGCACGCACGCACGCACGCACGCACGCACGCACGCACGCACGCACGCACGCACGCACGCACGCACGCACGCACGCACGCACGCACGCACGCACGCACGCACGCACGCACGCACGCACGCACGCACGCACGCACGCACGCACGCACGCACGCACGCACGCACGCACGCACGCACGCACGCACGCACGCACGCACGCACGCACGCACGCACGCACGCACGCACGCACGCACGCACGCACGCACGCACGCACGCACGCACGCACGCACGCACGCACGCACGCACGCACGCACGCACGCACGCACGCACGCACGCACGCACGCACGCACGCACGCACGCACGCACGCACGCACGCACGCACGCACGCACGCACGCACGCACGCACGCACGCACGCACGCACGCACGCACGCACACACGCACGCACGCACGCACGCACGCACGCACGCACGCACACACGCACACACGCACACACGCACACACGCACACACGCACACACGCACACACGCACCGAATTTTTTGACCAAAGACAATACCTTCCTTACCTAAAGGTGACGGAAGGTAAAAATCGACCAAATTCAGTTTTTCGTCCTTATCTAGTGCTCTATGAGAATTTTTGAAAAAATAAAAGCACATATGAGATGAACCCCTATAGGTGCACAAAAAGTTCCATTTAACCATGTTGTATCCCTTATAGTTCTCGAGGTCCCAATGGTGGCAGCTCTAAATGGGACACTGTATAAGTCATAAAATATACATATACATAAAATATACAAACTGAACAAAAGTTTGTAATAATATTGTTATTAGTAATTTAATGTTTTGGAGAAGGGATATACAGGCTGGTGACTTAGACGACACAGCATAGGGGTTTCAATGGTAAAATCATAATGTACAGTTATTTGCTCCCTTAATTATTTTAGAGCAAATTTGTACTTCGGTGTTTACTACAGAAAAAAAATACTGCGTCCGAATATGCTATTGTTTATAATTTTTCAATTACCGGAACCGTAAAAATAATCGAAAACAATAATATTTTTACAAAAATCATTGATGCCATGGAACAAAAATTTAAACAAAAGTGCAAACATCTGTCATAGATTCTTGACGTTAAACTTATTTTCCAAACGAGGAAAATGAAAACACCTTTATTTTAGTTGATGACAACAATGTAATAGTTGATTATAACAACTATGAATATGATCCTAAACTTATTTAAATTAAAAGACATAAAATGTTCAAACAAACCTCCATTTACCATTAAACAGTACCCCAATCTGTTGTAAAATTCTTGTCTGACATTTCCTAATTGTTTATGTGATATTTGTTTAAATTTTTATTCCATATGGCACCAATGATTTTTGCAAAAATGTTATAATTGTTTTCGACTATTTTCACGGTTTCGGAAATTGAAAAATTATAAACAATATCATATTCGGATGCAGTATTTTTTTCTGTAGCAAAAACTTTAATACAATTTTGTTCTAAAATAATTAGGGGAGCAAATAACTGCACATTGAGATATCATTGAAACTCCTATGCTGCGTCGTCCAAGTTACCACCCTGTATAATGTAAGCATATTAGAATCGTGGAAGAAGACAGATAGATTGCGGGAAGGAAAGAGAGTAAGAGACAGTTATAGATCAATCGATCAGCGTCGCGATTATGTTGTGGTATGAAAACAACTGCCTAATGGCTGACTGTAACTATCTCGTTCTCTCCCAGTCTACCCGTCTTCTTCCACTATTCTAACATGCTGATGTCACATATACCTTCCCCAAATTTTTAATAATTATTTTCTCGTAAAGTACGAATAATTATCGATTACATATTATCCATTAACATTATCATGAAAAATATTTGAGATAATCATATACGTTTCCAGAACATTATCAAATAAATGTCAATGTCCAATTTTGATGGCTGTTTTTTCTAGTCATTTAGATAAATAAATTTAAAATTATTTCACTATTCTAGAGAAGTCAAGATACATTAAATTAAAATTATAATAGCGGAAACTGGAAGGTAGGTATTGTGTTAGTCACGTAATATCATATTTTTGCTCTGGTACATTAGGTCTCATGTTTAGATCCCGAGGTACCTTTGTTCCAATCTATCTGTCGGCTTTTGTATAAACCACAAAAGAGTTAAAATATCTAAAAAATTGATTTAACCATCAAACTCAGATACACGTAGACGTAGGGTATTAGAAGCCATCACTCTAAATTAAATGGACAGTTGTACCCTTGACAATGAAAATAATTTTAAAAATCTCATGTGGCCCGCACATTACTTTCCGTCTGATCGTGGTCAGATCTATACTCCGTTTTAACTATGGAATGGTGTGAAGATAGGTGCAGTTTGAACTTGTTTTCTGATTGGATAATACCTCGACATTATCCAATCAAACAGCAAGATCAAACTGCTACTATTTTCATACCACTTTATAGTTAAAACGGATAGAGTATATGTATATTAGCTGTATTCTTTTTGACCCAATTGTATCTCAGCTCAGTACATAACTGAGTTAAGCTAAAGTGAGTTGTCATTTTGCAAAAAGAACAAGTTTTATTCCATTTTATCATTTCCTTCTTTACCGATATCATTTGCTGTAACAGCTGTCAAATTTATTGACATTTTCTGATCTATGATACTGTTTATAAACGAAAAATGGGTAATATTGAAAATATATTACTTGTATGTATATCTGTATACGTGAATATAAATTATATAACATTAACATGCAAACTAAGTGTTTCAAATCATTTTGAGTTTTGTAAACTGGTAGGGTAGCATCGGAAAGGGGGGAACAACTCAAATCAGTTGTGTCAGAAAGAACAACGATTTCCTGAGTTTATCTGAGATGAGCTAAGATTTTGTCCTAAAAGAATACAGCTATTGTAAAAATTCCACACAGAGATTTTCTTGTATAAAAGATTCCATATTTCCAGTACATTACCTTCAGTTCTATGTATTTTGTACAAATTCCATACAGAAAGTTTGTTGTAAGGAATTATATATTTCCAGTAAAATTATAACACTAACATGCTGTCAAATGCACTTGACACTGACATTTGTCAATCATAATTTTCTTAATATAGTAGGTGTTTCCTTTGTTATAGCACAGCTTGCTGCTTTATGAAATTTAATTTCTTTATAAATTTATTACCCTATATCCATTGAACATGAAGTATAAAATGTAATCAAATCTTATAGAGAATAAAATATTCTTTAATATTTGTAATACCATTAAATGTGAGAAAATGATATTTAACACCGTTTTTTTAAAGAAAATCTTTAAATTAGGGTACTTCCGGTCGACCAATTGTAACCAAAATCTAATCAGCTCTTCATATAGATGTAAAGAAAAGGATAATTATAATTATAAAATTATAATTTTTGGAAAGGTGGTATTGAAGTTATGCGATCCAAAAAAATCGTCACACACACACATACATACATATGTACATACATCCTTTCATACATACATACAGACATCGTCGTAAAAATAGTAAAATCGTATTCTAGGGACCCTAAAACGTGCTTATTCATTAAAAACTCATCATCGAATTTTTTGACCAATGACAATACCTTCCTTACCTAAAGGTGACAGAAGGTAAAAATTGTAGTTCATACAGTGGAGGCCAAAATTATTCCTAAAGTACATATTACCTTTTAACAAATTGTAAAGATTAACAAATTTTTTAAATGGAAAGTCCCCACTCTCCATTTATTTATAAAAAGTTATTTACGCCATAAATTTTACGATACAAGTGAGTGACCGACTGACCTTGACCTAGCAATATATATTATGTGATTTTACCCAGTTTTAATTTAAAAAGGCAAGCAGATTTAAAATCTACTAACAACTAATTTCGCTAAAAATGATGGATAGGAGGTATTGTCAAGTCACCGGCGATATTTTATTCACAAGCGAAAAGTTTAGTATAACAAAGTTCACGATCACTTCTTGGACTTTTTAATCCGTATACCACAAATTGAAAAACATAAAATAAAATACATAGTCATTATTATTACTTTTAAACTGTTTAGGTTCACTTACGCTTTGAGAGGTTTAGCAAATTAACCTGAAATATACTCTTTGTGTAAATTTACTTGGACAATATGACTATTAGAGAACAGTGTAATAGGGTAACAACTATCTAAGAGTACCTGGGAAAATCCAAATTAAAAATTCCTTTTAATAAGCGAGATATTAATTTTTAAAATTTGTTTTTGTTGTGTCACGTGATAGTGACGTACTAGCTGTACACTACCAGCGGTGTGCAATCAGTGGTTTATGGTTTTTCGAGAAGGTGTTCAGTAAGCATTGAAAAAGATGAGAAATAAAATACATTTAAATGTAATCTTACCTACTAATACTAAAAACCTTTAGAAATTTATAAGAAAAACCATTCTTAAGTAACCGATTACATATTGTTGCTTATGCTGCAAAAACATTTTGACATTTTTAAATTATATAGCTGGCGTTTGACAATTTACTTTTATTGCCATTATTATACTTTTATAAGAATGTGTGAGACAAGAGTTTCATAGTATGGTAGTAACGTTTTTGCTTCTTATGTCAAAGGTGGTAGGTTCGAATCTAGCAAACTTCCTTATCGTTTTTTTATTTTTTCTTCGTATTTATTTAACATAGGGCTCTATTCTGTAACTCGGTGGTTAATTTTTAACCACTGGTTAAATTTTTTATCCAATAGATATTGATTTGACAACTAAAACTCCCTTTTTATGTTATATGTCAACATACTTTCATTGGTTAAAAAATTTAACCATAGGTTAAATATTCACTACAGAGTTACAAAATAGGCCCCATAATCAGATAAAATTGGTAACATTAAATTTGATATTTATTTAAAATTACAACAAAATATAAAAAAATAAAGAGATTTGGTGGATTCGAACGAGTTCGAACCCTGAACTCTTTACATAGCAAGCACGAGCATTACCACCATGCCACGAAAGTTATAACATAAAGTTTCTTTTAGGAGGAATAAAAATAATTACAATAAATTTGCTATAAACTTTATATACTTTTTTAAATTATTCCTTATTAATTTTGAATAATTCATTATAAATATGATGCAATAAGTATCCATGGACATGTGTACAAAGTTTTTCAGTTTTAATGGAAAGTAAATATTCAAAATATTCTAATTTCCCAAGTTAAATTCACGTGTAACGGATTTCGAATGCCACTCGTATGTCGATTAGATACACAAATATGTATTTGTACATAGTATTTACCAAATTTTTAATATTACACAAATTGTTGACATGTAGTTCATTATTTTGTTACCAGATGTCATACCGCTTTGCAATACAAGCTAAAACAGTTGTACACGAACATTCCCGAACGATCCGAAGTAGACCCGAGCGTTTGCATACTTAAGATGAGGCCTGTTATCACATTCGAACATGGAGTAGGGTTTTTTGGTTTTTCCCTCTGGTTTAACAATCAACTTTAATATTTTTAATAACTTTTTACCTTCCGTCACCTTTAGGTAAGGAAGGTATTGTCTTTGGTCAAAAAATTTGCTGGTGAGTTTTTGATGAATAAGCACGTTTTAGGGTCCATGGAATACGATTAAACTATTTTTACGATGATGTCTGTATGTGTGTGTGTGTGTGTGTGTGTGTGTGTGTGTGTGTGTGTGTGTGTGTGTGTTTGTGTGTGTGAGAGAGAGAGTGTGTGCGCGAGCGTGCGTGTGTGTATGTGTGTGTGTGTGTGTGTGTGACAAAATTTTCTAATGCGATAACTATAATACTACAATTCCAAAAATTATAATTCTTCGTTGCATTCATTTGAAGATTTTAACAGTTTTTCTTGAAAAAACGATGTTAAATATCATTTTTTCACATTTAATGTTATTATAAATATTGAAGAATATTTTATTCTCTATACGATTTGAATGCATTTTATACTTCATATTAAATGGATATAGAGTTAAAAAATTATAAAGAAATTAAATATCATGTATTAGCCAGCTATGCTATAACAGCTGCTATATTAATAGTATGTTCCGTAACGCAACCGGTTCGATCAGGTTTACGGTTTTGTGTTCTGTAAGTCCTGAAATTATTTACCGGTTTCTATTTGAAACGCGGTTCCTGAAAAACTTGGTAAAAAGTCGGACCACGGCAACCACGAAATAATCCTGGTTTCTCTGGTATTTTTACCCCCACTACCGCTATTGTAAAACATCATGATAACAAAATCAAACGATATACGTCAATGTCAAATTTCTAAATCGCTTTAGTGGTGTTATTATAGATGTAAGTATGGAAACATGATTTATATTTGATATATTGTTGGTTGTGTTATTTTTATTGGCATTAAATTGTATAGAATGTTTAATTTCGTTGCCATATTCAACGTTGTCATTCATTTGGTTAATTATAATTTTTGTTAGGTTGTGTCAATTTTAAATGTCATATGATTCAATGTCAATCTGTCCCGAAATAGATGAAAATATTCAGGAACCATGGTGTACCCGGAATCAAGATACTGTTTTTTTTTTTTTTTTTGTAGACTTACCGAACATAGTATAAGAAAATTCTGATTGAAGATTGAAAGGTGTCAGTGTCAAGTGCAGTTGATAGTATGTTTGTGTTATAATTTTACTGGAAATATAGGATCTTTTGCTAGAAACTTTATGTATGGAATTTGTATAAAATACATACAACTGCCGTAAGGTAATGTACAAGAAATAGAATTTTTTTCAATGAACTTTCTGTATGACATTTATACAAAATACGTAGAACTGACGGAAGGTAATGTGCTGGCTACATCAGATTTTTAATATTCGTAATTATGAGAGAATACCTTCACATAGCATTTTCTGATCTACCTACACTGCTACATTACAGTAGAACTGACTAAAATAAATATGTATTGTATTCGATAAAAAAATAGCATAAGGCTTCATAGTACGAAATATATTTTTTCCTAGACATAAAGAGTACCTTGAGGATTATTTATTATTTAGATAATAAATTTGTGTTTTGTTGCTATAATTAATATAATGAGATTAATACAGCATTTATGGTTATTTATTATATCGTCCCTAGAATATAATTATGATATGTTATTATTCCTGGTTGTTTCTTTAGCAAAAATATTTTTAGATCCTTGAGCACTCGCCGTAATTCAGCTCCTACTTCCTTGGATATTGCATTGGTCGCATGATTGTTTTTTGTCAGTCCAGTATCAGTGATGTCATTGGCCTACTTTCTTACTTAATAAGTAAATAATTTCATACTTTTATCATAATCAAGTTGCGCCATCGTAAAGGATTATTAATATCTTAAATATATATTTACCGTGAAGGGTATTAACTAGATATCACCTCTTAAACAATTATAAATTTCCTTCAGTTAGATTAGAACTTAGGACATCTAAATCATAATCTGTTATTAAATTGAGAAATACAAATATTTTTGCAGGGTTGGAAATTAATCAGTCTAGCAGTTGACATTTTAATACTTTCCTTAGTTTTCTAGAGAAATGCGAAATATATATTTAACAACGCCTTAAAAGGTACTTGTTTACCAAAATCTCGATAATCATGTTTTAGAACGATCCCTGTAGCTCCCTTACCAAGTGTATGGGCGCCGCCGACTTGGGGGGCACCGGCGAAGAATAAAAACAACAAATTTTCATTATTGAAAATTTTCAAAAAAAAAACAAACTATTATTCACGAAAGTTGACTATTCAAGGTCATTTGTGAGCCGTCTGATATAATATTACTTGCAGATAACTTCATTGCATTTCGTTTGCATAGGCGTGCAACATGAAATATTTATGGACACATTTTAACTGAAAAAATAAGAATATTTCATTTGAAAATTATGTTACTTTCTAAATAATGCCTTTCTGAAAGATTTATGTTTTTCACTTATATTTTTGAAAAATACAAAAACATAGACAACTTATAAACCAAAAAATAATAAACGTCAACGCCACTGGGTAAATATTAGCACAGAGGGCAGTGCAGTAGATAATAAGGTATCTGTAATTCTACGACGTATGTCATTATTATTTACAGTGTGTTAGAAAGTAATGCCACTATTTACGTATATCTGTCACACCACATAAATTAAATAGACATACGTCAAATAATCTTTCTCTTTCTAATATAAAATGTTGCTAAGCTACTGCTATAAAATGATGTGTATTCTTTCTTCGAACAAATGACCTTGAATAGTCATCTTTCGTGAATAATAGTTTATACAGAAAATATTGTCATTTAATCTTTTCTGACTAGTAGATTTGAATCGAATATGTGATTTGGCCTTTGTTTTAGGAAGGTGTTGAAATCGAGAGCCGATATTTTGTTGTAAATAGACAAATAGACTGATGCTGAAAATATTCTGTTATTTGACAAGTATGCCGTAAAATCTTATTGGTTTTCGATAATAAAGACAATATTACTTTCTC
Organism: Harpalus rubripes; assembly: GCA_963082715.1. Lineage (NCBI taxonomy): Eukaryota > Metazoa > Arthropoda > Insecta > Coleoptera > Carabidae > Harpalus > Harpalus rubripes. Next base: position 18,071,965 of record OY720448.1, read on the forward strand.
AATACGTATACGCAGTGCAACATTTCATCTTTTTTTTGTTTATTTGTGCTAAGTATATATTGCTTTTTACCTCCCTCTACCCTTGGTAAGGGAGGTATAGGGATCGTGCCAAAAATCGCTATCGAGATCTTGGTAAATTACCCAGTTTTAAGGTCCCTAGAATCCAATTTTAACATTTTCACGATGATGTCTGTGTGTATGTATGTGTGTGTGTGTGTATGTGCGTGTGTATTTGTGTGTGTATGTGTGGATCCTCCACTCTAAGTCAAATACTATCATTAAGAAAATTTTGAAACCTTGTATTTCTACCTTATTCTAATATGAGAAGAAGCCATTAGATTTTGGTGTAAATCAGATAACCGGAAATGGCACTTTACTTGAAGCTCAAAATAGATCTTCGAAAAATACCTTCAAATGTTATTTATTCGAGATTTGTGTTATTATAAAAATTAAAGATTATTAAATTTTTTCTATATATTTTGTGAATAAATTTATAAAATTATCTATAATTTAAATCCCAGAGTCTACGCTTTAAACAAACACAACTCCTCGGTTACACAGTTTATATCACAAATGTATGTAACTGACAAATAAATGTCACTGTCAAAGAACTAATCATATCAAATTAATAATAGTAACTTTTAAAAAGAAAATAGTAAATAGAACCATAGTTATATGGAATGGATCTTAATACAGTTTCCAGCATAACTAAATATGTATGTATATTTAAATTAATAAAAATTAAATAGCGGAAGGTATTGTGTTGGCCACATCAGATTTTTATATTACATTGTACTATATTATATAAAAAATTTAATAGCATTTTAAAAGTTTTGTTGTGGGGGGGGGGTTGTCATAATATAGTTGCCTATGGGCGAAAAAAGTCATAATCCGGCCCTGAGTGTAGCGGGAGTAAAAAGTAAAGACATCAACATTCTTAAAATAAGAATCTCTACGGGAAAATTTTACTCGCATAATGTAACTCAGGCTTTACTCCAATTTTCTATACTTCCTTTAAATTTTGAACAATTTTACAAGTAGAAATTCTAAAAATAGCTCGCCTCAACTCAAGTCTTGTTTCTAATGCGTGGAGGTATAATAGAGCAAATTTTCGTCATCACAACTTCAGTCCGAACAAAGTTTCAGTGACCTGAATTGCGTCAATATTCGCACAATTAACACAAAAATTGCCAACGTTTCTCAGAAAAGACCTTATGTTGCCAACAAGGATCATTGCCATTTAAACATTAAAAAGTCAATTAACAAATAACTATTATTCTATTCTGGTTAATTAGTTAATAATGTTTGTTTATAATAATACAATTAACAACAAACAAAAGATACAAGGTTCACTGATTGTGAATATTTACAAAATTATTTAAAATATGAACAAAAAATAGCTATTGTCAATAAAATGATAAAAATTTGTAAAAATGTTATTATATCTTTTACCTATACTTAATTAATGTTTAATCAACTCTGAAATATATTTAGAGATTATTTACCAGACATTAAATTAAACATTTGAGTCAAATACTGACCAAGGATGTATAATTTATGTCGAAATTTGTAGTACACCTAATAGTATTTTATGTACCAAGGGCGTTACGATGATGATAATGCCAGGAGGGCGACTAGGATCTAACCCGAGGGCCTACGGCCCGAGGGATAGATGTCGTCCGATGGGCATTATCATCTAGTAACGCTCGTGGTGCATACAAGATTTTATGTCTCACTAAAATATGTGAAATAAGTTTTCATTTATAATAATTTTGATTACAATAATGCTTAAGCTTTCGCGTTGCTAAGAATGTTGTTTAATTGTTTTGTTTAACATCAACATTTATTTATTTTTAAAACATCAACGTTAATTTGATGTTTCGGAAGATATTTTATGGAAATTGTGTAAAGAAATTATTTTGAATGTTTCTGCATACTTTGAGGAAGAGAAGCGCCTAATTGTTCCCCTAATTATTCCATTCTCGTCTGTAGAACATGTAAGTATTATATTTTGAGGATCGGTTTCACATGACAGATCTCAGTTCTTTATTTCTTATGCACTTATTTCTGAATACTATTACATTTTAGAGTTTGTATTGCTTTGGATGTGTCACATGTGACAGTAAATAATAACAAAAATGAATTCAAACGGGGATAAATATCGTCCCCAAAAACTATTTACATGTGTGGTGAAAGTAAATTGCTTTTTAAGGCCCTTTTGATAATCAATTTTAAGTAATATAATTAAATTAAAAATAATTTCTGTGTTATGCTTACAAAGCAGTTTTCGTATTATATTAGTTGTTGTAATCAATTAATGTATTAATTGTTGTAATCAATCATTATTATTATTGTAATGAATTATAATTAAAAAGAAAATAATTTTCATTATATACCAGATTATAATGAGGGCATAATGAACTATTATGCCCTCATATAATGCTCCGGTTGTTATAGATATGTTTATGTACACCGTATCCTAGCAATAAACAATTCATAATACTTTAGTGAGACATAAATTTTTTAAAAACCAATATCAAAATGTTTTTCTTGGAACTTATTTTGAAAACATACTAAATAGTATATCTAAAAGATAACGTGAAACATAGGTAGGCACTACGTAGGTACTGACCAGTATTCAGAGCACCAGACTAAACAGACGATTAGCTATACTCACCAAATATTTTCTCCGATTTTTTGTTACAATTTTTTTTTTTTGAGAAATAATCTAAATAAGAATCTCTCCCTATTTTTCGGGTACAATATACAATTAAGATTCTTGTTTTTATAGATAAAATATTTAGGCAAAATAAATGATAAAACCTTTTTGCTTATTTGGTTACAGGCCTCAATGCTCAATTCCTGACGTCACAGTCATTCTCTTGCTGACACGCCACGCTTCGAACAACAGCATTGTAAGCATAAGAATTTTACGGAATTTTAAACAAATTGGATTGTAAATTGTGATTTATAAAGATATACAACTCATAAATAACTAATCAAATATTATATAATAACTATTTTATACACATAACTAAACAAATTAAATAAAAAACGAATTATAAATGCATTAAATATACGAATAAACTCATGTTTTACTATAAATTACTTATTGTTGTTTAAATAATACAACAAATAATAAAAATAATAATAATAACATTAATAAATCTTTAGATCTGGAGCTAGCAAATGAAAATAATATAACAGCAAAATGATAATAATGAAACTAAAAATAAATGCCATACATAAGCACATTATATATTTAAAATAACCATTACTTTGGCATAAAATACATTTAGGTGCTCGCTAATTTATTTTATTTTTTTGAAATTTGTTTTTTCAGTTTTTTTTGATTATTTAGTAAAATGTTGTTGAATATCTCTAAATAATTTTTCATACATATACACTGATAAATTTAGCCGTGTTACCGTAATTGCTTCTGCACATTCGCATGCAGCATTTTAAAACCATTTTTGCAATATCCTTCAACGAAAATAATCGGCGCAGCGCAGCACAGAACGTGCTGCGCTGTGCCTTGTGTTTTGAAAAAGAATCATTGATGAAATTTTATAAAATAATATAATTTTTGTAGAAAATCAATTGTTTTTCAAATTATTTTAGATACCTACAGAGTAAAAAAAAAATTCTACTATGGTAATATAATATAAAAATATATACATATATACCAGGTGTCTACTTTTTTATCATATATTTGTAAATTCTGCCGGATTAAATTTAGAACTTAAGTATAAATTCAAAAAATGTTTAGAATTAAATACTACATCAAATGAGCCTAAATTTATTGGCATTGCATTCTTTGGGATTTTTTACAGATTTCGTTTTCGTTTATGAAATAAAATAATTATATTGCTTTTGAAACAATTAAAAAGTGCAATAACATCAACAGGTCTTTAAAAATAAAAAATCAACATTCATTTAATTTTCGAAAAATTAAGGATTTTTGATTTTTTTAAATAAATCATGATTTTTGCCAACTCTGCTGTTGCTGTTGTAACTCGAGTGTTTTTAGAGGGCTAGACTAGCGCGCTGGCTTCATAGTTTGAAGTGATACATTGAGCAGGGATAAGTATTCAGGCCTGAATTCTCGTGTGGCCTCGGCTCAAGTCATGTCATATACATGTCTCGACATGTTACCAAAGTAACAATATTTGGTAAAATGAGAACAAATTTTTGGTGAGACTCATAAGTACAGGTAGTCGAGTATTAAAATGACCCGAGTAATGATTTTCGAATACATTTACTCGAGTAGTATCCAGCTCTGGTTAAAATTTAAAATAAGTACACCATTCTAGGTTTGCATGACAAATATTATCACAATTACGTATTCAATATAATTTTCACTTTCATTTATTTTGTAAGTGTTGTTTAAAATAAATTCGTACCATAATAACATCCCTTATGCATGCGGGCTGTAATGTGACACTTCAAAAGCCTTTTAATGAAGCACATTAAACGAACAATTAAAGTAGTTGTAAATTAATTTCATTTAGTTTTTGTACAAAAAAGCAAAGAAAATTTTTTTATAATTTACAAAAAACCCACTTGTAAACTGAAAACAGTTATATACATCAAGGCACTGAGGTTTTACATTTTATCTCGAATGTGGAATTTATTTACCGAGGCCCGTAGGGTCGAGGAAAATAAACTATATGAGTGATAAAAAGGAACTTCAATGTCGAGGTGCATATTCAATTTTATTTGAAATCGAAAAATTGTGAAAATAATAGGAATAATTGAATAATCATTTGTTTTACATATGTCAGTCTGGCACTCAATGCTGCTAATTGCTAATCTTGGACATTGAAGTTATTATAAAGAACACTCAAAATTATGTGTTTTATATTATACTTCCTCATCGGAATTATTTAGTTCACTTTTCTTGCACACATTTTTTGTCATTTTATGTACAAATTTACTATTATCATAAGGTTGGCAACACTACATTTGCATGAAATCGTAGTAATGGATTACTAATTTCGATTTCTGAACTTTCAATGACGATTTTTCTGCTCTTTATTACGATTTCGAATAAAATTTCTTATTGGTAAATACTTGCGAATCGGCTATATTTACATTTATTCGAAATTTTAAATATTCCAAGGTTCATAATCTTAGTAACATTTAAAAAAGTTGGCTATGTATTTAAAATTAAACTGAAAATGTGTAATATTTTTCCTATTTTCATTTCACATTTACAAAGTCAATTTTTACCTCTCGCTAAGAGAGGTATTGAATTCATGCTAAAAATCGCATATCCAAATTTTGGTGAACAAGCAGGTTTTTAGGTCCCTAGAATCCGATTATAACATGTTTACGATGATGTCTGTGTGTGTGTGTGTGGATGTTGGATCCACAATTTCTCAAATACTATAAAGACATTTTTAACTACGGATTCCTCAATCTAACAATAATGGGAAGAGTTGATTAAGTTTTGGTAACAATTGGATAACCGGAAGTAGTAGTTACAACAAAAAAATCATCTAAATATTATTTATCGAAAATTTATGTAAATACTTATATTAAAGAACATTAAATTCTTTATTCGATAAATATAAATTCATTATCTTCTATAGATTTAGAGATAAAGAAATACATATAAAATAATTTGATGAAAAAAATCTCAGATCAAACTACTCTAAGGCAAGAAATTCAAAGGTTTGTAATTGACACATAAATGTCACTGTCAAAAATATTTGTATGCCACTGTCAAAAATATTTGTACGCCACTGTCAAAAATAGTTGTACATCATTATGAATATAAAAAAAGTCTACAACGCAAAAGAAAAAAATATATAAAAGATGACGAATATAAAGACAAAGAAAAGGAAAGTAGAAAAAGAAAATTTCAGGATATTGAATATAAAGAAAATGTATGTATTGCACATAATTTATATTAAAATATCCCATAGATTTTTTAAATATATGTGAGAATTATTTTGTAGTGAGACAACCAGGTAAAATATCTGGCGAGAAGTTATGTGCTGGCCACATCAGATTTTTAATACTATATTAGTCAACAGTTTTTTGGATTTGTAACTTCGTTTATGCGTCAAACATAGGTCTCATTTTAGCTGTTATTGCTCGGAACTCTAAAATCTATAGCTCGATCAAGCAAACTGTATACTCGTATTACAATAAGGGTCATTGTAACACTTGTGTTTCAATATAGGTAATTACTGTTATCGAATAAATATTTTTCTTTAATATTATTGGTTGTAGTACTAGTACTTTAAAAAGAGATTAAAATAGAAAAAATAAGGTACAAAATGGAGTAAATATTACGAAGCATATTATTAAACTCCAATATTTTCTTTTATAATTAAAATAATTTGTACTTAAAAAGAAGTACTAAATAGGCTATTGCGACCCTGTACAAATATACACACGGAACTGACTTAAAAAATCTTGAGATGTCTCCATGTATAATATATTGTAAACATCTATGAATACTGATAATCTATCAATCATAATAAAGAATGTAGCATCCATAGTAATTCTCAATTCCGTTTTGTTTTGTTTGTTTTCAATGCCGCCACTTATAAAATATATTCACCTGTTTTACAACTGACTGAAGATGAGAAGTGGTTTTAAGAATTAATTAAAAATGAAAGGGATTCATGAATGAAGAAAAAAAATATAGTAAAAGTTTAGTTAATTTCTACGTAATAGCAACGTAATCATTACGATATTATACATGAGTTTTTTCTTTCATATCCTGAATAAATTTTATATTAACATATTAAATTATATCGAGAATGTTCATGCATTTATTTAATAGATTAAATATTTATTCAGATAAAAATACACTAATGATAATTATAAAATTAATTATACTTTCCTTAAAATCAATACTCTCACTTTTCAATTTTAATATTTAGGGTTTTTAACACGTGACTATCTATTACAGGCTCACTATCGAATCATTTTATAAAGGACATAAGGACAACACCTCCCTAAACAAGCAGAAGTCGCGACCTTGAACTCAAGAATAAAACTAGAGGGGGGGGGGGCATAAAGTTTATTCAAGCCTGCTTTACATTATACTTTTTACCTTCCGTTACCTACAGGCAAGGAAGGTATTGTCTTTAATATAATTTTATATTTTTCGGTGTTCTTATAGGTCTATAAACGCACTGAAAACACGTCGTTAAAAAGATCTATAAACGAACTGTTTTTGGCGCTTTTTGTTTTCTAGAGGTAGTATGATTGCTTTCAAAACTTAGGTGAATATGAAATGACATATAACCTCAAATTGCTGTCAAACAACAATGAATTTTCATGTGTGTAGTTAGCGGGAAACGCTACCAACATAATTAATTAAAAAAAACAAGTCATATTTTGGAAGTCGCATTTTTAAAAAATCTGCAAAACTCGCCGCAGAGTAGCTCGTTGCCCAAAGTTGGACTCGTGCGTTAACAAATTGCCTTATGAAACTTGTTTTTAATATACTATTTTTAACTAGGTGCCTGCATTGTTAAAATTTCAGCATAATATGACACATTTCGTTTAATTTACTCAAACTCGTATCTCTTCAAATTAAAAAATTAATAATAATGGGCTTGGGAGGAAAATGGTTGAGACAACCTAAGTAGACTGCAATCAGTAAGACACTCAATAAAAAACTAAAAAAGACAGAAATGGACCTTTTCAATTTAACGGCTATCTCTTTCTATCGCTGCAAATAGTAAGAAAATGGCGCTAACAACTGTCAATTGGTCTGTCAAACAAAACGTTAAAAATATTGCAGTTATTAAAATAACCTGTATTCTCAGTGAAAATTGCATCGTTAGACATTTTAACTTCAATAAAAGCTTTTGTAACTTATTTCGATAAGATTTTTTAATATTATCTGAGATATTCTCACATGTTACCTTTAATTTTTTTAGAAACAAACGCCATAGATCTCAGGTGTTCTTACTATGCGCAGATCCCCAATGCGCACATCTTCTATCTCTTTAATGTCCAGTTGCACCACTTATAGTAAAATTATTAACCGTTGGTTAGACTGACAATATCGTATCGAAACGAAATGGCGAATGAGTTGTTAAATATTACTGTCAAAATTTCGATATGCACTTTTTTTGTTAACCTGTAATTAACACATTAACTATAAGCTGTGCAATTGGCCATAAATTGAAAAGGTCCATTATCGTGAAAAGTTTAACGACGGACCAGTTTTTTATTTAAAAAAATATTACTAACGATTTCAATAAATGTATATTGTAATAAAATCATATTCATGTCAGTATAATATTAAAATGTTCAAATACAATCATTTTTATTTCATATGCTTTCAAAGTAATTACTATAAAAAATGTTTTGTTAATAATTAGTATGTATCACATTTGATTTCATATGCTTTAGTGATTTCAATCAAAAATTGTTCTCCTTTGTATTTGTAACATTTGATGTATTGCAATCAAATTGATATGAATATTTATCACATTTTTGTTTAATAATGTATATTTCATCGTCTATTGAAAATCAAATTTCAAATATATCTCTTATTTGACCATTTCCTCAAACGGTTTTACCTCCCGCTGTCTAGTCTACGAATAACATTACTTTCTGTCAGTATCACTGACACTGACATTGTGTCAGTATCTTATTTTTCACATATTTGGTTTTGCATTTGGAAATAAACTTACGAGTTGACTTAGTTTTGAATTTTGAATGCTTTTACTTTAACATATATTTTTATAATAATAAAATAACAGTAGTATCTTATGTAGCCTCGTAAAAACTAAGTGAACGACACTACTGAATTTGACAAGAAAATCTTAATTCATACAATTCGTAGATGACCTTGATCGGACATCTTTCAATAATTTTATTGTGAGTTAATTTTGATCATCGACCTTTCAACTAATAGACCCAGTGTCTCCTCATTTATGGTTAGAATATTGTTCCAACATAAAAGGATAGAGATATATATTCTGTCCTTCAACAGTACGGAAGTTCTCATAAATAGTTGTCAAAATTGACATTTTGCTGTTCCGTGTTTCGTGCCAGCTGTTTGAGTTGTATATTATATACTTTTTTGGAGAACATTTACAACTATTTCGGTCAATATGCTATAAAATAATGGGGAAACGGTGTATTTCGTGCAGTCAGCAGTACGTACGCTGCTCAGCTGTGTCATTTCATATATAAGTTCTTATTAATTATTACTTCTTCACTATATATTAATATAATATATTATATTCTTCTAGGTTTCCCAAAGATTACACAAGAAGAAGCCAGTGGCTTCATGCTTTGCATAATTTTTAATTTTGCCGCGCTTTCTTAATTTCCGTACTGTTGAAGGATAGAGATACTATGTCTGCACCGTTATACCGGGACAAGCGTGTTGCTCGTAGCGTCTATTAGTTGAAAGGTTGATGATTTTGATAAGCGAAATTTTTTGACGTTTTAAGAGAATTGTTTTCATACTTGTCAAAGTGTTAATATTTTCAGTGTTCAGTTCTTATTAAAAATGAGTACATTCAAACAAGAATATATTTAAAACGTTGAAAAGTCAATCATATAATACCTCAAAACCATAATAATTAGAAGATTTTTGTCAAGAAAAAAAATATAAATTATTACCTGACTTTTATTTTGGAAATAGTTATCTGAATACCATTCGTGGTTAAATTTTATCCTGGAAAAATCGTCCGAATGCTTTATTCGAGTCTGTTGCTAATTTATCTCGTGACATTGATCAAAAATCACTCGTTTGACAAGTCGTGATTTTTTGTCAATGCCACTCAATAAATTGCTAGGCAACCAGCTTTCGTAACAATCTGTAAATTTTTCCAGCAAAAATTTACTACTTATGATATGAATAAACACATTAATGATCCCTAAAATCAAACTTTAACATTTTCACGATGTCTGTTAGTGGGAAGAGTTAATTAGTTTTTGGTAACAATTATTCAACCGAAAGTACTCGTTCGTTCTTTACTTGAAGGATTTAAACAGTTTTATTTTATAGTTAAGTCTAAATATCGTGTTTTTATTATTTGTTTTTAAAAATATTATTCCATCAATTTTATTTATATTCTTTGTAACGTTTATGAATTTACAATTAAATTTGAATCCAGCACCATTTCACAATCCTTAAAATTGTCAGTTAAGCAGACGTATTCCACTGTAACAATTTTCAATTCAATTCGACTAAAAGCTTGGAAGCTACAAGGTATTATTCAAATCGAGAGTGAATACATGTTTATTGTTTAAAAATTACTGATCCGATTCCGCATGCCATCAATTTCAACAATAAAAAGTACAGATAATTTAATTACAATGAGTGAAAAAATAATAAACATTGTAGTACGAGTATAGTATCCTGCTTTCTATTACAAATAACATGTCAAATCATACCTTATTTTCACCTTTCCGTCGAATTGTAATGATAGAAATTTTAATCCATTTCTATTTTATGTTAAAATGAGCTCGCAAATAAGACAGTCAAATTACCATTTTATATGCTTGAAACTTCTTATAGACTCTTGGGTAGTCATATAAAGAAGGAAATCGAAAAATGGGAGAAATTAGTCTTATCCTCAGAGACATTCTAGGCGATGAAATACCTACATTTCACCGTCGTCAACGTCAACAAACGCCAAGGAGTTACTAGCTTTCAGCAAAATGGACCTTGTAATTGTGACAGATATCCTGAGTGGTCATTGTCCTTCGAATATACTATTGGTATTGCTGAGAACAGTCTTTGCCAATTCAACAAAGACGACGAAGAGACTACAGCACACAATATAAGCGAATGTTTAGTTTTAGCCCAGGTTTTAGCAGTCAGTATACTTAACCAACTAAGCAAGATATACTTCACCACGACAGTCATTATAACTTTTCATTTCAAAATCGTTGATTTGGCAATATGTTCCTCTAAAATATGTAACATAAGTTTTCGGAAAAGTTTTGAATGGATGTTTCTGTGGTTTAAGGTAAGTATGTTGAATCTGCTTATTACTACAACAATTAATATTGCTTAAGCTTTAACATTCATATTTAATATAGAGCTAGTGTCCCAGTTTCTACTCGTCGCTCGCCCAACGCGCGCTGCACTGTGTTATCGATCGCCTATCTAGGCTCCTCCTACCTACTATAATGCTTCTATTCATAGGCGTAAGCTCGCAAGCGCCTGTGTTCGCAGAACAAATGTTGTAGGTACTGTCACGTTACAATACCATTTATAACTCGCGAAATTATCCTCTTAATATAGATACTCAGATTTACAACAAACTGTAGGAGCCCCAAATAAAAACAATTAAGGCACATGAATTTTCAAAAAGTACGCAAAATAAATTTTAAAACCGTCGTATGGAAGAAAATGTACCACTAGCTCTATATTAAACATGAATGTTAAAGCTTAAGCAATGTTAATTGTTGTAGTATAATATGCAGATTCAATATACTTTCCTTAAACCACAGTATCGTCCATTCAAAAATTTTCCGAAAACATATGTTACATATAACCAAATAAATGTGTTTGGGTTTTGTAAGAATTTTGTATTAACTCGATGAAAATTATAAAAATGAAATGGCTAGTGAAAAAGCTCAAAAATATTTTCAAATATACAGGAGGACTAATTTGATTCTTGTAGAATTACATGCGTACACTATTATATTTTTAGTTTTTTGACAAATTTTATTGTTCACAATGTACCGTGACCGGATTTGACAAATATGGCGCCATTATCTTCAATAAATAGACTTACGAATATTTGACTCTTGTGAAAAACAGAGAAACCATTCTATTTTTTGTGAATCTACCATTAGTCACAATAAATACAAAATATACGGTTGGTAATGAAAAATTTTAAGTCACCATTGGATACATATGAAAAGAAATAATCTTAATACGGTTCTGTGCATACGCAGCAGGACGGCGCCTCACCAATGCTAAGTACACGCAGTGTTTTCCTACTAGTGGACACAGTTTCACGGACACATTCTTTCTTTTCTCTGCCGGGATATATACGCTACGCAGTCTATTACCCTCTAAAATTAGCTGCGGTCACGTGAATGTATGTATATTGCGAACTACACTCAAAATATTGGCCTTTGTTGCAGCAACATGAAAATAGATACCACTTATTTATTCCTTCAATTATATTTATAATATAACAGCATAGCAATACGTCAAATGATATGGAAGGTTTGACAGAAAAGTAAACGTTGAAAACTAGGAAGCATAATATACTTATATTTAGAAAAATAAATAATATTAAACCAGTGACGGCTTGCCATGATTTTAAAAATTATTTTTATGCTTTTTAAAGCTGTTCTAGAGAGAACACCACAAGGGTAACTATAAATAAATAAATTAAATAATAATATACAATATACAATGATATACGACCCCAAACACAGAGTTCGGCCAGTTTACAGTTAAAATTTCAACAAACAAATTTTAAAACCTTTGCAAATCATGAAAAATTTCTTTCGACTAGTTTAAAATATAGATTTTTACGAGTAACATACAAAAACTGCATATGTTATTCAGGTATTTCGCCATTTAAGAGGAAAGGTTATCCCTGTACTAAAATATGAAAGCGAAAATTCAAATAAATTGTTCCTGTACTAGAACTATTAACATTTTAAAAAATTCAACACACAACAAGCATAGTTCCTATCCGACATTAACCTGCATTTAAAAAAAATATATTGAAATCTATTAGTACTGGATTTTGACTTTAATGGAAAACACAAAATTCAGTAGCATTTCTCGTTTTGCCATTAAAATCAAAGACAAATATACTATAATAGATTTCAATATTTTTTTAATGCAGGTTAATCGGAACTATACGTGTTGTCAGTGCCGGCTTTAGGGTTCCTTGCACCCCGATGCAAATTTAAATTGAGCGCCCTATATTTTTTTAGTAATTAATTAAAAAATTAAAGTGAAAAATTTAAAACATATTTTAATTCACGTAGAATTGTGTACTTCAGATAGGTACTAACATATATACTGTAACGTGTGAACCCCGCTCCTACGCTGAACAAGCAAGTATAGCGATGTCACAATTGCACTAGCAGCCGGGCTATGTAAACAAACAAGCCGCGGCATGTTTAATTACTTCCGGTCGCCTGAACTTTTTGTGTTCATTGTTATTATGCGATCGAACATTCTAGAGCTCTCTGGAGAGTCATAGGGACATTCACATGGAGTGTTAGAGAGTAAAGTGTTAGTGAGAAGCACAGCAGTATCGTACTGAGCGTATGCAGTTTGTGTCGAGTAGGTACTCGGGAAGTTACTGGTATATTGGGATAGCTGTGGATGTGAATACTCGGTAGTGTTGACGAGTATTGGGAAGCTATAGTGTACAAGGACAGTAACGGCGAGTCGGGAAGTTACTGGTATACCGGGATAGATGTTAAAGAGAATACTCGGTAGTGTTGAATAGTATTGGGAAGTTAGGTATACGGGGACAGTAACGGCAAATGGAAGTGAATACTCGGCTGTGGTGTTGAAGAATTGTGGCATACGGACAGTCGGTGATACTGAGGCTGTGGAAGTTAGACAGAGAGTTACATAAATAGACAGATAGTGTTGTGAAAGAGGTGACTTCTGTCCAAGCAGTTGAATATACAGACACTGTTGAGTCAGTTGAGTATATAGACGCTGTGGAGATCGGTAGTGTTGACGAGTATTGGGAAGCTATAGTGCACAAGCACAATAACGGCGAGTCGGGAAGTTATTGGTATACCGGGATAACTGTGGAAGTGACTACTCTATAGTATTAAAGAGTATTGGGAAGCTAGGTATACGGACAGTCGGTGATACTGAGCCTGTGAAAGAGAGAGAGTTACATAAATAGACTGATAGTATGGTGAAAGAGGTGACCTGTTCGAGCAATTGAATATACAGACGCTGTTGAGTCAGTTGAGTATATACAGGCTGTGGAGGTCGGTAGGCGGACAGTTGAACGAGATAATGAAATAAATAGTGACATAAATAGTAGAACTAAATAATTAGTAATATAGTGGAAATAAATAAATAAATAGTGTTAGTGTTATCTAGTTAATTATAGTTTTAGTCTTAATTAGATTATAATAATTGTTTAATATTAGTAGTAATCGCTTTATTTAGTATCATTTAATATTTTTATTATAGTTTAATAAACACTCATTTTAATTAATAATGATTGTCTAATATTTACACTTCACCCAAATAAATAAATAAATTAATTAATTAAAAACGTTACAATATTAACAACAAAGCAAAATATATAAAAGTTCACATAGACTAGATAGATACACAATATGTATTATGTCCACTATTGGATATGGAGAATATAATTTGTAGTTGAATTTACGTAAGAAGAAGATTTCATTCATGGTTTTATTTATTATTTTATTTGGTTGCTATACATATTACTTGTAAGTTTGAGTTTAATAAATTGATAGTAGCATCGGAAAGGGGAGAAGAACAACTCAGATCAGTTATGTCAAAAACAATAACGACTTCCTGAGTTTATCTGAAGTGATCTGAGATGAGCTGAGATTTTGTCCAAAAAGAATACAGCTATTATGAGTTTGCGCTCTAGTACTCTACATCATTTCACGTAAGAATATAGTGATGAAAAGATAGGTGCAGTTTGATCTTGTTGTTTGACTGGATAATATCGGGGTATTATCCTATCAAAACGGTAACGGCGATATAGAAGTGAATACTCGGCTGAGTATGAGTACCGTTCGGGGCATTAACCATAACCAGGCGTCACCTCCTGGGGATTCAACACTGTCCTAGATGGAGCACCTCAGAGGACACTTTTGTGCTATGTGAAATTGAAAATAATTCGAGAGAGCATATTTAAAATACCGAAATCTTAAATAAATAAGAAGAATGGGGAATTTACCGAAAATTCCTTTTATCCATCTAATTTTAGCGTTGAAAATAATATATGTACCTACATAAATAAAATCCTACTTACAGCCGGTGTCCTCATATAAATTTAGTTCTAAGTTGACATAGTTAAGTGACTATGGTAATTAACACTAAACTTTCTAGAAAGCTAATTTGGAACTATGAATTTAAAACAAAAAGTTAAGGCAATGTTTTAAATCAAATTCGTATCCATTATATTATTAAAGAATAATAAAAATGATATCACAAACTTCAGAACCAGAAGTAATAATACGCTTCTTGATACATCTTATTGCCATAATTATTTTCTATACCGGGTGTCTTAGGCCAACCGACACATGGGAGATTAACATGTGAAATTAGTTAATTGTGAATAGTATCTCCCCAGTAAGATATTGAGCTGAAATTTTGTATACTTATTGGAGGATATTAATGCTTTGGATTACATTCCAAATTAGTAAATTTAAATGTATAATATTAGAAAAAAATTGAGAAAATTTGTAGAATTTCCAGGATTATTATTCGTATACCGGATAAAATAGTTACTAAGTAACTGTACAAATAGCATAGTGGTAGTTTGCGCTTTGGTAATGAACAAAACTCGGAGAGACTGGGTTCGGAACCGGCCAGCAGCAAAATTTATTTTTTTACTTTTAAAAATAATTTTTATTATTAATATGTTTTTAATCTTTCATTGACTTTTAATAAAATATAAACATTATTTAAAGAATAAATTATACGTATTTTGTAATATCTAAATCACAATGATTACAACATAAAGTTGAATAATTACAATAAATATTTATAATAAAAAATCTGATGTGGCCAACACATAACCTCTCGCCAGATATTTTACCTGGTTGTACGCATAAAACGAAAAATATTTTTAAATACAAATACATATATTCATGTCTCACTACAAAATAATTCTCACATATATTTGCAAAATCTATGGGATATTTTAAAATAAATTATGTACAATACATACATTTTCTTTATATTCAATATCCTGAAATTTTCTTTTTCTGTTTTCCTTTTCTTTTTCTTTATATTCGTCATTTTTTCGCAAATTCCTTTTATATTCTTTTTTACGTATATTCTTTTGCGTTGTTGACTTTTTATTTATTTTCATAATCTTCATAATAATGTACAAATATTTTTGACAGAGGCATACAAATATTTTTGACAGTGACATTTATGTGACAATTACAAACATTTGAATTTCTTGCCTTGTAGTAGTTTGATCTGAGATTTTTTACATCAAACTATTTTATATGCCTTTCTTTAACACTAAATCTATAGAAGATATAATAATGAATTTATATTTATCGAATAAAGAATTTAACGTTCTTTAATATAAGTATTTACATAAATTTTCGATAAATAATATTTAGATGATTTTTTTCTTGTAACTACTACTTCCGGTCGTCCAATTGTTACCAAAACTGACTGGACTCTTCCCATTATTGCTAGATTGAGGAATCCGTAGTTAAAAATGTCTTAAGTCTTATAGTATTTGAGATATAGTGAATCCAACATCCACACACACATCCACACACACATACGGACATCATCGTAAAAATGTTATAATCGGATTCTAGGGACCTTAAAACGTGCTTATTCATTAAAATCTGGATATGCGATTTTTAGCATGAATACAATACCTCTCTTAGCGGGAGGTAAAAATATATCCATTTTATTAAATTTCAACAAAAAATCAAATACATGTTAACAATAAAAATTATTTTAAGAAGTGTAGTATTTTCTATCTTCTCTCAGGATTCGTAGGATTCACTAGAGGTTACAAATAAATTAATACACATCATAAATCTTTCCGAATACGTGTTTATTCTCCTACGGTCAGATACAAAACTGTAGTATTCCCTATCAGCTACCGCTCACATCACAAATACATTAATTAATTAATACCTTAATCATTGTTACCCAATACATAGAATTATATTATATGGCAGTACACCACAAGAAGTAAAAAATTAAAAGTTAGATTTTGCTGCTGACTGGTTCCGAACTCAGGTTCTCCGTGTTTTTTAAGCTGTTACTTGGTAACCATTTTTTTCGGGATATGAATAACAATCCTGGAAATTCTACAAATTTCCTTATTTTTTTCTGATATTATACATTTAAATTCACTAATTTGGACTGTAATCCGTAGTATTAATATCCCCAATAAGTACCCGAATTTTCAACTTCATATCTTGCACTGGGGAGATACTATTCACAATTAAATGATTTCACTTGTTAACCTCCTATGTGTCGGTCGGCCTAAGACACCCGGTATGTAGTAAATTTGCTTATTTGAAGATAATCGCTATCTCCATTTCTCCCTTAATAATGGGTATATTTTCTAACTCATTATCACGTGATCAGGGTAGTGTATAGTAAGCTCGATAGTAAGACAGTGATTTCATTGTTAAGGTGCAAATGTTGCCTCCTCTAATTACAATTGAATTGCAAGGGTATATTGTTTTAATGATTGATTTAAAAAAAATGTTTTCATTCATGTTTAAAATGTATTTGAAACATAGGATATTTATTTATATTACATAAAAAATTATATTAGTATTTAAATTTAAAGTTTAAGTAAATATACAGGGTGTAAATGAAATAAGTGCATTAAATTTAACCAGTAATGTAACTCGACGAAAACAACAATATTTCTTAATAACTTTTTCTTCTAAGTCTTTTAGATTTTGAGTTAAAATTCTTTAAAGATTTGCTGCATATTTCGTTACCGCCCATGGAAAACAAATGGCTGCTGCCGTATTCAAGTGGGATATAAACAGCTCAAAAATTGTCGGTTACCGGTTACACTTGCAGTCACAGTAATTAATAAACGAATCAACGGAAATAACATTTAATATTAATTAATTCGTAATAGTACAATTTTTAAAATAAAGAAATTTAAATTTTGGATAACAAAATTATAAAGTTGTGTATTAAACTAGGCTTTTAATCACCTGTGAATAGAGGAAGACAAGGAGGAACGTGGAAGAGCAAAAGCATAGTTGTTAGGTTATGAGATGATTATTTATCGTTGACAAATCATAATAGTTTAAATACATTATTCAAAAAATGTAAGTACAAACTCTTGTCCATTTAAACGAGGTACATGAGTACCAGTAATTAGTCGTCCATTTATTGTTCCCGCCCAAACATTTTTTAATGAAAATTTTTACAGCATTTTCGTCTGTCAAGATGTGTATTGTGCATAATAAATACACCTTCCCAAGTAAATTCAGTCTCATTAATGAACATTATGAGCCATTCCCAAAATTGAAGTCTGTTATGTGCTGAAAACATTGAACTTTTTGCACATGGTATGGATACAATTGTTGCTTTTTTAAAAATTGTCATATGTGACAATCCGTATTGTGATAAAAGATGTACAAGATTAACAAATGTGCGAATATTAAGAACGTATGATTTGGAAACGCTCCGTCTAAATGCGTTGGCAACTCTATTACACTGTCTTTATATCAACCACAAATTAAAATGTTGTAAATATACGAATAAATAAACCATAGATAAGTAATTACAATGTCTGTGTACTCGCTATTTGTAAACGTAAGCATTTTGACAGAATTTTACCTTATAAACAAGTTTATTACTAACGTCAAAATTTAATTGCAACAACTGACAGGACTATTAATTGCTAAAACAAAATTTTCCAGAGCTATTGCTACTGCATTCATTATTAGAAAAATACTGGAACGACTCGTCAATTTACGGGCTTGTAAAAATGCTAAAAAAATATGCGATTTCGAGAAAAAGTTATGAAGATATATTGTTGCTCTCGACTAGTTGTATTACTGGTTAAATTTAATGCACTTATTTCATTTACACCCTGTATAATATTCAAAATTTACCGCTTTTTGTAAAAGTAGCAAATGTTCACTTATTATGTGACATCATTTCCATTTTGCTCGAGTTGTAATATATCTTGTTGAGCGCACGCACAAAACCCAAGTATAAGTACTATGTATATTTCAGTAAATTAAAGCTACATTTCTGAAATTTAATTCTAAGTGCATCTCTTAACCTTTGCTCTTTACCTTTACATTTAAATGAGTGCGTATATAACTGCAACCAAGTCCGTTAGTTGATTTTTCACTGACCAAGATCGATAGTGCTGGTTTACATATATTCAGAAATGTGTGAGTGCCAAGTAAGTACGTAATAAATAGCCAGACCAAGCCAAGCCACGCTTGAACTAGATTCTAGGACGTTCAAAGGACGCTGAACTGTCCTTATTCCGAGACCGAGAGGATAATCGACCACCTAACCGCAGTGCTTGAAACTGGAAGAAATCAATGGAGTTGTTACTAATGAATGGGAATGGTACCGTCCATGGAAATTACCTACTTACTTCAATATCGGGAATAGAAACATACGATAAAGAATTATTTAATGGGGACTTATACAATAGGGATTCCACCATTTTTTTTATATAATTTCATCAGAAAGTATAAGTAAAACTACGACTATTGGTGCAAATCCGGTGGAAAAATTCCTATTAATAAGCGAGTTATGGTTCTCCGAAGTTTGAAAATATAGATGTGACGTCACGAATATAAGTTTTTATATAAAACTGTTTTCCTCGTGTATCTAAAATGTTCTTGAAATGTATGCTATTTTTAAATTATATTTATAAAAAACAAATTAATATTGTAACACTTTCCAAGTCTACATGCTTTATAATTGCAAGTGTATCAAAATTATTAAGTTTAATGCAAGAAATTTATATTTAAATAATAACTATTTGAGAATTGCAGTACTGAACAGGTAGCCACGTGTCCGCTATTTGAATTTGTCTACTTCCATTGGTAGTAGACTCCACCCCCTAACTCGGTATTCGATATATATTTATAGGTGGTCTTTGAGTCGCCAATCAAAATAATATATATGGATTTCATATGAGTGACGAGCTGCTAAAACAAAAACCCCCTTTATTTTCGAAGTATTTCAATTATATCATTTTATTTCTTTATTAATATTCATTATTAAGCATCCACTTTCACTATTTTTTACGAATTTCTCTTAATTCGATTGAGCTGTAATCCCCTATTCAAACTTTTCGGACGCCATCTAGTGAGTAAAAAAGTATTTAATAAGTAGTTATGTAGTGAACAAGATTTCGCTCTACAGTTTGACATTTATTAATTATTTGATCCACCACATGATCACAACAACTGAAAGGAAACGTAAACATGTCAAGACTGAATACATTTTTATATAATTATTTAAATATATGTTGTACTCAGTGCATACCTTTCAATTAATTCATGTTTATTTCCACTTTTCGTCAAACACCGCATTCTAACAACCTTTTCTACTGTATGACGGACTGATTTCAATGTTTTTACACACAAATCGAGCCCCCGGTAAAACATCTTCTGTTAAACTCATTATTTATTTGTGAACTTGGTTTTTAGTGATATTTCAAATGCTAAGGATCACTACACTTTAGTACAAGAGATAATTAATAACAGGCATTACACAATAGTACATTAAGATACAAGTTTCATAAGATATGATTTTAGCGCCCGCGTTATTCTTAGAAACGAGCGGCTTGCCGCGAGTTTTCTAAGTAGACAAGTGCGCTGTAATGTCTTATGAAACATGTATTTTACTATTTTTTCTATTTGGCCATTTTTTCAAAAAAAAGTACGTTATTTCATGTCCAGGAATTTCAATTTCGGTTGTTTAATATGTACTTTATGAAACTCATTTGGATGTCATAAAGAAGTACCTACTTTATGACATCCAAATGCGTTTCATAAAGTACATATTAAAGAACCAAAATAGAAAAAATAACATAACCAAACCAAACCAAACAACGAGGCGAAATGCTGAAGGGGAGAGCATTTGATCGACTGGGCCATGGTATATCACCTCGCTCTTTCTAAAAATTTTTTCTTTTCTAAATTGTGTGGAGGGAAATCTGCCGCCGATCCGCCGCGGGTGACGTCAAATTTATAAGTCCCCATTGGAATTGATGTTTTTTTTATACAAGCTACTATTTAAATCGTAGATAGATCAAGGAAAATTTTTTTAACGAATAAAGATTCTGTGAAATATATATCTACCTCACTGGGGTTTAAACTCCCTAGTAGAATACTTCTGCTACACATTACCATTCGCCTTTTCAATTTTTATTTTATGTAAACTCGTATTTCTTTAACTTAATGCAAGAATAACCAAAGTGATTTTTCTTTACTAAAATGAGATTGATTAAATCGGCAACTGTACACCCTGCCCATATTTCGAGGCTCATCATGGATATCGGAAATTATAGGAGATACGAAGTCGATTAAATTAGGGCAGTTCCCAAACTGTGGGACGCGCCCCCAAAGGGAGGCAAGAAATTTTCCAATAGAGGCGCAAAAGGAAATTAATTATTTCGGGTTCAAAAACTACTGGTGGGGGAGTTAGGGACGCGCGAAGAATTTTTTAGGCCTGAAGGGGGTTGCGAGGATAAAAAGTTTGGGAAACACCAAGTAAATACAAAAAATCAAATTTGGCTTATTTTTATATTCACAAATAACTTATAAGTATGAAATAATATGGAATTTTTAATTTTCTTTCGAAGGATGATGCTCAAATGGGGGAATTTGGCCATGTTGAAATATTATGATTTTTCCATATTACTACAATATCATATATGCAATATTACTAATAATGCAATAAAAGTAATAAAATATAGAGTATAACGATATTAAATTTATCGTTAGTTAAATCGCCCGCTATACTACAGCAACTAGATAATACATAGCTGACTCGCCCGCAATATTGGTGCCAAAATTAAAGCAGTAAATTATGAAATAAAAGTGCATTTCTTACAGGTTTATGTAGTAACTATTTTTCATAATTAAATATAACTTCCATATTTGTCATATTATATTATTTAAAATAATAATACTAGAAAAAATACGGTTCGTTAAGATTTTTGAGGTTAGAGAAAAATATATGTATTGCATAAATACCTGTAAAAATTAAAACCATTTCTCAAATAATTTGCACAATTTGGAGCAGAACAACCTGTCATTATGAATAATTTCTATGACTACAGTAACGCTGATAACTGCTGATTTAAGTGGCTCCAAAATGGTGAACGAGTCAGCTGTAATTTATCTAGTAGCAATACGCAATCTTTTGTTTGCCGTACGTGTCCGCTAGTTTAGAATGAAAACATGAACATGATATAGAAACGTTAAATTCAATGTTAAACCGCAAAAACCAAATTATTTGATTTTAAATATGTAAACGTAAAACCTAGAAAATATTATAAACACAGAAATTAAATTCGCACCTAGTTGCTGCTATACAGAGTGTCCCATTTAAGGTACGAATGCATTGGGATCTCGAGAACCGTAAGAGCTACGAGGTTGGTTAAATTAGACAAAAGTTGTCCCATTAGGAGACCATTTTAATGGTATTTTGTTATTTGCGAAAAAATGCATAGGTCACTAGATATAGGCGAAAATGTAAATTTTGCAGCTTTTTATTTTTGCAAATAACTTCGAAGTGTGAAATTATACTGGATTTTGGTTTGCACATCTTTAGGGCACTTTTTTATGTTCTTTCGACTAGCGATGCTCAATTCTTTTATCAATGTTGGTTTTCGAGGATTGATGTCAAAGTTTTAATTTTTATATGGACGCCATATTGGAAAGTTACGCCATTGAAAAGAGAATTATTTTAGCTTTACAATGATATAAAATAGTAATAATTTATTTTTATAATTAACAGAGAGGTTAACAAAAACTGTTATTAATACTAAAATTTAATTGAAAAAAGTAAATCAAATGCTGCTGTTTAAGAAAATAACTATTTAATAAACAAATAATGTTAAAAATACAAAAATAATTTACAAAAACTTTACAATAAATTTTCTATTAACCCACCATTTCGTTCTAAGCACTTCTGCGCCCTTCGTTCTGTTCCTTCTATAACTTTTCTCAGCATTCTTGGCTTAATTTGATTTATAATTCTTACTGTGGCATTTCTTAATTCATTTTCATTCTGATATTCCCCAATAAAAAGTTTATTTTTTAAGTATCATCATAAAATAAATCTAAAGGTGTTAAATCTGGAGATCTAGCAGGCCACTTTATTTCGCTGTTGGTCCCTATATCCATTGTCCTCCAAATCTAATATTTAAATATTGTACTGTAAAGCAGATTGGCACACCCAGCAATGGGTAATATGCCATGATGATATATTTGTTTTTTATTTTATTTTTAAAATTTTAGTATTAATAACATTTTTTGTTAATTTCTCTGTTAATTATAAAAATAAATTATTACTATTTTATATCATTGTAAAGCTAAAATAATTCTCTTTTCAATGGCGTAACTTCCCAATATGGCGTCCATATAAAAATTAAAACTTTGACATCAATCCTCGAAAACCAACATTGATAAAAAAAATTGAGCATCGCCAGTCGAAAGAACATAAAAAAGTGCCCTAAAGATGTGCAAACCAAAATCCAGTATAATTTCACACTTCGAAGTTATTTGCAAAAATTAAAAACTGCGAAATTTACATTTTCGCCTATATCTAGTGACCTATGCATTTTTTCGCAAATAACAAAATACCATTAAAATGGTCTCCTAATGGGGCAACTTTTGTCTAGTTTAACCAACCTCGTAGCTCTTTCGGTTCTCGAGATCCCAATGCATTCGTACCTTAAATGGGACACTCTGTATACGCCATAAGGGCGGGAAGAAAATATTGCAAAAGTTTAACATTTTTTTCTCCGTTTTTTTTAATTTTACAAAATATAAAAAATAAAAACGCTTTATATTTAAAAATATTTTAACAAATAAAAAAATCAAAAATTCGAAAACTCTTATATTAAGTTATAATTTTTATACGAACACCATATTGGAAACTTACACCATTGAAAAGATATTTTTTAGCTTTCCAACGATAGTATTACTTATTGACGTTCATTTGATTTAAACAGCAAAAAAGAAACAATTATTAAATTTGAGTTTTTGTATTTATCTAGTGACCTAAGAATTTTTCGAGAAAAGCAAATACGTCTTTCCGAGATCCCAACGATGAGCCTCGAAAAACGGAGACCCTGTATAATCCTATAAACAAGAACAACCAAAATCTAACTGTAGAAGGAAAAGTTAAAGGAACAAGAAACCTATAAATGTATCGACATTAGAAGTCATGTCATACAACAAAAAAAAAAAAATATTGCAATAATAACGAAAGTAGACATGTCAGTAAAATCTCAAAGGACTTTACAACTCTATGTACTCGTAAATTTTTTAAATCACACAAACAGTGATTTGTGTTACCAGCATTAATACCACAGAACGTTAAGTTTCACAGAAAGGTACCTACTCTCGGTACTGAAGATTTTTTGTTGACTTTCATTCCCAAAAGTTGTACTTGACTTGCATTAAGCCACAGAGATTTAATAATGCTAAAAAATATGTATTAATTATAATTAAATTAATTAACTGTATTACTAATATATTCTACTAAAAAAACTCCACCATTTTTAATTTAATAACTTATTTCGTATCGGGTCTCGTGGCCGCGTGATTGAGTATTAGGTCGCGAATCTGGGGAACCGGGTTCGATCCCGAGCAACGGCAAATATTTCGAATTTTAAATGGCACGAAATTGATCCCTGTGGTGCACTCTCCACGCCAGCAATGAGTGCCCGTGAGGTGACGCCTGGTAAGCGCCCGCGCGGTGCAAATATTTCATCATTACTGATATCTGTGTACAAAGCAGATTGGCACACCCAGCAATAGGTAATAAGCCGTGATGATATATTTATTCATATTTATTTATTTCGACAGTTCGATTTTGGTATTTAGCACGATCCCTATACTTTCCTTACCTAGGGTAGCGGGAGGTAAAACTTGCTGCCATATAACCTAATTTTATAGAAACACTTTTGGAGCACTGATTTTAAAATTGTAATTTTCAAAGTTAAATACCCTTTTTATTTTTAATTATTTTTGAAAGGAACTGTCTTTTATTAAACTAACAGAAAGTTTTAGAGTGATAACATTCTAGTGAAAATAGGTAAGTTACTTTTTTGTGAGGTGTTCCATTGTTTTAAATTTTTTTACAAAAACGGAAAATTTTGTAATAGTATTCTCCAATTCTTTATATAAGAAGTTAGCTCCAGTGACCCGGATAACAAATAAAGTTTATATAAAATGAATTTTACTGTTTTATCCTTCCTATTATAATGATGATTCATTTGTAATTTATCAACTTTCAGTTTATTTCTACAGTATACTAAAAAATTAATAATATATACTTCCCATTTATAATTTCATTTACAAAATGTACACAAATTGTGCCATTACCATTATCTTAACTCGTCTTTTAAATTTGCATATCACTGCACGTACTTACAAAGTGTAATACAATACTTTGCTTAATCAGAATTGTTACAAATTGACACTTGATAACGTAATAGGAGAAACCCCCAGACAGCAAGTTTGTAACAGGTACTGTAAATTCTATATCTAGATATTTGACCCAGGTTATGTTTGAAACTTCGACAATATTCAAACCAGTAGCTAGTAAGATTAAATAAATATAAATAAACAAATATATCATAATAGCTTATACATACTTCAATAAAATTTACATCGTACTCAAAACTACTCAGGCGATCTCAGGGTCACTTTTATGGTTTTATGTGATGGGGTCTCGTGGCCGCGTACCTGAGTGCGAATCTGGAGAACCGGGATCATGCCCGACCGACGCCAGAAAGATATATTTCTAATTTTAAATGGCACAAAAGTATGGTGCACTCTCCACGCCATTAATTAATACCCGTGAGGTGACACTTGGTAAACGTCAGCAAAGTAAAAATATGTCATCATTACCGAAATCTGTGAACAAAGCAGTGGCACACCCAAGCATGCCGTGATGATTTATATTTAATAATTCGGAATAATTTTTGATTTTCTGTTAGCAGCTAGTTAAGATTAGTTTCAGAATATTTAGAAGTGATAAAATATGAGCCCTAACAAATACCACATTATTTTGTTCAAACACACTCAAGTGAGTCGGATGTATCGATCTGACTACCTACCCGCCTTAAATATATGTAATACTGATTGCAGCGGGAATCCCCATTACGGCCTGTACATAGTAAAAATTAAATTTGTCATAAACGACTAACTACAAAATTTGCTTGATATGGAAATGGAAAAACAAACTTTCTGTTGGTAATATACAGAAATTTAAAACCTAAGGTATTGTCTTTGGTCAAAAAATTCGGTGGTGAGTTTTTGATGAATAAGCACGTTTTATAGTCACTGGAATAAGATTTTACTATTTTTACGATAATGTTTGTATGTATGTGTGACGATTTTTTCGGATCCGATAACACAAATACTACAATTCAAAAAATTATAATTCTTTCGTACTTTACATCCATGTGAAGAGATGATTAGATTTTGGTTATAATTGGTCAACCGGAAGTATCCGCATTTTAAGATTTTAGCAGTTTTTCTTGAAAAAACACTATAAAATATAATTTTTCCAAATTTAATATTATAAATATTAACGAATATTTTATTTTCTACACGATTTGATTACATTTCATACTTGATATTCAGTGGATATAGAGTTAAAAACTCTGATGTGGCCAGATCTCGCCAGATATTGTACCTGGTTGTACGCATAAAACGAAAAATATTTTTAAATACAAATACATAAATCATGCCTCACTACAAAATAATTCTCACATATATTTGCAAAATCTATGGGATATTTTAATATAAATTATGTACAATACATACATTTTCTTTATATTCCATATCCTGAAATTTTCTTTTTCTACTACAGTGGCATACAAATATTTTTGACAGTGACATTTATGTGTCAATTACAAACATTTGAATTTCTTGGCTTGAAGTAGTTTGATCTGAGAATTTTTACATCAAATTATTTTATATGCATTTTTTTATCTCTAAATCTATAAAGATATAACCATGAATTTATATTTATCGAATAAACAATTTAACGTTCTTTAATATGTATAAGTATTTACATAAATTTTCGATAAATAATATTTAGATGATTTTTTTTTCTTGTAACTACTACTTTTGGTTTTCCATTTGTTACGAAACTTAATCAACTCTTCCCACTATTGTTAGATTGAAGAATCCGTAGTTAAAAATGTCTTATAGTATTTGAGAAATCGTGGATCCAACATCCACACACACACACATACGGACATCATCGTAAAAATGTTATAATCGGATTCTAGGGACCTTAAAGCGTGCTTATTCACTAAAATCTGGATATGCCATTTTTAGCATGAATCCAATACCTCTCTTAGCGAGAGGTAAAAATTATAAAGAAATTAAATTTCATAAAGCAGCTAGCTATGCTATAAACCATGGAAACCGCTACTATATTAAGAAAATGCTGATTCACAGGTGTTAGTGTCAAGTGCAATTGACATGTTTGTGTTATAATCAGCGTTGTGACTGATCTAGTTCATTTAGTATGGTTTTTGATCTGATCTAGATCATTTTATGTATTCAGATCTTGATCTGGATCTAGATCTAAAAACTATAATATATGATCTTAAAAAAAGATCAAATAAAATAAAACAAATGCCTTAGAACTAATTAGTTCGAATGACCCTACCGTCATCTGCACCATTGGAACAGTGAAAATTAGTATTGTCAGTCAAATATTAGTTCCTAGAAGATGCAATTTAAGTGACAGTAAATTTGAATCTTTGATATTTTAAAGGGAAACTTGAATAAAATTGGAGAAGATGAAATTAATGGCATGTCTTAATTTATTACATTTAGACAATTATGCTTAAAATTATTATTTTCGTTTTTGTTTCTACTTTATTCATTAATTTAGTATTAATAAAACTAAGTATCTATCTAATATTTCTTCCATGAGTAAGGTATAAGGATAAGTAAAGTGTGTTCAGAAAAAATCCTAACTCGGAGTAGGCTATGAACAGGGAAACGTATATCTGATCATTATTCAATTCAAATGTTAAATTGACATTTAATTTAATGCTTTTAAATTAAGACATATGTTTCTTTGTTCATAGCCTACTCCGAGTGAGGATTTGTTTAACACACTGTATATTCTTTGTAATTTATTTATTTTTTGTATTCCTATTTAATTAATAAGAAATAAAAAGCATTTGAAAATAGTTACTGATCTTTTTTATGGTTAATAATAATAATATATATATATATATATATATATATATATATATATATATATATATATATATATATATATATATATATATAGTATAGATATAGTAGTAGTAGTATATAATCAAAGGTACTACCGTACTGGTTTAGAAACCGATATAAGTTCAAAACCACCTTTTTTATCCGAACCTAAAACCCATATTTTTATTTACTAAAAACTGATAATCATTCTTCTATTGAAGCGGAAAGTTACTCCTTTAAACATTTTTGTATCTATAAGAAAAGTATCTTACTTCTTTTATTAAAATGAATGAAACAAAAAACATTTTTAAAAGGCGTAGTATAAAATTATTTATATAAATGTTTTTTTTATGAAAGGAACGTTTTCAAAATTGATTAAGTATTAGCCCTGGTATTAGTAAATTCATTTTTGAACAAAAACCGTTTTAAAAGTAACGTTCTCGATTTCGGTTAACCATTACCCATTTATTTTTGTTTCTTCTTGCTCTGATATCATTTGACTGACATTAAACTTGAAACTTCAAATCTAATTCTAATTTTCAATGGCAAAAGGTGTAGTTAAGTTGTTACATGTATACATATTTTACCCGATAACTAAGTTTTCTGAAAATGACCTAAGTTCATTATTATTTTTAAGAAAACAGAAAACTAGTTTATTTTATGCTAATAATTGTACGTAATAATGGCAATTAAAACTTTAACCTTTTAATTTATTTATATTTCTTCTTTTCAGAGAAATCCCTTCTGCAACGCCACTGTCTCTGCTAGGAAACAGCCACACGTTTACGTTTGGTAAAATCACGCGACTGTAGTCAAATCAACAACGAGTATTCTAGAAGCTGATGTCCGGCCGATGTCGAACGAAAGTCGCCGGTTTTTGCGCAGTTATAGGCGCCGGAACCGGCGCTAATCACCGTGAAATATACCAAACCGACACAGTCAGCACCGATAATAAATAGCATAATCAGCACAACCAGACCCGTGCACATAATATTTACTACAAAATATAAACGCTAAATTTTATTGCAAAGTTGCAAATTTGTACAAAACTAAAACATTTTACAGACAAGCGTGAACGGACAGATTGATAATACGTTTACACATATGAGAAAAATTTACTTTGACTTGACTTTCAAAAGGCGACTTATGAAAAGTCAATTTAATGGTGCGTTTACACATAAGGTCAAATATACTTCGCTATACGTTTGTTACTTCTCCTTCACTCAACTTTGACTTTAACAGCAAACTAAAGTTTGGTTATAATACGTGTGATGTAAGTTACCTATTTAACTATTATCATATAATCATAAAAAGAATAAATTGTTTATAGAAAAAATGGATAGTAAACTAGTTATTAAATTTAAGCGCGATATTTTTAAATATTATAACTACGCAGCAACAATATTGGATGCGAAGTAGATTAAAAAATAATCGCATAAAATATTTTAAAATTCGAGAATATTTTAAATTCAGATATAAAACACAAAATTGTGTAATTAAATATCTAGGAATTTGTGGATGAAAACTAAATGTCACTGTTAGTAAAGTAAAGTAAGTTTCGTTTGTTGGTTCACACGACTTTAAAAAGTCACTTATATGAATCAAGTCTATTTTATTTTGGACTTGACTTTAGGAAGAAAAGTAATAGGCGAGAGTGTTTACACAACGGCAAAAGTCGCCTTTTGAAAGTCAAAGTCAAGTCAAAGTACTTTTTTGCTATACGTGTAAACATAGTCAATATTTGATATTTATATTGTATACAGTCTTGTCAGTGTTTTTGATGGAAATATTATCAAAAATTTCCAATTGAGGCTGATGTGCAATGATTTAAAATTCAAGGTTTTTATTATCGTGCAACGAATTATAAAATTAGAGAATTTAAGACGAAAAGGCTGTAATCCTCAAACCACAATAAAGTAAATATTTACATTAGTAGGTATTAAAATAGAGCTATTTTTAATTATTTTATGAATACACCAGACAGGTTTAATTATTTTGTAAATGAAACCTATAATATTTTAAATAAGTGGTACATATTTACATTTTAATTTATTTTTATTTCATTAATTTTAAGATTAAGGTTGAAGTTGAAGTAGTATATTTTCGGAACCAGCGTTACTTCAAGAGGTGAGAATACGGTCTAATATTGTTTAACATCGACCTACTTTTAAAGTAACACTTTATCCTTTATCTATAGAAATTTCGTTAATAGAGCAACACTTTAATAATGGATACACTAATTGTCGAGATTTTTCATCGCCGGTTAACACATGTATTATACAGGGTGTAGCAGCTAAACGAGCTACCTCAAATAATTTCTATATTAATAACGATACAATAAAATGCTATAAGACAATCTTATAGAAGCCCAAGGGGGACATCCGATTAGAGAAAATATTTTTTTAAACTAATGGTTCTCAAATTACAATACAAAGTTATATTTTCTTAAATGGGATGATATAATTTTTTGCCCTATTCGATAGAGTATTTTTTTCTGAATTCAACCATGTGATTATTTTATATCCTTACATAACAAAAATATTGAGAAAAATACAATAGAAATTTAAATAAATTTGATTTTTATAGTTATAAACAATGTTCTATTTGATTTATATTCTAAATAATGAAAATTGACAAATAGAAGTTTTTGTTTTTCATACATAGCCTGAAAAATGACTATAAAATATAAATTTATTTAAATTTTAATTAATACTTCTCAATATTTTTGTTATGTAAAGATATAAAATGACTATACGGTTGAATTCAGAAAAAAATACTCTATCTCAAGAGCCTAAAAAATACATATCATCCCATTTAAAAAAATATAACATTGTATTGTAACTTGAGAACCGCTGGTTTAAAAAAATATTTTACTCACTAATCGGATGTCCCCCTTGGTCTTCTATAAAATTATCTTATAGTATTTTTTTGTATCTTTAATAATATAGAAATTATTCGAGATAACTCGTTTAGCTGTTACAGCCTGTATACAATATTTTTCTGTTGATCGTACTTGTAATTTTAATGTAAGACAAAAAATTTTTTAGTTCAATAATGCTTGATAATTTTGACATGTTTAGCCGTGATATGGTTACTTTATAATTTATTAATAGAAAATCGTTCTTTAATAAACAATTTACTGCATCTCAGTTAAGTTTTTTAAAATCGTTTATTATTAATAATAATAATAATAATAATAATAATAATAATAATAATAATAATAATAATAACCCATATTAATTAATGATTTTAATTATTTATTAATAAACGATAGACATCACAACTTAAAATAAATATCAAAATAAGGGTCAAACGTTACTAACATAATAGTATATTAAAGAACGTGTTTTATAAGACATGTTTTTTTCGCACGCGTCCAAAATTTAGAAAACGAGCGTTAGCGAAAGAAAGTCTTATAAAATGAGTTCTTTATACTATTTTTTATATTTTGCGCCTTCTACAATAACATTTACTTACTCAATTTGTGATTATATTTGTAACCATTTGTTGTATATTTTCATGTAAATAATCTTCCCTAAATAAAAAATAATAATAATAATTTCGACATTATATTATTAAAATGAATTGTCAATTAACTAAAAAGAAAAAAATTAGGTAAAAATGGGTTAAAGAAACGTCATCTAGTACCAACTGTCTAAAACAAAAAATTGCGTATCGAAATGAAGGTCATTATGAACGCAAAATATAAAAAAAAATTATGAAATAAAATTAGTTTTTCTCCAATTTAAACGATCTACGGGAAAATATTGGCCGGTAGCACAAGCCTTGCTCTAACTGACACGCTGTTTTAAAAGATATCAAATTCAAATTTTAATATTTAATTTTACCCTTGAGTTTAAGCTTTAAGAGGAATGGATCCCCCTGCCAACTATATATATAAAGCGAAAATTCAAATAAATTGTTCCTATACTGGACATAGTAACATTTTTAAACATTAGACGAACATTTCCGATATGAACCTAAAACCTAAAAAAAAGTGTAATTGAAATCTGACTTTGATTTTATAGGGAAAATGGCATTTCTCGTTTTTCCTATAAAATCAAAGTCAAATACTAAGAGATTTCAATAATAAGTACTTTTTTAAAATGCAAGTTCGTATCAGAAGTATGTGCGTCTAATGTTGAAATTTTAAAAATGTTATTGGTTCTAGTACAGGAACAATTTATTTGAATTTTCGCTTCATATAAGTAGTCTTAGACAATTTTTTTTTTAATATTTGTTGATTATGTTCTGCTCTGATTTAAAATCATATTTAGATATTAAATAATGAAATTTGCTATTTTTTGAAACAGCTTTTTAATTAAAACAAGGTTTGTGCTACCAGCTTAGCATAGATGGCAGCAGGCGGATATTCTCCTAAGTACGTATTACAATGTACAGACTTTTGTAAGAATACACAGATATTATTGTGTGTAATCATGACTTTTCCTGGTTGTGGCACATTATATAAACAATAGAACAAATACTTAGTCTAAATTTATTATTTTTATTTTAATTAATGGTTATGTTCGACGCTCGTTTGACGTTTCAAAGTCTTTTGAAGGTTAAAGCAACTAGTTGACTACCGAACCTATCGGGAGAAATATTGTGCTAAGGCTCTCATTCTTTACAATGAATATGTGAGCGATGCTCACGCATTAAAATATCTCGAATATTAATCGCCCATATTAACACACTTGAAAGAAACTACATCACTACCGCCAAAAAGTATGGACTGGAAATTTCTATAATGCTGCCAATTCTGTGGCCATTTTGAATATGCTAAATCATGATTATGAAGAAGCGGGAAGGGAAAAAGTTGAGCATCAGTCCATGTCCATACTTATTTAACGGCTACAATACTAACTGCACGTAAATACATATCCACAGCAAAAATTTAAATATATAAATTGCCAAATTTCAATAAAAAAAATTGTATACCATTAAAAAGTAAAAACTTTCCGCCACATGTGGCTAAAATGACTCTACCCATTTTTGTACCATAAAAATCTGTAAATTCGTAAATCTGTTCCTTTTTTTACAAAAATTACTTAGGTACTTACCTGCGCAGGCGGTTGTCAAAAAATTTAAACTCAATCATGGGTTAATTTAAAATTTATTTATAATTTAAAAATTGACTGAATGTAAATTCAATTTTTCTGACTTGATAATGGCCATAACCATGTGCCGAAACGTCGTCTTTTAGTTGTCAACATAATAAACAACTTTTAAAAAACAAAGAAGCTTTCTATCCAATAAACCTTCCAATTAGAAAAATTACTTAGGTTGTTGTACGATTTCACTACGAAACATTATTTATATTTGAAGAAACGTGGCGTTAATAGAGGCAATAGCTGTCAAGGTCAAGAGTATATCGTATGATATAATAAAGAAAAAAATAGCATTTAAGTAGGGGAATTTTTTAAAAAATTACAATACCTAATTTATTTGAATGCCTGATATCAATTTTATTGTTTTTTATTCAATTCAAATTTATTTTCATATGTATAACAAATTCTACATTGCGATATGTTTGGGTCAAAACAATATTTTGAAATCTACAAACACAATTCATATACAGAATGTTCCATTTAAGTGCTACACTATTGCTATCTCGAGAAGTATAAGAGATACGAAGTTCGTTAAAATAGCAAACAATTTCTAAATTATGACTATTAACATGAACAAAACAAAAAAATTTCTTAACCAGTGGTTCTCAAAATATGGAACCCAACTTTTTTATTTTAAATTAAAACCTACCTTTTTTATTAGCTTATTCGATTCAGTATTTTTTTCTGAATTCAATGATATCCATATGTAATACTCTATTATTACAAAAATTTTGAAAAAAATGTAAAATTAATAATGTGCTATGGAAAAAACAAATAAATCAAATGAAGAAATAATTACAAAAACTTTTATAATTTTTTAAGTTGTGAATAATTATTACTTAAACAAGATAAAATACATAAATAATATTAACAATTGTTTTATTGATTTATTTGTTTTTTCCATAGCGCTCTTTGTATAGTCATATTTAAATAAAAATGATACATTATTAATTTTGCATTTTTCTCAAATATTTTGTAACAATAGTGTATTACATATGGATATCGTTGAATTCAGAAAAAAAATACTGAATCGAATAAGCAAATAAAAAAAAATAGGTTGCCATTTAAAATAAGTAAGTAGCACGCCGTATTTTGAGAATCACACAAAATCTTGTTTCGTTCAAGTAGTCTTATAAAATAGAAATTGTTTGCTAATTTAACCGACTTCGTATCTCTTATACTTCTGGAGATAGCAATAGTGTAGCACTTTAATGGAACAGCCTGTATACCTCCTAAAACTATATGAAAATGTTACTCGAATAGGCGTATAACAACAAAATTTTAATAACGTTTATCTCAAAAAAATATTGCACAATCCTATACAATAGTGTTATCATTGAAATCAGAAAAATATATCTAACAGATAAAAAAACACATGGATTGTAATTTAAACAAAACAGTTATTTTTACATTGTTTTGTTAGTAGCATCATCAGTGCATCATCCCATTCTTAGTTCGTTTGCAATAGTCAAACAATCAAAAACATTATTTCACAGTGATACATCGTCCAAATATTTGTTAGATAATACAAAGACGCCTTTGTTTGTTTTGTATTTTAATTCCATTGTTGGCACTATTAAATTGCAGTTTTATAATTTTTCATATCTATTTTCCCTAATTATAATACAAAAGATTTTTTCTTGTACCGCCTGTTAAAATGACACTTTACCTATTGAAATCTTTATCTATTGAAATCTCTCTACTAAATCAACGCAAGGCTGGATAAGAATTTCTGCAATCACAAACACATCTCTACAGCAATAAACAAAAATTGCGTTGATAATTATAAAAATCTGATGTGGCCAGCACATAACCTCTCGCCAGATATTTTACCTGGTTGTACGCATAAAACAAAAAATATTTTTAAATTCAAATACATATATTCATGTCGCACTACAAAATAATTCTCACATATATTTACAAAATCTATGGAATATTTTAATATAAATTATGTACAATACATACATTTTCTTCATATTCAATATCCTGAAATTTTCTTTTTCTACTTTCCTTTTCTTTTTCTTTATATTCGTAATTTTTTCACAAATTCCTTCTATATTCTTTTTTATGTATATTCATTTGCGTTGATTTTTTCTTATTTTCATAATCTTCATAATGATGTACAAATATTTTTGACAGTGGCATACAAATATTTTTGATAGTGACATTTATGTGTCAATTACAAACTTTTGAATTTCTTGCCTTGAAGTAGTTTGATCTGAGATTTTTTACATATAAATATATAGAAGATATAATAATGAATTTATATTTATCGAATAAAGAATTTAATGTTCTTTAATATAAGTATTTACATAAATTTTCGATAAATAATATTTAGACGATTTTTTTTCTTGTACTACTACTTCTGATTGTCCAATGTTACCAAACCTAAATCAGCTCTTCCCATTATTGTTAGATTGTGGAATCCGTAAAAATGTTATAATCGGATTCTACGGACCTTAAAACGTGCTTATTCACTAAAATCTGGATATGCGATTTTTAGCAAAAAGAAATGAAATAAAATGTCAATATTATCTTTAATTTTAATCCAAGAAGCTGTTGGAAAAATATTTGTATACGAGAAGTGAAAATTTTAGCGCACGAGGTGTAAACTGTTGGATACGCGAGTGGATTAAATACATCTTTAGTCACATCTATATTGTTTTTCTATTTCGGTGTTCTTATAGTAGGCCTATAAAAGCACTGCAAACACGTCGTTTAGAAAATTCACAACACACAATTCACAAACTGCCAAAAGTTGAAATTTCAATTATTTAGCGGGAAGCGCTATCAACATAAGTGACAAAAAACACCAACTCATATTTTTGAAGTCGCATTTTTAAAAAATATCATACTAACCCAAATAGAAAAAATCTGATGTGGCCAGCACATTACCTTCCGTCAGTTATATTAGGTATTTACGAAAATTCTACCGGTGAATTGTTACCGGTAAACAGCTTTTTATCAGGTTACAGCTAACGGAATCGATATTTTATGAATACAAATGGTAAACAGGGTAGATCCATAACCTATGAAAAAATTTCAAAATTTAAAACAGGTTAGAAATTTGACGTAGTTAACAAACTGAGCAGAGTCCTACTTTGAACACTTTTCCACTTTTACCGCGCATGCTTCGCTTTGCATCACTACCTTTTTTTGAGATTAGATTCTTCATGAATCCGGTAGATGGATCTTGGTAATATTAAACAATTTTCGAATACGGTGACTTCTTACCACTCGTGTTTTCGAACACAGTCGGTAGATGCGGTATCTACCGGTAGAATTTTCGTAAATGCGTTTGTATTTTCTATAAAATCCATACAGAAAGTTCCTTGCAAAAGATTCTAAATTTCTTGTATGTACCTTTCGACAGTTGTATGTATATTATACAAATTCCATACAGAAAATTTCGAGCAAAATGATCCTAACACAAATATACTACGATTATGTCAACTGCACTTGACACTGACATCTTTCAATCTGAATTTTCTTAATATAGTAGCTGTTTCTAGCATAGCTGGCTAATTTATGAAATTTAATTTCTTTATAATTTTATAACTCTATATCCATTTAATGTGAAGTATAAAATGCAGTCAAATCGTATAGAGAATACAATGTTCTTTAATATATATAATAACATGAAATGTGAAAAAATGATATTTAACATCGTTTTTTCAAGAAAAACTGTTAAAATCTTCAAATTAGGGTACTTCCGGTTGACCAATTATAACCAAAATCTAATCAGCTCTTCATATGGATGCAACGAAGAGGAATACGAAAGAATTATAATTTTTGGAGTTGTAGTATTAGAGTTATCGCAGACGAAAATTTTGTAACACACACACACACACATCCACACACACACACATACAGACATCATCGTAAAAATAGTAAAATCGTATTCTAGGGACCTTAAAACGTGCTTATTCATTAAAAACTCACCACCGAATTTTTTGACCAAAGACAATACCTTCCTTACCTAAAGGTGACGGAAGGTAAAAATATTATAAGAAACATGTTTCGCCTAACGGCTCGTTTTCTAAACTTGGACACTCATACGTTAACAGATTGTCTCATGATACTTGTTTTTACCTCCCTCGATACCGTAGGTAAGAGAGGTAATGTAATCGTGTCAAAAATTCGATGGTGTGTATGTGTGTGTGACGTTTTTTTTCGCCCACGATAACTCTTATAACAAACTTACAAATATATCTATTGTCCGTATTTAAGCTTCCTGCATTCATGTTACGTGTTGATTAGATTTTGGATAAAATTGGATAAATGGAAGTAATACTTTACTTAAAGCCCATAACACTTTTTAATGAAAAACTATATTAAAATATAATCCAAAACTTTTCAATTTTAGTATTTAATATTTTTATATCATGGGAAACAACATATTAGATTTTGGCTAAAATTAATCAACCAGAAGTGATACTTTACATGTAGCTCTGAACAGATTCTCGTGAAAAATATATTATGATATACTCCAAAACTTGTCAAATTTAGTATTTGCGACTTTTATATGAAGGGGAACAACATATTAGATTTTGGATACAATTGATAAACCGGAAGTGATACTTTATTTGAAGCTCTGAACAGATTTTCATGAAAAATATATTGATACAATCGAAAACTTTTCAAATTTGATATATAAGACTTTTATATTAATAGGAATGACATGTTAGATTTTTCTAAAATTGATAAATCGGAAGTGATACTTTACTTAAAGCTCTAAACAGATTTTTGTGAAAAATATATTATATATTCCGGGAGGTCATGTGTTGGCCACATCATATTTTTTAATGTACTATTATTGATTTAGATGCAGGATTTAATGTTCAATAATTTCAATTTTTGGAACTTTTTTGTTCAAAATGATTAGGGAAACGTGTATAATACCCGATTTGTTACCAAAAAAAAATATTACCTGCTATTATTATCAATGTCCTTAAAAAAATATGGTATTTAACAGGAACAAATTACGCGATAGTTTTGTTGAATAATAAAATAAAAAAAAACAACGGAACAAACAACAATTACATTTTAAAAATACGTAAAATAACCAGTTACGGTTCACGAATCAAAAAAAATGTCAAATGACTATTTATGTAATGTGTTCCACAAACATAAACAATTGAGATAAAAAAGAGAAATAAAATTACCATTTTATTTACGTTGTTTTGTTTGCAATAAAATGATTTACAAAAAAAAATCTTGCTTTAAATTTTAAATTATAGATCAAACTTTTCAAAATCAAGGCTACAATTTAGTCAATCTAAGTACTTTGTATTTAAAATTTCTAATTATCTAATTTTCAGCATATTAACTATTTTACATTGAGAAAATTTTATTTGGAAATAATCTATACAGTTTGAACAAAAACTTAATTTTTCTATTTTGGTTCCCAAATATGTACTTTATTTTAATGTCATAAAGTACTTCTTTATGACAACCAAATGAATTTAATTAAGTACATATTAAACAACCAAAATAAAAATTCCTCAAAATGAAATAACGTATATTTTTAAATATTTTTTGACAAAAGGACCAAAATAGAAAAAATAGTATAAAATACACGTTTCATATTATAAGATATTTCAACGCACTTGCCCGCTTAGAAAACTCGCGACAAGTTGCTCGTTTCTAACACAGACGCGTGCACTAAAATCATGTTTTATGAAACTATCTTAATGTACCATTAAAGTCTTGGCAATTATTTATTTTGATTATTAAAAAAGAAATCGCTTATTCGTCAAACCAAGTAGACGTGATGTTGACAGTTAACTCGATGTTCATTTCTTCATTCACGATAGTTTAAATTCTCTCGCTATGAATGGAGTATGGTAGATTCACTTTTCATATTTAAATTAAGTTACCAAAGACTTAAACTTAAAATCTAATGTTTTACAATCTAAAATTTAGAATTTGTGCTCTAAAATTTAGGTATAATCCTATAAAATTTTACGGGACAAATAATATCTGAAAAAAATAGTTCCCACGAAATCACGAAATATCGTGTTTGTCCTGTTTCCTGTATGTATGTCGTTTATAATTTAATATTTTGAATTTTATTCTTATGTTAATGTTAAATATTAGTAATTGTATTAATTTAAACTGAATAACGATGCGACAAAAATTATATTTAAATTAACAAATATAAATTATTATATCAATATTTAATTGTTATCAAAACTAGTATGTAATAACACATTTTATCTCTCAAAATAAATATGTCATGGAAAATTTATACAAGTAATATTAAAAATTGTCCAAAGTCATGTTCGTAATGATTATGAAATGTAAAATTCATATACGTACCACTTTCGATTACTATTGATCAAAAATTTTCACAATAAAATAAATACATATTTATATGAATATGAAATATCATATCAATTTAATAATAGAATATTACGTATAAAATCTGGGAAATCCTACTGGATAATGTAGCGTCTAAATCCAATAAAATGACTTTTCGGAAGTGGTGCATACGCTATTTTCTTTTCTCTTTGCTACTGACGATTTATTGGATAATGGTATAATTACTGTAATGGGACAAACAAGAATAAAATTGAAAACAGAAAATATTAAATTATCTCTAAATTTTATTAACTCGCTATTCTAGCAATGCACACTGTTTTGAGATTTTAGAGAAAATAGAATTTCGGTACTAAATTCATAAAGTGTAATCTTTAAAATTATCCGAGAATTGATATTTTGCTTATAAATGAAATTACTTTAGACTTGGTTTTACAAAGGTTGAAGAAAATTTGTTTCCTAAATTAATTCATTAATTCAATAAATTCAATTCAGTTTTCTTTTCATATAACATAAATTCATTTCTTTCAAAAAACCTAGTTTTAAGAGAAATGTTAAATTTAGATTAAAATAATTTTTACCCATTTATAAAACCGAGTATGAAAAATATAAAACGGTTTTAGTAACACACTAACTACTTTGATATCAAAAAATTGATCAAATTAATGTCACATTATATTAATAAAAATATAAATATAAAATTTTATGTATTTCCGTTAGTTCTTTCACTATGCAATTAATATTTCAATATGTACACATATATAGAACATACTCTTTACTCTTACTCCATTATAAAAAATAAAATAATGTGGAAAGAACTCGAAGAACATAATGCATATGTGAAGTACGTCAATAGTATTTTATGTTATTAGGAGTAGAAACCGGTCTTTTTGTGTTGAACCCAGCTATTGCGGCCGAGGCACTAGCCGAGGCTAGGCAAGCTGGGTAAAACACAAAAAGGGCGTTCTACTCCGAATGACATATACTATTTTTTCTTCAAGTGTTTCAAAGAATTTTTTGACATTTTTTTGGAATTTTTTATCTGTACTGTTTGCAATTTCAGCCAAAGCTGGCTTTGTACACTACAAAACAAAAACGATACAACTGTCAAATAACAATTTTCAATATAATCTGTGTTGCTGTGACAACTACCGCCGCCAGCGGTGAACTAACACACTAACATTTTTTTACTAGTACAACAATAACAACATTTTTGTACTAGTAAGACAATGAACATCTTCTATAATGTATATATAGGAGCATAATATGAATATTATAATACGCTTGAAGAAAAAAGTATTTTTTATTGGAACAAATATTACCCTGCACTCCTGCAGTATTAAAAATAAAACAATTTCTAAAATACATGTATTGTAAGAAAAATAAAAATAATCATAATTAGCAAACACAAGTTTAACCACAAGAAAAAAAAATAGTAAAAATACTACTAGGACTAAAATACATACATGTAATAAGTAATTTAAATTTAGAAATAAATCATGTGTAATGTATATATAAAAATTATAATTTAGCGACGTTCAGACTATTATATTAATAACAATTAAATGTTTATTTATAAATATATTGTAGATAAACAACGTTGCATCACTGTAAAGCATAATACACTATAGTTTTAGGTTTTCTACGTCTGTAACTGCATCTCCTGACGCAAATTGTGTTTGTGCTTGGTTGATACAAATATAAACTACTACAATGTACAATTTGCCTACAGTTTTGGGATAATATAGAACCAATAGTAGCATATGAATGTATCTGGGACACAAAAGTCCTAGCAGTAGCAAGAGCACTCACATAATATCAACGTAAAACGTGCTACATCGTATTGCAGACACTTCAAATATATTTATTTATAAAATTCTGTGTGTGATAACAATAACTCCCTTGTATAAAATGAGGCAATTAGTAAAAAACTACTGAATTATTTCTCTTACTCACGAGCTCACGCTCGCATGTTATGCAACCTTGTATGTCAATTTGTATTGCCGGTAAGTATAGTAGCAAGGGTAAGTAAACAAAACAATGTACAATGTTCTTCTAATTTCTAATGAATACAAAATTTCATTCCATTGCCATATCAAATATGAGTCACTAGCACAAAATTGATCCGTACTATTGTTTCTCATCCCACGACAACATGAATCATACGATAAAAATCATTGAACAAGGTATAAGTTTCAAATGTTGTTTGGCCTTCAAGACTTGGTTTGAAAATTCAGTGACTCAGACTTTTTATCAGCTGAATTTATTATTTCAGCTTTATATTTTACAACATACAATGTGATTTGTTATCACATTCTATTAGATAATTTATGAAGCCCGAAAAAATACTTGGTAAATATCCAAGTAAAATGTAGAACATTTTAAAAAATAAATTACATAATAAGAGACCCTAAATGTAATTTAATGACTCCACCTAATTCTAGAACAATTAAATCTAAATGCCTCAGTTTGTAAACACGGGTAAACATTGAACATGAAACATAAACATAACCTGTCTGGCCTACTGTACTACCACTTTTGCTTTCGTTCAATGATTCATGTTCATTTTAATTAGTAAATATGTTGAAATTGGTACCTATTTTTATTTGTAAATATTCTCAAGTCATTATAATATGGCTACATGCATTGTTTTACTTAAATCAAATAGTAAATACAAGCAAAAACAATGAAATTCACTTACCGATCCACAGCTTTCATTCATCCACGCCATCTTTCCCATATCCACTGCCAAATCAAGAGGGTGCATTGAGCAGCCCGCAAAAACAAATGAATTCAAACTTTAAAGCGGTTCAAAAATATATTTATTATCCCACTGCTTATATACACATAATAATAAATTATTAAGAAATTTAATCGTCTATTAATATAAATCTACGGAAATAAAAATATTGGAGAAACAGTCGTTAAATTATTTATTTAAAGAAAATCTTTTCAACTACCTACAAATCAAATGTTTGTCATTTGTACATAGCTGAAAAGAATTTGCTTTAAATAAACAATAAATTAACGACTGCTTCTCCAATATTTTCACTTCCTTCGAATAATAATAAAGTTAATATTATTACAATAATGGATTTATTAAAACAACTACTTAACAAAAATAAAAATACTTTTAACAAAAGTATGACCATAAAAGTGAATTCAAAATTTATTTTCACAATTTTCATAGTATTAAACTGCAATTTATTTTAAAACATAATAAAATAGTTCCTTTCTTAATACTAACTATAGCATGCTAATTTATTTTACGTAGAAATCTTCTTAGATTTCTTTTTAGGGCTACT
Source organism: Harpalus rubripes (assembly GCA_963082715.1). NCBI lineage: Eukaryota > Metazoa > Arthropoda > Insecta > Coleoptera > Carabidae > Harpalus > Harpalus rubripes. The sequence goes on from OY720448.1 coordinate 18,114,824, forward strand.
TTCACTTTGACTATCTGTACGTTTTCGTTTTTTAACCTTCGGATGTTCTTGTTTTACACTACTTTTTACAGATTCTAAATAATCATTTAATAAACTGTCTCTATTGAATTCCAGATTATCAAACTTTTCTATTTTAATTTTCTTTTCTTTCTTTATAGTAACTTGACTCGTTTCGGAAGTATCTTCTATTTTCTTCTTTTTATGCTTCTTTTTTTCCTGTGGTGGGCCCGTATCAGGTTCAATTTTAATTGGTGTATTTATAATTGATTGAACTTCTTTCTTCTTATGCTTCTTTGATTTTTTAGTTACTGTTACATCATCAGACGGTTCTATTTTTATTTCCTTTTTAATTTCTATACTTTTATCCTGTGAATTATTTAAATTGTTTGAAATATCCTGATTGGTTTTATCTTTCCTTTTCTTTTTCTTTGGTTCTTTATTTTCTAATTCTATACTCTGTTTTACATTAGTCAGAAGACATGCAATTATATCGTTATCTTTTTTCTTTTTAATTTTTGGCTTTTCTATTGATATGTTTGAATAATCTAACTCAACTGATTGTTCCTTTTTATTCTTCTTTTTTTCTAAAGATGTACTTAAATTATTTTGAACAATTGTTGACGCTACTAATGAATTTTCTTTTTTCTTTTTCTTCTTTTTCGAAACGTTCATATTTTCACTAGCTTGTATTGTTTCTGTCTGAGGCTTTGAAAGTGATGTATCTCTCTCTTGTAAATAATCTAACTCGGCTGATTGTTCCGTTTTAGTGCTTAAATTATTTTGAACAATTGTATCCAGTAACGAATTTTCTTTTTCCTTTTTTTTCTTTTTCTTCTTTTTCGGAGTGTTCGTATTTTCATTCGAGTTATTTGTTTCAGTCTGAGAATTTGAAAGTGATTCATTTTTCACTTTTTTCTTTTCTATTGATTCATTTATTTTCTCTATTGATGTTTCAATATGTAAATTTCGTTTTTTCTTGTGCTTTTTATTTATTGAGTTGCCAAATATGGCTTCTAAGGGTGTAATTCCTACAGGTTCAGGTGTTTTCTGCAATGATAAATTTAATTTTTCCATAGCTTCATCAACTAGTTTTTCATCCACTTCTGCAGGATTTTTAATTTTAATTTTTTTATTACAATCGGTTTCATTGTTCTCTACTTCGGGAAATTTTCGTTTCTTACTCTTTTTATTTGAAATATTTAATTCAGCGTTTGTTCGATTCAACAGCTGAAATATCATTTCGTTCTTGTCTATAGTGTCTTCTTTTAATTTTTCTTGTTTTCTTTTTTTCACTTCTAATGATTTTCGTTTCTTTTTCTTTGCAGCTTTCGCCTCAGCTTTTCTTCTTGCTATTTCTGCTTCTAATAATTTGTTTGTAATTGATTCGCCTAATTCAATTTTTTGTTTAAAATCTTTCCCAAATATTGGATGACGAACCGTAAGATTTTCAGGAAGTTTTACTTTAGTTTTTGCAGGAGTTGTAACTTCAGCCGTGTTTGATTTCAACATTTGGTGAACAATTATATTACCAATAGGATTAAGTATCCTTGCTGTTAGTTCTGGATTATTCTTTTTATTTTCTGAAGCTACGACACATACATTTTTATTGCTTGTATTTCTTTGTGTTGTATATTCATACTTTACCCCATCAATTTTTATTTTACTTTTGTGTTTGTTTTCAAAATCTAATTCTTGGCCAATTAAATTTTTAGGAATTAACGTTTTTGGGCACTGCATTAACCAGACTTCTTCATCGTCATTAACATCGTCCAAAACTAAAGCTGTACGTTTATCTATTGCATTTAAATGTGGATTGGAAGCTTCAAAGCCTTTTAAACCAGAATTGATATTAGCTGGCACCATAAATGAAACATTTTTAGATTTTTGTGGCGAACTACTAGTGATATGATATTTTGTTACCTTTTCGTCGCCGCTAGATTCCGATGCGGAAACTTCTTTTGCGTTTCGTTTTTTTGGAGTTATTTTGGCTACCAATGAAGGAATTTCATCATTAATTTCATCGTCGTCACTTGTATCTTGAGATGAAAGAATGGATTTCTTCGGTGTATGTATTTTTTTAAGATGTGTAGAAAGCTTTGGGGATGATTCTTCTTCCGAATCAGATGATGACGAAATATTTTCTTTTTTGATTTGAAGAGATGATTTAGTATTTTTCAAAATTGGTTTTGTAGGTACTTTCGGTTGATCATCTTCAGATTCTTCTGATGAACTTTCTTCCGCTTGTGTTTGTGCAACTTTTTGTTTAATTACTTGATTTTTAATTGGAGAATTAGATTTTCCATTTTTTGTTTTGCTTATTTGTGCCTTGGGCTGTTCATCTTCACTTTCATAGAAATTTGATTCTTCAGGTGAACCTTTGCTTATTTTTTTACTAATTAAACTTTTTTGCAATTTTTCTTGTACAGCGTTTTGTTTAGTTACTTGTTTTCTGCCCTGAGAATTAGAATTTTCATCTTTAATATCCTTGGAGCTGGATACAGATTTTTCCAAACGTTTTGTTTTACTAATTTGTGACATCCTTTTCCGAGCTGCTTTTGATGTAAGCTGTTCCTTTGGCTGTTGATTATCACTTTCATCGGAATTCGATTCGTCATATGAAGCTTTGCTTACTGGCTTTTTCATATCTTTTTTGGATAAATCTTGAGCTGATTGTTTTTGTAATGCAGCTGTATTTTCCTCTTCGGAATCGGACGATTCAGATGAATTTCTTTTACTGGTAACACTTTTTTGCAATTTTTCCTGTACGACATTATGTTTAATTTTTTGTTTTATGACTTGTGCATTAGATTTTTCATCTTCAGAATCTTCGGAGCTGGGTACAGGTTTCTCCAAAATTGTTTTACTATTTTGCGACTTCTTTTTCGGAGCTGGTTTTAATGTAAGCTGTTTCTTCGGCTGTTCATTTTCACTTTCATCGGAATTCGATTCGTCAGTTGAATTTTTACTTACTACTTTTTTAATATCTTTTTCAAGAGGGTTATAATTTCCAACAATATTTTGTATTTTAAACGGTGATAAATCTTGCGCTGCTTGTTTAATTTCCTTTTCTGAATCTGATGAATCGGATGAATTAGTTTTACTAATTACACTTTTCTGCAATTTTGCTTGTACGGTATTTTGTCTAATTTCTTGTTTTATACCCCGTGAATTAGATTTTTCGTTTTCAGAATCCTCGGAGCTCGAATCATTTTTCTCTGGAACCTTTGTTTTCGGTGGCGATTTTGGTATAATTTGTTTATTAGGTTGTTCATTTTCAGCGTCATCGGAATCCGACTCAGATGAATCTTTACTTACTGGCTTTTTAATTTCTTGTTTGGAAGGACTAAAATTACCAACATTTTGTATTTTAAGTGATGTATCTTGAGGTTTTTTTTCCTCTTCTGTATCAGATGATTCTGATGAACTTTTTTTACTTTTTGCCCTTCTTTGCAATTGTGCTTGAACGAAATTTTGTTTAGCTTCGAAATCAGATGAATCACTTTCATTTTTCTTTATAACATTTGCTGCCAATATGTTTTTTGGAACTGATTTCGATGTATCTGAATCTTTATTTGTTTTCTTGGTTTCATTTTGCGGTTGTTTTGGTGATAATTTATTTTCATCTTCGGATTCCTCGTCTGATGATTCCGGTTTTTTAATATTTAGGGTAGATTTTTGTGTTAAAACAGAAGTATTGTTTGTTTCTTTTTCCGAATCTGAATCGTCTGATGATTTTGTAGATTTAGGCGGTACTTTCTTCGGAGAAGAAATTTTATTTGCAGGTTGATCTTTTGTTTTAACTTGCCTAGAATTTTTTGTTAAAACAGATGTATTTGTTACTTTTTCCAAATTTGATTCGACTGATTGTTTTGTCGATTTGGGCGGGACTTTTTTCGGTGACAAAATTTGTTTTGCAGGTTGTTTTTCGTTGTCTGATTCACTATCATCATCTGAAGAATCTTTTGTTTTAACTTGCCTAGAACCTTTCTCCGAATCTGATTCGTCTGATGTTTTTGTCGATTTGGGCGGGACTTTTTTCGGTGAAGGAATTTGTTTTGCAGATTTTTTTTCGGGGACTTTTTTTGGTGAAGGAATTTGTTTTGCAGGTTGTTTTTCGTTGTCTGATTCGCTGTCATCATCTGATGAATCTTTCGTTTTAACTTGCCTAGAAGGCATTGCATTCAATTTATTGATTATGTCGGCTTCTTCATCGCTACTCGAATCTTCTTTTTTTTTAATTACAGGTTTATTGTTTAACACTGAAGAAGAATCTTTTGTTATAACTTGCCTAGAACTTTGTGTTAAAACAGAAGTAGTATTTGATTCTTTTCCCGAATCTGATTCGTCTGATGATTTTGTCAATTTGGGCGGAACTTTTTTTGGTGAAGGAATTTGTTTTGCAGGTTGTATTTCGTTCTCTGATTCGCTATCGTCATCTGATGAAGAATCTTTTGTTTTAACTTGCATAGAAGACATTTTATTCAATTTATTGATTATGTCGGCTTCTTCCTCACTGTCCGAATCTTCTTTCTTCTTAATTACTAGTTTTTTGTTAGTATTTTCAGTTTTTTTACTTGTTTCATTGTCAGAATCAAAGCTTTCTGATTCGGATTTCGTATCTTGTTCTTTCTTGAAAAAATCTACAGCGGTCATTCTTGGAGTTGATGTATTATTTGATTTTGATTTACCTTTGGCTAGAACGCTTGTCTCGTTGTCGGAGTCAGAATCGTCTTCTGAAACTGGTTTTGTTATTTGACTTAGTCGACTTTTTGGAGTCTTAGGAGTAATGGTTTTTATAGGTGATATATTCTTAGTTTGTTCGGGTGATGAGTCTGAGTTAGAATCACTAGCGGAAGACTGTTGTTTGGGAATCTGAGTTGACGATAAAGCATTTGCAAAACTTGCGTCCATAATAGATGAATCCTTATTTATTTTTTTAAATTTTGTCTGATTTGGGGGAATTTCTTCATCATCACTATCCTCTTGCTCCTTTTCTTGTTTTACATTATTTTTTAAAATACTTTTCGGAATTTTAGGCGTATCGGAAATTTCTTTTTGCTTTATTATATTTTTTGCTACATCATTTGAATCAGTAATACGTTTTTGTAAGAAACCTTTTTTTGTGCTTAGTGTTGCAGCCTGAAGAAAACTGGGTGTTATTGAAGTTACTGATTTTACAGTTTGCTTTGAAATTTGTACCGCTTCTTTACTCTTTACGTCAGTTGTTTCAGTATTTGGTTTTGTTTTCACGGGCTGTTTTTTCGGTGATGGCGGTTTCATAATCGGTGGCTTTTCATCCTCTGAACTTAAATCTGAATCATCACTATCTCCCGTACTGCCAAATTTAGATCCAAGCATCTTTTTCAGCTGCTCCTGATACTGTTGTTTAGCTTTTAATATTGCTTCGTTTACATTTTTCGTGGGAACTTTATTAAGACTTTGCTTTATTTCATTTGTAACTGATTCATCGTCTGAACTGTCAGAATCGGAAGCCGATTTTTTTATTTTAATATCTGGTATAGGAACTTTACCAGTATGTTTCTTTCCTGTGTTTAGCATATTTTTGGACTGTTCAATTAATTTCTGTTGTAAGTTGAAATCCTCAGAATTTGCATCCGAATCTGAATCAGGACTAGTTGTTCCACTCATTGTGTACAGTTACGACACAGAAATCTACAAGAATTTTATATTTGTTAGGTAAAATTATGAAATGTAATCAAATAATGATAAATTTTAAGACGTAATACATACCTAAAGTACAATATATACTTTCATGCACAATTTTGAGCAAATTTATAAGAATATATTTTTACACAATTAAAAAATTCTAAATCTATTTTTACATTGCATTAATGTACACACACGTGTTTAAAGTTTTAAGTTCAAAACTTTCATAACCACACAATTTTGATAACAGTTAAATGGCTCACGTGAGATTGGCTCCAAAATAAAACGAGGTATGTTCACAATAAACTCATACAGGAAAAAATGTATACAAGACCAACATTATTTCATTCTTTTATATGTATTATATAAAATATAATATTTTTATTTAATTGGAACAGAATTTAAGAAATAAATTGCTTTTATTTTTATGGAATAATTATTTTTTTTTGGAATGTGCATGAAAGTAGTCAATCTTCACAGCGTTTCACAGACAGAAATGATGGCATACAAAAATATGGCGTGTGTTTTATGCAGATAAAAGTAACGCGCTTAAATGATAAAATTCGTAAATTTTATTGAGTTAAGTGAATATTATTTAATAAAATGGAAATACCACAACCTCCACAGGGTAGGTATAAATTCCAATTTACCTATTTCATACATCTAATTTACTTATTTTATAAATAACTCGACCGGTTGTCTGATAGGTTAGTTATGATAAATTAAAATATTTTCTCATTATCTAAGAATATAAATCAAAATTATTTCTTAATTTGTCTTTCAGATACAGAACTTCGTAACATAATAGATAAGTTAGCACAATTTGTTGCTCGTAATGGCCCAGAATTTGAGCAAATGACCAAGAGTAAGCAACAGGGAAATCCAAAGTTTCAGTTCTTGTACGGAGGTGAATATTTTAATTATTATCAATATAAGGTTTCTGCTGAACAAACAGGTAAGTGCATATTTATTATGTTAAATACCAAAAAATAACAATTTATTAGTTTTAAGACAACAAGGCATTATCACAACTCCTCAACCAATGACTCCTCAAAATCAAAATTGGAATCAACCACCAGCACAACCACAAGTAACAAATACGTCAATAGATCAGTTAGTACAACAACAAGAAACATTGCGGGAGCAAATACGACAAAGTGAACAGAATTTGACAGCTCAGCACACGGTACGTGTAACTTTTCTCATTTTCAAGAACTTTACAGTAGTGTCCGCTTATAACGAACCACTACCTGTCATAAAAATGGTCCGTTATAGCCGAGGTTCGTAATAACAGAACAAGTTATAAATTTGTCATTTATTGAATATTTGAGTAAAAGAATTAACAATCAGCATAAATATGTACATATAATATTGTATACTCTATAAATGTAAATGAAGTTATGGCCTATTTCAATGAACAATAAGAATCGGTAAACGAAATACATACGCAAGACAATAAACGTTACATTTTGTAAACCTCCTGCTACCAAAAATTGTTCGTTGTAGCCGAAGTTCGTAGTTCGGGTAGTACAGGAACAAGTTGTCATAATATTCGAGTAAAAAATCTGTTGTGGCCAGCACATGACCTCCCGCCAATTCCATGTTTAAAATGGCAATAAGCATTAAGAATGGTATCACTTCCGGTTGATCGTTTGTAAACAAAATCAAACTTGTTCCAATAAAAAGAAAAGTCTGTAATAGGAAATTTTGGATTATAGTTCATTATGTCTTCGAAAATCTATTAAGAGCTCCAAATTAAGTACCACATATATAATCTAAATCTAATATGTTGTTTCCAATCATATACGTGTTTTAAATACCGAATTTGAGAAGTTTTGAATCATATTTTAATATATTTTATCAGGAAAATATGCTCAGAGCTTCAAGTAAAGTACCACTTCCGATTTATCAATTTTAGCAAAAATCTAATATGTCGTGCTCATTAATATAAAAGTCTTAAATACCAAATATGAAAGGTTTTGGATTATATTTTAATATAGTTTTTCATTAAAAACTGTTATGGGTTTCAAGTAAAGTATCACCACTTCCGGTTGTCCAATTTTACCCAAAGTTTAAAGTATGAATGCAAAAAGCTTAAGAAAATAATTCACACACACACACAGATAGACAACATTGTATAAACAACAAACGTGTTGTGGGGACCCTAATTCATGCTTATTCACTGAACTCACTATCGAATTTTTGGACCGAAAACATTACCTCCCATACCTATGGCGGGAGGTAAAAAATAATGAGTATAAATATGTATAATATCGTATGTTCTACAAGTATATGAAATTATGGCAGAGCATGGAATATATGCAAAATGCATATTAAGTGCATGCTTCAAATTTTTAAGAAATTCCCTGCATATGCAAAATAATATAAGTGCATATTTGGGAATTTTTGACAATAATTGATAATTTTAAGTTATTACTTTAAAAAAACTAGCGATTGGTTCGTACTTAGTTGAAGAAGAGATTATAATAAAATTTTATGGTCAGCCAGATGACCTTCAGGATACTACGTGAAATTTGTATCTACATTACCAGATATTTTCTAGTTTTACCACGGAATTTTCCCATTTCTACCCCTATATTTGTAATTTTAAAATTTTGTATAACTTTTTGGAGCATTTGTATGAAGCAACAAAAGTGCTGGATTTGAAAAACTTACACAAACAAATAAATTAATAAAATATTATATGGTTAAGGTGATGTTGAGGTTAATATTAATTTTAATTTAAACTTAAATGCAAATTTTAATTGAACCCCTATAATTTATTGCGAGGTCGAACCTAGTACTACTCTTGGTTGGAACGGTTCATGTATTACGTATATCAAGTCATAATAAAATATTTCTTATCGTAGTGCCGCTTTACAGAAATCCTGCTAGCATAAACATTCCTCAGACCGATTTTCTCTCGTGTCACCGAATGTGCATTTTCTTCATTCATTTTTATTGATAAAAGGCAAAATCTTTGTTTAGATAATATAGAAAAACACATAGTTGTTTATTGTTATAATTGTAATATTAAAATAGATTAATTTAAATACTTAGTTTTAAGTAATAACAAATGTATTACTCGTAATGTAGATATAACATGTACTAATTATAATTAATCATAACGGCGTAAGTGCATATATAAGAGCATATTTTAGTAAATTTCTAATGTATATTTACATGCATATTTTTAGATTTTTTACTGCATATTTTCCAAGCTCTAGTTATGGCCTATAGCAGTGAACAATAAAAATCGGTAAACGAAATTCCTCGCGAAATTCATACGTAAGACAGAAAACGTTACATTTTGTACACGACCCGAAAGTTCGTGATAAGCGAAAAATTGATAAAATATATTTCGTTATATTCGGGTTCGTAAGCGAAAAGTCGGTGAAAATATACTTCGTTATATACGAAAGTTCTTTATATCCGAGTTCGTTATGCATCGAAAAAAATTACATTGAATTTATGGACGTTTGTTTCATGCGTATAAAAGTGGTTCGTTATAAGCAAGAGTTCGTAAAAGCAGATGCGTTATAAGTGAACACCACTGTATCATCTAAATTGTAGGTTTTATTACAACAACAACAAGTCCAAGTTGAAGCCGCGGTTGTTAAATACGAATCGGAAGCCTTACAAAAAGAGGCAGAAGATTGCGGCATAGAATTAAGTGAACTTAACGCAATTTTGCAGCCTATAATAGACAGTTGTACAAAGGATAGTATTAGTAATGGCAAAAGCTGGATACTGAGCCATGCTACTAATGAAAAACAGAACGACTGCATAGCCCACTGTTTATTACTGAAGTAAGTATTCTGTAATTTCATAGTGCCACCAGAAATAAAAATAATTTTATGGAGTTTTAAAAGTTTAGGCCTCCTTCTGGTGGTGCTGCATTTTGTAACGCTGTTTAAAATCACGACACAAATTTTCTTCCAGGGTGATACAAGGCACAGTGCCTTTTTCACAAAAGTTACACATCATTTACTTAGTGAATGATGTGTTACATCACTGGTAAGTTGCAATGCAGCAGAGAAACTAAGAAAACTACAGTAATTCATCTCGTTTAAGTGCAAGGAAACATGCTGACGAACTTAAAAAATCTCTTGAAAATGTCGTTGTCCCCATGTTTTGTAATGCAAGTGTAGGTGCTACAGATGAACAGAGAAATAAGTTGGAAAAGTTGTTAAAGTTGTGGGAGAGCAAAGCGAATTATTTAGCGCCTAGTACTGTGGATAAGCTGCGGCAACCATCGGCCAGCTACCAGCAGTACCAGGCTCAGCAAGTGGCCAAGTATGCCAGCGAGGTTGCGCCGCTCGCTCAGCAAACTAAGGCCACCTTCGATGGGTAAGTTCACTTTTCAAATTACTATACAATTAAAATATATATTAAAATTAAAATCATGTTGATTTGATAATTAAAATTACTTTAAATTAATATGGTACCATTTCCTGTTTGACAGGTTTACCAAGAGTGGTTTCATCGAAATATTTATTAATTAGCTTAAGTATGTAATTAATTTTCCGTTTACTCAGAAATTAATATACGTGTCCACAGAAACATCATCATAGAATTTGTTTTATTCGTATTCCACAGTAAAAATTGTTTATACAGGTGTCCAGGATAACGTGTCCAGCATGAAATTTTTTTCGAATTTTTGATTTTTTTATGTTTAAATATTTTTAAATCAAAAGCGTTTTTACTTTTATATTTCGTAAATTTAAAAACTTTTGTAGTATTTTCTTCCCGCCATTATAGCGTGATTATGGGGTACATAACATCAACTATGTGCGAATTAGGTCTCGACATACGTGCCCAAAACGTGCTTCATAGAAAGAGATGGAAGCAAAATACGGTTTATGTTTACATTCGATACTTGACAATTTAATTTCTGTTTTATCGTATTTTCTAGATTTTACGTTTACATTTTTAAAGTCAAATAATTTGCTTTTTGAAATTAGACATTGAAATTGACATTTCAATATCAAATATAGATATACGTTCATGTTTTCATTCTAAACTAGCACTCGTAGCGGACAACTACGGCAAACTAAAGATGCCGCAATTTAATATCGTTTGTATAAAAAATACGCTATATTTTATTACTTTTATTATATGTGGAAAAATTATTAGATTTCAATAAGACTATACTCCCCCATTATAAGAGTTACGAAGTTAATTAAATTAGACAGAAGTTACCCCATTAAAAGGCTATTTTAATGGTACATTATATATCCCAAAAAATTGTATGGGTCGCTATACCTTTTCAACTTCACTTGCAGAAAAAGTAAATTCAGTTTTAGATAATGTAAATATAATTTTATTGGAGTATTTTTTAGATTCAAGCTTCAGTGTAGTTTTTAACAATTTATTTTTGTGGATACATATTTGACGACATTTCGGCCTTGGTTAAGAGCATTATCAAGTCAATAAGTTACAATATAAAAAATCTGATGTGGCCAGCACATTACCTTCCGTCAGTTCTATGTATTTTGTATAAATGTCATACAGAAAGTTCCTTGCAAAAGATTCTATTTCTTGTACATTGCCTTAAGGTAGGTGTATGTATCTTATACAAATTCCATACAGAAAGCAAAAGATCCTATATTTCCAATAAAATTATAACACATACATACTGTCAACTGCACTTGACACTGACACCTTTCTATCAGAATTTTCTAAAAACATCATCTGTTTCCAGAGTTTTAGCATACCTAGCTAATATACGATATTTAATTTCTTTATAATTTTTTAACTCTATATCCATTTAATATGAAATATAAGATGCATTCAAATCGCATAGAGAATAAAATATTCTTTAATATTTATAATAACATCAAATGTGAAAAAATGATATTTAACATCGTTTTTTCAAGAAAAACTGTTAAAATCTTCAAATGAGAGTACTTCCGGTTGACCAATTCTAACCAAAATCTAATCAGCTCTTCACATGGATGTAACGAAGAGGAATACGAAAAAATTATAATTTTTTGAATTGTAGTATAGAAGTTATCGTAGACGAAAATTTTGTTACACACACACACACAGACACACATACACACACACAGACACACATACAGACATCATCGTAAAAATAGTAAAATCGTGTTTTAGGGACCCTAAAACGTGCTTATTCATCAAAAACTCACCACCGAATTTTTTGACCAAAGACAATACCTTCCTTACCTAAAGGTGACGGAAGGTAAAAAGGATTTATTTTATATCTTTTAAAACCATATTTAAAAGATGAAACCCAACATGCGCAGATTACGGAGTCAAGTTGACTGATTATAAATATAATTTCAGAAAAAAATAACATAAATTTCAGTAAAAGTAAATTTAATCTTATGTTTTTTTTTACATAAATATTTAGCAGTTTTCAAATATTTCAGACATACGATTGTCACTTTTATGTGTACGATAATGAATATTAATGTAATTTTTTATACAAAGTGTTAAGAAACAAATGTAACACATTTATAGAACATAGAAAAAAAGTCAAATTAATTCAAAAAGTTCGGAGAAAGAGGGCATTTTGTATTAGAAGCGAAGAAAAACTGATAAAGATAGATCGAACAAAATTTTATGCCAGTAAATTATATATTATAATCATAAAATAAAATTTAATATGAAACATTTTTCTCAATTTCTGATAGTTAGAAGTTAAAATTAAATATTGTTCAACAAGAACACATCTGAGATTACCTCTCAAAGGTGAACAAAAAGTCTCATTTAATCGAAATCGCAACTTATAGTTTTCGAGATAGCAGAAGTAAATCCCGTAAAAATACATTTTTCACTGCCTTATATCTCGGAAACTATTGAAGATCGGACACATATTGTATAAAACTTTTAGAAATTAAATATAAAATTTCCAAAAATAAATTTAACTTTCCCGAAATTTAATTTACATTTGCTGAAATTTATATTAGTTTTTCGGAAATTGTACACTTTATGAAAATGAAAATTTTGTAGTTTTTTATTTTTATAAATTATTTCCAAGTATGAAAATAATTTTGATTTCGATTTACACTTCTTTGAGGCACTTTTTATGCTGTTTTCAATGGCGGTGCTCAATTTTATTTATTGGAATTCGAGTTATAATTTTTATATGGGCGTTATATTAGATGGAAAGTTACACAACTAAATAGGAATTTTTTTGCTCTCCAACTATGTACAATATGTCCATGTTCCATATATGGTATAAAAACAATGGTTATGACAATGAAAAAAATTAAATTATTAAATAGTTATGAACGGTTTGTTATCAAGTTATCTCTTATCTCTAAATCTTCATGTTGGACACGTTATCATGGACACTTTGTATACAAAATTTCAAATAAAATTTAGTGCATCCATGATTTATTCTTTATTCTTATAGGCATCTAATGGGATACATTTTGCTGTGTAACACATCAGTCAGCAACCCATTGCATGAAAAAGTGTTTCAAAATCCTTAATTTTATTCTTTAGGTGGCGCACATATAACGTCCAATATTTAATTTTAGCAAAATCCAACATGCAGACTTATTTAGATTTTATTTATCATATTGCATTTTTTAAATGTTTTAACTGTCAACTTTTTTATATTTTTAAAATTGAATGCTATTTTTTAACAATCCGAATTCTTATGGCTGCTGTATCCGGCATACAGACGAATTTAGGTATTGTCTTTCACATTGCATTTTTGAAATGTTTTAGCTATCAAGCCCAGCACCAAGCATTCGTTTCACACGCAATGCAGCAAATCATGACGTTGCAACAGCAGAAACAAAATTTGGAACAGCAAGCCGCTGCTCCACCCGTCATCCCACCGTCTATACCTCCGAACATTCCACAACAGCTGCAGCAACCGCCCCCGGTTAACAATTTGGAGCCTCCTCCTCCACCTCAGCTGCATCTGCCACCGCCCCCAGCACAAGAGGCCTTCTTACCGCCCATCAACCCTACCGTACCGCCGCCAGTGTTGGGACAGCCGCCCCCAAATGGCCTTGAGCACCAGATACCCTTCACGCAGCCGCCCCCGGTATTTCTACCAGGGGGGTTCCCCGACTTCTCCAAGCCGCCGCCTGGTTTCCCCCTGCCCCCCAAACCAGAAGTGCTGGAGGAGTTGATGCCCTCTGTACCATATTATGATTTGCCTGCTGGTCTCATGATTCCATTAATTAAGGTAAGGAAAGAGGAAGTGATCTTTTAAAAAAAATATAATATTTTTTTTAAAGAAATATATAAATTCTCGGTCCGTTGCCTCATGAGTCAAACTCTTAACACCAACGATCTTTAATCACTTGTATAAAGAAAAAAATATTTATTCGAGTGCTTCAATATTGTGCGATATATAACTCATTTATACAGGTGTCCAAGTGATTATCATTAGGATCTCGGGAACGGTAAGAGTTACGAAGTCGGTTAAATTAGACAAAAGTTGTCCTATTTAGTTATTTGAGAAAAAATGTATAGGTCAATGTAAATGTTGCAGCTTTTGATTTTTATGAACAACTTCCAAATGTGAAATAATATTGGATTTTGGTTTGCGCTACTTTAGGGCACTTTTTGTGATCTTTTGAATGGCGATGTTGAAATGTAAATTAATAATTGATTAGACCAAAGCTTCGGCGGTCTATCCCAAATTATTTCGCCATTGACTTTCTGCCCGTCTGTGCGTCTAGTCTAGAAGCTATCGTCGTTTTATTTAAAGGGCGGCCTATCGGCTGAGTAACGTCGTCTGTTAGGAGATCTTATAATACCTCGGTTAATCAAAATTTCTAACGATATATTTTATAGTTAGTCTCTTACCAAGCCAGGGTGTGTCACTAGTTATAAAGTAATGTAGGTATTATATTTTACATAATAATCTTTCTTTTCAATACACTTCTCGTACCGACACACCAACTTTCTACCAGAAAAAAAATTTTAGTCAGTAATATACTCCTTTTTTAATTCGTCATCGATTCGTAACAACTTTTAAATATTTCTGGCTACTCGTAGACTCTTCTTTCATCAATGCTGACGCCTTAATGTACTTGCCCTTTTGCTTGCACATTTCTTCAATACCTTCTGCTATTGGTAATTCAAATTAAGCATGAGATATCTAGCGGGAAAATTTGAACTATTCAAAGACACATAACAAGTTTATATTTCTAAAATTCGGAAGTATTTCTCAAAAATTTTATAATTTCGCGATACTAAATATATATAAAACAACATTAGTTGTATGTGTCTTTCGTCCATCATTTTCGCTTGCGACAGCAACGCCGCCATCGGTGATTTGAGGTGCCAATAATGTCCGTTTTCTACGCGGAAATTTGAAATACTTGGGATAATCTATTTCCAAATTCCTTTAAATATGATTTTCCAAGCCAACGGCTTTTGAAGAAATAAGTATTGCATTTAAATTTTAGTATAAATTATTTAATATAAAATAAAAAAAGATAAATTATACAGTATTTATAAATGAATTTTTTAATTGAAAAATACATATGTTCAAAACGGTCGCCAAATGACCCCACAACCCTAACGAAGTCACACAACGAAGTTATTTCATTTGATGGTGTTTGTACGCATGCCTGGCTTTACAAGTGTTGAATACCGCTCAGTTGACGTGTATCACACGTGGATGTAAGTCAGTGGAAGTTATATGTGGGTTACGTTTAATTTTCCCGCGCTACATTTTTGTACCTAAATTCACTCGACACAACTGTTTCTATCTCATAGTTAATCAATCTGTCTCTCTTGCTGGGGTTGTTACATCACGGGATGAGGTCATGGCAAATTGCAAAATTCTTTTGCATTTTTCTCGTTCTATAAATTTTTATGCAAAATAAAAAATATGGACCTAATATTTTTAACTCTACATATACATAATCAAAAAATCGTGAAAACCCTATTTGCTATTACTTTTCGAATCACTCTCGTATTAATAGTTAAGGTAAAACTAAGTATTATAAGAAATGGAACACCCAAGTATGTAATGGAAGATGTAAATAGAGGAAAAAATAAAATTTCCAAGTCTTGTTCACACTGTTCTATAATTTACTGTAAATTAAATGCGATTGGTTTCGATCATTAATTTAATTTACACTAAATTATAGAACAGTGTGAACAAAACTTGGAAATTTTATTTTTTCCCCTTTTTACATCTTCAATGGGGTCTCGTGGCCGCGTGCCTGAGTGTCTGGTCGCGAATCTGGGGAACCGGGTTCGATCCCCACCGACGCCAAATATTTCCAATTTTAAATGGCACAAAATTGACCCCTGTGGTGCACTCTCCACGCCAGCAATGAGTGCCCGTGAGATGACGCCTGGTAAACGCCCGCACGGTACAAATATGTCATCATCATTACCGATATCTGCGTATAAAGCAGATTGGCACACCCAGCAATGCCGTGATAATATATTTATTTATTTATTTATATTTTACATCTTCCATTTCACACTTGGGTGTACCATTTCTTATAATACTTAGTTTTACGTTAACTATTAATACGAGAGTGATTCGACAAGTAAAAGCAAATAGGGTTTTCACGATTTTTTTATTATGTATATGTAGATATAAAAATATTGGTGCAAATTAAATTAATGATCGAAACTGATCGCATTTAATTTACACTAAATTATAGAACAGTGTGAACAAGACTTGGAAATTTGATTTTTCCCTTTTTACATCTAAAACTAAGTAGCTGATTTATTTTATATAAACAAAGTAGATATATAATTTGTGTATTTTTTAACAGTTAGAAGACATATCCTACCGACCGTTGGATCCGAAAGCAATCCGTTTACCACCACCTGCACCTCCAAGCGACAGACTGTTGGCCTCAGTTGAAGCCTTCTACGCGATTCCAAGCCACGATAGACCGCGAGATAGGTAACAAATGCTGTGCACATTACAATACCAAATAGTACAAACTATGTACAAAACCCAAATTCAAAATATAATATTTATTTACCCCAAAGAATTGTCATAATTCTTCAAGAAACCTACAGAAGTATATACTGCGGTTTTATGATCAGTATTGATCAGCATTGTTGTTTAAGAATGGGAACGTTTCCGAGTAGACTAATAGAATTATTTAACAATAAAATCACCCAAAAAATAAAAGAAAATAGCAGAAAAATAACAATAAATGACGTAATTAATAATTTAAAATGAGTTTTATAAATATATAACATTGTTTTTAGAGTAGTATATTTTTCGAGAAAAATATTTTTTATGGGAAACGTTCCAATTCGAAATTTTATTGTTACCTTGTAAATAATCCAAGAACTTTGTCGTGGAAATCATATTTAATATGTATACTCATTACAGTGAGGGTTGGGAAAAATTAGGGTTATATGAGTACTACAAAGCAAAAAACAATGCAAAAAGACAGAAAGAAGATCAGATTCGGATGGGATTGAGACAAAAGTCTCGAAGTCCCAGTCCGGTGTATCTCCCGCCTACTAAGTCACCATCACCTCCGAAGCGGCGGTACCAGAGTAAGAGCCCAAGTCCGCAGCCCTACTCCGGGAACAAGTCGTCCCGATCCAGGTCTAGATCGAGGTCGAGGTCGCCACCGAGGAGAAGAAGGTCCAAAAGCAAGCGAAGGCGGTCCGATTCCAGATCACAGAGTCGATCACCACCTCAGAGGGAAATGCATGCCGCTAGATCACCTACCCCTCCTAGCTTTGTGTAAGTACAAAATAAATAAAAAATAGTGCTTTATGTAATTCTGACGGCCCGGGTTCAAATTCTCGCAAAACCGAGCTTTGTGGTGCACGTTACACGGCAACTTTGAGTGCCACAAAGGTGGCGCACTCTGTAAACACATCCAGCAGTGGGTAATAAACCATAATGATTTATTTATTTACCTTTATTTTATTTTCGTTTATAATTTTTTGAAGCTGGTAAAGCTAGAATGACAAAATTTTGTGTATGTCCCGTCTAATTCATCGCCTTTTAGAAGGACCCTTTTGAAATTCTCGTTATTGCTCCGTTATTGTAATAAAACTTGACGGGCATAATAGATACAGCGCAACTATCATTGTTACAACACGTATCATACTTTCCGATTCACTGTTTTCATAAACAGTTGAGCAAATAATTAGCTCTTCGTTTGCAGATTTTTTTTGAAAGGTTTAGAGATAAATGTAATTATTATTATTTTTTATATAAGTTGATGCTCATCGCCTAATTTCGAAGATGATAAATTCGGTGCCTATTTGCAAGGGACTGCTGGAATCCTAAAACAACGACAAAGCCAGCCATGTTACCAACAAAATAAAAAAATATCATCTAGTGTTAATCGTTGTGAAAAATGCGGTATTACTCAAAAACCACGCGAAGATGATTTGTGAAAATTGTTTGATTACTGTTAACGAAAGCGAATCAGTGCCATATATTTTTTTTTTTTTTTAATTTTCTCTTCTAGAAAAATTTATATTGTAGAATAATAATAATTTCTACTTTTTTACTATAAACTTGAGTTGTTTTTGCTTGAAAAATTGTGGGATATTGCCATTTGCTTGAAGGAAATAAGTTAAAAGAAACAAGCCATATTTGTATATGTATCTGGCACATACAGCCTGACTAATCGCGTTACGAAAAACGAAAGCCAAACGGAATGATAAAAATTAATTTCTTTTCAACAAGGTTTTTTCGTTAATTGAAAATTATTTATTTTTCTGTCTTGTACACCGAAAATACAATAAATATAAAATTAATTGTAACCAGTGTCTAAAATATTACACAACATAAATATGTCTAATAATTTTTCTCGTCAAACGAAACCAGAATGGCTGCCACAGATGAGCTATCAATTGATTCATATATTTAATCGTAACTATAAGCATATTTTTTTAATTTAAAGTATGGTTGTTAAATTTAGCTAAACTAAATGATTGTATAATAAAAACTCGAAAGCATAAAACATAGATGAAATTGTTATTTACACTACTTTTAGCATTCTCTAACAAAAATAGATTGTCTAATACAATAGTGCAAATTTATGCAAATGGAGCGCGTTTTTACATTATATTCTTAAGAGGAGAATGCTCCATAAAAGTACTTTCATTGTAAAAGTACGTCTTTGGTGTTTACTAAACACTTTTAACATGTCACCACTGTAAAGGTAAACATAACATAAGTTAAATTATTCGAATAAAAGTATTGAGAATATTTATAATTTTATCTGTTCTTTAAAATACTGGACATTAGGCTGTCTCTACAAATACAATAAGGGGTAGTAATACTAGATATCTAGCAAGCGTAATACGGAAATTGAAGCATTTATATTCAAAGGGAATTAACTGCCAAAAACGTAACATTTATCCAGGCAATCAACTTGGAAATTTAAAACCATAAAAACATTGTTCCTAACCAATTGTTGAAAAAAACAAAGGTCTAAATCAATAAAAAAAATCTGATGTGGACACCACACGACTTCCTTGTACGCAAGACCAATATGAAGATGAAGTATAGACCCAATTATAAAATTGCACGTGTTTGGCGTAATTTGACATTAACATCTATTTTTTTATATTTTTTGTTATTTTTTGTCCTAATCCCTAGCAAGCTTCATTAAAAAAACCAAAAAGTATATAAGTTTTAAATTTACATATCTCGCTTATACAAAGGGCTAATTTAATAATTGTACTTGATGCGCTAGACGCAGAATTTAATTCTCTAAAAGTCTTATTTGAAGCATTTATTTCTAAAATCAAAATGAAACCATTTTATTCAAGAAAAACTGTTAACAACTTCAGGTAATATATCACTTTCGGTTTGTTTTAACTAAAATCTGCTATGTTATTCCAATTGATATAAAAGTCTTGGATTATATTTTAATATAGTTTTTCATTAAAATCTATTATAGGCTTCAAATAAAGTACCATTTCTGGAAATTATGTAACGACCAAAAAGGGAGGTGCACAACTAGATGTTATAGAAGTCTTAAATACAAAATTTCAACTTTCTACGGCTTACCGTTTTTGAGTTATGCGAGATACGTACGTACCTACGTACAGACGTCACGACGAAATTAGTCAGAATGGACAGGGATGGTCAAAATGTATATTTCCGTTGAAATCTTAATAATACTTGATGTGCTAGACGCAGAATTTAATTCTCTAAAACTCTTATTAGAAGCATTTATTTCTAAAATCAAAATGAAACCATTTTATTCAAGAAAAACTGTTAACAACTTCAGGTAATATATCACTTCCGGTTAGCCTGTTTTAACCAAAATCTACTATGTTATTCCATTTGACATAAAAGTCTTATATACCAAATTTGAAGTTTTGGATTATATTTTAAAATAGTTTTTCATTAAAATCTATTGTAGGCGTCAAATAAAGTACCATTTCTGGGAATTATGTAATGACCAAAAAGGGAGGTGCACAACTAGATGTTATAGCAGTCCTGAATACAAAATTTCAACTTTCTACGGCTTACCGTTTTTGAGTTATGTAAGATACGTACCTACGTACACGACGAAACCGAGTTTTTTCGCGATTACAATATTTCCTTTACTTCGTACAAGGAAGTAAAAAGTGCCAAAAACAAAATAATAATTGTCATATGAAAAAGTTTTGTGAATCAAGTTTTAGAAATGATTTAAAAGCCATCAAATTCCAAACATGGAACTAATTTTATGAACATAAGGTTATGTGGGTAAACAAATACAAGTACTGAAGTACTACTATATTTTGTATGACTTTTTTAACAAAATGCGAATGAGTATTAATAAACGAAGAAGTTGTAGTGTATTCGTAGCTATCGTTACTATTTCTTATAAAACATTTTTTTGAAGAAATTTAAAACATAAAAGTGGCACATTAATCCTAATGAATTGATTAAATTTTATATTGTTTTCATTTTGAATATGTTCGCTGACCAATTGCAACTCAAATTTATATAAAAATTATTCAATAAAAACTCTCCTCAATTGAAATATCTAAAAAAATATATGTAAAGAAAGTGCAATTAAAAATGATTATAACTATTATAGATTAGATTTATTATTAATTATTCACATTTGTGTCCTGTTTTAGTAATCCATTTATCAAACCCGAAACCCAAGAACTGGACGAATCAAACAAAGGGCACCAAATGCTACGGAAAATGGGGTGGGGCGGTAGCGGGTTGGGGGCCAAGGAGCAGGGCATCGACACTCCTATCTCAGGAGGCGACGTGCGGGATCGTCAGGACCAGTTCAAAGGTGTAGGCATGAATCTTAATGATCCGTATGAGAATTTCAGGAAACACAAGGGCGCCGCTTTCATCACGCGCATGAAGGCCCGTGCCGAGGAACGTGCCGCGGAGAGTAAAGGCTTCAAACCAACGCAACCCTGTCCAGATTGAAGTGTACAGTGTCTCAGTTTATTCTATATTCTTTTTTACTGTTATTGCTGAATCAGTTTTAGATGTATGGTTGTATGATGTCAAAAGTCGATTAAAAATAGATATATTTATCAAATGGCTTTTATTTTACACTATATTCAAATGATGTATAGCATTTATTCAAAATATTTTTAATATTGCGTAAAACTTATCTACTCGTTTTTCAAAATATACAAATACCAGTAGAGAAAGTTGCCCCATTAGAAGACTATTTTAAAGATGTATCTGTTTTTCCCGAAATATCCATTGGTCACTAGATAAATATTAAAATACAAATTTAGCTGATTTATATTTTTACAAATAATATGATAACCGAGCAGGGGTCGGATCCTAAAAACTACGCTATGATAGCGTTTCCCTAACAACCCTGGAAGTTAATAGGGGAAAGGAAGTTGAAACATAAAGGGTATTTTCCGCTACGCTATCATAGCGTAGTCTTGGGATCTCACCCCTGGTTAGAGCACATCTCCTAACTCGCAGTGACGTCACCCGAATCATATTCCGGACGTTCGATTCCCTTCGACCGACAATGTGTGATTTGTCGTTAAAATAAATACCTCTACAAATTTATCGTCGGATGCTACAACCTTTCCACTTATTCATCTTAAACAAATGTTGCAATTTAGTGGTAAAACACTGCGGCTCGGTGAGTCCGGTTGGAAAGATAAGCGGCGAAAACTGTATGTAAGCCTTAGTATTGATAGACAATTATATGGGAGCTATAATAGAAAATGAAACCATTGAAAAGAAAATTCTTTTAGCTTTCCAATAATGTACAACTCATCTATGTTTAATTATTTCAAACAGCAAAAATGAAACCAATAATACTAAATTTATAACGCTGAAAAAAAAGAGCTACAAAAAATATAGTTTAATTTTTTATACTGAGTGCTGAAAAGTATATTATCTTTTTTCAGTGCGGAAAAGTAACTGAAATACTTTTCCACACTGTACGAAAAAAGTATTTTTCTTAACTCATATGAATATTAAAATATAGAACTTTTCCAAATGGAAACAATTATTTTTCTACCAGATGTAGATGTAGGATGTATCCTATCCTGTTAGGAAATTAGACTTGTTTTCCTGTTTCTCCAATGTGCATTGATTCATAGTTCAGGTTATTGCCTACAGATGACAGAATGGGTATTGATTTTTGCCTAAACTTAATGCAAAATCAATCGATTTATTGTATTTACTCAACAAATATATGAAATTATCAAAATATATCTTAAACTACAAAATATACAAACTATCTTAATGTTATGAAGCATAAAAATATTTATTAATGTTTTATAAAATAAAAGTTTGTAGTATATATTTTTATCCACAGGTTGCAGTGGGGGTCTTATATTCTATTTTCTACTCAAAATTAAAAAAAAAAAATTCTGACCAAGATTTATAGGTCGGCGAAAACGCATTCCAACGCATTCTTCTCCATTCTCTGGTTTTCATACATCATACCTATATGCCAGTGGAAAACCGTTCGAAAAACCCTGACAGAGAAATGGCCTCATCGCTGCTGTACCTAAACAAACAAATACAATAATTTACTTTGAATATTTAGCAAATTAATAATAAAATTTACATATTATTCCTGTAAGCAATGGGCTTCATTGATCTTATATTGTATTGTAGGACACCCATTGGCGCATTGTCTCCAGGTCTTCTGCTTAATTTATAATCATCTTCTGGGTGTCCACTTCATTGTTGTTGCCTCGAGGTTTTCTGCTTTGTTTAGCATCGTCCCCTAGGTGTTCTTTTGGTTGTTTCATGATCCTTCTACGGGCTTTCGTGACTATTGCCTGGCAACAAATTTTCGAAAAATCTGTCAAATTATTTTAAATTTATTCTCACTCTCTTGTTATATTATTACTAAGAACAAAATTTTAGTCCCCATATATTTCTTACCAAGGAAATTTTAGCTCAACTTTAAAGGTCGAGAAATCTTATAAAGGTAAATCGCTTTTGCAAAGCATTGTATGTAGCACCTAGACCGATCCTATTTTCCCCAGATTCGTACAATAATATTCACATAAACTGTGCACAGTTTATAATTATTTAAATAAAAATACAACACTATAAAATTCAATGAACGTATGTCTCGATTTGATCCTATAACTTCTATACGCTGCATAGCTTGTGTTGCACTTGACCTATTTACGGGCGGGTGAGGGACTATCTTCGACATACGGTATTTTAACTTACACGATGCATAATAATTTCTAATAATTTGCTTACTTTACTTTTTCAAGGGTTTCAAACTGTTGCAATCTATTACTGAATAAACAAACTATCGAATTCTGAACAAGAGCTGCTTAATTTCTTTTACATAATATTCGATATGTTAAGCAGGATATTAAAATGACAAACGAAAATATTAACCTCCAAACTATTATTCAAACGTCAAACAGATGATCTGTCATGTTTAATTTACTCGCAGATGCCGTTGCTATTGGACGTACCGATGTTATTGCTTTACGGTCATTCATTGGCCGCGTTCAGCATAGCACAGCGCTGAGCGCCGAAGTATACCGAACGCAATGAATGGACAAATGCAATTGGCCAGCAACTGCATTCGGCAAATTTCGGTGCTCAGCGCTGCCAGCGTTGTGCCATGCTGGACGCGGCCATTAGTTCGGCATAATTCTACATCATACATGGCGGTAATTTAAATATTAAAATTTCATTAATTGTTTTCTGGCCAATTAATGAAAATTTTGCCAAAAGAAAAAATATAGGTAGCAAGTTTTTTTTATCGTCTCTTCAAAAATATTAAATAAAAAATGGCACGCAAGTATCCCATTTGATGTACTGATTGTAATGCAAAAAAAATCCAAAATTTGCAAAAATAATGGACCTTTTCAAATTAACGGCTATCTCTTACTATTGCTGCAAATAGTAAGAAAACGGCGCGAACAACTGCAAGTTTGGCTGTCAAACGAAACGTCAAAAATATTGCAGTAGTGAAAATACCTGTATTCTCAGTGAAAATTTGCATCGTTAGACATTTTAACTTCAATAAAAGCTTTTGTAACTTATTTCGATAAGATTTTTTAAAGTTATTTGAGATATCACATTTGACGTCTAAATTTTTTTAGAAACAAACGCCATAGATCTCAATTGTTCTTACTATTCGCAGATCCCCATTGCGCACATCTTCTATCTTTTTAAATTGAAGAGGTCCATTGGACGGTCCTTAAACTGACATTTTTGGGCCACTGGACTGATAGATTACGAACACCAATACAAATTAGTAAACATTAAAATTTATTTAATTTAATTAAATTGTGTAATGTTTCATTCTCTTTTACTTCATTTAGTATCGTTGTGTCGTTGTAAATGGTGAAAATTTTGAGCAGTTTTTGTAGTATGTAAGTAGTGATTTCTATTGAAGTGTTATATCACAGTATAGTGGTTATTTTTTCTGTAAAAAGCCTGAGAATGTAAGTACGTTTTATTTTTTAATCAAATAAAAGTAAGTAATACATTACACAGTTTAATTAAATAAAATAAATTTTAATGTTTTCTAAGTTGTATTCGTGTTCGTAACCTATTAGTCCAGTGGCCCAAAAATGTTAGGACCATGCAATAATTTTTGCGAATTTTGGAAAAATTCTTTTTGCATTACAATCAATATATCAAATTGTAAATAACCTTAATTTTCTTTATAATACTTTTGAAACACCCTGTATAATATGTAGTTGTATGTTATGTATCCCCATAAAAACTAAGTAAATGACACTACTGAATATGACAGAATGGGTGGAGCTAAAACCTTAACTCATACAATTAGATGACCTTGAGCGGACATCTTTAAAAAATGAAACTTTACCTACCATTGTATTTAAAAAATCTACGCAACGATAATTTCGCTTCTGGCGAAACTGGAAAAGGAATTCAGAACCTTTTCTCAAAAAATTGCATTTGACTTTGCCCCAACTTTCTAATTTAAACTACAGGCCTAATATTTATAATAAATAAAATACATAACTATTTGTCCCTCTTTTTTCAATCAACTGTATACGTACTTGAGATGGAAAACATATATTTATAAATAAGCATAGAATAAATTGATAAGATATTTACTTACAATAAAAATATAATTTCCGTTGAAGAGAGAGGGATAAAAAACATTAAATAATTATAAAGGTAGTAAGTAACAGTAACGGACAGAAATAAATTATGGAAAACCTTCAGCCATTTTAATAAATTCAAGTCATGTATACGTATACCCCTATATAGTACATGCACGCATGTAATTATCATTAAAATTATTATCCATAAAAAATAACAATTTTAATTAGAGATGTGTACCCAACATGTGTTAGTTGCTGCAGAAGTGCAGGGGTCAGGTGAACGTTTGTGTTTTCACAGAGTTTCAGGTGGACCAAGATCAACCAACTACACATGTTAGAAAGAGAAAGAATGCAAGCACGTGGCAAGTCACGATGTTGTTCCAGACATTTAATGCAGATAAAGGCACGTGGATACTCATGCAGTCGAAGCGCCAGTGCCGTTCGTTAGAAAGGAGCATAAATTATTTTAGCAGAAAAACAACATGTAGGAATTAATACCAGAGGGGTATTGCTAAATAAGAATGTACTGTTAATTCATTATGATTTTAATATAAATGTTCATCAATTTTCATTTAATTAAGGCCTGATATTTCATTTCCGGTTAAACTGACTGTTCTGACTTCAATTTCAGAAAAAGTAAATTCAATGGAGGAATTTAGTTATGTTGAAATGTAATGATTTTTCCACACTGCAATGCTTACATAGATTATTACTATTAATGCAATAACAGTAATAAAATATAACGTATTTTTTTGTACAAACGTTAGTTAAGTCGCCCGCAATACGATGACGTGTACAGCATCTTTGGTTCGTCGTACTTACTACAAGCGCTAGTTTAGAATGAAAACATAAACGTATGTCTTCTATATTTGATATTGAAACGTCAAATTCAATCCAAATCGCAAAAAGCAAATATTTGATTTTAAATATGTAAACGTAAAACCTAGAAAATACGATAACACATAAATTAAATTGTCAAGTGCCAAATGTAAACATAAACAGGTGGCCGTGTTTTGCTTCTGTCTCTTTCTATGAAGCACATTTTGGATACGTATGTCGAGACCTAATTCGCACATAGTTGATGTTATGCACGCCATAATGGTGGGAAGAAAATATTGCAAAAGTTTAACATTTTTCTTTTCCGGTATTTTTTAAAATTTTACAAAATATAAAAGTAAAAACGCTTTAGATTTAAAAATATTTCAACATATAAAAAAATAAAATTTCGTAAACTCCAATTCAATTTCGGAAAAGGTGAATTGATAATTTGATATAATATTTCTAATATTAAATTTACTTTTTCTGAAAGTGAAGTTACTTTTTCTGAAATTGACGTTGAAAAGTATATTTTCACATATTGGCGAAAAAACTGAACTATAGATGGCAGACCGGACGGTAGCAAGATGGCGGAGGAATAAGGATAGTTCTCTCATTCCTTATTGCTGGCAATATGCATTTCAAAGTGCAAAGTATTTAATATGGAGAAAATTAACATAAAGTTAAGTTATATTTTTGAATACATTGCTTCTGCATGTCCTATAAAGGAAGACGAAGCAGTTTTTAGGGCTGTACATGTATTGCTTTGTGGAATAAAAGATTGTAGACCAGGTACAATACTGGGATCTTGTTTAAAAACCAGTCATTTGAGTGGAGATCCTCATGTCATTGAAATTTTATTAAATGAGAATATAAATTACTGGAAAGCAAATTTAGTTGTAGAGCAGAATTGGGATGCAAATGCAAACATATTTTTGCAGTTTTGTTGCATATAAACAGGATAGTAAAAATCAAAACTACATTTATTGTTTTACAACAAAAGTTATCATTATTACTATGCTGTTAATTTATTTGTTTATGGGTTTGTGTATTACAGAGAAGCAGAAATATAAAAATTAAGTTGTATAGATTTGGTATCAGTAAGGGGAAAACTTATTAAAAAGGATGATAAACAATATAGTTTGCTATAAAATTAGAAGAATTTTGGGATCCAATTTAAAAAAGGAAAAAATAGAACCGATTGGAGACGTCAAAATTATAAGGGAAGAAAATTTCAAGATCATATTTTGTCACTTGGGATATAATGTAAAATTACACTTTCTGACTTGTAATTACTTGCACTGAGCAGTATCTATGGCATTTACTGATCATTATTTAAACCTGAAAATGTAATAGACACTATATATCTCACTTTATTTCACAACAAATATAAAATAAACCTGTTTAAAATTACATACGTTTCAATGTATGCTATCAACGTTTCCTTATTCCTCTAGTTTACAAATCTGCCACCAGACGTCACCCACTTTGAATTTTTTCGCCAATGCGTTTACTTTGGCACTCTTGAAGAAATATAAATTTTGACTTTTCACGAAAAATTACAAATTCATTTTGGCTTTTCGCTTATTGTATATGAATATTGTACATCGTAGTATATTTGAAATAAATGAAAATAGTTATTTATGCTACAAGAGATGTAGGTACCATTTCCTAATCGAGGGCGATTTTGCGCTCGATAGCGAGGGCTAGCAAATAAGTTCGAGAGTGGTCAAATGTACCTACATCTCGTGTTGCATATAAGATTTTTCCACTCCCGATGATTTATTTTTTACCTGTTCATTTCCACTGCCAGATAAGTCAAGTCTGTCAAGGAATACAGTTGAATATTGATACATTAAAAAAAGAATCTAAATATTCCCATGGAAAATTTAAGAAGAAAAACACTGTCATCTGTCACATTTGTCACGTCAATGGTAACTTTCGAATGGAAATATTTATGAAATGAGGACAATTTGATAGAAATTAAATTCAAAATTATAAACTATAAAAATGAATAAATATTTGACACAAGTTTAAAATATCTATCTGTTGATATTTCACAAAGAGGGAGGTAAGTTCAGCTGTAGGGAAGTAAGGACAATCCTTACTTCCCGTCGCTAATAGAAACCGATATATGGACAGTAAAATAAACATACATCCCTACAAACAATGTCCTAATAGCCTACTTACGATATTGGGAGTGGGAAAAAAATGTGTTTAATTTTAAAAAATTCAAAATACAAGCGAATGAATGGGGTATTCCGGTCTTACATCTTCATATAGTAAAAAAATACAATAAAACATGTTTAGGGAAAAGTTTTCATTCATAATTTGCTGTTGGAAAATTGAAATTCTTTACATATCTAGAAACGTCCTTGTGACGTCATTTCGATACGCTTTTGCGTGATTTTTGCTCATTTCAGATTGAATACATGCCGTTAGAAACACAGATGGCGCTAGTAGTTATTAAGAGCGTGTATTTTATATTTGATATTTTATTCACTTTGTGTTAATTATTACGTGTCCCTCTGGTATTTATTTGTTTACCTATGTTTTCTTCTTCAAAAGTTGTAAATAGGCTAATAGCTGTCTATGAACACGTGTGTTTAGGCATTAAAGTTCGCTGCAGATGTCAATATCGGATGCATGTTATAAGTCGCACTATGCATGATAGAAAATTTGATTTCGATAATTTTAAAAAAAATTCATATCTCACTTGATATAAGTATTTTCTTACTCATAATCATTGCCTGTATTCTCACCTCTTTGAAGTAGCGCTACTTCGAAAATTCGCTCAACTGTCAACTTTAATGTTAAAAAATTAAAGAAATAAAAATAAATTAAATTGTAAGTAGCACTTATTTCAAATATTATAGGTTTTATTTACAAAAATATGAAATCTATTCTTGTCTATAAATAAAATTTAAAAAATCGAAAAAGTGCTACTTCGGAAGTAGCGCTACTCCAAGAGGTAAGAATACGGGTCTATGTATTCATAATTCTACAGGGCAGAACTAACGACAAAAAATTTAAATAAAAAATGCCGGAATACCCCGTCGAAGCAAAATATTACATTTTTATTACAATATGTGAATTACACCTACAATTCATCATATCATATTTAATTTTCAATTATATTCTATTTCTATATTGCAAGATAAGCCACAAATGACAATTTATTATTGTACTGGCTCTAAATGAAAAATTCTTCATTGGAAATCAAACGAGTTCTAAATGTGATTGGAAACAGTGGCACAGTGAAGGGAAAATTTTCGATAAATACGAACCATATTAAATTCTATTTAATCACTAACAGAATCTATAATGAATAAATGAATTATGTCAAAAATAGAACATACAACTGTAAGTATTTTAAGATAATGTTCTGTTTTTTAATGTACAGAATTTAAA
Organism: Harpalus rubripes; assembly: GCA_963082715.1. Classification (NCBI taxonomy): domain Eukaryota; kingdom Metazoa; phylum Arthropoda; class Insecta; order Coleoptera; family Carabidae; genus Harpalus; species Harpalus rubripes. The sequence continues at coordinate 18,144,176 of OY720448.1, forward strand.
TTGTTTCAGTAACGTTTATTATATGTATCTTGTTCAATACACATACTAAGTTACGAAACACGTATTTATGCAATTCATTGTTGGAATTTCAATCATACCATACGATATCTTTCATCTTTCACAATGAGAAAATATGTAAATTTAAAAAAATTCGCATGTTAGTATTTAGAAAATTTGTGTTGAAAAGTTATTTGGGGTCTCGTGGCCGCGTGCCTGAGTGTCTGGTCGCGAATCTGGGGAACCGGGTTCGATCCCGACCAACGCCAAATATTTCGAATTTTAAATGGCACAAAATTGACCCCTATTGTGCACTCTCCTAAAACTTTTATTTGAAGCGTTTTCGCTTAAAATAATTATGCGAGCTGAAAATTTCCCATGTTAATCTCCTATGTACACCTTTAAAAGCCAGTTTTTCAATCACTTGTTAAGATTTTAACTGTCAGTTAAATAAACAAAATTGAAACGTAATGAACTGTTATATGACAGATTTATCATTGCTGTCAATAATTCGATTCAATATTGTTTATTTAACTGATAGTTAAAATTTTAACCAGTGATTGAAAAACTAGCCCTATGACAGACACGCGGTATAAGCGATATGCACATTTTGAGCATCAGCGCCCCTAACGGCTACATTGGCATTTTTGGTTACCGAATCAATTTTGACATTTCGAGAAAGTGATACAATTTACAATTTTATTTTGAGTTCTTGCTATTGTCTATGAATATTATACATCATATTATATTGAAATGAATAAAGAAAATATTTAAAATGTTATGTATGTGATGTGACAATCAAAAAAGTCAAAATACCAGCGAAGGTACTGTGGCAGAAAATATAATTTTTCTCATAATATGTGTGATTTTTGTAAACCATTTTATCATATTTAAATTTATATTATAATTTATAATATTAGTTAAATGTTATAAGATGCGCAATAAATGGAAATTGAGATTAAAAAGTTGGAAAACTTGAATGATTGGAAAAAAGAAAATTTCTACATATCACGATATCAGTGTATGATGTTAGCATCTTTCTTTTATATTCGCAATAAATGAAGAAGATTCTTCATTGAAAATATATCAGGTTCTAAGTGGAATCAGCTGTACTAGCTCGGAAAAGAAAATACACGAAAAATACGAACCATGTGAATTTCTACCTTTAACATTAACATTACGTGTACAAAATCTAAAATAAATAGACGAATTATGTCAAAAAAAATTCATGTTATTAGAATAAAAAAATATTTTTTAAAACATCTGTTCCTCATATAATCTTCCAGGAAATTTATAAAATTTGAAACTTCAATCGGTAATTTTGTGAGATTTATTACATCCCCCAATGCATCACATAATATTTAACATCCTATCATTCGCATTTATTGCAAATATTTTATAAAATAGAAATTGCAAATTTATTCTGACATAAAACATAATTTTGCTAGATTCCAATGAATAACCATTTTCTCATTTTTGTTCGCTGTCGGCGCTAACTACTTTTGTGCACATCGCCTATATATACATATTATATTGAAAATTTCAAGCCTTAAAACTTTCATAAGCTACACTGCGCATGCGCCGCTTAACTAAACTTGCGCAGATGACTTGCAGACATCCATGCGCCTGCACTTATCTACGTTATGTTTCAGGATTCAGTATACAGTTTAAATATGGAGAAAATTAAAGGTAGAGTTTGGCGATATTTCAATGAAATAAATACGAAAGGCAATAAGATACTTTCCATTTTAAATAGTTTAATACTGATTTTTTTACATTTTGAATAATAAATTTTTATTTTGTTTTGAAGCTTTTGTTTTTCTTATTTATTTTCAAATTAGTTAATTTCAGATTCAAATATTTCAAATATGACAAATGTTAAGTTTCTAGAAATTTAAATGAAACTTTCATTGAAAGTTTCGATGAAATTTTTATATGAAACTTTCATTGAAATTTATAGTGAAACATTTTGTGAAACTTTCAATAAAATTTTCAGTGAAACTTTCAAAAAAATAAGTTTCCGAAATTTGCACATCACTAGATATACCCATAAAAAATCACATGGCGTTAGAGTTGTGAGGGCAATGTTCTCCTGACGTCTCGTCACAATTCGAGCTGAAATCCCGCGTGTCATTTTTTTATGGGGATATCTCAAGGCAGAAAATTTGCAAACACCGCGCTACAACCCTGCTTCAACTGAAGAATCTTATTCGGCAGGAAAAAGCCTGAATAATTTATTTTATTTTATTTTGGAATCAAAAACTTGTTTATTCGCCCTCAAAAACGGGCGCAATTTGGCTTTTATCGCCCGAGAGCCTATAAAGTTGCCAAGCAACAGCTATTCAAACGTCAAAATTGTGGTTTATAGATAAATGTCAGACAACACAAAAATTTGATAAATCACATTTTTTGAACCCCGTTGCTCGTAAAACTATTCGTATCCTTTCTCGTATACGTCTTTTGACTTCTGTGGAACCAACTTAACCTGTGCAGCCTCAAATACATTCGATATTTCTTTTGTATAATCTATATCTTTTATTTGCATTTGACATTAAATTAAAATTGGTTATAAACAAACAATATACCTACAAAATCACAGCATGCTTAAAATGCGTAACGCCAGCACAAATGATACCGAATATATACCTTTTGAATCCTTAAATTTCGTGAATCAAATTAAAAAAAACGTTGTATGTACCACGGGCATAATCAATACTATAGCACTCGGGAAAATTAAAGTTTTCCGCTGCGCGTCGAGCTTTAAATATTCCCCGTGCTACAATCTATTGATTATGCCCTTAATACATAAATAACTATTATTGACCTTCAAAAAAGGAAGTTTCTAGGCATCCGTCCCCGCCCCATCCCGTACAAAATAATATTGGCGAAAACTACTTGCACAACAAACTCCTGAAGAAGATGTAGGAGTATCTTCGTAACAATGCTTTAGGAGGTTAGTGCCACTTACCTCATCTTGAGCTTGATGAGCAAAAGGCGAGTAACTTTTTATGAGACTACTGCCGTGGAATATTGAATTTTCTTCATTTGGAAATTCAAAGCAACCGATGCGGTTTGTTGTCAAGAGCAAGGCTTTTTCCTTTTCCTGCACCCTATTGTAAAAGCACACATTAGACTTTGGATTACAGGGGCGGCTCGTCCATTAGGGCTGCAGCCCCTCCAACATAAAACGAAAGATCCAATTTTTTATCGCTCTCAAATTTGTATTTAAAAACAACTATTTTCTGGTTTTTCAATAAAATACTGCTTGATAGTAATTAATTAAACAGTAATTATATTTTTCAGTACCGGATTACCTTTGAACGCACCCCTAGGCAAAAATTTACTTGCGCCCCCAACCCAACCCCCCCACTTAACCAACTATTAATCAATAAAATAATAAATGACATTAAAAAAACTTTATTTATTATAAAAAATACATAATTATTTTTCAAATATAAAAACCAAAATCTTTAAATTAAATTCTTTTTCTTGATTTTTTGCTTGCGAATTTGGCAATTATATTATCGAAATTCAGAGAGTTGCGAAATTCGTAAGTCCTTCCTGACTAATAGAATTTCTTAAATATGTCTTTGTTCTCTTTAATGTAGAAAATGACCTCTCACCAGTCGCGTTTGTACTTGGCAGTGTTAAAAATATTCTACAAGCAATTTCTACGTTAGGAAACATTGTGATTAATTTTTTTTTTCTCTAATAAAACTTGAAAGTGTCCTTATATTCCTGACTTCAAAATTTTCGGAGAAATGTATACCTACATTGCACACACTCGTCCGGAAATCATTCATCCAAATCCTCATAGTAAATATCCCGAAGCCTTTGTACCCGCTTATATAGATCATCATTCCGAACTCGGAGGAGGCTATGAACAAAGAAATGTCAATTTAAAAATATTGAATTAAATGTCAATTTGGCATGAGATATTGTCAAAATTGTTATCTAAAACAATCAAAGCTTTTCTTCTTAAATCTTATTTTAGATGTGGAAACAATGTAGAAAACGGCGAATGTCAGTAAACTATATCCTTATTTATTGTCTTGTCTCGTTAAAATTACGTTTCAAGATCAATTTTGACAACTTGAATAATGATCAGTCATACTTTTCTCTGTTCATGGCGTACACCGAGTTAGGATTTTTTTTTTCAAAATACTGTATTTTACATGAAAATGTATGAAACACTTCTCATTTTTACTAAAATAAAACAAATTTATTAAAAATCTTAATAACAACAGATTTTTCTTTGACAAGGTAGGTACAAACTATAGTTTTCTGAAAGTGACAACCATCACTATTAACCCACTTTGACATCAATTTTTGGCAGAATTAATGACATTGACAGATGTAAACAACTTTATCTACTAGGCGAAGTAAATTTGAAGGTTTGACGTCACACAAAATTAATTAAATGTAAAAAAATATTTTTTCTACAAATCTATTAAAAGTGAGCTTTTTAATGTTTAAAAGTGACAGGTCGTTGTTACTTTTGACATTGGTGTTAAAAGTGAATGCCAAAAAATTATTAGAAATACAAATTTAAATCAAAAAATAGTGTTTATAAAAAAAAATAGTGTATGATATACGTGTTAAAAGTCATTTTATTTTGTTCGAAGGTTTGGATCACTCCGTTCCGCGTCGTGTTCCAAACTTCCTTCTCACAAAATAAAATGACACTTTTAACACTTATATCATAAATAACTATCAGAGCCGGATCTAGATATTTTGGCACCTGAGGCAAAACGAAAAATTGCGCCCTCCCTTCTCCCCCCAGTGTTTGAAAAAAATATATATTTGTGTTTTAGAAAATATATGTCGATCTTAGATCATTTTTAATCTACTTAAGTTTACTAAAAGATCTTTCGCACGAAGCAACCGTAACGGGAATCGATAGAAAAATTCTTAAGCTACTTGGAGTACGATTCTGTTAATCTATATTCATGTATAATTTTTAAAGGTCTAAACTAGAAGCTATAGTTACATTGGGAAGAATGTATAAAGTGTACATCTTAAAACTCGAAATTGCATCTGTCATTTCTAAGCATTTAATTCACTTATATTTTAGAGCTAAAATTAGCAGTTGATTTTTGCAAATCACACTCATAGCTAGTTTCTCACCAGAAAAAAATCCGAAATCTGTTGCTACGTTGTTAAGTTTTTCATACATCCAGTTTAAATGAAATATAAAAGCATCCAATGATTGATTTATTTTAATTACAAAAAGTTTCTGGTCAGAAAAATTGCTTCTTTCGCCCTGTGCTTAATACATATGCAACCTCTTTGCCCTCCACAGTATATTTGCATTCCTCAAACACACTTTCGAAACGATGATTCCTCATTTCTTGCAAACACATTACCAGTCCTTTAATAAGTTGAGATGCCTGAAGCACAGTTATATTTTTTGACTATACTACTTTATCTACTTGAGTTAAAATATTATCTCAAATTGATAACGTGCACAAAAATGTAGTTAATTTTCAATTTTATGTCAATTATTTCTGTAAGATCAACTTACGCAGCACGAAGGCGCCCTGCCCTAAATGCTGATTGCATTATTTAAATTCACCTGCGCGGTCTGTGCTAAACATAAATTCATTTAATGTAATTTTTATTATTACATATTGCGAATAAATAATCTTCATTATTGAGGTAGTTATCTCATTGAGGCGCTTTTATAAATAGGTAGTAAAAAATGCTCTTTACGTTTTTTGGTTGGCGCCCCTTTAAACTTTAAACCTGAGGCAAGTGCCTCGCTCGCCACACCCTAGATCCGGCCCTGATAACTATTTCAAAAACTATACACATTTGGAAAGTGTAACTTACGCTAAAATTCATCATTTTTTTCAATGATTCAGAAAAAAGTAATTGAAAAATGAATACCGGTTCTCATTGTCGCGTACCGGCGCCGACCGGCTCACGTCTTCCAACAGGAGCTTTTTGTCAAAAAATGAGCTTGAAATGTGTGCCTTTTTTATCGAAAATTACTATTACTACACTCATAGTATGATGAATTTGGGGATATTTCAAATTTTAACATATGAACATAATCGTTTTCATAAATCATTTGACTTATAGTGCAACATAAGCATAATATTATAATATAGTAATACAACATTATTTATAATATAATGTTTGCGATTATTCATAATTATTCTTTTAAAAAAATCCTCCTGCAAGTGAAATAAAAAAGCATGCATGTAGTAAAAAGCGAATAAAAATCAACCACTCCTCTCGCCAAACACCTGTGTTCCCATTTCTTCAACGTGACCAACCGGGATTCGAATTCGCGACCTTGGAGATTACACTCCATTCAGTCAATCATCATATTGAATTGAAAAAGTCTGATACTTATGCACACTGCACATCTCGAAGTTTACTTATTATATACTACGTTTGTATACTACCATTCGTACGACTTGCAAGTTGCACGCATATACTTCTTTTATGCAATGAAATATTCTAGTAAATTTTACCTCTCACCTACATAAAGGAAGTAAAGGGATCGTGCTAAAATTACCATTCTGAGTTCTGAGTTTTTCCACAGTTTTCTATTGATTTCTGTAAGTGAGTGTGTGGATTAGATTCTGCGTATTTTTAAAATATTATGAGCATAAACGTTTTACAGTTGGAGCCACTGAGGGAGCAAGCCAGCTCAACTTGGAGCCGGTTCCAAGTCCGAGTAAATGGTGAGGGTTGATGGCAGGAAGGGCATCCCAGGGCCAGGGCCAGCCCGATAGGTGAGGCGGCGAGGCGACCGCCTCAGGCGCCGGATTGAAATAGGCGCCAAAACGACATACTAAAAATATAAAACTTTAATAAACAGCTGAAAAATTTCTTAATAATTTAATGCATTTATACCATTTATAAAATTATATTAAATATAATTACAACTGATTCTTCGTTTGTCACTGAGCATTCTAACATATCGTTTGCCTTTTTTTGTAGCGATAACATACGAAGCAAAGAACAAGAGACAAAAATTGAAAATGAATTTTTCAATTTTAAACGGTGTGCCTATTAATTCTTTGGATGATTTAAATTTTAAACAATTTACAGTTAATGTTAAACGATGACGATGAAACCGGTATATCTGCAATGGATCTCAATGAGAAACTAATAAATATTTGTCTAATTTTATCAAAGGTACTGAAAAATGCACAAGAAAAATTGAATTTATTTGTAAATATGATTTTTAATGTAGGTACGATTATATTACCAAACGTTGTTATATAGCTTTAAGAATACTTTTAATATTCCCGGTAACTAGCAGCAGCAGAAAGGTGAACATATTTTTTCGAAAGTGAAAATTATAAAGAATTATTTTCGAAAAAGAAATACAAGAACGACTAAATGATCAAGTCATAATTTCCATACAAGCAATAGATAACAAAACTATAAAGATGCTATCAAGCTAACTGTGGTAAAAAAAAACAGCTCGAATAATTATTTAATATACTATTATTCACGAAAGATGACTATTCAATGTCATTTGTTCGAAGAAAGAATACACATCACTGTATACAGTAGCTTAGCAACATTTTGTCTTAGAAAGAGAAAGATTATTTGACCTACGTCTATTTAATTTATGTGGTGTGACAGATATACGTAAATAGTGGCATTACTTTCTAACACACTATAAATAATAATGACATGCCGTAGAATTACAGATACCTAATTATCTACTAGACTGCCCTCTGTGCTAATATTTAACCAGTGGCGTTGACGTTTAAATCAAATTATTATTCCTTGGTTAATAAGTTAAGTCTATGTTTTTTTATTTTGCTAAAATATAAGTGAAGAACATAAATCTTTTAGAAAGGCATTATTTAGAAAGAAACATAATTTTCAAATGAATTACTCTTATTTTTTCAGGTAAAATGTGTCCATAAATATTTCATGTTGCACGCCTATACATACGAAATGCATTGAAGTTATCTGCAAGTAATATTATATCAGACGGCTCACAAATGACCTTGAATAATCATCTTTCGTGAATAATAAGTTAAATTTTTTTTTACTATGCAGTACTTTTGTTACCTTTTCTGTATTCTTGATGTTCAATGACTTTTTATATTTAAATATTAAATATATTTTGAAATACATAAAAATTTCATGTTAATTAAGCTATAATTTTTCTCTTATACCCGTTGCCATATTAATTTGAATATGGTATTTCAAAATATTAGATGCGGTTTATTTTTTTTGCTCAATACAATTTCGTTCTTGTTGTTTTTGTTAATCAATAACAATATGAGTTTTTTTAAAAAGTTAAAAGGCGCCATTTTGAAAGTTGCCTCAGGCGCCACAAGGCATCGGCCCGGCCCTGGGCATCCGTAAAATCTTCGCCAAAACCAGTGAGTATAAAGTATACTCACTGCCAAAACCAAAGATGGGAAGTGTCGGATCAAAAAGTGGTATAACGGCTAGGGTGTTCCTCGCAAGTGACATGCAGTTGCAGCCTCGTCGGTTATGGCTACCCCATCATGGACGGTCGGGGTTAGAGAAGTTAGTCCTCAGAATTATAGAACTCTCAAAGTCGGGAGTATGAGGAAGGCCAAAGAGAAGGTGGAAGGACTGTGACGCAGAAGACTGGAGTGAGAAAGGCCTAATAAAATTGGAAAAGCTGAAGAAGATTAAAGATTTTATAGTTTATCACGAATTTAATTTTCAAAAATCCATAATTTAGGGGACTAAAACAAATCGAAAACAGAATGGAATATTTGATTGTCCTTCGTTATCAAGTTATTGATAAAAAAAAATTGGGTGGTAGCATAAATGGTGATTAGATGACTAGGGAGGAGATGACTAGCAGTATTTTAACTCTGTCAATCATTTATGGTTTATTTTTAGAGAAAAAAAACCTCAAATTATTTATACGCAACATTTATTTGAAGAATTTTTCTCTAAAATAAACCATAAACGATGGACAGAGTTAAAACACTGCTAGTCATCTCCTAATCACCATTCATGCTATCACCCATTAATTCTTAAACATTATTAAAAACGAACAATTTTGAAAACAAGATTTTTTCAATTTTTCACATGTCTTCAAATAGGTTGTCTTCTATTTAAAAGCAAACATTCGCTCTAAGTGTCTGGTCGCGAATCTGGGGACCGGATTCGATCCAGACCGACGCCAAATATTACGAATTTTAAACAACACAAAATTGACCCCTGTGGTGCACCTTCCACACCAGCAATGAGTGCTCGTGAGGTGTCGCCTGGTAAACGCCCATTCGGTACAAATATGTCATCATCATTACTGATATCTGCATACAAAGCAGACTGGCACACCGGACAATGGGTAATATGCTGTGATAATATATTTATTTTTACCTTCCGTCACCTTTAGGTAGGGAAGGTATTATTGGTCAAAAAATTTGGTGGCGAGTTTTTAATCAACAAGCACATTTTAGGGTCCCTAGAATACGATTTTACTATTTTTACGATGATGCTGTGTGCGTGTGTGTGAATGTGCGCGCGTGCGTGTGCGCGCTTTTGCGCATGTGTGTGTGTGTGTGTGCGCGTGCGTGCGTGCGTGCGTGCGTGAGTGCGTGCGTGGGTGCGTGCGTGCGTGCGTGTGTGTGTGTGTGTGTGTGTGTGTGTGTGTGTGTGTGTGTGTGTGTGTGTGTGTGCTTGTCAGCACTCAGTACACATGAAGGGCGCTTGTGCGCTTGAACGAGTCACTTTCTTTAGGGAGCGGAGCAAAATGAAATGACTCACTAAAATTGAACCAACGGCCCATCACTATTCGCCATACAATTTTGCCATCTTTCCGCTAGCTTCCTGATTCACTTTTCAGAGAAGGTTTTTAGTTGTTGCAGTCACAAATGCGCACAGCTTCGATAACAGCATTATTGGACTTAAATTTCTTGCCGTATGTATATTTTCAAGGGTTCCCGGAAAATTCATCGCGGGTAAATTGATCGCGGTAAATTTATCGCGGAAAATTCATCGCGGGAAAAATTGATATGGTTTTTCAAGACATCACAAGAAGGTTTCAGTCACTTAAAACATTCATTTGGCCCTTTTTTTGTTAAACTGGTTTGCTTTTTTCATTACATAATATTTTCTAATGCCTCATTAACCACCACAAATTCAGAATGTGATGTGGTTGTGTTTAGCCAACTGCTGAAGGGTATGCTTGCAATTCCAAACTAATTTTGACCCCCAAGTATCTTTTAAGAACAATTATTAAAGATTTAGAAATACTGTACGACTCAAAGTTACTCTTTAATAAACATGTTATACATATCGTTAAGAAGTCGTATAAAACACTTGGTTTTATCTTCCGAGTAGCTAAAAACTATACATACTCCTCTATAATACGTTAGTTCGTCCAATTGTTGAATATTTTGAATTAAAGTTTATGCAATATTTTTCTTATTAATAATTATTTTTTTAATGATTTCTTGTTATTTTCGTAAATAATTAAATTAAAAGTTTGGCGCCAAAAAGTCATGAAAAACGACCCTCCACTCCTGTGTCGTAGAAGCACATACATTACGTCATTCACAGCCAATAGAAAAACGGTTTTTCCATCACCTTTGTTTATTTTTGTTATTTAGATAAATAAACGTAGGCCTTAGTTTGTCACATGTTAATAACAAACTTCTAATTTGACATTTGACGTTGATATTTTCCATTATAAATGAGTAATAAAGTAATAATGGCTAATACAGACTACACTGAAGCTAAATCGGACAGTTTATGGAAAGTCGATAGCTGGATGGTGGCTGAATTTATATTAGAAAACGATTGTTTTACTGCTGCCGAAATAAGGGGTGTTAAAGAGTTAAGGGAAAATTAAATGTAAAAACCCAACTATCAGCTCTTCGACCTACTACTTCCAGCCACAATTTTCTTTTCTTCGCAACTTTTGGCATATTTATAAATTCAATAGTAGGTTTGCTCCTAGCAGCAATTTTGCAAGAAAGCACAATACGATACTGTAAATTACGTACTTTATATTGGATTTTTTATTATCTAACACGAACCAAACTAAAAAATTTGACACTTGTTTGACAACTTTGACAATATATTTATCATAACATTTGTAACAATACACAAAGAATTTTCACTATAAAGGGACCAATTAGAGCCGATGAAGATATTTGTGTTGTGATGTCACATTCTGTTTCAGATCACGTGACTTTTTCAAAATATCCAAATTTCAAAAATGAATTCTAAAATATCTAATGAATATTTGGTGACATTTTCAAATTTGAGGCTATTTAATACTTAGAAGACATATAAAAATTCTTGCAACAGCCCTATTGTAATACGATTTTAATTTACATAAATATTTAAAAAAAAATTAATTTGCCCCGTAGTTTTTTCCCGGGCTTCGCAAATATTTCAGCCGGTTTTGAGGACAATATAAGATGATTCTCGATTTTTACTGGAAAAACCCCACCTTATAATCGCCCATACGATATGACATTTTAGTGAAACGAGAGAAGTGACATGTAAACGTAAAACCGAGAGAGTGAGAAAGCACGAGTTCGCGATCACGTGGGAGAACACGTTACAAGGAACGTGACTTTATCAGTCACCGGTCATGTGCGCAGACGTCACAGCACTAGCCAGCCCTATCACGGACTTACGTTCTAATTAAGGAATATCAGTTTTCTTCACACACAACACAAAACGTAGGAGGATTCTCATTTCTTCAATGACAATAGTGTTTTCTATTCGATAATTTGAATATAGTGTGTACGAATTATGAGATACTTTGTCCTAGAAATTATTATTCATTGTTGGTGTTGCAGATCAATCAGACGAAACGATATTCCTGTCTAGTTTCCATTCCACCTGAATTATTCAATATCTTTCAACACTCAAAGTTATCTCTTTATGTAGAGTGTCATGTATTGAAAGAATAATGATTCTGAATTTAAATATGAGAGCTACCGTTTTAAACGGCTCAACATATGTCATTATTTAGTGATTGAATAAACATTTATGTAGCAGTCATGTTTTTCGATATATCCGATAACAAATATATTTAAAAAATGATCATATAGCAACAATTTAACAGATGAAACTTAAAGTAAGATTTATTTTGATCGTTATCTTCAAATTATATTTTATCATTAATAGATCCTACTTCAATTAATACTGGAAAATTTTGGTTTTCAACTAGAAAATAAAATTTCGTATTTTCGCCACATTCATTTGATTTTATATTAGAAGGTTTAATAATAAATCTTGCAATCTTATTACATTTTAGGCCAGTCGTCAGGGAGTTCAGAATATGTGAATATGGTTTTAAATCGGGAAAAAGATTTATCTATTGGAATCGGTTTCTTGTGGGCCTCTTTTAGACACTCATTTTTCCCCTCGCGCACCCCCCGGAACACCCTAATTTTTGTCTAAATATGGCTCAAAAATCGTTTTTTGCCAATATTTCGGTTCTGAATAATCCTGACAGATAATGTGAATATCAAAATTAAAGATAAATAAATTTTCTATCGAAAAGGTTCATACACATTTTTACGTAATATCAATATCCTACGAGCAGCAGGCGGGGGAATTCACGTGTCTTAACTAGTCCGGAACCCCTGCGTACTAAATATGAAGCGAAAATTCAAATAAATTGTTCCTATACTAGAACTATTATTATTTAAAAAAATTCAACATTAGACGAACATACTTCTGATATGAACCTGTATTTAAAAAAAGTTTTATTGCAATTTATTAGTATTTGACTTTGATTTTATGGGGAAAACGGCATTTCTCGTTTTTCCTACAGAATCAAGGTTAAATACTAATGGATTTCAATAATATTACCTCCCGCTCCCCTTGGTAAGGGAGGTATAGGGATCGTGCTAAAAATCGCATATCGAGATTTTGGTAAAGGTAGGTGCGTGCGTGCGTGCGCGTGTGCGTGTGCTTGAATTGGCCATACACTACCGATTATGAGGTGTTGCCAAAGGGAAATGTCGCCAAAATCCTCTCCGAAAAAACACAAAGTGCTCTGTTCAAAAGAAAAATGGATACGTTATATGTAACCAAACACCTTTCTTGCACTGCATTATTAAATACATTATCATTAGAATTAATATTAAAAAAATTCAGCCCTGTAGATCCAATGGTTTGAGCACTACTGCGACTTTAAGAAAACCGTGCCAATCAGGTATACAACCCGCAATAACCATGGCCTGCGGGGCATTTCCGGGTGGCTACATCACTTCATCGGTAGGGTATACTCAGCATCATATAAACCAAACGGCATGCTTGCATCATAAATGCGGGATAAAGGCAAATTTTCGCCCTTAATATCCAGACTAGATACGACTAGTGATATGATGTGCCATTTGAAAGTTTCATACTGAAAGTTTCAGTCGACCATTTCAAAAATGTCCGCGACCTCTATGTTTTTACCTTCCGTCACCTTTAGGTAAGGAAGGTATTGTCTTTGGTCAAAAAATTCGATGATGAGTTTTTAATCAATAAGCACGTTTTAGGGTCCCTAGAATACGAATTTACTATTTTTACGATGATGTCTGTATGTGTGTGTGTGTGTGTGTGTGGATGTGTGTGTGTGTGGATGTGTGTGTGTACCAAATTTTCGTCTGCGATAACTCTAATACTACAGTTACAAAAATTATAATTTTTTCGTGTACTTCTTCGTTACATCCATATGAAGAGCTGATTAGATTTTGGTTACAATTGGTCAACCGGAAGTACCATCATTTGAAGATTTTAACAGTTTTTCTTGAAAAAACTATGTTAAATATAATTTTTTCACAATTGATGTTATTATAAATATTAAAGAATATTTTATTCTCTATACAATTTGACAGCATTTTATACTTAATATTAAATGGATATAGAGTTAAAAAATTATAAAGAAATTAAATTTCATAAAGTAGCCATAGCTGTGGAAATAGCTGCTATATTAAGAAAATTCTGATTGAAAGATGTCAGAGTCAAGTGAAATTGACATAGTGTGTTTGTCTTATAATTTTTACTGGAAATATAGGATCTTTTGCTTTTGCCTTGGCTTTGTGTATGGAATTTGTATAAATACATACAACTGCTTTAAGGTAATGTACAAGAAATAATAATAATAATAAATCTTTTATTTCTGCAGATACATTACACTGTATATAGAAAACGTCACAAAATAATAATTTTCTGTATGAAATTTGCATAAAATACATGCAACTGCGGGAAGGTAATGTACAAGAAATAGAATATTTAATTTAGCAAGGAACTTTCCGTATGAAATTTTTACAAAATACATAGATCTGACGGAAGGTAATGTGCTGGCCACATCAGATTTTTATTTTTTGAACTAAAAACTTAGTGCCGTTAAATGGCGGCGTACGAGAAATGTAAAAAAAAATTAATAAAAAGTAGCCAAATGTTTATGCTGAAAATTAAAATTTATCGAAATAAATGGAGTATATTTATTAGATATTTATGAATTATGTTAATATGATAGATTTGATGTAGTAACCTAATTTTTTATTTTAGACCATCAGGAAAATATTTAAAATATTTATCTTGCGATGGTTTCTTTCCAGTAATATTAAAATATATTCAATTTCTACATATTTTATCAAATTTTTTGGTATCCATTGCTGTCTATTTATTCTACGTGATCCACTCTTTTCTTCCGTTCATATTTTGAGAAAAAGAATGAAATCAAATAGTTTTTCTTCAATTATTACAACCCGGTACGCAACGTATAGTACCCGTCATAATTACTATTATTAATTACTTTTCCAATGAAGAAACAAATACTAACCAACAAAAATAATCGAACTGTCATCTGTCATATCGTAAACAAAGATGAGTATACGGCACTAACTTTTGTTATCTTTGTCTAAAGTTTGCACATGCGCATTGAATTTTTGAAATGGTCTATTGATAATTTCAAAAATTAAAGTTTCAAGCTATAAATTTCATGAAACTTTCATAAGCTACATGCGCATGCGCCGCCCAATTGTCTGCAATATACTTGCGCAGATGACATGCATGCGCCTGTACTTATCTTCGTGTAAATTATATTTGGTTAATCTACATGCTACATATAAGCTGGCCACTTATACGTCTTAAAATAAAATGTAGCAATGGCTGAAATCCAACCGGCAGTACGGCGGTGGTAAAACACTGCGGCTCGGTGAGTCCGGCTGGAAGGGTAAACGGCGTCAGCTGTATACAAGCCCTAAATAGATAGATAGATAATCTACATGCTGGAATTTGTATATTTCTCGAATATAAAATTCAGGATTCAGTACAGTATGGTGAAAATTAAAATTAGAATTTGGCAATATTTTGAAGAAATAAATATGAAAGACAATAGGATAATATCTATTTTAAATAGTTTGATACTTATTTTTTTTGCATTTTTGTACCTATGACATTTTGAATAACAAATTTTTATTTTGTTTTGAAACTTTGGTTTTTCTCATTTGTTTGTTAATTTGAAATCCAAATATTACAAATTCAACTGACAATAAGTTTCTTGAAATTTAAATGAAACTTACATTGAATGTTACGACGAAATTTTTATTTGAAACTTTCATTGAAATTCATAGTGAAACATTTGGTGAAACTTTCAACAAAATTTTCAATGAAACTTTCAAAAAAAATAAGTTTCCGAAATTTGCACATCATTGATGCGACACGCGACTTCTCCCGTCTGTGCGCCTGTAGCTCGTAGGATATTGATATTACGTAAAATTGTGTATGAACCTTTTCGATAGAAAATTTATTTATCTTTAATTTTGATATTTACCTTATTTGTTGCAGGAGCATAGGGGCCTGTTTCTCAAAAAATATGGGACTAGTATTACTAGTCCCTACACTAGTAATACTAGTGAAGTTTACTAGTTTTTGTTTCTGAAATATACAAGTGTAAAATACTAGTTACAAGTTGGGAACTAGTATTTACTAGTGTATTTGACAAAAAATACTAGCATTTTGCTTCTCAAAATATTTGAGTTGTCTGTCAGACTAGTAATTTACTAGAGAAAAGCTACAAGTGTCAAAAGTCTTGTAAATTTTGAATATAAATTTTACTAGTCGTATTATTTGACAGTTCGTGTGTTTTTTCTTTTTTGTATGTAATTCAATGGTTCTTTGTTAATGTTAATTCAGATTCATGTAGTGTCTGTCGTTGTTTAGTGTTAATAGATTATTTTAAATATATAATAATGTGGTCTAGTGACTCTGAGTCTAGTGATGAAGAAGTAGTGCGACGCCAAAAACTAATTAAAACAAGAATAAATTCTATCCATGTAGAAACCCCATATGAAAGAGAGGTTACTCATGGCAAATAAGTTACAAACATGAATTCATTGATTGGGACTTATTCTTCAGCTAGATATGAACAGAAACCATGCATTAACAATTAACTGTTTTAAGTTTAACCAAAATGTGACCCTGTCTGATACATTTCTAGTCTTTGTCTTGTCTACTCAACCCGAAGCGTGACAAGTTTGACAGACTATTATCCATTCATTGAATTTAACTGCTTTAGACAATTTATTTAGAAAATGCTCCAAATAGAATACCTTTAGCATTTCGAATCATCCTCAAAATAGTTAATTTCGCATCCAGTGTAGACATTTTTATTGAAAAATAATTTAATTTCAAATTAAAACACTTGAAAATGTCAACTTCAGTAAGAAAATAAAATCACTTGATTTAAAAAATATTGGTTTAAATACTAGTATTTATTAAAAAAACTACTAGACTATTGAAAATGTTTCAGAAACACTATTTTACTTGACTAATAAAATTTCATTTGTAACTATTAGCTTGTGAACTAGTAACTTGTAAACTACTAGTAGTAAAATACTATACAGAAACACAATTTACTAGTACTATTAAAAATTTCACTTGTAACTAGTAACTTGTAACTTGCAAACTAGTATTTTTTGAGAAACAGGCCCCAGAACCGAGATATTGGCAAAAAAAATTTTTTTGAGCTATATTTAGGCAAAATTGATGGTGTTCCGGGGGGTGCGCGAGGGGGAAAATGGGTATGTCTAAAAGAGGCCTACAATAAACCGATTCCAATAGTTAAATCGTTTTCACGATTTAAAAACATGTTAATCTTCCTGACGACTGGCCTATTTTGTATTTCTAGCAAAAAAATTATCTACAATAAATAAATAAATAAATATATCATCACGGCATATTACTCATTGCTGGGTGTGCCAATCTGCTTTGTTCGCAGATATAGGTAATGATGATGACATATTTGTATCGTGCGGGCGTTTACCAGGCGTCACCTCACGGGCACTCAATGCTGGCGTGGAGAGTGTACCACAGGGGTCAAACTTATCTACAACTCTTGATTTGACACTATGTTTTTATCTATAAATCACAAATATTTCAGTATCTCATTTTAGTTTCCCTGGACTTAATGAAGCCTGTGAAATTTCTTAGACAATATTATTTAATATATTTTTTATTTATTTCAAAATTTATGATAATTAAAATTAAAAATGAAAATCTAATAAAGTTTTAGAGTTCAAAAGTTCGTTAATATTTGTAATAGTAATAATATAAATTGTTACAAAATAATATTTAGATGAACTATTAACTATTTTATTAAAAACTCAATTATTTTAAAAATTAGTAACTTTTTTACCTTCCGGCCCCTTTAGGTAAGGAAGGTATTGTCTTTGGTCAAAAAATTCGGTGGTGAGTTTTTAATGAATAAGCACGCGTGTGTGTGTCAGTGTATGTATGTGTGTAACAAAATTTTCGTCTACGATAACTCTAATACTACAATTCCAAAAATTATAATTCTTTCGTATTCCTCTTCGTTGCATCCATATGAAGAGCTGATTAGATTTTGGTTATAATTGGTCAACCGGAAGTATCCTCATTTGAAGATTTTAACAGTTTTTCTTGAAAAAACGATGTTAAATATAATTTTTTCACATTTAATGTTATTATAAATATTAAAGAACATTGTATTCTCCATACGATTTGACTGCATTTTATACTTCATATTAAATGGATATAGAGTTATAAAATTATAAAGAAATTAAATTTCATAAATTAGCCAGCTATGGTAGAAACATCTACTATATTAAGAAAATTCTGATTGAAAGATGTCAGTGTCAAGTGCAATTGACATATTCGTAGTATATTTGTATTATAATTTTACTCGAAATATAGGATCTTTTTGCTCGAAACTTTCTGTATGGAATTTGTATAAAATACATACAACTGTAGAAAGGTAATGTACATACAAGAAATTTAAAATCTTTTGCAAGGAACTTTCTGTATGGATTTTATAGAAAATACATACGCATTTACGAAAATTCTACCGGTAGATACCGCATCTACCGACTGTGTTCGAAAACACGATTGGTAAAAGGTTACCGTGTTCGAAAATTGTTCAATATCTACGAGATCCAGCTACCGGATTCATGAAGAATCTAATCTCAAAAAAAGGTAGTGATGCAAAGCGAAGCGCGCGCGTTAAAAGTGGAAATGTGTTCAAAGTAGGACTCTGCTCAGTTTGTTAACTACGTCAAATTTCTAACCAGTTTTAAATTTTCAATTTTTTTATAGGTTATGGATCTACCCTGTTTACCACTTGCGTTCTTAAAATATCGATTCTGGTAGCTATAACCTGATAAAAAGCGGTTTACCGGTAACAGTTCACCGGTAGAAGTTTCGTAAATACCTCATATAACTGACGGAAGGTAATGTGCTGGCCACATCAAATTTTTTAAACTTTGATACCTAGCCTTAACATACAGTTTTAAGGTCTATTTTCAATGGAAATAACATATATTATAATTTGTTACTAGGAGGACCCCAATGTCAGTGATAAATTGATAAACATAAATTAATGAAAAAATAGAATACTTCAAAATGACAATAGTGAAGTGGGACAATATTTATAAAAAGTTAATCAAATTGAAGTATTAATAGAATTTAAATAAAAATTCCATGTATTTCCTATCAGTATTTTCCATCATACTTGTTCGTAGATCGTAGACAAACAAATAATAGATATTAATAAAAAATTCTTTAATCATATTTTAATGATATGAAAATATATGTAAATATATAATTTGATTCGATTAATGCTTCCCTTAGAAACAGTATCAATAAATAGATTATCATTATGGTATAGTAGAAGTTAGCGTGTGATACGTGAATAACATTTTGTTCAAGATCACGTAGGATTTTTATATTTTATTCAAGGTCACTCACTCCCACGAATTTATTTTGGCTCTTACACCTGATCACGTCCGACGACTCACGTTTGTACCACGTAATAATTGTTTTCAATTTAAGATAAATATCTAGTAATTGGAGTCCAATTTTATACAAGAGAAAAACAATTGATAACAATAAAAAAATGCTGTTGATGACACATTTTGACAATATTAATATGTAATAAGTAAAATATGGAAATTAAAACTAGAATTATTGTTCTTATAAATAAGGAGAAAACAAATTACTTACGCCCTATAAAATTTCAACCACGCCCGATCACCCACGATAATTTTTTTTACAAATGTATAGGTATAGGATATAAGGATAAGAAGTCATATATAGGTAATCTAAAAGTATTTCGTATTCAATGATTTTTGGGCTCGAGCAACCTTGAAATGCTTAAAAACAGCTAAAATGCGAGAACTTGTCACTTGGGAGAGAAACGAGATGCAAGAAATAAAGAAATAGAGAATTTTCCATTGATCGTTTATTTATAGATCCCATTAATGTATAGAAAATCGTTTATTCATGACTTTAATAATGGATAATTTTCTATCAATGAATAATATTCTATTAATAAACGATTTTAGTATAAATAACCATAGACTATACCAATGCTAAACAATGTCAAAACTTTAAGTGCCAAACGTTACTGACCTAAAAAATGAAATAAAAATAGATTTTCTCCAATTAAAATAAAACACTAACCCGGAGTATGCTATGAACAAAGAATCGTATGTCTTAATATTAATTTGATACGAGATATTGTCAAAAATGTTATCTAAAGCAATCACAGCTTTTCTTCTTGAATCTTATTTTAGAAATATTCTTTTGCTGCCTATTACCATGACTTTTAGGAAAATTACATTTCAAGTCCAATTTTGACAACTTGACTTTTGAATTGAATAATGATCAGATATAAGTTTCTCTGTTCATAGCCTAGTTCGAGTAATCACTACAGATATTCCAGCTTCAGCTGAAACTTGTAAAATAATAACTTTTTAGCAGTTCAAAATCAAAACACTGTTTAGCCTTAAATTAATTTAGTTTATAATTGTAAAATTATTTTTTTCAAAATCCAATAAAATATGTTTGCTAATATATATTATTAATTAATTTCCAAATCTTTTATTTTTAGGCATCCTTTTGACACGATTTCAAACAAAATGTTACAAAGTGGCCCTGCCAGAATTTATTGCTAATGACCGAAACATGTAAAAGTGCACAAAAATTCGGTTTTGGTCGGCTGATTCCGTTGTTCCGAAGAGCCACATACGTCATTAGGAAATATTCAAATAATCATATTTATTTCTCTGTTACTATAAACTTTCAGAACAAAAAATAAAAGAAATGGTTAATGACCCAAGAAAAAAATCTGATGTGGCCAGCACATAACCTCTCGCCAGATATTTCTCTTTCTTTATATTCGTCATTTTTTTCGGAAATTCCTTTTATATTCTTTTTTACGTATATTCTTTTGCGTTGTTGCCATTTTTTTTTCATAATGATGTACAAATATTTTTGACGGTGACATTTATGTGTCAATTACAAACATTTAAATTTCTTGCCTTGAAGTAGTTTGATCTGAGATTTATTACATCAAATTATTTTATATGCATTTCTTTATCTCTAAATCTATAGAAGATATAATAATGAATTTATATTTATCGAATAAAGAATTTAACGTTCTTTAATATAAGTATTCACATAAATTTTCGATAATTAATATTTAGATGATTTTATTCTTGTAACTACTACTTCCGGTTGTCCAATTGTTACTAAAACGTAATCAACTCTTCCCATTATTGTTAAATTGAGAAATCCGTAGTTAAAAATGTCTTAAGTCTTATAGTAATTGAGAAATCGTAGATCCAAAACACACACACACACACACACACACACACACACATACATACACACACACATATATATATATATATATATATATATATATATATATATATATATATATATACATCATCGTAAAAATGTTATAATCGGATTCTAGGGACCTTAAAACGTGCTTATTCACTAAAATCTGGATATGCGATTTTTAGCATGAATTCAATACCTCTCTTAGCGAGTGGTAAAAAGCTTTCAATTGTTTTATATTAAGTAAATAGAAAATATATTGTTTTATAATTTTGTGGGGAGAATCGAACTTTAAAGTAGCGATCTTCAATTTCTATTTAATGACACATTGCATATTCTTAAAAGTAGTTCATAAAAATATCTAATATTTATAAATAGATTCGCAAATATAAAAAATATACCGTTTTTATGAAAAAAGTTATCCGCGCCACTGAGAAAGTATCAAAACATATTTATGTAGTGCACAATTCAGCAAGTACACACATCGGTCACTGCGCAAGTGGGACCTCAAAACCGCGCGAATCTCTTCCCATTACGTGTTCTCCATGCGTTGGACGAAGACAGAAGCATGAGTATGTCTGCACTCAATCGTCGGCAGCTCACGTGTCTACCAACGCGCGACTCAACCGCTAACTTGGATCAGTGTGCCGGAAATTGTATGCTGTGCAAGACGTTGTTTAACGATATGTCATAGAAAAAAACAGTGGACAATCGTCATGAGCAGTGTCAAATATCACGACTGTGCCAATCAAAATATTTATTTTAACTAAAACACGAAGTTGCAAACATATAATGGAGACAGTGTTAGTTTCATATGCGCTTTGAATTTGCAATAATTGAAACTACAACCAGTTTTGTAAATTTAAAACTTGAAAAATATGTTTTGACCAATGAATGTTATAAATATTAATGTACTAAAGATATATTTTGTATATTTCATTTAGTCACGTAGGCATTTTATTTTCGCTTGAAAATATTTGGAAAGAATAATATTGAAATATTACATCATAATATCAAAATATTGAAATATTTTGTTAAATTTGAAGCCAGCTTTACCCACTTAAATTGTTTCGAAAGCGTGGCATTGACTTCTAAGTTAATGCAATATATTTGAAATATATACATTAAATTTGACAGATAATTATTACCTTAATTTTAACATACGTACCTATCAACATAATTTTGTTATAACCTTTAATACAATATAACAAATTAATCGCTGTGTTAAAAATAAATAATATAAAAATGTATATTTATTATACGTAAATGAGTTTCCTTTAATTACAACAATAATTTCAGTGGTGCTGCAGATTATTAATATATAAAAAAGAATTGTTTAAGTGAGTGTCATGTGACCTTTTATTGTGAATGATTATAGATAGTGACGTGTGTAAATCGTGAATAAAACGAATAAAAATGGACATTAATCATTCATATTGGGAGGAAAATTCGAATATTCATCAACTGAAATACGAAAGGTGAGAATATTGAACAGCTTTTATACTTAGTTGTAATAATAGGTACTATAAATCATTTATAAATGGATATAATTCTTCGATATTGTTTTATAACTTGGAAATATTAACTGCTTATGATCCATTGCTGTGAGTAGGTCCAGATAAATTAATAGAAAAAAATGACAAAAATTATTCAATGGCGTCTAAAGCTAATTGATAAAGAATTAAAAATTACCCCTAACCTTAAAATTAAGTGACAATAAAAACTATGGTACACGTCAATAATTCGAGAGTAATGTTCTCAACTGCAGTAGTAAAATATGACAGGGAACCGTGAACTGTATTAAGAGGTTAAAAATAAATTAGGATTATTCGATATGTCAACTATGCTATGCTAGAGATTCTAAAGGCGCAGTTACACGGCGTGTGGTTTGTCGAACCACGGTACTGACAAAACGACGCGTGGTTCATTCAGATTTATGACTTAAAAGGGGATTACAGCTCAGTCGAATTAAGAGAAATTAGTAAAAAATAGTGAAAGTATTTGCTTAATAATGAATATTAATAAAGAAATAAAATGATATAACTGAAATACTTCGGAAATAAGGGGGTTTTTGTTTTAGCACCTCGTCACTCATATGAATTCCATATATATTATTTTGATTGGCGACTCAAAGACCACCTATAAATATATAACGAATACCGAGTTAGGGGGTGGAGTCTACTACCAATGGAAGTAGACAAATTCAAATAGCGGACACGTGGCTACCAGTCCAGTACTGCAATTCTCAAACAGTTTTTATTTGAATATAAATTTCTTGCATTAAACTTAATAATTTAGATACACTTGCAATTATGAAGAATGTAGACTTGTACAGTGTTATAATATTAATTTGTTTTTTATAAATATAATTTTAAAATACCGTACATTTCAAGAACATTTTAGATCCACGAAGAAAACAGTTTGATTCAAAAACAAAATTTTCGTGACGTCACATCTATATTTTCAAACTTCGGGGGACCATAACTCGCTTATTAATATTATTAATAGGATTTTTTTCACCGGATTTTCACCAATAGTCTTAGTTTTAATTATACTTTCTGATAAAATTATATAAAAAAAAAATGGTGGAATCCCCTATTGGTTCGCCGAACCAATGTGGATACTTTCGTGCTTTCTGTACTGAATCAGAGTCATGGATGCTAGGCAACAAATGATCTACTTCCTTGTGTATTATATATTCTGGATTGTTGATGCAAAACTGTTTGAAAAAAAGAAACGTAAAAAAAGATAGTGAATGAAATCTAATTGAAGGTCTACGATGAATTTCAAACATTTATCTGCCGGCCACGCCACAGTTCACACCTTTTTTTAATATGTCAAAACTTGACTACTGTGACACTGTAAGTGGTCCGCGCTAAGGCGAGCCTGCACAAACTAACACGAATCATGCACGAACCAATATGTTCTGCGCATTAGATCCGTGCTAATTTACCGACAGACGATGGAACCTCGCGAACCACCACGAACCGCAAACCATAGCGAGCCATGTATGTCAAACGGTGTAAGGTTCGTGGTTCGTCGAGACGAATTCGCTGAACCACGCGTCGTGTAACTGCGCCTTTACAGCTCTTTTTTTCAGAGAGTGGTTAACATTACTCAAACCACTCTCTGAAGAGAAAAGGGCAGTTCACATCTCTGGAATGGTTGATATGTTGCGTAAAAGTAATTCTAAATTTTATTTACCGTTTTAATACTATTTCGCGTAAAACTTTACTACTGAAGGTCAGAAAATTGTTCTTGAAATACGTAGTTTTTATCTCGGTCTTTATTTTCCCGTAATTTTAAGGTTAGGGGTAAATTTTATTATCAAAAAAGACAAAGTGTAGGTCCCGTTATTAAGCCCGATTATACCTCAGAAAAAATCTGATGTGGCCAGCACATTACCTTCCGTCAGTTCTATGTAGGTATTTTGTATAAATGTCATACAGAAAGTTCCTTGCAAAGGATTATATTTCTTGTACATTACCTTAAGGCAGTTGTATGTATTTTATACAAATTCTGTACAAAAGATCCTATATTTCCAGTAAAAGTAAAATTATAACAGAAACATACTGTCAACTGCACTTGACACTGACACCTTTCAATCAGAATTTTCCTAATGTAGCAGCTGTTTCCAGAGTTATAGCAAAGCTGACTAATATATATGATATTTAATTTCTTTATAATTTTTACCTTCCGTCTCCTTTAGGTAAGGAAGGTATTGTCTTTGGTCAAAAAATTCGGTGGTGAGTTTTTGATGAATAAGCACGTTTTAGGGTCCCTAGAATACGATTTTACTATTTTTACGATGATGTCTGTATGTGTGTGTGTGTGTGTGTGTGTGTGTGTGTGTGTGTGTGTGTGTGTGTGTGTGTGTGTGTGTGTGTGTGTGTGTGTGTGTGTGTGTGTGTGTGTGTGTGTGTGTGTGTGTGTGTGTGTGTGTGTGTGTGTGTGTGTGTGTGTGTGTGTGTGTGTGTGTGTGTGTGTGTGTGTGTGTGTGTGTGTGTGTGTGTGTGTGTGTGTGTGTGTGTGTGTGTGTGTGTGTGTGTGTGTGTGTGTGTGTGTGTGTGTGTGTGTGTGTGTGTGTGTGTGTGTGTGTGTGTGTGTGTGTGTGTGTGTGTGTGTGTGTGTGTGTGTGTGTGTGTGTGTGTGTGTGTGTGTGTGTGTGTGTGTGTGTGTGTGTGTGTGTGTGTGTGTGTGTGTGTGTGTGTGTGTGTGTGTGTGTGTGTGTGTGTGTGTGTGTGTCTGTGTGTGACAAAATTTTCTAATGCGATAACTCTAATACTACAATTCCAAAAATTATAATTCTTTCGTATTCCTCTTCGTTACATCCATGTGAAGAGCTGATTAGATTTTGGTTATAATTGGTCAACCGGAAGTACCCTCATTTAAAGATTTTAACAGTTTTTCTTGAAAAAACGATGTTAAATATCATTTTTTCACATTTAATGTTATTATAAATATTAAAGAATTATTTATTCTCTATACGATTTGAATGCATTTTATACTTCATATTAAATGGACATAGAGTTAAAAAATTATAAAGAAATTAAATATCATATATATTAGTCAGCTTTGCTATAACTCTGGAAACAGCTGCTACATTAGGAAAATTCTGATTGAAAGGTGTCAGTGTCAAGTGCAGTTGACAGTATGTTTCTGTTATAATTTTACTGGAAATATAGGATCTTTTATACAGAATTTGTATAAAATACATACAACTGCCTTAAGGTAATGTACAAGAAATATAATCCTTTGCAAGGAACTTTCTGTATGACATTTATACAAAATACCTACATAGAACTGACGGAAGGTAATGTGCTGGCCACATCAGATTTTTTAACTCTATGTCCATTTAATATGAAGTATAAAATGCATTCAAATCGTATAGAGAATAAATAATTCTTTAATATTTATAATAACATTAAATGTGAAAAAATGATATTTAACATCGTTTTTTCAAGAAAAACTGTTAAAATCTTCAAATGAGGGTACTTCCGGTTGACCAATTATAACCAAAATCTAATCAGCTCTTCACATGGATGTAACGAAGAGGAATACGAAAGAATTATAATTTTTGGAATTGTAGTATTAGAGTTATCGCATTAGAAAATTTTGTCACACACAGACACACACACACACACACACACACACACACACACACACACACACACACACACACACATACATACACACACACACACACACACACACACACATACAGACATCATCGTAAAAATAGTAAAATCGTATTCTAGGGACCCTAAAACGTGCTTATTCGTCAAAAACTCACCACCGAATTTTTTGACCAAAGACAATACCTTCCTTACCTAAAGGTGACGGAAGGTAAAAATGGTGGAATCCCCTATTGGTTCGCCGAACCAATGTGGATACTTTCGTGCTTTCTGTACTGAATCAGAGTCATGGATGCTAGGCAACAAATGATCTACTTCCTTGTGTATTATATATTCTGGATTGTTGATGCAAAACTGTTTGAAAAAAAGAAACGTAAAAAAAGATAGTGAATGAAATCTAATTGAAGGTCTACGATGAATTTCAAACATTTATCTGCCGGCCACGCCACAGTTCACACCTTTTTTTAATATGTCAAAACTTGACTACTGTGACACTGTAAGTGGTCCGCGCTAAGGCGAGCCTGCACAAACTAACACGAATCATGCACGAACCAATATGTTCTGCGCATTAGATCCGTGCTAATTTACCGACAGACGATGGAACCTCGCGAACCACCACGAACCGCAAACCATAGCGAGCCATGTATGTCAAACGGTGTAAGGTTCGTGGTTCGTCGAGACGAATTCGCTGAACCACGCGTCGTGTAACTGCGCCTTTACAGCTCTTTTTTTCAGAGAGTGGTTAACATTACTCAAACCACTCTCTGAAGAGAAAAGGGCAGTTCACATCTCTGGAATGGTTGATATGTTGCGTAAAAGTAATTCTAAATTTTATTTACCGTTTTAATACTATTTCGCGTAAAACTTTACTACTGAAGGTCAGAAAATTGTTCTTGAAATACGTAGTTTTTATCTCGGTCTTTATTTTCCCGTAATTTTAAGGTTAGGGGTAAATTTTATTATCAAAAAAGACAAAGTGTAGGTCCCGTTATTAAGCCCGATTATACCTCAGAAAAAATCTGATGTGGCCAGCACATTACCTTCCGTCAGTTCTATGTAGGTATTTTGTATAAATGTCATACAGAAAGTTCCTTGCAAAGGATTATATTTCTTGTACATTACCTTAAGGCAGTTGTATGTATTTTATACAAATTCTGTACAAAAGATCCTATATTTCCAGTAAAATTATAACAGAAACATACTGTCAACTGCACTTGACACTGACACCTTTCAATCAGAATTTTCCTAATGTAGCAGCTGTTTCCAGAGTTATAGCAAAGCTGACTAATATATATGATATTTAATTTCTTTATAATTTTTACCTTCCGTCTCCTTTAGGTAAGGAAGGTATTGTCTTTGGTCAAAAAATTCGGTGGTGAGTTTTTGATGAATAAGCACGTTTTAGGGTCCCTAGAATACGATTTTACTATTTTTACGATGATGTCTGTATGTGTGTGTGTGTGTGTGTGTGTGTGTGTGTGTGTGTGTGTGTGTGTGTGTGTGTGTGTGTGTGTGTGTGTGTGTGTGTGTGTGTGTGTGTGTGTGTGTGTGTGTGTGTGTGTGTGTGTGTGTGTGTGTGTGTGTGTGTGTGTGTGTGTGTGTGTGTGTGTGTGTGTGTGTGTGTGTGTGTGTGTGTGTGTGTGTGTGTGTGTGTGTGTGTGTGTGTGTGTGTGTGTGTGTGTGTGTGTGTGTGTGTGTGTGTGTGTGTGTGTGTGTGTGTGTGTGTGTGTGTGTGTGTGTGTGTGTGTGTGTGTGTGTGTGTGTGTGTGTGTGTGTGTGTGTGTGTGTGTGTGTGTGTGTGTGTGTGTGTGTGTGTGTGTGTGTGTGTGTGTGTGTGTGTGTGTGTGTGTGTGTGTGTGTGTGTGTGTGTGTGTGTGTGTGTGTGTGTGTGTGTGTGTGTCTGTGTGTGACAAAATTTTCTAATGCGATAACTCTAATACTACAATTCCAAAAATTATAATTCTTTCGTATTCCTCTTCGTTACATCCATGTGAAGAGCTGATTAGATTTTGGTTATAATTGGTCAACCGGAAGTACCCTCATTTAAAGATTTTAACAGTTTTTCTTGAAAAAACGATGTTAAATATCATTTTTTCACATTTAATGTTATTATAAATATTAAAGAATTATTTATTCTCTATACGATTTGAATGCATTTTATACTTCATATTAAATGGACATAGAGTTAAAAAATTATAAAGAAATTAAATATCATATATATTAGTCAGCTTTGCTATAACTCTGGAAACAGCTGCTACATTAGGAAAATTCTGATTGAAAGGTGTCAGTGTCAAGTGCAGTTGACAGTATGTTTCTGTTATAATTTTACTGGAAATATAGGATCTTTTATACAGAATTTGTATAAAATACATACAACTGCCTTAAGGTAATGTACAAGAAATATAATCCTTTGCAAGGAACTTTCTGTATGACATTTATACAAAATACCTACATAGAACTGACGGAAGGTAATGTGCTGGCCACATCAGATTTTTTAACTCTATGTCCATTTAATATGAAGTATAAAATGCATTCAAATCGTATAGAGAATAAATAATTCTTTAATATTTATAATAACATTAAATGTGAAAAAATGATATTTAACATCGTTTTTTCAAGAAAAACTGTTAAAATCTTCAAATGAGGGTACTTCCGGTTGACCAATTATAACCAAAATCTAATCAGCTCTTCACATGGATGTAACGAAGAGGAATACGAAAGAATTATAATTTTTGGAATTGTAGTATTAGAGTTATCGCATTAGAAAATTTTGTCACACACAGACACACACACACACACACACACACACACACACACACACACACACACACACACACACACACATACATACACACACACACACACACACACACACACATACAGACATCATCGTAAAAATAGTAAAATCGTATTCTAGGGACCCTAAAACGTGCTTATTCGTCAAAAACTCACCACCGAATTTTTTGACCAAAGACAATACCTTCCTTACCTAAAGGTGACGGAAGGTAAAAATGGTGGAATCCCCTATTGGTTCGCCGAACCAATGTGGATACTTTCGTGCTTTCTGTACTGAATCAGAGTCATGGATGCTAGGCAACAAATGATCTACTTCCTTGTGTATTATATATTCTGGATTGTTGATGCAAAACTGTTTGAAAAAAAGAAACGTAAAAAAAGATAGTGAATGAAATCTAATTGAAGGTCTACGATGAATTTCAAACATTTATCTGCCGGCCACGCCACAGTTCACACCTTTTTTTAATATGTCAAAACTTGACTACTGTGACACTGCAAGTGGTCCGCGCTAAGGCGAGTCTGCACAAACTAACACGAATCATGCACGAACCAATATGTTCTGCGCATTAGATCCGTGCTAATTTACCGACAGACGATGGAACCTCGCGAACCACCACGAACCGCAAAGCATAGCGAGCCGTGTATGTCGAACGGTGTAAGGTTCGTGGTTCGTCGGGACGAATTGCGCCTTTACAACTCTTTTTTCAGAGAGTGGTTAACTCAAACCACTGTCTGTGAAGAGAAAAGGGCAGTTCGCATCTCTGGAATGGTTGGCATGTTGCGTAAAAGTAATTCTAAATTTTATTTACCGTATTATACTATTTCGCGTAAAACTTTACTACTGAAGGTCAGAAAATTGTTCTTGAAATACGTAGTTTTTATCTCGGTCTTTATTTTCCCGTAATTTCAAGGTTAGGGGTAAATTTTATTATCAAAAAAGACAAAGTGTAGGTCCCGTTATTAAGGCCGAATATACCTCAGAAAAAAATGAAATTAAATAGCAAAATGGATTTATTAAGTGACATATTATTTAAATTACATAGTAAAATGTTGATATATCCTGTATATATCAACATTTTGTTGACCGCGACACCGGAGCATAGTACTTCAACATATAAAATAATATTTTCGTAATTTCTTGCTTCCCTAGTTATATTAGATAAAAATGGTTCAAATAAAAGTTGTAGAGCTTAAAATTCTGCATCTGAATCAATAAGCAGAATTATATTACATGCTTTGTAACGGCAGAAATTTGGTATGAAAATGTCGAAAATAACCCCAAAACTAGCAATAGCTATGGTATGAGATATCGGTAAAATATCTAATGAATATTTCGTGATATTTTCAAATTTGAGGCTATTTAAAGAACGATATCTTTTTAAATTTAATAATTAGAAGGCATATAAAAATTCTTGCAACAGCCCTATTATGTTTGACGTTTTACCTGTCAAGTTAGGCTAATATTTTTATCTTCCGTCACCTTCAGGTAAGGAAGGTATTGTCTTTGGTCAAAAAATTCGATGATGAGTTTTTAATCAATAAGTACGTTTTAGGGTCCCTAGAATACGAATTTACTATTTTTACGATGATGTCTGTATGTGTGTGTGTGCGTGTGTGTGGATGTGTGTGTGTGTGTGTGGATGTGTGTGTGTGTGTGTGTGTGTGTAACAAAATTTTCGTCTGCGATAACTTTAATACTACAGTTACAAAAATTATAATTTTTTTGTATACTTCTTCGTTACATCCATATGAAGAGCTGATTAGATTTTGGTTACAATTGGTCAACCGGAAGTACCATCATTTGAAGATTTTAACAGTTTTTCTTGAAAAAACTATGTTAAATATAATTTTTTCACATTTGATGTTATTATAAATATTAAAGAATATTTTATTATCTATACGATTTGATTGCATTTTATACTTAATATTAAATGGATATAGAGTTAAAAAATTATAAAGAAATTAAATTTCATAAAGTAGCCATAGCTCTGGAAACAGTTACTATATTAAGAAAATTCTGATTGAAAGATGTCAGTGTCAAGTGAAATTGACATAGTGTCTTATAATTTTACTGGAAATATAGGATCTTTTGCTTTCTGTATGGAATTTGTATAAAATACATACAACTGCTTTAAGGTAATGTACAAGAAATAATAATAATAAATCTTTTATTTCTGCAGATACATTACACTGTATATAGAAAACGTCACAAAATAATAATTTTCTGTATGAAATTTGCATAAAATACATGCAACTGCCGGAAGGTAATGTACAAGAAATAGAATATTTAATTTAGCAAGGAACTTTCCGTATTAAATTTGTACAACATACATAGAACTGACGGAAGGTAATGTGCTGGCCACATCAGATTTTTTTATTAGGTATTATCTGCATCTACTAATTGACAGACTAAATATAAAATTTCAAATTTTCCATTAGAAATTCTGATTCATGTAACATGTGACCAGGCAATAGGCAGATCACATTAAAACTAATATACTCGTACTTTCCTTGTGCTTTTATATGCATTATCATTATACATATTATCACTGCTCATTACCCATTAATGGGTGCGTCACGGAGTCACGGTGTGTCAATGACGATATATCTATATTCTATCATCAAACGTCACCTAGGACACTCAATACTGTTATGGAGAAGGTATCACTTTTGTGGTAATTTAAAACTAATTTTTTTTAGTTAAATTTTAACAACTATTGGTTAAATTGACAATATCGTATCGAAACATAATATCAGAAGAGTTCTTAAATATTACTGTCAAAATTTCGATACGCACTTTTTTGTTAACTTATAGTTAAGAATTTAACCTCGACTTTAACTGTGGTGCAATTGGCCATTAGTGCTCTTAGTCACGTGCCTCATAAATACATGAATATTTATAAATAAATGTGAATTTCCGTAAATATACTCGTATTTTATATTTTATGAGTGTCCTCATAATTTTGCACGTGTTTCTGACTACACTGTTTTTTATTCTTGTAAACCAAGGCACGCCTAAAAATTAACACGTTACGCGCGCCTTCCTTTGTTCAAACAAAAACTATAACCTACAACCGGAATTTAGACAGGTGGAATTCAGTAAATCACAGCTGTGTTAAAACATCTGTTATTATTTTTATATTTGCAATTTTTTGCAAACATAAACCGTTATATCAAAATGTTGCTGTTTATTCTAGTTAAACATACATTACTGCTCAGAAGTTTATACACCTGCATTTTGGTACTATAGGTATAGTCATAAGCGCCGCCAGAAAATATTGCAGGGATGGGCAAAAATAATATACGTTTGATTAATTAATAATTGATTTTACGAGTACATATATATTGAAAAATATATACGTACAATAATTTCTAAAAAAGAAACAGCAATAGTAAAACAATGTATTACTTTATTAACCAATTTGTCTTGGTTACTATTTTATGCATACTGTAACGTGTAACGCCCGCCGACGCCGCAGCAATGAGCGAGTGTCTATTTATAGCGATGACGCAATCGCGCTAGCAGCCGGGCGACGTAAACAAGCGAGTCGCGACGTGTTTAATTACTTCCGGTCTCCTGAACCTTTTGTGTTCATTGTTATGCGATCGAACATTCTAGTGCTCTCTGGAAGTTAATGGCAGCTGTACAAAAGGGACGCAGCTATGCTCGGAAGTTAGTTAGAGAGTTAGTTAGTTACATAGGGAGAGTCATATAGAGACATTCACATGGAGTGTTAGAGAGTAAAGTGTTGGTGAAGCACAGCAGTATCGTAGTGAGCGTATGCAGTAAAGTGTCGAATGTAGTAGGTACTCTGGAAGTTACTGGTATACTGGGATAGCTGTGGATGTGAATACTCGGTAATGTTGAAGAGTATTGGGAAGCTAGGTATACGGGGACAGCAACGGCAAGTGGAAGTGAATACTCGGCAGTGGTGAGCAGTTAAATATACAGACGCTGTTGAGTCAGTTGAGTATATAGACGCTGTGGAGGTCGGTAGGCGGACAGTTGAATGTGATATAATTATAGTGATATAAATATCGCGTAAACAGTCTACAAGAGTCTGCAACAGATCGGCAGTCTAAGATTGGAACGCGTAGTGAATTAAATAATTAGTAATATCGTGGAAATAAATAGTAGTGTTAATTGGTTAAATAAATAAATAAATAAATAAATAAATAGTGTTAGTGTTATCTAGTTAAATATAGTTTTAGTCTTAATTAGTTTTTAATAATTGTTTATATTAGTAATAGTCATATTTAATTTTAGTTTAATAAACCTTTATTTTAATTAATAATAATTGTCTAATATTTACACTTCGCCCAAATAAATAAAAAATGTTACAATACTAAGACCAAATAATCTTCAGCCATGTCTCCATTTATATAGGATGTTACATAAGTAATATACCATAAGTTACCATCAGTTACCACTTAATAAACAAGGTTACAGTATTGCCAGTGTATCGTATCGTAATCTGCAATACTTTCATTTCTAATGTGCTTCTAATTGTAAAAGTACTTCAAGATGGACCAATAACAATAATTTATCGCAATAAAGAATTATTTAAAAATCACAATAGTTTGTGTGAAAACAACACTTGTCATTTTTGAAGGTTTGAAGTCAGAAGCGGAACATTGATAAGACACTTTTTACTAATGGCGACTGTTTCGACGCACTTCTCCGTAAACCAATCCATATCGGTGTAACATACATTTCTAAATATTTAAGTATTATGCCACTTATTGCAAATTCAGTGTCATATATGACAACCAACAATTATTGTTTATTGGAACTTGGTTTTTAGATTTTAACTTTTTTAGAAACTGGTTTGTAATTGGCCGATTTAAAAATCTCATAACTTATACAACTTGAAAGATTGACTGCGTCGCGCGGCAACAACCTCTCAATCGACAACGTTCCATTTTGCGCTCTTAATACACAAATAGCTATTTGCTATTTCGGAATTAGAATGTCACATTCTAGCCCGCATACTGATGTTGGAACGAGCTTCCTTTTTAAACGAGTTTTGGTGATACATATTTTGTTATTTGAGATTAGCATGACTGCAATAAATACACTAAATTTTTATAAAAAAAAATAATGTAAATGAAAGCCTCAACAGAGAAAATAGTACATGAGTACAGAAGGCAATTCAAGCCCTTGTTCGTTTTAATATACAATTCGAATTTTGTATACTTTTATAGAATCGATCGTCGAAAAAATAGTGCGCATCACATGTGTGAGGCTTTTTTACACTCATATGGTTGCACCAGTCGCCTACGTCTCAACTCTCGTGTAAAAAATTCAGATGCACGTATTTGTTACACAAATATACGATTTTACGTTATTTTTCAAAGATTCATAAAAAGAAATTTAAAAAATAAGTAAACATTGAAGGCCGTATATACGGGTGATTCATCGGTCTGTCCTCTCTTTATAACTATTTTATTTTAAGTCAGATGGAAAAACTCTTCAAATATAATTTATATGATATAGTATTATCTATCTACGTACCATATCCATTTGTATACAAGATTCCATTTAAGCGCAACAATATGTAACTTTATATTTCTTAATGGAACACCCTATATTTATTTATTTATTTTGATAGTAAATTAGATTCCCTTTAAAAAAGTGTTAAGTAATAAGGGGTCTAAAATTATAAATTGAGAAGTTATTTACCTTTATTCGTTGAATGATGTGTTTCTATCATGTTATTATTAACAAACTAAGCTATGGATAATTTGATCAACTCTTTCGAATTTAAACAAACTAGTTGTCCAAATACTCTTAGTTTATCATTATTGATGTTGATGTGAAAATGAATAATACAAATTTTACTAAAGATGAGATGGTAATAGAAAAATCTATTGAAGTTGAAGGACAAGTTTTCCAGCATTTATTATAATTTTGCATTATTTAGTCTGTCACTAAATTTTAATAGCTTCTTTGGAATTAGTGTACTGTTTAAAATAAGTATTAATAAAAAAGGATCAAAATTTTGTATTATATTATGGTTTTTTCCACTCTGAACTACTATTTTTTTATGAACGTAAATAACTTCTTGATTTATAATTTTAGACCTCTTATTACTTAATACTTTTTTAAAGGGAATCTAATTTACTATCAAAATAAATAAATAAATATAGGGTGTTCGATTAAGAAATATAAAGTTACATATTGTTACGCTTAAACGGAGCACCCTGTATACAAATGCATATGGTACCCAGATAGTCAATAATATATCATATAAATTATATTTGAAGAGTTTTTCTATCTGACTTAAAATAAAAGAGTTATAAAGAGAGAACAGACCGATGAATCACCCTGTATAGAATTTAAACCCGGCGAAAGAACTTTGTTGTAATAATTATCAAATTAAATATTGACAAAAAAATTTGCTGCTGGTACTAATTTTAGTAAGTAATCACAACAATTTTTTTTACCGTTGTTAATCGAAAAATATTTATGTTTTCACAAGAAAAAATCTGATGTGGCCAGCACATTACCTTCCGTCAATTATATGAGGTATTTATGAAAATTCCACCGGTGAACTGTTACCGGTAAACAGCTTTTTAGCCGGTTATAGCTACCGGAATCGATATTTTAAGAACGCAAGTGGTAAACAGGGTAGATCCATAACCTATGAAAAAATTTGAAAATTTAAAACAGGTTGAAATTTGACGTAGTTAACAAACTGAGCAGAGTCCTACTTTGAACACATTTCCACTTGAAACGCGCGCGCTTCGCTTTGCATCACTACCTTTTTTTGAGATTAGATTCTCCATGAATCCGGTAGATGGATCTGGTAGATATTGAACAATTTTCGAACACGGTAACTTTTTACCACTCGTGTTTTCGAACACAGTCGGTAGATGCGGTATTTACCGGTAGAATTTTCGTAAATGCGTATGCATTTTCTATAAAATCCGTACAGAAAGTTCCTTTGAAAAGATTTTAAATTTCTTGTATGTACATTACCTTTCGACAGTTATATGTATTTTATACAAATTCCATACATAAAGTTTCGAGCAAAAAGATCCTATATTTCGAGTAAAATTATAACACAAGTATACTACGAATATGTCAATTGCACTTGCCACTGACATCTTTCAATCAGAATTTTCCTAATATAGTAGCTGTTTTTAAGCATAGCTGGCTAATTTATAAAATTTAATTTCTTTATAATTTTATAAATCCATATCCATTAATATGAAATATAAAATGCAGTCAAATCGTATGGAGAATTCAATCTTCTTTAATATTTATAATAACATTAAATGTGGAAAAATTATATTTAACATCGTTTTTTCAAGAAAAACTGTTAAAATCTTCAAATAAGGGTACTTCCGGTTGACCAGTTATAACCAAAATCTAATCAGCTCTTTATATGGATGCAACGAAGAGGAATACGGAAGAATTATAATTTTTGGAATTGCAGTATTAGAGTTTTCGTAGACGAAAATTTTGTTACAAGTAGAGTGCCATTTCCGGTTATCCGATTTACACCAAAATCTAACGGGCTTTTTCTATAATAGAAAAAGATCGAAATACAAGCTTTCAAGATTTTCTGAATGATAGTATTTGAGTTAGAGTGGAGTATACACGCACACGCACACACACACACACACACGCACACACACACACACACACACACACACACACACACACACACAGAGAGAGAGAGAGAGAGAGAGAGAGAGAGAGAGAGAGAGAGAGACATCATCGTAAAAATAGTAAAATCGTATTCTAGGGACCTTAAAACGTGCTTATTCATTAAAAACTCGCCACCGAATTTTTTGACCAGACAATACCTTCCTTACCTAAAGGTGACGGAAGGTAAAAAGCAATTTCAAGAAAAGAATCTTATAATGAAAATCACTTTTGAAGCAAATAAATAAACAAAAAGGCTAAAATAAACAAACGAACATCTTGTGGATTCATGACTGATAAAGTCAAAGTTCGAGTTTCTGCTAAGGCTGGGATTCACTTTCGTGTTAGAGATAGTGATCTTAAATATTCATCCATCTTATGCAAAAAAATTAAATGTCAGATATGTACATACACGGGTTTATTTATGAAGAAAGTACTAGACAGGCTATTTTTAGTATTAATTTTTAATTTGTAGGTATTTCATAATGTAATATAACTTTATTTATTATTTATGTTTATGAATGCATTCAACTGATCTGTAAATAAGGAAACAATTATATTGTATTTTTTAAATTAAAATACATCTTTTTCTATACTCTACTGCAATGTACGAGTGGTTGGGAAAGCACTGTAAGGTGTAACACCCTTTTAAATAGTATGCTTAAAATTAATATTTTATTTGGAAGAACTAATGCCCCACGCTCCACGTAGGATGTAAACAGTAGTAAAAACAAGTATAGTATCTTTTTTATAACAAGTTCTGATCTAAAAGCCGGTTTACTAGTTTGAAAAATTAGTGCATTTGCTACAGACCAGTTTTAAAATCTTAAAATTATCGTATTCATTAATACAGTGTGTTTAAAAAAAATTCCTAACTCGGAGTAAGCTATGAACAGTGAAACGTATGTCTGATCATAATTTAATTCAAAAGTCAAGTTATCAAAATTGATCTTAAAATGTAATTTTATGGAGAAAAGATAATAAAGAATGTTACAGTATATCGATATTCGTCGTTTTCTAATTTGTTTCCTTCTAAAATAAGATTCAAGAAGAAAAGCTTTGATTTCTTTAGATAACATTTTTGACAATATGTTAAATTGACATTTAATTAAATATTTTTAAATTGATATACGTTTCTTTGTTCAAAGCGTACTCCGAGTTAGGAATTTTTTCGACACACTGTTTATGTAGTATAAAAAATTTGAACAAATAAAATTTGGACTAATCTGTATTGTAACGTTTTTATTTATTTGGGTAAAGTGTAAATATTAGACAATTATTATTAATTAAAATAAGTGTTTATTAAACTATAATGAAAATGACTATTACTAACAGTAAACAATTATTAAAAAACTAATTAAGACAAAAACCATAATTAACTAGATAACACTAACACTATTTATTTAATTAACCAATTAACATTACTATTTATTTCCATGATATTACTAATTATTTATTTCCGCTATTTATATCACGATCAACTGTCCGCGTACCGACCTCCACGGCGTCTATATACTCAAATGACTAAACGGCGTCTGTATATTCAACTGCTCGGACAGAAGTCACACCTTTCACCTCACTATCTGTCTATTTATGTAACTCTCTCACTTCTACAGCCTCAGTATCACCGACTGTCCGTATGCCACAATTTTTCACTTTCCACTTTCATTCGCCGTTACTGTCCCCGTATACCTAGCTTCGCAATATTCGTCAACACTACCGAGAATTCACATCCACAGCTATCCCAGTTTACCAGTAACTTCCCGAGTACTAGACGCAAACTGCATACGCTCACTACGATACTGATATGCTTCTCACTAACACTTTACTGTCTAACACTCCATGTGAATGTCTCTATGACTCTCCCTATATAACTAACTAACTAACTAACTCCCGAGCATAGCTGCGTCCCTTTTATACAGCTGCCATTAACTTCTAGAAAGCTCTAGAATGTTCGACCGCATAATAACAATGAACACAAAAGGTTCAGGCGACCGGAAGTAATTAAACACGTCGCGGCTTGTTTGTTTACGTAGCCCGGCTGCTAGCGCGATTGCGTCATCGCTATACTTAGACGCTTGTTCAACGTAGCAGCAGGCCTTACACGTTACAGTATTATTTAATAAAACCAGAAACATTTCTTTTGCTAGAATTTTTTTAGAATATTATTTGAAATATATTTAAAATAATACACTTGACTTAGCCATCCCTCTATTTCTTAATATTAAATATCCCCCAATAAATCTTCTTTTAGAATGTCAAACTTTTCTGGCAGGCTTAAAAACTGTCAAAGTTGTAAATTAATTTTGGTGACTTAAAAACTGCCAAAGTTGATAAACTGGGAGAATTAAAAACCTGCAAATTAATTCAAACTTAGGAATAGTTAAAGCTGATGAATTATGATTTGAAAAGACTCTCTGGTTACCTTCATATTTTCACTCATCGCCATTCGAAAGAGCATGAAAAAGTGCTCAAAAGAAGTGCGTACCAAACAATATTATTTAACAATTTTGAAGTTATTTGCAAAAATAAAAAACTGCAATATTTACGGGAGGAATAATATCAGGAATGCAGTCTAAATTTGTTTATTATTTAGTCTGAGGCCAACGTTTCGCTGCCACTTACAGCTTCATCAGGGCAAAAGACTTAGTCTTTTTTAGACTGCATTTCTGCTATTATTCCTACCATCAACACCATCAGTCGTTTATTCTATTTTACTGCAATATTTTCTTCAATATTCAGAACTTATGCATATTTTTTTCTAATGACTATTTCACTCATAAATATATAAACCAATCCAAATTCAGGATTCTACCTAGTAACCAAGTTTAACTTCGGCAAAACACTGTCACAAAAAATTTTTCGCACCCTTTAAGCCAATAAGATGTCGTATTTTTACAAGTAAGTGAGTATTGATAAGCGAAAATTTTTTGACGTTTTAAAAATATATTGTTTACATACCTGTCAAAGTCTGTATAATTTCAATGTTATCAGTTTTTAATAAAAACGGGTCGATTCGGACAGGAATCTATTTAAAACGTTGAAAAAGTAAACTGAAACATAATGGCCCATATTCCGAGCGCACTTTTATAATAAAAGCGCTTTTATGGAGCGCGGTTTTACATTATTTTCTTATGAGGAGTATGCTCCATAAAATCGCTTTTATTATAAAAGTGAGCTCGGAATACGGGCCAATACCTCTAAACACAATAAAAATTAGAAGATTTTTGTCAAGAAAAAAATTATATAAATGATTACCTGATTTTTATTTTGGAAATAGTCATCCGAATACCATTCGTGGTTAAATTTTATCCTGGAAAAATTTTCCGATTGCTTTATTCGAGCCTGTTGCCAATTTATCTCGTGACATTGATCAAAAATCACTCGTTTGACAACTCGTGATTTTTTTGTCAATGTCACTCAATAAATTGCTAGGCAACCG
Source organism: Harpalus rubripes (assembly GCA_963082715.1). NCBI lineage: Eukaryota > Metazoa > Arthropoda > Insecta > Coleoptera > Carabidae > Harpalus > Harpalus rubripes. Next base: position 18,184,287 of record OY720448.1, read on the forward strand.
GCTCTCGTAACAATCTGAAAATTTTTCCGGCAAAAATTTACCACTTATGATATTATATATGAAAATACATCATTAAAATGGTTTTCTAATGGGAAAACTTTTGTCTAATTTAACAGATTTCATATATTTTAAACCGCGGCCCTATCCCTATTGACTTGGCCTTTGCCGATTGACAAAGCCGCACGGCAACGACAATGAATTATAAATATATCTTTCTTTAGCACTTTAGTAATAAAAATGATAAAGATGGGCATAAGAGGCACGATAACTTAACAGAAATTACGGTTTTCTTTGATGAATAAAGGTGAAATTGAAATGCGACATCGTTCTGCCGAGCCGAATGGCAAAGCCGGCGCAGTGGGGATGCATCTGTATATTGCACAATGTTGAATTTGCTATGCTTCAATATTTTAGCTCAGCATATGTTACAACTTACACACTAATTGGTTGGTAGATTAAAATTGAGGTATCGCATGCATATTGTACGAGTACATGGTTTAAAGCGCGAGTTTACAACAATAGCTTATTTATTATTAATTAGATATTATTTATTTATATACCGTGTAATTGAATTATTGTCCAATGTAGGTGATTTGAAACCTAGCACCTGTATTTATAAAGTATGCAGAGTGAACAACAGCACGTGTATAAAGACAAACCTTGAAAATACATAATTAGGGTTAGTCATATGTTTTTATTTATTTATTTATTTACTTATCTATTTCACTTGTCTGCAACTAGCAGTCGTTTTACATATTTACATTTTAATGACTTAAAGAAAGATAATAAATCGCAGATTCTATTACGCTAGAAATAGCATGCAATCAATTTTTAAATCAATGCTATTATTGCACTTGCATTTAAAGCGCTTTGGAATAACAATGATAGAGTAAATATAATAATATAACATCACGGCTGAATGTGCCAATCTGCTTTGTACACAGATTTCGGTAATGATGATGACATATTTGTACCGTGCGGGTGTTTGCCAGGCGTCACCTCACGGGCACTCATTAACAATTATTTTGAATTTTATCTTGTTACTAAAATGTAATACATTTTAGCTAAAGCTAACTGAAAATAATATTTATGTAGATTCATAGAACTGAATTAAAGGTAGGGAATTATCGTCTATACATTCGTCTGCCATCTGGTATCTGGTGGTGCGACTATGCGAGCAATATCGTTGCAAATTATCAACCCCAGAATTAATGCATTCATTTATTCAACAAAATAATATAATAGCAACAATCCCAAATTTAGATATTATTTTAAGAATATATCTAACTTTGCCAATAAGCAATGCAGGTGGAAAGAGGACATTTTCAGTTCTCAAAAGAGTAAAAAATTATTTGAGAAGTACCTACTTTAGGACAACAAAAATTAAATAGTTAATCTATGTTGTATATTGAAAATGATGCTTTAAGCGAGTTTTTAAATTATGAAGATTTGATTACTAAAATCACTGAATTAAAAGTACAAAAAAAATAATTGTAATTTATACTATTATTTAAATTGTGATAGATATTTCTTTTATGTAGTTTATTTTAGATTTATAATTTTCTAACTTGTGTTGCAATGCAATGTTATGTAGGTACAGGTTCTATTTCATTTTTCGATTATTTTTTGTTTAAATTTTGTATGTGCATTATATCATAAAATAACCAAAATTTCGGTATTGTACCTATTTATTTTCGTTTTTAACTTTAAGTATAAAATGGGGGAGCAGGGTAGGGGCCCGACGTAAACTCTTAAGTCCAGTGAACAGAGGTCGAAAAAGAGGGTTACCTTACAAAAGGTCGGGTAGTTCTGAATTTTTGATAGTTATTATTTTAATAATATACATTTATTACATATATAGCCAATTCACAATAAAATAGGACTATGAATTTAAAAATAATATTTGCTTATTAAAAAGATGCCTTTTGCATATGTGGTGGAAAATTTGGAAATATAGAAGGTGCTAAGTCTGGTTTTAATCTTCTTATATATGTTCCAGGCCTTTTCAAATAATCAGTTTCAAGAAAATGATCACAGCAAATTTTTTATGCTTTTGTAGGTGTGAAACCTTTTCTTTTTATAGCATCTATCCACAATCGTAATATACCACTATTATTTAAACGAAATCTGTAAAATATTTAAAACTTCGAGCAAAAACTTTACGGACATGTAGTACTGAACAAAATAAGTAAAAAAGCGTAATCAACATTAGTTTGATTTTAAACAGTTTCCGCGAAAGAGGCCATTTTGAGTTAGAATGGAACAAAAACTGACAAAAATAGTCATTGAACAAAATTTAGTCTAGTTCAGTAAATAGACTACAAAAATACAATAAAATTTTATATGAAACAATTTTTTTCAATTTGTAATAGTTAAGAAGTTATTTGTATATATATATATATATATATATATATATATATATATATATATATATATATATATATATATATATATATATATATATATATATATATAAAAACAATAAAATTTGAAAAATTGTCGAGGGTTATCCTTGCTACGTCTATTTGTGCACCCAAAAGCACTACAAGATGATATTGCCTTTTATTATGGAAATATCTCACTTAAAATATTTATTCATTAAAAACACAACACAAATAATTCCCACTTCATTTTAAGGAAACTACCATATAATACAATAATAGACCAACGAACGTTTGACGTATTGCCTTTTCTGCAAATGGCGCCGTACCCCCACCACTTGCCTCACTTGTGAAACATATTTCAGCTATCCAGTGTTTTATTAGAACATCCTTGGGTTCCCCAGATTCACGACCAGATACTCAGGCACGTTGCATTTCATTAACGTATAGAAAATTGGTTATAAATGACACCTATTAAGTATTAATTTACTATGAATGTACGTTTTTTTACCAACAAATAATTTTAGTATAAATAACTATAAAGTCATAACTTTAGGTGATTCACTGTAATCACGCGTTAAAATATCTCGATTATTAATTGCTCTTATTAACACACAATAACTATTTTCAAGTTATTTCCATTATGTCTTAATAAAATAATACAATTTATGCAGGGGTGACCAAATTTTTTTAACCTCATCTAATTATAAAATTTAAAATAATCTGTCTCCTTTTTAATAAATGGTTAAACATGAATAAAATTCAAGAAAAAAAAACTGGAGTAAATCCTCTGTGTAAATAAAAGCAACGAGAGAAGAGGACGGAAATAGTAAACAGAGAACAGAAATTGCAGGCGTGCACCACTGACGTCAGACGTTCACAATATGATTATATTTTCAATAAATATTATAACTATTAAATAATATTTAAATAAATTTTCTTTGTTTATGGTAACAAAAACGGTTATATTTTAATAATACGAGAATATAAATATTTTCACTAAATTTGATCAAGGTCACAATATCACATACTCCATTATATTTTGAAATTAATACATAATTCAAATATTTTCGATATCTCAATAAATTTAGTAATACATAGTCATTCTTCATAATATGTTTCCAGTTTTCATTAATATTCTACCTTATATTCCAGTGGTTCTTAAACTTTTTTTGGCAACCCACTTCGCAACACAATAAATTGTAGCGATCCAACAAAATTTTATTTTTACAACACATATCCTGTACTAATGTATTGTAATAATAATTATTATATCATAAATATACGCTTATGGATTCAAAGATTATATATTGTTTGTATAATTTAACTCAAATGTAACAAAAATAAAAATGTTATTTTAACTTAGTACATACCAAATAATTAACAAACATTTCAGTGTTTGTCGCGATCCAAAATAAAACCCACATGACCTATAGTTTAAGAACCGCTGCTCTATTCTGTTTTACTAAATTTCTTCGGGCGATTTTTCTTTAATTTCGATGTACGCTTAGTGCTTATTAATAAAAATTGGAACAGTAAGACCTACAATAGACCTTTTCAATTTAACGGCTATCTCTTTCTATCACTGCAAATAGTAAGAATATGGCGCGAACAACTGCCAGTTGAGCTGTCAAATGAAACGTCAATATTATTGCAGTCATTAAAATACCTGTATTCTCGGTGAAAATTTGCATCGCTAGACATTTTAACTTCAATAAAAGCTTTTGTAACTTATTTCGATAAGATTTTTTAAAGTTATCTGAGATATTTCTCACATTTTACGTCTAATTTTTTTTAAAACAAACGCCATGGATTTCAGTTATTCTTACTATGCGCAAATCTCTATCTTCTATCTCTTTAAATTGAAAAGGTCCATTCTTTCGATGTTTAATTTTTTTCCTACATACTCGTACTCCATTTATGTATTTGAAACAAGATCTCCCCAAGTTCCGAAATTATTTACTTCGTGAAATAATACTTAATAATGGATGAAAATAAATTATTAGTGTTAGCGTGAAAGTAGTTGCAGCTAAGAGAGAACCGAAATACGTTACCGTTGAAATCTGTCATAAGCTTCGGTGTAGATTTCACTTGTCATTACTAACAAATTTCAGTCTCGTGTTTACAAAGTTTGTACTTGTACGTACTGCAGTGATGGCGTCACTAGTTTACATGAACTTTAATTGCAAAATATATTCATATGTGTATAAAAATAAAAGAAAATATAGAAATTTTTATTTTGTGATATTTTAATTATAGCGGATGTCTACTTAAAATCTGTTATCCATATAGGGAAAACAATGTTATTTTTTTTAAATGAGGCGAAAATCAATAGCAGTCTGAAATGATATTTTTTGAATATATAGAAAACTAACCTCTAAACCTCCCTAAACAAAGTTTTCTTTGAAATACAATGAATAAATCTTCAAAGTATTCAAGACAGGTACAAATATTCACTTATAATTTTCTGATCTACGTACTAGACTTATTATCTTTTTTCATCTTGTCGAGCGTATTTTTAATGTAAACCACTCACTTTTCGTTTACGCGGGAATTAGTGACAACATGATCTATTGTCTTTCTCACATAACAATGTGCACCCAAGTAAGTAGCAATAATTGTCACTCATATTATAAATTGTATGCTCAACCGATGTATGCATCAAAACAACCACGGCCGTTATTTTTTATAACAGTACAATTATTAAAAATCATGTGTTCCAAAAAAAAAAAAAATCGCAGCGTCATGAAATTGTCATGAAGACCTGTCAACATGCCATAGAAAATAGAATTTTAAGAAGATATTTTATGTTATTATGAAAAATACTGAACGTCACACGGCTGATATACAAATAACAGACACGGTTGATTATAAAATCTCGGCTATCGCCTCGATTTTACAACATTCAACCTCATCTGTTATTTGCGACATATCAGCCTTATGACGTTAATAACTATTCTGATCCACGTACTAGACTTTATCTTTTTTCATCTTGTCGAGCATATTTTTAATGTAAACATTCACTTTTCGTTTACGCGCGAATTAGTGACAACATGATCCATTGTCTTTCTCACATAACAATAGGTACGTTCTATTGGTGTCAGAAATCTTCCCACTTCTTCTAGTAGAACATCAATGGTCGTTCTTTTGTGTCAAAAAAATCGAAATATTCCTACGAATCATTCCAACTTCAGAGTTGGAAGCATTGGTAGGAAGATATATAGAGTGGAGATAAATTCAAAATTTTACTAGCCGACTGTCGCGCGTACATTTCTGTCACATTTGTAAATGTTTAGAGTAGACTGTGCTCAACAAAAATATCTCCTTTACGTTTTCATTATTTAATATATTTTATATAATTATAATTTCTGTAATATTTGCATTACAACATTTCAAAGATACAAAATAAACATACAAAGTTATCTTTAGTTGTTAACTAACAAGAACACATAGCCACTGTCACTGTTCTATTGTATTTATTTTTTACTTGACAGCACTTGACAGTTATTTGCTACTGAGCGTTCTATTGCTTTAATAATATTCTTATTCTAGTAGGAATATTTCTGGCACCGATAGAACGTACCTAATGTGCATCCAAGTAAGTAGAAATAATTGTCACTCATATTATAAATTGTATGTCGATTTAAATACACAAATATGTACAGTAAACATTTTTTTAATATTAGATATTTTAATATCAAGTTGTAGTCAAGCTGTAGTTCATTATTTTGTCACCAGATGTCATATAGCTTAGCAAGGTGCACTTAGGAGATTAACATGGGAAATCAGTTCTTTGCAGACTGTTACCCCCCCCCTCCCGTTTTAAATTCGAACGATGATTGTGGTATCCATAGAAAGATAAAAAATTCTGCATCAAAGGACAACAAAAACATGTAAATTATGTGATATTTTAGGCCCATAAATTAATTATTAAATTTATTCAAATTAGTATTAATAGCAATAGGCAATAGGCATGTCATTTGAACAAAAAGATGAAAAAATGTTTCACATTTTATATGTCAAAATTTGTTATAATAACATATAACTTTTGTATTATAATTTTATTAATTTAATGTTTGCCAAGCATTTTCTAATCTGTTATAAAACATTAAAAAGAAAATAAAAAAAATCACAGCTACCAAATTCTGATAAACATTTTCTTCAAAAATGCCATGTCTACTGCTATTAACACAAAATTACATAAATTTATTAATTAGTTTATGGGACCAAAATATTAAATAATTTACATGTATTTGGTGTCATTTGATCCAAAAAAAATTCTTTCTACTGAAACCACTACCTTCGTTCTATGTTAAAGCGAGGAGCAACAATTTTCAAAAAACCTGATTTCCCAAGTTAATCTCCTACGTGCACCTTGAAAAAAAAACACCCGGTATGTATATGGAAATTGTAAATTTTATTTCGCTTTTTTTTCGAAAAATAAAAGAAAATTGCGATTGATTTTAGCGTTGTACTGCCTAGTTTTATGTCTGGACAGGTTTTGTGTTTACATCCATTAAAATGAGTAGATAAAGTAACTTCAGCAAGCTTTATACTGTATTTCAGATAAGAATAGACGTAAAATAGGGCTTACGATTCCATCTTTCTGATTGGTCTAACCGCAAACCAAGTTTACAATAGCAGTATGTAAAGCAGGTAAATTATTTATTCCATTTTGACTTTATAATCTATTTAACAACTTTAAGTAACTGTTTATTTACCAAATAATTATAAATTATCAAATTGTGACGTTTCGAGCTGTCATGTATGACATACACGAAATAAAACTACTTCATAAGTTTTATGTGTGTAAAACAGGCTGGCTCAGCAGCGCCACCAATTCTATTCTTATCTGAAATACAGTATAAATATTAATATTGTGTTCCCTATATAACATATTACACGTAAACTATTATTCACGAAAGATGACTATTCAAGGTCATCTGTGAGCCGTCTGATATAATATTGCTTGCAGATAACTTCATTGCATTTAGTTTGCATAGGCGTGCAACATGAAATATTTATGGAAACATTTTAACTGAAAAAATAAGAGTAATTCATTTGAAAATTATTTTTCTTTCTAAATAATGCCTTTCTGAAAGATTTATGTTCTTCACTTATGTTTTTACAAAGTACAACAACATTAACTTAACTTATAAACCAAGGAATAATAATATGATTTAAACGTCAACGCCACTGGGTAAATAATAGCACAGAGGGCAGTGCAGTAGATAATTAGGTATCTGTAATTCTACGACATATGTCATTATTATTTATAGTGTATTAGAAAGTAATGCCACTATTTACGAATATCTGTTACACCACATAAATTAAATAGACATAGGTCAAATAATCTTTCTCTTTCTAATACAAAATGTTGCTAAGCTACTGCTATAAAGTGTTGTGTATTCTATCTTCGAACAAATAACCTTGAATAGTCATCTTTCGTGAATAATAGTGTAGACACCCGGTATACAAAATTATGCCATATGAATTGTAATTTTCCATATTAATATTTGTCAATTTTATTGTAAACAATGAATCAGTTTGTAAATATATATAGGTTAAGTGGTACGAACTTTAATGACGTCATTGACTTCATATTATTTACAGGAAAACTGTATATGTTGCAAATATCATACTTCCTGTATTATTAAATACAATGTATATGTACCTATACTCTATCCGTTTTAACTATAGAGCGTTGGGTGAGATAGGACCTACGATTCTAGCTCCCTGATTGGTTCAAACGTGAACCGAGTTTACACCCCAGATCACGTATAAACGCTAGTATATTATAATCAATGGTTTACACAGTAAAATAATTGACGCGAAATTTAAATTTGCTTGACAACTGTATCAATTATTTTGCCATCTGACATAAAATAAATAAAAGTCAACAAAGTCAATAGTACACGATTTATTACATATTATTTTCTGTTCAGTTCTGTTTGTTAAGTATATCATTGTTTTTCTTTCGTTTATATTATTTTCATAGTGTTTTGACTTTGACGTTATATTTCATATTACATAGTTTTCGTTGTGCGCGTTTTCTTAGTTTTTAGTTAGTAGTTCGCTAGTTTTGTTATTGTTCTCTTCGTTAATATTATGGATAAAAATCTGAACTTGGCTCTGCCAATGTTTTAAAACATCCAAAAGGAAAGGCCCTCCGAAGCGGGCAAAAAATTGCGTATAATTTATACTGCACATGTGCCACGAATGCATATTCGCATATTCCAAATCAGAATGTGTCCAAATTGTGGCATCAGAACTGGGCATAGGACGATGTAGTATTTGGAAAGCTATAAAAGAACATGAGGAAAAAGGATCATTCGGATCACCCCAGGAACAAAGAAATTTGTTTAGAACATTATATTGTTCATATTTAATAATGTATATATTTCAGAGAGTAAATATTTATATTATATATTTATATTTTTATTTTACGTTGTTTTCTTTAAAATTTATTTTAATTTGGTTTACATTTATGCATGCACCTTTCGCCGAAATGAAGAGAAAGGTACGGAGATTACAAATAATTATATGCATAAAAACACAAAATAGATTGGCACATGTACGTGTACAAGACAAAATTACTGAAAAAATGTCAATTAGAAAGAATTTTTTAAAAATAGAAATGGCGCCAAAATTTGAATTCATTATTTAATACATGTAAAAACGGCCTCGCTCGAAACGCCGTCTAGTCTATAGTTAAAACGGATAGAGTATAGTTGAATTCACTTAAGAAGGTTCCGTAAATTAACTTATCTCAGACAAACGTGAGTACAATAATCACTAAAAACTCTTTATATGTGATCTTTAAACTTTCATGCCAATGTACAAAATAAATGTATAATGTACGAGTGTATCATTACTAAATTGAACATTGAACCGTATCAATAGTTTACCATGCTTATATCATACCCTGTCAATAATTAATTAATTAATTGAATAAAATGAAACAAAGACCTCGGTGGTAGAATAATTTCGTAGACTGCTCACAATATAAACTAAAATCAAGTATTTCATATAATTTGACTAAACGTATAGTTCAACATTATTGATTAAAATATATGTAGGAAGATTGGTAATGTATAATAAATTTACGTATTTCAGTTTTGTGCCGAAAAAGTGAGCGCTACCGCTTTTCTGTAATATAATGAGCCCGTCCAACTTTTTCTGAATTTTTTATATGTTACGAAGACTGTAAAAATAGAAATTCCGTATTATTTTTTTGAAATTATGCTTAATAACGCCTAAAATAATTATTAAAGTTTTGGCGCGAAAGTTGTGACGTTAGCGTCACTCCAACATACGTTACCATTAATATTGTAATATACAATAAATTTTGCAAGAATAAAAATTCGTCGACGTTGACTTACCGACCTGCACAGGCGGTTGTCAAAATTCAAACTCAATCATGGGTTGTAATTTAAAATTATTTATAATTTAAAAATTGACTGAATGTAAATTTCATTTTTTCTGACTTGAAAATGGCCATAACCATGTGCCGAAACGTCGTCTTTTAGTTGTTAACATAATAAACAACTTTTAAAAAACATTTGAAGCTTTCTATCCAATAAACCTTCCAATTAGAAAAATTCGTATCCTTTACAAACTGTGATCAAAAATATTTTGGAGCTAATGGTAATAAAGTAAGCCAGATAGTTATTATATCATATCAAAGGTTATCATGCTCACAAAGTGCCATTATTATAATCAAAATAGTATTTAATCTATTATTGATTACCATAATCAAAGCATAGTTCATAATAAAAAGTAATCCAACATTTACATTCCTATTTACAAAATGATTACAACAATGACGAGTGAGATTACAATAATTAAAACATAAACTATAATATAAATTTATTTAATAAGTTAATTTTTTTTGGTCTTAATAAAAAATTACTCGGATATATTAAATATGTGTATATGATAAAGTATGTGTAAAGCCAATCGCGAATTAATGAGCAAAATATACATGGTCCACACTATAGTGACATTTTCACTGGGAAACTGGGTGACTGTAATGACGTTGACGTCACAACATGGCGACCATTTTACACTAAAAACTTTAATTACATTATTATAGGTATAAAAATACAAAATATATAGCAATTCTTATTTCGTTTTTATTTATTTGTATTCAAAATTAATAAGCGACATGTAATTTCTAAAAAGTCGAAGACTTGGACGGGCCCGTTACTCGTACAAGCTGTAATAGTTAGCTGCATTATTCTGAGAAATTTAATTTAATTATAAATTTTATGTACTCCTTTTAATTTATGCGAGTGTTTAGTAGAATTTTATTTATCCCCGACTTCGAATTATACCACATATATTAAGAAGTATTTTTCTATTGAGATAGAGGCTGGTATAAGTGTTACCTATATTAACCATATGATATGTAAAGTAGTTTTATGTATATTTTGAATTTATGAGTTTATTTTTGATTTATATTTTTAAATATTTATGTAATAAACATTGTTTTTGTTTAGAAATATTAGAAAACGTATCTGTTATTGTGTGTACAGGGTGTTTAGCGTAAATCTGGCACCAAGAATATTTGAGAGATACAAGAAAATTTGAATAAGCAAACTTAAACTAGGAAAAGGGGTTCATAAGATGATCATAGTAGGAATTTTGAATCACTTCCAGTTTTAGCGGAAGTGGGTACAACTTTAAATGTAGCAAAGGGAATCTGTATTTTTATATTTTCTTTCAGAATGTACAGGGTGTAAATCGAAAAATGGAACATAGGCGTTTAACATAGGAATCAATTTTTCTTTACGCAAACGTTACCTAATTATTTTATGCAAAAATACTTCATATAAAAGTTATATGCCCGGTCTTATAAAGGATAGTTAACTAAACTTTGCGACTATATTAATGTAACTGTTCGTTTTCTGTAGTATAAACATATGTTAAAATAACATAGGGATTAAATCTAAAGATTAAACTAACTGAAGAAAATCAAGGTATTAAATTTTAGTTGTGAGATTAAATTGATAATTAAAAAAATTATAAAAAATTAAGGTATTATTTAAAGACAGTTTTACTATTATAAAGAGTAATTCTCAATCTAAATAATAACAGGTAAGTTAAAAAATCTGATGTGGCCAACACCAAACCTACCGCTATTTAATTTTTATTAATTTAAATATACATACATATTTAGTTAATGCGGAAACTGTATAAGATCCATTCCATATAACTATGGTTCTATGTACAATTTTCTTTTTAGAACGTTACTATTATTAATTTGAAATGATTAGTTCTTTGACAGTGGCATTTATCTGTCACATCACATACATTTGAGATATGAACTGTGTAACCAAGGAGTTTTGCTTGTTTAAAGCGTAGGATCTGGGATTAAAATTATAGATAATTTTATAAATTTATCCATAAAATATGTATATAGAAAAAGTATTTCTGCAAATCTGTAGAAAATTTAATAATCTTTAATTTTTATAATAACATAAATCTTGAAAAAATGACATTTGAAGGTATTTTCGATGAAAATCTATTTTGAGCTTCAAGTAAAGTACCGAACGAAATAACCCGTTTGATATATACGATGCGGAAAAAATCAGCCAATTATTGCAATTCACATATTGTTTAAAAGTCTCTAATAGATTTTCTTTATCTGTTTCCGTATAATATTGGCCGCTATCACGTTTTCATCCATTTACTTCCACTGTAATTAACTTCAAACCTTCTTTTTAAACAGTTATAAAAGCACAGCTGACAGCTCTAAAGAGTATTGCCTAAACTGCCATCTAGAGTACAATATTTGATCTGAAGTACGGTCGGTAAATTTAACAGAAAGTTAGATAACCTTTGGTTACTAATTTTACTTCGTAACTTGCTTTATAGAGCACAACTAAAATTTACTTGGAAACTAAATTTAACCGTCCAATATCTACTGTTTAACTCTCCTTTATAAGACCGGGCAATAGAGATTTAAAGACTGCATCCAAATCATATAAACGTAAAAATTAATTATAAAGTTACAGTTTTTATGAGCTTTTTTGTTTAGGCAGCCATGGATTTATGATAAAAAAATTAATAATGCCGTTGTTTTTAAGTATCAATTAGAACTAAATTTAGATTACAGTAGTAAATCAACACAAATCACAAAAAGGTAAATTGTTTTATTTCTGAGTGACAGTTAAAAACAACGCATTTTTACCTCCTGCTACCCTTGGTAAGGAAGGTCTAGGGATCGTGCTATAAATCGAATATCGATATTTTGGTAAATGACCACGTTTTAAGGTCCCTAGAATCCAATTTTAACATTTTCAGGATGATGTTATGTGTGCGTGCGCGCGCGCGCGTGTTTGTGTGTGTGTGTGTGTGTGTGTGTGTGTGTGTGCGTGCCTATGTGTCTGTGCGTGTGTGTGTGTGTATGTGTGGATGCTCCACCCTAACTCAAATACTATCATTCAGAAAATTTTTAAACCTTGTATTTCGAACTTTTTATTTTTATCTATAATTTAAATCCCTGAGTCTACGCTTTAAACAAACAAAACTCCTTGGTTACGCAGTTATTCAAATCAAATCTATGTAACTGACAGATAAATATCACTGCCAAAAAACTAATTATATCAAATTAATAATAGTAATGTTTTAAAAAGAAAAAAGTAAATAGTACAATAGGAAATCAATACAGTTTCCAGCATAAGTAAATATGTAGGAATGTATTTAGATTAATAAAAATTAACGATTCACAAAAAAGTTTAAGATAATCCTTATTTTTGGATTAGTGAATTATATTCTATCCCGGTATTTAAAATTTAATCTTCATTTTATTATCAAAAAAGGTAATTACTTGGATTAGATTAGACTATATTTTAAGAAATAAACTGCCAAAATTAGTGTAAAATTCGCGAATCCAATAATATGGATTAACTTAATATTTTTTGTGACTCGGTCTGTATATGGCGGGAGGTATTGTGTTGGCCACACCAGATTATTTGTCATAAATCCATGGTTGCCTATACATTAAGCTCATAAAAACTGTAATTTTATAACTAATGTTTACCTGTATATGAAAAACGAAAATAATCGTTTCACATGATTTAGATGAAAAATTTAAATCTCTATAACTTTTATTTGGAGTATTTTTTTGCATAAAATAATTAGGTAACGTTTGCACAAAGAAAAATTGATTTCCCATGTTAAACGCCTATGTTAAACTTTTCGATTTACACCCTGCACGAAAAATTAGCTTCAAATGGCGACCATTTATTTTCAAAATATGTATTAATAAAATTCCATACAAAATAAAACATAGCAAGCTATGAAAACAATTTTATTATCTTATAACAAAAGAAAAGTGAGGATATCTCTCTGCATAAAGTTAAAGTGCTCTAACATTATTTCTAAGTCATTCAGATCATGTAACCCCACTGTAAGAAGGTTAAAAATATCGTGTTGCTGCTGTTATAGTGGACATTGTAACTATTTGTCATGTTATATTTATTTTGAAATGTTAAAATTTGTTGTAATAGATCAAATAGGATGGCACTTTCAAACTTATGTTCGTTCGACTATTTATATTGCAATACGAGTACAGGGTAAATTCCTGATTCATGTATAGGCAATCAGTTTTCAAATAAAACTGAATTTGCGATTTGCGAACGAATGATGCGCATATACACCATTCCATTTGTAAACATCTCTTTGTTAATGATATTGAATTCTAAACTTCATACGAAATGCAAATATATTAAGTTCCTTTGTAGCTCAAAACCAAAACTGAAAATGTCAGAATCAGCAACCAGGCAGCAGGCAGTTTCTAAATACGTAATTCACTCAAGTGGAATCTATTCCACTGAAATGTCTTCTATTTTTCTCTTTTGTCGTGGGTGTAATGTGATAATAATTCCCACGCAAAATCATTAACTTTATTCTTTGTACAGAATAATTCAACCTACCCCCGACCTTAAGTGAATGGATAGATAGATTTATTGATTAAAATATAATCGAGTGTGTTATATGTTTGTGCCAGCCACGTGACAGTTCCTTCCTTATATGGCGTAAATATTTGTTGGTTTTCTAGTTATGATGTCAAAGTTGCCATCGTTTTTCATATGGGGACATTATAAGAGTAAGTAGGTACGTGCAACTAGAACTAGCGCTAAGAAATGCTTGCGCTAGAAATCTAGTAAAAAGATTTAGTCGTTGAACGGTTGAACGCTTTATTTTTTGACATTTGTGTTATTAATCCCTGAAAAATTCTCGCAAGAAAATTTCTCTCATGTAAATTTAATCTTAAATATAACAGTAACTACGTGTATCTGGACAATTCATGCGGCTTCAAGTATATTATGACTTCAAAAATCCTATTGGTTTATTTCAGCGGATTGAAAATAGGATTGAGTTATTTTTAATTTTCTTTAAATTCGTATCGACTAAAAAAAGATAGTTAAATACTAGATTATACAGACAGACAGGGAGAGATATATGATCTAATTTCATGCTGACTATTTCACTCATAAATATATAAACCAATCCAAATTCAGGATTCTACCTAGTTACCAAGTTCCATTTTGACAAAACACCGTCACAAAAAAATTTTCGCACCCTTTAAGCCAATAAGATGTCGTATTTTTACAAGTTAGTGAGTTTTGATAAGCGAAATTTTTTTGACGTTTTAGTAACATATTGTTTACATACCTGTCAAAGTCTGTATATTTTCAGTGTTATCAGTTTTTATTAAAAACGAGTCTATTCGAACAGGAATCTATTTAAAACGTTGAAAAAGCAAACTGAAAAATAATACCTCTAAACACAATAAATATTACAAGATTTTTGTCAAGAAAAAAATTATATAAATGATTACCTGATTTTTATTTTGGAAATAGTCATCCGAATACCATTCGTGGTTAAATTTTATCCTGGAAAAATTTTCAGATTGTTACGAGAGCCGGTTGCCTAGCAATTTATTGAGTGACAGTGACAAAAAAATCACGAGTTGTCAAACGAGTGATTTTTGATCAATGTCACGAAATAAATTGGCAACAGGCTCAAGTATGGTATTCGGATGACTATTTCCAAAATAAAAATCAGGTAATCATTTATATAATTTTTTCCTTGACAAAAATCTTGTAATATTTATTGTGTTTAGAGGTATTATTTTTCAGTTTGCTTTTTCAACGTTTTAAATAGATTCCTGTAAAAATTTACCACTTATGATATTATATATGAATATATAACCTCAAAATCTAACAATTGTCATGTTGTTATTTGTATTTTCTTTCAAAAACAAAACATTTAACAAATATGTGTTTCTTCATTACTCCAAGTATTTCGCTTTTGGACAATTTTATTAAGCTTTATGTACCGACTTTTTTAAAAAATGACGTAAAATGCAAATAACCAACAAATGATATGAATTTAACAACACTGGAACATATTGCTGATGTGCGCATGCGTAGTTAAAATATTTGAAGCTTCTCGGTTTATTTCGACAGAAATCAAGCCGCTTCATAAATCCAAGCCTGTTATTTTATAGGCTTGACTTAACAATTTCAAGCGGCTTGAAATATTAATCTTGAACGTATATTACGGAGATTGAAAAGGGGTTTACCAAAATCAAGCGGCTTCAAAACTTCAAACGTAGGCAAATCTATACCGTTTTACATATCGACACCAAATTTTGAAGAAATGTTCTTTCAGCTTCAGGACATGTCGTAGAAGTTGTTGAGTTCAAAATATTGCTTTGTCTTTGGTCAAAAAATTCGGTGCTGATTTTTTAGTGAATGAACACGATTTAGGGTCCCTGGAATACGATATCACTATTTTTACGATGATGTCTGTATGTATGTATGTATGTATGTATGTGTGTATGACGATTTTTTCTCTGTCGATAATTTAAACACGACCATTCTAAAAATTATAATTCTTTCGTATTCGTTTTCGTTACATCCATATGAAGAGCTGATTTGATTTTAGTTATAATTGGTCGACCGGAGGTAACCTCATTTGAAGATTTTAACAGTTTTTGTTGAAAAAACGCCGTTAAATATCATTTTTTCACATTTAATGTTATTATTATTATTATTATTATTATTATTATTATTATTATTATTATTATTATTATTATTATTATTATTATTATTATTATTATTATTATTATTATTATTATTATTATTATTATTATTATTATTATTATTATTATTATTATTATTATTATTATTATTATTATTATTATTATTATTATTATTATTATTATTATTATTATTATTATTATTATTATTATTATTATTATTATTATTATTATTATTATTCGTGCCTGAGTGTCAGGTCGCGAATCTGGGGAACCGGGTTCGATTCCGACCGACGCAAAATATTTCGAATTTTAAATGGCACAAAATTGACCTCTCTGATGCACTCTCCACGCCAGCAATGAGTACCCGTGAGGTGACGCCTGGTAAGCGCCCGCACGGTGCAAATATATCATCTGTACCGATATCTGTGTACAAAGCAGATTGGCACACCCAGCAATGGGTAATAAGCCGTGATGTTATATTTATTTATTTATTTTATTTATTAATATAAAAGAATATTTTATTCTCGATACGATTTGATTACACTTTATACTTCATATTCAATGGATATTGAGTTAAAAAATTATAAAGAAATTAAATTTTATAAAGCAGCCAGCTATGCAATAACACTGGAAACAGCTAATATAATTAAAACAATTCGGATAGACAAATACCAATGTCAAGTGCGATTGACATAGTATGTTTGTGTTATAATTTGTTGTTGTTTAATGTAAATATAGAATCAATTCTAAGAAAGTTTCTGTATGGAATCTGTTTAAAATACATAGAACTAAGGGACGATAATGTACTGGAAATATAGAATCTTTCGCAAGAAAGATCATATTTTTTTAAATAATTTTCAAAGTTTAAATAAGAATAGCATTTGGGCATTTGTGTCGATAGCGGCCTTACCGACAGAGTCAAATTATCACAACCACACTTTTCTGCTATTCATCAAATATTTTCATTAAAAAATCAACATTTTTAACAAATTTTAAGTATAAATAAATGATTTTCAGTAAATTTAATGTGTTTCCTGTAAATTTCAGGCGAATTCATAACCAAATAAAAATTTTGATGTTTTGAAAGGATTGCGAAAAATTCGCAACGAGTGTCATTTTAGAAATATTTAAATAAAGCTTTATCCAGACGGTTGTAAGTTTTGGAATCGAGTTAATTTATATTATAAACCCGGTAAAACACAAATTTAGTGTTAATTTGAAAATAATTTAAGCAAAATTTATTTTTGGGCCAATTTTTTTCCAAAATTTCTATCCTATTTCCCGTAATCCCTAAGGCCTTTTTGAACCTGGGTTTATTTTTGCAAAAATTAACACTATCGACATCGTGATCAGGGTTGACCTGATTTAAATCATTTGATTTAAATAACGATTTATAAATCAACTGATTTTTGATTAAAAAAAAAACATTGATTTAAATCAAATTTTATAAAATAATACATCGAAAAAGCAATTGTTCTTCAAATTATTTTAGATGCCTACACGCAGAGTTAACAAAACGAAAATTCTACTATGGTAATATAATACCGGGTGTCTACTTTTTTCATATATAATACAAAACATGTTCAGAATTAAATACTGCATTAAATGAGCCTACATTTTTTGATATAATAGGTTCTTGTCATGAGATAAACGTACAATAAAATATCCGTTTTAAGCTTCTTACGGAGTGCCATGCAATGCAAGACATGTTTTGACCTGTTTTATTTAGGTAAGCATGGTTTAAGTTTAAAGTTTAAACAGGCGCGTGGACCTGTTATATACTATGTATAAGCAAAAATTCAAATGCATTCTTTGGGGTTTTATTACAGATTTCGTTTTCGTTTATGAAATAAAATATTAATATTGCTTTTAAAACAATTAAAAAATGCAATAACATCAACAGGTCTTTAAAAATAAAAAAAATTTAAAAAAATATCTAAGGCTTGTTATGATTCATAACATCCGTGGTTTGTTCAATAGTTTATCGGTTTCAGAAAATGAAGACAATATTAAAAAATATTATTTTTTGAAATTCTCTCGTGTTACTTTCAGAATGCTATGGTTAACGGAACAATTTTTTTAACATATGTCAATATGACAAATATTCAAATTATGTTCTTTATTCCTTATGTTTATTATTTTAGAATAAAATAAAGCATATTTAGAACTATACACTAACGTTATCTGTATTTATTAATAAAGAGCATTATACATACTTTCATTTTATTTTATTTTCATTTTGTAGACCGTTAGTGACAAGTCAGTATGGTAATAATATTATCATACATGTACAGTTATTACTTAGTTACCAGCCTACTTTTGTACATGTAAACAATGCATTAATATCCTGAAACCGGTAAAAATATAAATTGACTCGCGGTTGCGAAGTCAGCGCGGGTATCAGCTAGTAATCGATAAATTAGTTTCAATATAAATTTTCCGTGATCAATTTTCCGGGAATCTGTTTAGACGGTGTTAGTGATAGTGATATTGAATGATGAAATGAAATACCGGAAATTTCTGGGGAAATTATCAAAATAATTCTTTGACAATTTCCCAAGGGTTTTCAAATATTGCGAAGCACCACAATATTTGTTGACGAAGGCAAAGGCATGCAAAGCAAATGAACAGGCGTCAAGGTCTAAAATAAAAATTTCTATAAAAAAGTCAAGATATTTTCTCCGCAAAACGTTCCTCATGGGAACTTTCCAGTGGCACTAATTGGTTAACAAATTATGTCGCAGCATAGCACTGCATCCACGTCATGAAGTGTCGTCATGGTTTCACCTACTACGTTTTTCACGTAAATATTCATATAATATACGTCTTATCATGCATATGCAGTGTTACCATAGTTTCGTGTACGTGTATTCGTTTATTATACCCGAGTGCACCGCTAACTGCTAATATTAAATTTCAATTCTTTAAATAGGGGAGTATCACTAAGTGCAATTTAAATGTTTTGATAATGTATACTAAAAGTAAATGATGTAAGCTGCCTAATAGTTAATATAAAAGTCAAATTTAAATTATCTTGTAATTAAAAATCGAAATTAAAAGTACTACATGTTCAAAACGGTTTACACAGCGGCATAGTGATAAAACAAAAATGTCGAAAAGAGAATCTTAGAAAACACGTTTAATGATTCTCAATAAAGTAAAATGTTAAATACAGTAAACTGACAGACTGAATGACATATGACAGATGTCAATATGATATTTTACGTCAATTATATTTTGTCTCTGCGCCATAAGAACATACTCTAGGGCCGCATACGTACTTCCGGTGGTGTTTAATATTTAATAATTTTTTTTCGCAGTAAATGATACTTTATAGAAAAAATAAGAAGTACGTATCTCTTATTTTTTCATGTAGATTAACATATAAAATTTTCATAATTATTAATTATACTCCATATACATTCAGTATTTCAAATTTATCAATTAGTGCTGGTATTATTTTTATTTTGTTCTAAAAATTATTTTGTAAAAAGAGTAGATACCCTATTGCAGGTTTCACATAAATTACGATACGAAAACGGTGACTTGTGTCTGTGGGTCTGAAATACGCCGTATAATAAAAACTATAACCCCCAACAAGCAAAAACTTCGTAGATAAACTAAGCATGCAATTTAAGGTACCTACTAAAAATGGAATGATCAAATCCCCAGTCGTGTACGTTTGTACGAAGGTACAATGGGGTATATAATCATTTTTTTTTACATAATATGATACTAGACAGAAAAAATAAATACTCGTATTTTTTTAAATCGATTCGTACTTAACGAAAACATAATTATTAAAAAATGGAGGAAGGGATTTGTGACGTGGGCTTGGTAGAAGCGTGGAAGAACACGGATAGACTGGAAGGGAAAGAGATAGTTATAGCCAGCTGTGGTCATGCCACACCTACACAAGAATCGTGGCGCTGATCGCCTGATCTATAACTGTCTCTTTCCTTCCCGCAATCTATCTGTCTTCTTCTACGAAGAAGAATGATTACAAAAAGGTTTGTAGAGAGCAGGTTTATTTCGACATCTCACATAAAATATAAATACATAACAACTGTTTTATACAAAACAAAATATTGATTATCTTTTTTCAAAGACTACTATATAAAATATAGGTAACATGGAAAAAAATACGAAAAACAAATATAATATTATAATAATAATATAAGAGTGCCTGTGTCGGCACAGGAAGTTCCCCTCGGGAGACTTAAGCCTCATTTCCACCGAATGTTTTAATGCTTAATGCATAATAATTTGTGCATAAGGCTTAATGCATTATAACAATTTACTAGGATATCATTTCCAGCTACTTTGTTTAGTGACAAAGTCGATAGGAATGTCATATTTTTTTCCTTTTATTCTTAACTCTAGCAGACTGCAATTGCAACAGTAATTCTTGTTTGTTTTAATATGTCATATCCATAATTTTCTGTACCTATATCCAAATCGAAAAATTAAAAACTTAATCCTTATAAAATAGACTGACAGTTGACAATTCAGATTAGAAAATTAAGAAAGACAGATGACAGTTATGTATGTCCATCTCACAATTACGCTTAGTCATTACACCTTAAACCTTGGAGTTTGCAAACTTTTGTTCTTACGCATTGCTCTTAGTTCTTAAGCATTAAGCCTTATGCATAGCTGGAAATGGTAGTTAACTTTGCCATATGATAAACAATTTTACGCATTGTGCTTAATTATTAATTATAGCTCTTACGCATTAGGACAATCGGTGGAAATGAGGCTTAAGGGTGCTTGTTGCGAAAATTTTCACACTTTCTTTATTTTTTTCTTGTCGAAGTAGAAATAAATAATGTTACTAATAGACATAAACCAAAACTTTCGCTGTAATTTTTGTTATTAAAGTGGAAGTGTTTACCTATGCGATCTAATGTTTTATTCCAAACCACGTTTGGAAATTCCACTCCTCATATGAGTATATTTATATTCGCATATTTATTTATATTTATGAACCTCTGTCTCACTGTCTCTGTCTCTACATATTGTGACAAGGCGAGGGTAGGCGCAATAACAGATAAATAACTTTTTATAAACTCTTCTAAATTATAGTTTCGATAATCATATTTTAACTCTGTTTATCTGTTTAAGTTATAAATGTCAAAATTCAGTTTAGAAATTCTTATCATATTATGATAGTCACGACAGTTATTTGTTGATCATAAGTCTGGAAATTATTATATATACGAGCGTGACTTTAGAATGACCTCGCCTATGCACCCCATACCCCTAAGATAATCCTATCCTGGAGATAGCGTTTTTGTTTTAAGGCAGTCGGTTTCAGTTAGCCATGGGATAAACATGGATAGTCAGTATTAGTCAGCCATGGGATAAACATGGAGGAGTCTGCATTAGTTAGCCATGGGATAAACATGGAAGAGTTTTAGTTTTGGGCGACGCTCGCTCTCTGGGTTACAGAATGTAACCAGTTTCGTTAGTTATGTTTAATTAAGTTATATTTAATCATGTAAATAAAAGTTATTAGTTAGTAAATCAACAAGTTGTGTTCATGTCCGTAGTGTTCATCAGTGTAAAGTGTAAAAAGTGAAGTGTCTGTGTGTTCGTTCCTTCTTACAAGCCGTGGACGCCAGCCATCAAAGCGTCCACCAGTCAGTAAGTGTATCATCGTTGGGAATCATCACCCTTAGCATCATCATTAGTATCAGGCCGTATCAGTCAGCTTCAGAGACCCCCCCTCGTGTTACAGTGAAGCAGTCGGTAGAATTGCATCAGCCTGTTCTACCCCCCTCGTGTTACAGTGGCGCAGTCAACGGGTAGGATAATGAGAGTAATGGTTTACTCTTATTCATCCGAAAAGATCTTACGTTATTAGTTTTAGAATTATTAGTTTGTGACCGAGGAGAGGGTACTTGGTGTACAATATGTACACATTTACGACCACGACACCAGCGATGATACAGCAACCCAGGCCGTATCAGCCGTCACCAGATATGCTTGAGGTATTGCTTGCAATGAATACGTTCTCTGGTGATGGCAGAGTGGGAGAATATATCCAGAACATGGCAGCAGCCAGCAGACGATACGGCTGGGATGAAGTTTTTCTCGGCAGCGCAATAGTGTTCAGGCTCAGTGGTAAGGCAAGGGAATTGTATTTTGAAATTCCTTTATGTAAGCGGCCTACCACTGGCACAGATATGGTGCGTTGGTTAGAAATAACTTATGCTGGACGCACCATATTACCGCCATCATTTTTTCCGGCTTGTACGCCAAGTTTTTATGGTCCAGCATGGACGCACCAGGTCTTCGCACCGCAGGCGCCGTTAGATTCGTTGTCTCCAGGGCATTCGTCGGTGGCATACGGCCACGTTTCTTTTGCCATGCAGGGAGTGCACGAGTTGCCAGTAGGGAGGATCAGTTTGGAAGAAATTGAGTCCTTACTGGCAATAGAGGATCGTTTTGCGGTGGTAGACATACCACGACCGGAAAGTCCGACAATAGTCGTCACAGCGAGTGACAAGGGCGTACAAGAAGGGAAAATGATTGAAGAGAATTGCCTGCCGGAGGAAACAGCGAAATGTGAGACTGAGGAAGAACACTGCGAAGTAGCTGATGAACTGGACATGAACACAGTATATGACGACAACCTGCACGAAATGGATCTGCAAATGGTCAACGAAGAGGACATCGAGAATGGCGACTTGGGCATGAACGTCGGAGAGGACAACTTGGCATGCCCACCTGTGCAAGTTTTACGCCGCACCCATGGAGGGCACGCCACTGGTGATATCGTGTTACATTCCAGGAACGACGTTATCTCTTGCAGAAGTGTTCCCAAATTTTTTGTAGTGCCATCCCTTAGACCGCTTAGGTGTGAACACCCCCCTCCCTCGTTCAGTGCAGTGACCTTTGTGTTGTTTTCATTTGTGACGATTATATGACGATTTTTGTTAGTGTTTAGTTTTTTTGGCTAGTTAAGTTGCATGTTAGATTAGAAATTTTTATTAGATAGGAAAATAAAATTCCCTTTTCCTTTTTAGCATTTGTGATTTGAATTTAGAATTTGTTAAAACGTTTTAGGTACGTTTTTATTGAGTTTACATTATGTTTATAATGTTTTATGTTTGTATGCTTTTGCATTTGTAATGTCATAGGTTTTATACCTTTTGTCTGTTTTTAACATGTTATGTTGTGTTTATCTGTTTAAGTTATAAATGTCAAAATTCAGTTTAGAAATTCTTATCATATTATGATAGTCACGACAGTTATTTGTTGATCATAAGTCTGGAAATTATTATATATACGAGCGTGACTTTAGAATGACCTCGCCTATGCACCCCATACCCCTAAGATAATCCTATCCTGGAGATAGCGTTTTTGTTTTAAGGCAGTCGGTTTCAGTTAGCCATGGGATAAACATGGGAGAGTCAGTATTAGTTAGCCATGGGATAAACATGGAAGAGTCGGTATTAGTTAGCCGTGGAGTTAACATGTAAGGGTTTTTAGTTTTGGGCGCGTGTGCAGAACGCCCGCCCGCTGTATTAGTTAAAAATGTAAATAAACATTAGTTTAATTGTAAATAAAATTAGTTAGTTTTTTAAACAACAAGTTATGTTCATGTCCGTAGTGTTCATCAGTGTAAAGTGTAAAAAGTTTAAAGAAGTGTTCTGTGTGTTCTTCCTTCTCAAGAAGCCTTCGGCGAAGTGTTGGACGCCAACCATCCGAGGCGTCCACCAGTCATCAAAGTAGTATCATCAGTCAGCTTCAGAGACCACCCCTCGTGTTACAGTGGTGCAGTCGGTAGTATTATCAGCAAACTCAGACCCCCCTCGTGTTACAATATGGATTTCAACTTCGTCTGTTTTTGTGTCGTATAAAATATTTATGCAATTCACAGAATTGGACGTATTTTCAGTGACTCTGAATATTGTATCCTAATTTTAATTTAAATGAAATTGATATTTAGATTGTAATTATTGATTGCTCATTCGGAATTGGTACCTAGTCTCTATTTTCGCGAGTTGAAACTCACCTCATCAATTTATGCTGCAAAAATTACTAAAGTTTTGTTTTATCTAGCATCTTTGTCGTATATGCGTGGCATAGATGAGACTTTTATTTGGAATTTCATTATCGTATGTGTTACAGAGGGGTGTATGCTATCTTCGTCTAACCAACGGCGAAATATGAAATAGAAATGGTAGTGTAACCTCAGGAACGAATTTCAAATATTTGAATTATTTAAGATGATTGTGATGTATCTAAAATTGCCAAAAAATATTGCATCATATTGCATTTAAACAATAAAAACAGGTATATTTCATAAATTGCTTACATATATCGTAATAATTCAATTGGTTTATTATTGCTAAATAAATGTTTATTAGACGCATAACAAAATTCACAAAATATTGGAGGTTAATACTGTTATATGACATTATATCAGGTACTTCATTAATCCCCCTTCACCACTGGGCGATTTGAAACACATACTTACGATTGATGACAAGGTTTTATTATCTTGTGTAAACCTGCTTTAACCTATGCTGTCTTTATGAATTTTCTGATTTTAAATTATATTTAATTATAACATAAACATGAAATTTAATAATAAAGGGAAAATAACGGAGCTGCAGTCACTTCTTGTTGAAATTTTATTGAAATTTAAAACATATAACCAACGTTTCGATCACAATCTGATCATCATCAGGGTAACGTTTTTAGGGATAAATTTAGAAAAACATGAAAATGAAAAGTTTTTAGGTCGAAACTTTCGTCAAAATTACAATAAATAAATAAAAAACGTGCGTAGATATCAACATTGCATATAAAACTCTGAAATTTAATATTTAAATTGTTCAATCCAAATTTAGCACTCTTCTTTAACTAATGAAACTCACTAGCTAAAGTTTTTGAAAATTTAGTCTTTAAAAAAATTTAGAGTCAAACACTCAGCACTATAAGTTCGGAACAACATGGTTTTATACAAAAACAATCAACAACTACTAACTTAATGGAATTTATTACCTTTACCCACAATACCATGGAAAGAAAACAGCAGCTTGATGTTTACACAGACTTCGCAAAAGCGAATGGGGTTCTGTGACAATCTATTAAATTTTATACTGTCCTATATACATGATAGAAGTCAGTACGTTCGTCAGTATGTTTGTATCAAGGACCATCGTTCAACGTCATTCACTCCAACTTTGGGTGTACCTCAAGGTTCTGTTCTTGGACCATTTTTGTTTATATTATTTATCAATGACATAGTTGATGTTGTCAATAATTCTCAATGTTTATTTTTTGCTGGCGATTTAAAAATATTTCATAAAATTACAAATATCGATGACTGTCTTCAACTGCAATCTGAAATCAACAACATGTCAATGGGCATTGGGTAATGATTTGTTATTTAACATCGACAAATATTGCGTGATGACCATTAATAGGAAAATGTTTAGCATTGAATTCAATTATACCATGAATGATCAAACATTGAAAAGAAAATACTGAAAGACATAGACTTGGATATAAACCTCAACAATAAGCTCCAATTACACATCACAGAGTTGCTAATATCTGAAACTTATACACGAGTTTTAAATATCAAATTTGAGAAGTTTTGAATCATGTTTTAATATATTTTTCAAGAAAATCTGTTTATAGCTTCCTGTAAAGTAGTACTTCCGGTTTATCAATTTTAGGAAACGTCTAGTATGTCGTTCTCATTTATATAATAGTCTTAAATACCAAATTTGAAAAGTTTTGGATTGTATCAATTTATTTTTCACAAAAATCTGTTCAGAGCTTCAAATGAAGTATCACTTTCGGTTTATCAATTTAAGCCACAATCTAATATGTTGCTTCCCTTTTTATAAAAGTCATAAATACTAAATTTGACAAATTTTGGAGTATATCAATATGTTTTTCACGAAAATCTGTTCAGACCTTCAAGTAAAGTATCACTTCTGGTTTATTAATTTTAGCCAAAATATGTTGTTCCCCTTGATATAAAAGTCCTAAATATTGAAATTAAAAAGTTTTGGATTATATTTTTTTATAGTTTTTCATTAAAAACTGTTATGGGCTTCATGTAAAGTATCACTTTCGGTTATCCATTTTTACCCAAAATCTAATCAACACTTTACATGAATGCAGTAAGCTTAAATACGGAAAATAGAAATATTTGGAAGTTTGATATAAGAGTTAACGTGGAGGAAAAAATCGTCACACACACAGACACACACACACACACGCACACACACACGCACACACACACGCACACACACACGCACACACACACACGCACACACACACACATACACACACACATACATACACACATACATACACACATACATACACACATACATACACACACACATACACACACACACACACACACGCACACATACACATACACATACATACACACACATACACACACATACACACACACACACACACACACACACACACACACACACACACACACACACACACCGACACACCGACACACACACACACCGACACACACACACACACACACACACACACACACACACCACACACACACACCGACACACACACCGACACAGACACCGACACACACACACACACACACACACACACACACACACACACACACACACACACCGACACACACACACACACACACACACACACACACACACACACCACACACACACACACCGACACACACACCGACACAGACACCGACACACACACACACACACACACACACACACACACACACACACACGAGCGCGCACGCGCGCGCATGCACGCTCACGGACGCTAATTTGTGCTTATTCACTGAAAAGTCACCATCGAATTTTTGGGCCGATAACATTACCTCCCGTCCTTAGGTATTTATTTAGCCGAAAGTGGTACCGATGACTAAACAGTCACTAATATGTTGGTCACATCAAATTTCTTTTGCATACAGGATGTACTTTACATGAACAAAATAATAAGATGCAAATATACTAAAATAGGTCAAACTTCCAAATCGTTAGTAGAATGCTGTTTTCATTTGATATACAATGCAACAGAATATTTGATCTAATTATTAACATGGACAGTGCCCAATATACATATTATCATTATTTTGTATGTGTCATTTGATTCTGAATTAAATTGCTAATGTAATTGTACCATTGTTTACAATTTTATAAATTATAACAATAAATTAATCAAGTGATAATACGAAAAAAATATTCGCAATAATTTTTATCGTTATGAAAAAGTATTGACGTAAGTAGGAAGACAGGAGAATGAATGTATATTGCGTAATAGGTTTTTGCATATTCAGCAAATTTCAGTTGAATGAATCACAAGCACAGCAAAACAAAACTGCGACATAATTTATGACATTTCACGACAAAGAACCTCGCTATGATAATTCGATCGTAAAATACCTACACGAAAAATTAATTTGTCACAATATAATTTATTAAGATTATTAAACTTTGCAGTAATTCCGAAAATTGTGACGAGTCACTATCTTACTATGATTTATTATACAATCTATATGAATTCATATTATCTATATGTATGTGGGTCAATGTCATTATCAGTATGTATAAATGCGCATCGCGTTTTTTAACAAGATAATAAAAAGTAAAAAATATATCATTCTCTTCTTTATTTTCATAATTTTCATCGGGTAAATGCAAAAGTCCTATAAAAAACCAGTCTAGTCCACATTTTTTAATATATAAATGATGGATCTATAAAACAAAATTGTTTTTATGCCTATTAAATGTACGGAGAAAAATTGCTAGTCATAAAATTAACGATTTTGAAACGAGAAGTTTTTTGTTTCCTACAAATTTGTTTTGACTATTTTTTAACATTTTCCTTGTTTTAAGAAAAAAAATCTGGTGTGGCCAACACAATACCTCCCGCCATGTACAGCCCGAGTTACAAAAAAGATTAAGTTAATCCTTATTTTTGGATTAGCGAGTTTTACTCTAATTTTGACAGTTTATTTTTTAAATGTAGTCTAATCTAATCCAAGTAACTACCTTTTTTTAAACCCCTCAACAGGATTAAATCCCAAATACAGAGTGGGTTCACATTCACACGCATCCATGCCTTAGTGGGATTCGAACCCAGAGCCCCGAGGGCATTCAAGACATGAGGCGTTGCTCTAACCATTGAGCCACCGGAGCTATAATAAAATGAAGATTAAATTTTAAATACCGGGATAGAATAGAATTCACTAATCCAAAAATGAGGATTAGCTTAAACATTGTTGTGAATCGTTAATTTTTATTAATCTAAATACATACCTACATATTTCCTTACGCTGGAAACTGTATTGAATTCCTTTTCTATTGGTCTATTTACTTTTTTCTTTTTAAAACGTTACTAATATTATTTTGGAATGATTAGTTCTTTGATAGTGACATTTATATGTCAGTTACATACATTTGAATAACTGCAAAGACTGCGTTTTGTTTGTTTAAAGCGTAGTCTCTGGGATTTAAATTATAGATAATTTTATAAATTTATTTACAAATTAGTGATGGTAGGTGATGTGAATTACTTACCGATCAGGAGGCGGAGTCAGTAGTTAAAAAAAACAACGATCAAAGATTAGTTTAATTACAACCAAAAATTTTTAATATATCAATATAATTTTAAAATCTTCCTTTTTAAATTTTGTTCGTCGATCGCGCAAAAAGCGTAATAAGTATTGTGGTCAGTAAGTGCTCTTCTACCGGTATCGGATGTATGTATTATATCTTGTATCATTCTCAACCGGTAGGAAGCACTTACTGCGCTTAATACTTAAATAAATAAATTTTAAGGCAAAATGATTATAAAATTACGAATTTATAAATAATTTTTAAATAATTTCGGGCTGAGGGCGTTATATGTCACACAAAAGTGACCCCTATATGGTAATCTTTCCACGACAGCTTTGAAAGTCCGTGACAACTGGTCAGCGTCATCATACAGATACAGATATATTGTCATTATTGAAATTTTGGATAATAGGATGGTTGCACATTTTTTTTATTATTTTATGTGAAAGAATATACAAATTAATTCATAATAAACTAAAAAAAAATTGTTCATATTTTATTAATATTGAATTAAAAAGAATCGCGCTTAAAACTAGACAGAAACTACTCCCCCCCTCTTATGACGTAGGAATGCAACTATTCCTATTGGCTGCCTGAACACAAACATTAGGCATTTACGAAAATTCTACCGGTAGATACCGCATCTACCGGTTGCGTTCGAAAACACGAATGGTTAATAGTTACCGTGTTCGAAAATTGTACCATATCTACCAAATCCATCTACCGGATCCATGATTTGTGGATCGAGTAATTCAACCGGTAAATGCGGTAAATGAAGAATTTAACCTTAAAAAAGGTAGTGATACAAAGCCAAGCGCGCCCGTTAAAAATGAAAATGTGTTCAATGTGGAAATCGGAAGTAGGACTGTGCTCTTTGTTAATTAGGTCAAATTTCGAATCTGTTTTAATCTTTCAAATGTTTTTCATAGGTTATAAATCTACCCGGTTTACCACTTGCGTTCTTAAAATATCGATTCCGGTAACTGTAACCTGGTAAACAGCTGTTTACCAATATATACCGGTAACAGTTCAACGGTAGAATTTTTGAAAATGCCTATAATCTTTCTTGTGCTTGTAAACAAAACTTGTGCTTTTGTGTTTGACATTTGAAGCTGTTTCCTTGGATGCACTGACGCGAGTTCCTTTAGACGTCACACTTTTTTTAATTACGTGATATATTTGAAAATATACACATTTTTTAACAATTAATAATTCATTATTCAGAGGAATTATTATATTTTTTTCCAATAAATTATGTTTAAATAATAAATACAAAAATCTTGCAACGACCATATTATTAGGGCAAACTTTTAAATTATATCTTGATTCGCTCAACTTTTTTCTACGTCTTCGGAAAATAGGAATTAATAAAACATAAATATATGCGTTTTATTTTTTAATGATTTAAATTTCAAAATGCATCCCAGTAGAACTAAAATACCAGTATGACAAAAAAATTGCGATTCATTAGTAATGCTTTTATTATGTCGTTGGAACTGCATTAATTTCGCTGAGTTTAGTAAAAAATGTTAAAAGAGTTATCAGCAAAAATTGATTTTCCATGTTAAATTCCTATCCTCTGTTTTTAAACCAGGAAGAGTAAATTCAAAACTCAGATTTACAATAATAAAAAATCTAGTGTGGCCAACACAATACCTCCCGCCATTTACAGCCCGAGTCACAAAAAGTTAAGTTAATCCTTATTTTTATATTAGCGAATTTTATTCTAATTTTGGCAGTATATTTCTTAAAATATAGTCTGATCTAAATTAAGTAACTACATTTTTTTCCCTCAACAGGATTAAATCCCAATTACAGAGTGGGTTCACATTCACACACATCTTCACTAATCTAAAAATTAGGATTAGCTTGAACATTTTTTGAATCTAAATACATACTTACATATTTATTTATGCTGGAAACTGTATTGAATTCTATTGTTCTATTTACTTTCTTCTTTTTAAAACGTTACTAATATTATTTTGAAATGATTAGTCTTTGATAGTGTGACATTTATCTGTCAGTTACATACACATTTGAATAACTGCGTTTTGTTTGTTTAAAGCGTAGGCTCTGGGATTTAAATTATAGATAATTTTATAAAAAAAAAACCCTGATTCATGAAACCTCGAAGAAGCAAAACCGGACGGATTCAAAGGAAATAAAAGCACTCGCACCCAACAGAACCCGATGGCGGATTTTCGTAGAGACCCTATGCTCCTCGTAGGAGTAAAAGGAACAAATATATATTATAAATCCATAAAATATACAGAAAAGTTGAGAATTAGGTTATAACACGAATGACAAATGTTAACAGAATGACAGGAACAGGGGGGGGGGGGTTGTTTGAAAGCAAGATCTTTTATCTCTTTCTTGCATGTGACGTCAATTATGTAAGTGTCCACAACCATTGTTTGAACCAAATGAAGATATACAAATTACACATGGTTAAAAAGCTAAAAAAATATCTTTTCAATGGTGTAACTTTCCAATATGGTGTCCATATAAAGATTACAACTTTAACATAACTCGAAAACTGATAGTGTAAAAAAAATTGAGCATCGCCATTAAAAATAACATAAAAAAGTGCTTTAAAGATGTGCAAATTAAAATCCATTTTGGAAGATATTTACAAAAATAAAAAAAACTGATGTGGCCAGCACATTACCTTCCGTCAGATCGTGGTCAGATCTATGTATATTGTAAAATTTCCACACAGAGATTTTCTTATAAAAGATTCCATATTTCCAGTACATTCAGTTCTATGTATTTTGTACAAATTCCATACAGAAAGTTTTTTGTAAGAGACTATATATTTCCATTAAAATTATAACACAAACATACTGTCAAATGCACTTGACACTGACATTCGTCAATCAGAATTTTTTTAATATAGTAGATGTTTCCATGGTTATAGCACAGCTTGCTCTGCTTTATGAAATTTAATTTCTTTATAAATTTATTACTCTCTCTGTATCCATTGAATATGAAGTATAAAATGTAATCAAATCTTATAGACAATAAAACATTAAATTTAAGCCATGTTGGTGCAACTGCACATAAGTGATATTTAACCATATTTTTGATTTCGACTTTGTAATTTTTAATATTCAACTATGGTACATTTTTACAAATAAAAATACATATTTGGTATTAAGAAAATTTAATATTATTTATTTAATGCATTTAAAAACGGGCGACTTTCACCACCATCTACTATTTTCTGAGATGAAACAAAGTAGGTTAGGTATAAATGTCAAAATGGAAAAAATATTTTTAGGCGGCTATTACATAAATAGTTGTTTTACGTATCGTTTGACAACCGTAAAGTGTCACTTTTTTTTGACATCTGTCAAAAACAACTTTACGGCCGCATTTACTTTACGGCCGCTTTTACTTTACGGCCGCATTTACTTTACGGCCGCTACAATCACTCGTTTGTTTAAATAGTAAATTCAATACTCCCTAATAGACAAATACATATATTTAGAAATAATTACAATTTAACTTACAATTACAACGAATAGAAACTATTTAAATGAACAAAAACACAAAACTAACTTAAAATATAGACAAAATATTAAACTTAAAATTAGAACATGAATTGAAACCATTTAAATGAACAGACAACAAAACTAACTTAAAATATAGCCAAGATATTAAATTTACAATTATAACATGAATAGAAAATATTTAAATGATACTAATTAATTTATATTTTACTTATTATTAATACTAATATGAAATGTGCAATTAGTGCATTTTGAAAAGTTCATTCCACTTGCAGAGGTAGTGGACAATGCTTGACTGCCAGTTGTTACAGATTTGCAATTGTTCACATCAACCACCAAATTTTCAGTCTCAATTACATTGTTGGTGGTAACAAAGGAAGTTGAAGCTCCATCTCTACCTGTAAGAATTCTGCTTGAAATTTCTTTTTTGCTGTTTATGCAATCTTCCACATAACCCTCCGCCACAGTCGAAGATTTCCAACCGCCATGCCGTTTTAGCATTAAAATATCGCCTCCTGCTTCTACTAAGAGTGAGGCTGAGCTTCTTCTGAAGCAGTGGCCTGTGTAATTGTTGGGGTTCGGCAATTGTAAATATTTTGCAATTAGACTTTGAATTTTTCCAAATGTATGCACTCCTATAACTTGAGTGCTGCACTTTCCTTGGCGATAGTTAACAAAAAACGTTTTGTGGCTTGTATGGGGAGGACGTAGGACTAAATATTGCCTGTATAACTCTAAAGCACTTAATTCTTCGACTATTTCATCGGTTATGGTGAAAATTCTTTTATTTCCTGTTTTTGTCTCTGGGATTGTAATTATCAGCATATCACCTTTATCTTGAATGTCATCCATCGCTATTTTTCGTAACTCCTCTCTCCTGCATGCTCCAGCTAATCCAATTATCAAGCAAACCTTCATGAAAAAGTAAACCATTTAAACTATGTGCATATGTATAAAAAAAATGAATACCTACCTTCCACATGAGATAATTTTCATTCGGCGCTTCTCGCAAGAATTTTATTATTTCACTTCTTGTAAATATCGCCGATTTTTTTGCTTTGTAGCCCACGTTTTGTTTCTTTAAAAACGCAATGAGTTTTGAAAATTTACTGAAATCGATATCCTTTTTTACCATCACGGTTAATTTTATCATAGAATAGCAAGACCACAACGTCGAAGCTTTTAATGATTTAGCTTTCTCCGAAAAAAACGCAAGAAACACATTTTCCGTTAAATTTTTAATTTTATGTAGCTTGCACCATTCTTCAAAAATATCAAATTGTTTAAGATAAATTTTCTGGGACTTTTCGGGCAATAAATTTAACGTCGCCCTACCCGCAGCTTCATGTATTTCTGGCGGAGTATTAGAGATATCTTCGCTATCTGAACTGCTCATTTTCTTGCTTCTCAGTTAATAACTGTAGATATTTTATCACGAGATATACACGTTTTCACCACGACCACGATTTAAAATATTTTGACAGTAAACAACACAACAGTACAAAACAGATTGTTTTGTGAGTTGTCCAGGTGATAGAGCAAAGCACTCTGCAAGTGACATGAATAACCAAATATATGTAATTGTCAGATAACTGTCACTGTCAAAATTGTGAAATTGATTTTTAAAATAAAGTTTATATCTTTTTGTGATAGTCGCCTAAAAAATGTTGTGTGCACCTCGGTTAAAAGTTCTTTTTTAGCCTCATCTGATTTGCTGGCCTCGGCGGTCGCCTCGACTGCAATCTACAGATTCGGCCAAAAAAGATCACTTTTACAACCTTGATACACAAATAACTATTGTTTTAGTGTCAATATGGCATGGCTAAGCTGTGGCTAATAAAAGTATAGATTGTACTAAGAAAATTTTTAATTTGTTTAAAAACGGACTATAGTTCAACTAGTATTTCTGTGCATGATGTACAATTTTAATATAAAATACAGAAATACATGTTTCATACACACGTACTAGATTTATCAAAACAACTAGATAAGTCTGGGAAACGCACGTGAATTGTTAAAACGTTGTTATTTTCCTGTAATTTATAATGCATAATATGTTTTCAAGCAATATAACATATTTGCATTTCATGTGTTTTTCCATTAAAAATATACAATAAACAAATATATTATTCTACGGTGATAATTCGATATTATTTACTGAATAATGGCACCAATTCAGATAAAATAATTTAAACATTACCGATATCTTATTTTTTGTTATTTAAGAATCTCATTTTATCGTCCAACTTTTTGCCGGTTCAAGTTTTCTGACATTCTGCCAAAAATTTTTGTTGAGGGCGTTGCCAGAACAATAAAAATCTATTCTTATCTTTAACCTCAAAACGAAATCGTATTTTAATCATTGGAAATTAATTATTGATTTACTGGTTTTTCTGTAAATTTCCCCTCTATGTGCCCATTTTGACGAACGCTACTGGAGGCCAGACACTAGACTGCAACCCACATCTTTACGTCACGAGACCTAAAAATACATGCAACAGCTTATAGTATATATTTTGGTGTCAGTGAATCGCTAAATTTAAAATACTGTTACACAAGTCTAAGTTGGCCGTGCACGTGTCCGATTCAGATCGCATTTCCGATGTTATCGATTGGAAAAGTTGACTATCGTAGAACTGTTTTCATTTGCGTGACCGCATACAGAAACAAAAGCAGTAGATAGACGATGGACTGTATTATGTATATACATTTTATTTTTTATGAAACGTGAGAAACATGTGACCTCTCTAACTTCGAACATTTCTTTTTGACATGCTTAATACGCGTATGTCCTTTCAGGGGGGTGTATTAAAAAGTTATTCGAAAGTTAGTTATGTACTATGGATTTGTAAAACTCGTATGGATTTATTATAAAATATTATATAATATTATGTTTGCTGTATAAGTGGAAACAAGTTAAGGATATACGATGACATACAGGATGTCTCACAACTCGCGTCCCAGACGAAACTGACACTTGCCGAAGACAATAGGTTGCCAACAAATTGAAGAAAATAATTTGCGGCTGCTTGCTTAACGGAGTTACAAGACTTTTTAATCCACCAATCCCGGAAGCATATCTTGAGGTGTGATGATATTATTACAAAATAAAACTGGTTGCTAGGTTTTAAAAATACTACTAGTGAGTTACAAAATTTGTTTGACACTGTAATTTTGACACTTTAGAGTTGACTTTTCACTGTCAACAAATTTAGGTTCGCAACGTGTTGTAGCAGCTGTGTAAAATGTGTTAAACGAAAATATTATTGTAATTTGAATTCTTTGAGATTAAAACAACAAATTGTGGTTCTAAAAAGAACCGTTTTTATTGTAATTCAATTTATTCATCTTGTCAAATTTAATTTGACACTGACATTTTTCGAAAACTACAGTCGCCCACACATTTTAAAGATGATTTAATTTGTATAAATCCCTAATAACGTAAAATTACGGCAAACACACGTTAAAGGTGTAGGTCTCTGATTGGTCAATTTTAAGACGTCTTTCCTCGAATATCTTTTAAGCTAGATTTTTTTTTCTTCGAAACTACACATCCGAGTGCAGTCTCGTGTTTCCTTATTCGCTGTGGGGCGCGAGTTGTGAGGCAGCCTGTATGTGTGGATGACTTTATTTTATTCTTTGTTGTTATCAAGATCATACTTATTTGGACACTGTGACCCAAAATGGTTTTAACGGACGAACACCACAAGTTTATTGTTGAAGCGTATTCTTTATAATAAAAATTCGCACGTCCATGAACTTACGTACCAAACTTTTCTTCCCAGAAGTCTAGTTTTGATGTCATTGAGGAAAGATGCGGGTCACGTGACTATCAGATGGTTTTGATAACTCTTATCAAAACCATCTGATAGTCTCGTGACCCGCGTCTTTCCTCAATGACATCAAAACTAGACTTCTGGGAAGAAAAGTTTGGTACGTAAGTTCATGGACGTTTGAATTTTTATTATAAAGAATACGCTTCAACAATAAACTTGTGGTGTTCGTCCGTTAAAACCATTTTGGGTGGTAACTTAACCTAAAAAAAAACTCATTAATTAAGCTATTAAAATTATTTTTATAACTCACCAAGCAATAAAAGTTGTATAGCTTAAAATAATAATAAAATAGCGATAGCCATGGAATAACAATAGATAAATTAACACATGTTTTATATATTATATATATTAGGTTATATTTTTATTAGCTATTATTTGTAATATCGGTTCAAGTGAACAATTATCTATAAATTTAAATATATAATTTTCCACTTTAACAGAAATTACAAATAATAATAAAAACCAATTATCCTAGCTTGACAGATAAATCGCTACCATTTGTTATTTTTTGGTTCAAATTCCATACTAATCGCTATTTTTCGGGTGATTTTCGGCATTTTCATACATAATTTCTCTATTTATAAAACATGCAAAAATAATTAGGGAAGCAGGAAATTACGAAAGCATGATTTTACATATTAAAGTCCTATGTTCCGGTGTAGCGGGCAATACCCTGTATATAATTGAGCCATCATTTATGCTTAAAAAATATAAACTTATGTTTGCTTTTAAAGCCGGGGCTTGTGCTACGTGAAAAATGTATTATGGTATTTCAAATACTAACCCTTGGTACTTACTTTAAATAACCATGGAAAACGATTTGCTTCTTTCCCGAAAATAAAGACGATCTACCCAGCTGTGGGCTATGACCCAAATTTGTTTAAAAAAATGATATTTTATAATCTAGGTATTCTGTATTTGACCTGTAGTGACAGCACGCACTTTAGAATTCTATCAAATGAGGCATTTGTTTTCGCTTTTCGCGACGAAGCGAAAATTTGGTAGCATACGTGTTTCAAAATATTCGCTTGCAAGCGTTCGCCAGTTTATACATTTATTATATACACCTGCCATAATATTTTCTATTTTAATAGTATAAAACCTAAAAATTCTCAAAATAAAAAGCGAATATAGAATTCTAAAATGCATGCTACCACGATTCGTTAAAGTAAAATCGCATTCGCCTGTTTTCTTTGATAGAATTCTAAAGTGCGTGCTGTCACTACTGCATTTTTTGTGTATTTTAGGGTAAAGCCCGGATGGAATGGCTTGGACAATATCTGATGGGTAAAATTCACAGCAATAATAGGCTTTAGCACCCTCTGCAACGATTAAAAATGACTGGCATTTGTTATTGGCTACCATTTACATATATACTGTCATTTTATGCAGGTTCCATACAATAATACCTAGATTCTAAAATATCATTTTTTAAAACATTTTTGGATCATGACCCAGAGCTGAGTAGATCGTCTTTTATTTCGGGGAAGACAGGAAATCGTTCGCCAGGATATTTAAAGTGAGCACCAAGGGTCAGTATTTGACATACCACGATACATTTTTCACGTAGCACTAACCTCCGGTCTATTTGTACAATTGCAAATCGACATTTTGATAATGGAAAACAGGGAATATTTGAACAAGGGTGAACCAAATGTTTGGTAAAAATATTCCTAATCGTGTGACGATGTAACATACCCAGATATTATTTTCGTAAGTAGGCACGAATCATTTCCACAGGGCGCTAGCAGACATGTGACTCGAGCGGGATCAGCTGATTTGTGTGCGCATGTCATTTTGACAAGAACATTGTCAATTTGATAAGACCAATGTTTTGACTTATTTTGATTTTGAATTGCTAAAATGTTATTATTTAACAATTTTTAGGCAGTAAAACACATGTAATTAAAAATAATAACATTTTAGCAGTTAAAAATCAAAATAAGTCAAAACATTGGTCTTGTCAACATGACATTGTTCTTGTCAAAATGACATGCGCACACAAATCAGCTGATTCTGTTACAGCTACACCAGCACACCACATAAAAACCACAGCATACCATCCACAATCAAATGGCATGATTGAGAGATTCCATAGACAGCTAAAAACTTCCCTAAGAGTATATAATAATCCAACAGATTGAATAACTAATTTACCAATTATCTTATTGAGTCTTCGCACGACCTGTAAAGAGCCTATTAAATGCAGCCCAGCAGAACTAGTCTATGGCACCAAATTACACATTCCAGGCGAATTCTTCACACAATCACCAATAATTCCAGACCCTGACATCCTCCACTATCTCCAACAATTAAAGCAAATAATCAGCAAATTAAAGCATACAGCCCCAATCTTAAAAACAACCCATATTTTATAAACCCAGATCTATTTCGCACATCCCACGTCTTCATAAAACAATGCAATAAGCCCCACCTTGCAACAACCTTACAAAGTAATTAAACGGTATGAAAATTTTTTCAATGGGGTTTCGTGGCCGCGTGCCTGAGTGTCAGGTCGCGAATCTGGGGAACCGGGTTCGATCCCGACCGGCGCCAAATATTTCCAATTTTAAATGGCACAAAATTGACCCCTGTGGTGCACTCTCCACGCCAGTAACGAGTGCCCGTGAGGTGACGCCTGGTAAACGCCCGCACGGTACAAATATGTCATCATTATTACCGATATATAGCAATGGGTGATATGCCCTGATGATATATTTATTTATTTATTTATTTTAAAAAAATTCAAAATTTTAATAAAAGATAAATTAGACACCGTATCAATAGACAGACTAAAACCTGCATATTTAAAAGAACCGCACAATTTTGATAACACTCATTCCTTCTGCTCAGGTCCCCCAAACAGTGTTACTTAATTTATATAATTTCTTTGTAAAATGACAAGTAATGAAATACCTTTCATTACCTGTCATTCAATTTTCTTCTCTCTAAGGAGGGAGATATGTTACAGCTACATCTAGCAACCACATATTCCATTTTTATGAATGTTCGATCAAGTGACCGAATAACCAGTTAAATGTTGTTAAGTAAATAAATAAACTGTTTTTCGAGTTTCGTTTTCCCTTTCAAATTCGTTTGTGTTTTTTATTTAGATTATACAAGTTTAAAGTTTTTACGTTTTTTTTACAAGTATAGAGTATATTAAATATCGAACCGATATTTCCTATACTCTACAATTCTAAGCACGTCAAGGTCCCTCGAGTCACGTGTCTGCTCGCGCCCTATAGAGCGTGAGCAGACACTTGGAACGACCTTGAAATGCTTGGAATCAGCTGTTTCGTTTGCGTTTGACTCTTTATAATTTTATTTTGTTACTTTTACTAATTATTTTAAAGCACGGGTGCTTCAAAATATTCTTTAAAATATAGGACAAGAATAATATTGTTGTAATCACTATGTTCAAGTATGTAATATATGTAGATGAAATATATCCTTTACAATATGAAATTTGCATTTATAGTTTTGGAAATATCGTCGTTATATTGAAAGCGCACGCATTACGCAGCCTGTTAGGCCAGCCGTCTGTCGTCTACAAGGAGATTTTAAAGCCTCGGAGTGGCCTCGGTTAAAATTACTTTTGGCGTTATATTCAAAACTGTAAATATCGACAGTAAAAACCAAATAAAATTCATAATTATAAAAAATTTGGAGTTAGAAATTAGTGTTTATGGAATAAAAGGTGATCCATAACCACGAATGCTGCAGAGAAGAGTAGGTAAGGTATATACATAATACTTTTTGTACGACTATTTTGTAAATGGCCAGACATATACCCATAATAATAAAACAAACTTTAGTTTTTGATAAAATTTACTTAAATGAATCAAAGGAATTCTAAATAGGCTGTTGCAAGAATTTTTATATGACTTGTAAGTACTAAATTTTAAAAGATATTGTTCTTTAAAGATCCTCAAATTTGAAAATATCACGAAATATCCATTAGATATTTTACAATTAATTATTAAAATTTGTGTAATATTTTGAAAAGGTCATGTGATCTGAAGCAGAATGTGACGCAGAGCACATACAGTAAAACGTGTGACAAATTATCGCCTACTTTATTTATATAAATTATGGAAACTGTTTTCCTATTGGCTATGAATGACGTACTGCATGTGCTCCGACGTTACAGGAATGGTTGTTTTTCTTGACTATTTCTGGCGCCAATCTTTTTATTTAATGATTTACGAAAATAACAATAAATTATTATTTTTTATATTATTGTGAAAAATATTGCATAAACTTTAATTTAAAATACTTTTAAAAAAAATTGAAACCTGCCTATTCTGCGATTTGTCAGTTATTTATTGTGACATTACTTTTTTCAGCAATCAATAGTTTCATTTTTATCTTTTAAGGTGGAGTCG
Source organism: Harpalus rubripes (assembly GCA_963082715.1). Taxonomy (NCBI): domain Eukaryota; kingdom Metazoa; phylum Arthropoda; class Insecta; order Coleoptera; family Carabidae; genus Harpalus; species Harpalus rubripes. The sequence goes on from OY720448.1 coordinate 18,225,074, forward strand.
ATTTTTAAACTATTCTGGGTGGAGTAAATCAATGTCAATTAACCAAATTATGGAATTTTTTAAAATAATTTTTATTTCGGAAGTACCACACGGAGAGAAAGTAACATACCGGGCGTCTACTTTATTTCCCGAATATAGGAAATTCAATATTAAAATTTTAATTTGGCGATATCTCTTTACCAATTAATTTTAGGAAAAAAAGTGTAATGAAGAAAAATGTTCGGAATGATAACATGCGTCGATTAGTACCAAGTTTGTTGTTCAATTGTTTCTTATTTACGAGTTAGAAGCAAAAGAAAATACTCGATTTAAGGCAATTATCAGAGTGCTACGAAAAATAAAACAATAATTTACGTTTGATGTTTCTGGCATATCTGATAGATTTGACATTTCATTTGATTTTATTATTAGTATTTAGATCTGTGATTAATTTTTTACTTCGAGATTGTCTTCCTATTATTCTATTAATAATAAAATCAAATTAATGTCAAATCTGTCAGATATGTCAGAAACAGCAAATACAAATTATTGTCTTATATTTCAAGGCACTCTGATATTGCTTTAATTCGTGTATTTTATTTTGCTTCTAACTCGTACATAAGAAACAATTAAACAACAAACTTGGTATTCCGATGCACGTTTTCATTCTGAACATTTTTCTTCATTACACTTTTTTTCTGAAATTAATAAGTAAAGAGATATCGCCAAATCAAAATTTTAATATTGAATTTCCTATGTTCTGGAAAAAAGTAGACACCCGGTATAGTTTGTTTAAAAAATCTGATATGGCCAACACAACACCTCTCGGTATTTAATTTTCATTAATTTAAATATACATACTTACATATTTAGTTATACTAGAAACTGTATTAAAATCCATTCCATATAACTATGGTTGTATTTACTATTTTTTAAAAAAACGTTACTAATATTAATTTGAAATGATTAGTTATTTGGCAGTGACATTTATCTGTCAGTTACATACATTTGAGGTATGGACTGTCTAATCAAGTAGTTGTGTTTGTTTAAAGCACAGGCTCTGTGATTTAAATTATAAATAATTTTATAAATTTATCCATAATATATATATATATATATATATATATATATATATATATATATATATATATATATATATATATATATATATATATATACTTTATATAAAGTATATAAAGTATTATTGCAAACCAATAGAAAATTTAATAATCTTTAATTTTTATAATAACATAAATCTCGAAAAAATAACATTTAAAGGTATTTTTCGGAGAAAAACTATATTGAGCTTCAAGTAAAGTACCATTTCCGGTTATACAAGGTTTCAAAATTTTCTGAATGATAGATTTGAGTCAGAGCGTAAACAGGATCCAACACACACACACACACACATTCACACAGAGACATCATCGTGAAAATGTTAAAATTGGATTCTAGGGACCTTAAAACGAGGTCATTTACCAAAATCTCGATATGCGATTTTTAGCACGATCCCTATACCTCACTTACCAAGGGTAGCGGGAGGTAGAAAAGGTTATGTCAACGTGGAAAATTAATTTTTGATAAACAAGGCAATACTAGCCAATTAGAAGCTTAGATTGTAATAAAGACATTTTGAATTTACTCCTCTTCAAATTGATTTTATAGTTATAGCTATAGGTAAGAGGTAAGTACATCAGATTTTTTTGTTACGGCACTGGTGTAAGCTGAGTACACATGTACTAAATATTTGCTCGATATTTTGCTTGACTATTTTATTTTTGTTAGAAAATATTTAAGCTAGTTATTTTTACAAAGACAGTACAAAACAAATAAACAGAATATTCATTTATCTGTTTAATATACAAATTACATCATTCAAATAAAAGTATGTTTTGAAAATAAATATCATAATAATTATATATTCGTAAAATACGTATTAGACTACGTAATATATTATTGTTCGACAATATTTTTGTCTAGAAACTAAACTATGTAAAAAAATTGAAAATATACTATTAATTTGGTATCATCACAATACTTTACTTCAACAATATTGAGACGGTCAGTAAAAAATGAAAGTTAGTCACACACAATACTCTACGAAGTAAACAACTTCTTCCTGTCTGGGAATTAAACAAGCAGTAAAACAAGACAGAAGAAAGTGGTCCATATAAAAAATCTTTGTGTTAAACAAAGACAGACGACAACTTGTTCATAGCCATCTTTGTAGGCGTAGGTTCCTGCAAATGTTAAACAAACAAATACCGCAGCCATAGCGAGAGTTGATAATTTTAATCTAACTAATCCATAACCTACGTCAAGGTGGAATATGTTTGTCCATTGCTGCTTTTGCGCAGTAAATAATAATAGCGCCGTACACAGACGAACGAGCTCAATGTATTTGTTATTACGCATCTGTTTTCCACGGCACACTACTGGGAAAATAACTCGTAATTCGTAAATGTAAACAACATTATTGTTATTGCAATTGTTTTTGTGTATCAACAATTTGCCAAGGACGAATGACATGCCGTTTGTAATGGGAAGTTAACTTTAAAAGGAAAAATAAGTTGAACACTGTTTTCATGCAAGAATTTGATGTTATCATTATTTATCTCAAACTAAGTCAGCCAATGGCATTTAAGAATTCTACTTAGTTACCATGTATTGATAAGTGAATATACCCTTGATAACATGATATAATTAACCGCATTTTTATTTCGCTTGGTCCCAAATGTAAAAATCAAATCTATACGTTTTTCCATTTAAGCCATTCGGTATTGCAGAGAATAGGGAATAGTGGCTGGTACCACAAGCCTTATTTTGAAAACTATCTTTTGAAAATGCCAGATTTAATATTTAATATCAATAATTCTTTAAATATAAGGGTGAAATTAAATATTGATATTTGGCTTTTTCAAAACAAGGCTTGTGGTACCAGCCAATATATTCCATAATAGCTGTATTCTTTTTGGACAAAATCTCAGCTCATCTCAGATCACTTTAGATAAACTCAGGAAATCGTTTTTACCTTCCGTCACCTTTAGGTAAGGAAGGTATTGTCGTTGGTCAAAAAATTCGGTGGTGAGTTTTTGATGAATAAGCACGTTTCAGGGTCCCTAGAATACGATTTTACTATTTTTACGATGATGTCTGTCTGAATGTGTGTGTGTGTGTGTGTGTGTGTGTGTGTGTGTGTGTGTGTGTGTGTGTGTGTGTGTGTGTGTGTGTGTGTGTGTGTGTGTGTGTGTGTGTGTGTGTGTGTGTGTGTGTGTGTGTGTGTGTGTGTGTGTGTGTGTGTGTGTGTGTGTGTGTGTGTGTGTGTGTGTGTGTGTGTGTGTGTGTGTGTGTGTGTGTGTGTGTGTGTGTGTGTGTGTGTGTGTGTGTGTGTGTGTGTGTGTGTGTGTGTGTGTGTGTGTGTGTGTGTGTGTGTGTGTGTGTGTGTGTGTGTGTGTGTGTGTGTGTGTGTGTGTGTGTGTGTGTGTGTGTGTGTGTGTGTGTGTGTGTGTGTGTGTGTGTGTGTGTGTGTGTGTGTGTGTGTGTGTGTGTGTGTGTGTGTGTGTGTGTGTGTGTGTGTGTGTGTGTGTGTGTGTGTGTGTGTGTGTGTGTGTGTGTGTGTGTGTGTGTGTGTGTGTGTGTGTGTGTGTGTGTGTGTGTGTGTGTGTGTGTGTGTGTGTGTGTGTGTGTGTGTGTGTGTGTGTGTGTGTGTGTGTGTGTGTGTGTGTGTGTGTGTGTGTGTGTGTGTGTGTGTGTGTGTGTGTGTGTGTGTGTGTGTGTGTGTGTGTGTGTGTGTGTGTGTGTGTGTGTGTGTGTGTGTGTGTGTGTGTGTGTGTGTGTGTGTGTGTGTGTGTGTGTGTGTGTGTGTGTGTGTGTGTGTGTGTGTGTGTGTGTGTGTGTGTGTGTGTGTGTGTGTGTGTGTGTGTGTGTGTGTGTGTGTGTGTGTGTGTGTGTGTGTGTGTGTGTGTGTGTGTGTGTGTGTGTGTGTGTGTGTGTGTGTGTGTGTGTGTGTGTGTGTGTGTGTGTGTGTGTGTGTGTGTGTGTGTGTGTGTGTGTGTGTGTGTGTGTGTGTGTGTGTGTGTGTGTGTGTGTGTGTGTGTGTGTGTGTGTGTGTGTGTGTGTGTGTGTGTGTGTGTGTGTGTGTGTGTGTGTGTGTGTGTGTGTGTGTGTGTGTGTGTATGTGTGTGTGTGTGTGTGTGTGTGTGTGTGTGTGTGTGTGTGTGTGTGTGCGCGTGCGTGCGTGCGTGCGTGCGTGCGTGCGTGCGCGTGCGCGTGCGCGTGCGCGTGCGCGTTCGTGTGCGTGTGCGTGTGTGTGTGTAACAAAATTTTCGTCTACGATAACTCTAATACTACTATTCCAAAAATTATAATTCTTTCGTATTCCTCTTCGTTGCATTCATATGAAGAGCTGATTAGATTTTGGTTATAATTGGTCAACCGGAAGTACCCTTATTTGCAGATTTTAACAGTTTTTCTTGAAAAAACGTAGTTAAATATCATTTTTTCACATTTAATGTTATTATAAATATGAAAGAACATATTCTCTATACGATTTGACTGCATTTTATACTTCATATTAAATGGATATAGAGTTATAAATTTATAAAGAAATTAAATTTCATAAATTAGCCAGCTATGCTAGAAACAGCTACTATATTAAGAAAATTCTGATTGAAATATGTCAGTGTCAAGTGCAATGACATATTCGTAGTATATTTGTGTCAGGATCTTTTTGCTCGAAATTTTCTGTATGAAATTTGTATAAAATACATACTACTGTCGAAAGGTAATGTACATACAAGAAATTTATAATCTTTTGCAAGGAACTTTCTGTATAGATTTTATAGAAAATACATACGCATTTACGAAAATTCTACCGGTAGATACCGCATCTACCGACTGTGTTCGAAAACACTACCGGATTCATGAAGAATCTAATCTCAAAAAAAAGTAGTGATGCAAAGCGAAGCGTGCGCGGTTAAAGTGGAAATGTGTTCAAAGTAGGACTCTGCTCAGTTTGTTAACTACGTCAAATTTCTAACCTGTTTAAAGTTTTCAATTTTTTTCATAGGTTATGGATCTACCCTGTTTACCACTCGCGTTCTTAAAATAACAATTCTGGTAACTATACCCTGATAAACAGCTATTTACTGGTAACAGTTTACCGGTAGAATTTTTGTAAATACCTCATATAACTGACGGAAGGTAATGTGCTGGCCACATCAGATTTTTTTTTTATACAACTGATCTTAGTTCTGAATAAATTCACTTCCTCCCTTTTCGATGCTACACTACCAGTTTACATAACTCAAAATGATTTGAAACACTCAGTATGCATTTTAAGGTTATATAATACAACAAATTTTATATTCACATATACAGATATACTTACGGTAATATATTTTCAACATTATTCATTTTTCGTTTATAACCACTATCATAGATCAGAAAATAAGTCAATAATTTTGACAGCTGCTACAGCAAATACTATCGGTAAAGTAGGAAGTGATAAAATGGAATTAAACTTGTTCCTTTGCACACATCACAACTCACTTCATCTCAACTCAGTTATATACTGAGCTGAGTTTCAATTGGGTCAAAAAGCATACAGCTAGTACCTAAACGCACGGGTGATACCTATTATACGTGATTAGCACACCCAAAAATGGGTAAATAACAGATAAAAACATATTATTCAACAAGCATGTAATGATGGACAAAGTTTGTGACCCAGTAACCTTTAAATTATATTGTGCACTGACGGAAACTTACTTTATTTTGTGTCACATACATTTTCATAAAGCCCACAAGATTGGAGGAATATCCAGTGACTCAAATTGTTTCAAATAAATATTTTAGCATGCTGTAATTTATGAGGCTACAAAAAAATATATAAAAATAAATAAATAAATATAAATATTTCACGGCATATTACCTATAACTACGGTAAATGGTTTTGCCTCTACATTAGACCTTTTTCAAATATATATTATTTTAAATCATACCTGATGTAGCTACGTGAATTTGAAAATATAGTTAAAATTAAATTATGAAACAGGGTAGTTATGAAATATGTTATTTAAGTAAAATCAAATACTATTTTTTTTAAATATGAAATTACTGATAAAAAAATATAAAATATAGTGAAAAATAATGAAAACTCCTTGGAAAACTCTAACAGCCGTATTCATAGTAACTGAGATAGACCTGGTTTAAACTAGGTCTAAGTAGACTAGGTTTAAACTAGGTCTAACTTAAACCATCCTGGACTTATTCATAGTAAATTTTAGACCCAGTTTAAACCTAGTCTACGAAGACCGCGTATCCATCTGGCTATGGTCTGCGATGAATATGAAGTAAGCTTCAAATATAAATATTCGAATATTTACAAATGTCATTTAGTTGTCAGTGTAAAAATAAAATACTTAATATTATCTAAAATAAGAATAGTATGTGGCACAATAAGGTTTATAGAAGCGTATATTTATATGTACGAGTATACATGAGGAAAAATAGGAAGAAATAAAACTTATAAATTAAAATATGAATATTTAATAAATAAAATTGCTCGAAGCTAACGGCGGTGTTGGTTATGACAATATATCAGAAAGTTTATTTGGGTATGAAACTGGTTACAATTTACAGGAAACGTGTGAAATTAACTAAAAATCATTAATTTATACTCCAAATTTGTCTAACACATTAATTCTTATATAAAAATATTTGACAACTACATGTGAGGTTTGAAGTGTTTTCGTTTTCGGACCTATTGAGATTTTGTCAATATGCTTCCTCACATATAGCATTATTTAATTCAGTATTATCTTCACCTGAATCTCTGTCTCTCATTATATTTTCTACAATTAAAACAAATGGAAAATCAATCATATTTTCAATCAATTTCAATCAATTATATTTTCAGATATAATAAAAGTACCTTCAACATCAAGTATCTTGAATATCTTCAAGTTTATTCATTTAATATCAGAATTGTCAATTTGACAATTAATAAAAAAAATTGTCTTACGAATGTAATTTTTTTAAAGCACACTATATATTCGTTACAATGACAGGACTTAGACCTAGTTTACACTAGGGGTACGCTCGGTCTAAATTTTAGACTAGGTTTAAACTAGGTCAAAGTCAACCGTTACTGTGAATAAGGAAAAACCTTAGACCTAAGATAGACCTGGTTTAAACCACGTCAGAATTACTATGAATACGGCTGTAAGATTTTAAGAGTCAAATAAATTTAAAACCCAATAACCCTTATACCAGTCGAAGGAGAAAAAATAACTATTTTCTGAAGCAAAAATCAAATATTGGTTCCATTTAAGAAAATGTAAGTTTGTATTTTATGTCGAAAATTTACTTATAGAAAAATTATTTTCGTGTGCCTATTAGAATTTTTGTCAAAATAAAAGAACATCTAAGATGACCCCCTAAAGGCGCCCAACCTGTCCTATTAACCGAAGACCAAAGACGTATCTCTTACAGTTTTCGAGATGCCAATGGTGGCCTTCTAAATCTGGACACTTGTATATTTGTATAGTAAAAATTTTTATGCAGAGGAGGCACGTCACGAAATCACATACTAGGTTTACATAGTACACTAATTTAATTTTAAAAAAATGTAATGTGCGTTGCATTATTATTTTTACGTGCGATGCTAATTTTTGCAGTCCTAAAATAAAGAAGGTAAACGAAGCAAATACCGCTTTTATCCACTTCTACTTGGAGTTACCTTCTTAATCCATAAAAATCAATAATATTTGTTGCAATTGGCTCTTTTATCCATATATATAACCTATAAAATTTACTAATATACGAATGATAACACCAAATTGACAAGGCATGCCATGTAAACGTATATAAATTTTCAAATCCAGTAATGCCAACCATTGGTGAAAATATGAACTACAATTATATTAATTAAATTAAAAATGCGTAAAAAACATTATGTTCGACTTTGAAATAACTGTAAATTTAATGAAAATGTACTTTTATTATAGCATGCAAAAAATCATATTTATTTTTTTCGTTCTCATAACAAAAATAAAAATCACTACGAGGCCATTGCTACAGTTTTTTTAAAAAAAAAATTGTAATGTTTTGATGAAGTGCCTCCTCTGCAAAAATATTTTTACTATAAACTACGCTTAGGGTTCACAAATCATAGTATTTTGCATGACGTTAGCGCTTCCGGTTTAAGTGGAAATGACATTACCTTTCATATTTCAAATACATATTTTTATATACTTAGAATCTACGTAAAATTACGGATTCAAAGATATGCTTGAAGTGAATTTTTATTGAAGAAATGAATTACAAAAACGTAAGAAAAAATTATGAGTAATTAACATGATTATGGAGTCTCGTTGCCGCGTACCAGAGTGTCAGGTCGCGAATCTGAGGAACCGGGTTGGATCCCGATCAATGCCAAATATTTCCAATTTTAAATGGCACAATATTGACCCCTGTGGTGCACTCTTACGCCAGCAATCAGTGCCCGTGAGGTGATGCCTGGTAAGGGCCCGCACGGTGCAAATATTATATCATTACCGATATCTGTGTACATAAGCCGTGATGATATATTTATTTATTTATTTAACATGGTTAGCCATGATTCAGATTTGACTTGATTGTTTAAATAGTAAGTTATTTGAGTAAGATTCTATATTTTATTAGAAAAAAAATGATCAAATTGTTTTCATTTCTACACTCGTTTCGACATTTTTATTTTAACCCATGTTCAGAAACAAATATGTAATCAATATACATATTAATCAGTAGGAGAGGAGATAAAGTTATTTATACTTATAAATTGATGTAATAAGTATAAACATGTAATTACATATGTGATCCATAAACTTAGAAGTAGTTAGTCTGCACTTAAATAGAGTTTGATATTTGATACATAAATTAAGTGATAAGTGCAGTTATCAGATAGTATCTCAAGGGCAATTTTGAGAGCGGTGAACAGGAAGTGCATTACATGGGATTTTCGCTAAAATTAGAGCTGTAGGTGGATTCAATTTACAATCGTAAAATAATACCCATTATAACTAGAACTTTATTTTCTCTAAAACATATACGGTTACTGTTATCTGAGTAACGAAACTACATCTGTTAATGCCTAAATGGCTTATAATATATTTTTTCTGAAACCGGAGCGAAAGTACTATTTTCGTACCAAAAATTCGGCGCGAAAATTACATTTCCCTGACTAGTCACGAAAACATTTAAAATTTTATTGCATATTAATATTTATAGTTGTGTTTTGTACATGTCTAAAGGTGCATTCACAAATGAAAATTAGGTTTAGATTTATGGTTTATACTTTAGATTTAAAGACTTTGGCCGCATATTATGTAATGACTCCATTCATATTTCAGAATTTAGGGTCTCTAAATCCAAATCATAAAGCTAAACATTGCAAGGTCCAAACTTTAGGTTTATGATTTAGTCTGACGTCACAAACTTCACCAATGAGAACGAGTCTGAAATGATCTTTATTTAGTATCCACTTTGGTGGATTCGGCATTTTAAACAAATGCGAGAAGAACATGGAGACTGTCATAACTTATAATTTTCATTTGTGAATGTACCTTAAGTCATTCATAAATGTAAGTTTAAATTACCTGAAAATTAGTTTTGATATGTACAGACATCTGTGTAAATCAGGGGTGGGCAAAAGCCGGCCCGTGGGCCGGATCCGGCCCTTTTGCTTACTTTATCCGGCCCGTTTGAAAAATCCCGCATGCAACTTTTTTAATCTCTTTTATGCGATTTTGTTGAAATCAACAGTATTTGTGTGCGTAGTGTACATATAAATAATGAAATATATAAATAATAGAGAGTATTCTTTTTCTTTAATGGTTGCCACGAAAAATAAATATCGATCACAAATTACTGACGAAAACCTACACTCGGTATTAAGGATTGCTACAAGTGATTTGGATCCCAATTTTGAAGAAATAATATCAAACGAACATTCGAGATTTCACTTTTCGCATTAACTATAAGTATTCTATTTTAACATTTGATGTTTGTCTTTTCTTTTTATAATTCTATTTACGTTTTACTATTATATTTACAAAATGCAATATAAATATAAAAATGTAATAACTATGATCAAAATAAAATAATTTGTATCGTTAAGATACAAATAAATAAAATAAAATCTTTCAATAACTGATTTATATTCCTTTATAGTCCTCCGGCTCGGGAGACATTTTAAAAAATTTATTTTGGCCCGCGCTTAAAAGTATTTGCCCACCCCTGGTGTAAATGCTTCAAAAACAAGATTAAAATACCGATAAAGCAGTACTCAACAAGACACCTGTGCGCCGTGAAACTTTCATTCGCTTGGCATTATTGGTTATATATCAGCAATTAAATGACAGTCTCCATGTTCTTCTCGCATTTGTTTAAAAAAGCCGAATCCACCAAGTGGATACTAAATAAAGATGGATGTATATATCTATATAATTTCAGACTCGTTCTCATTGGTGAAGTTTGTGACGTCAAACTAAATCATAAACCTAAAGTTTGGACCTTGCAATATTAAGCTTTATGATATGGATTTAGAGACCCTAAATTCTGAAGTGTGAATGGAGTCATTACATAATATGCTGCCAGTCTTTAAATCTAAAGTATAAACCATAAATCTAAACTTAATTTTAATTTGTGAATGCACCTTTATTTAATCCTAAACATAAAACCATAAACCTAATATTCATTTGTGAATGCACCTTTATACATATTAATTCCAGAATGTCTAAAGGAACTTCGTCGCAGTTATTTGCTTCGAAGGACATTGCAAATGATGAACAGAATCACCAAAAACTCAAAACTGACAGTAATCTAATGCGTCTTCTTTTTCTGTCACCTTAAAAATGACAGAAACCGAGAAGCGCACTACTAGATGGGTTATACAAAATTTGATTTAATTATTAAATTTAAAATTAATTTTATTACAATCAAAGGTTTTAGAAAAAAAAATGTAAAATATATCTCGTCAGTAAGCTGTCTATACTTGACTCGGAGTGCCTCGTATTTCAATATGGCTCCTCGTCAATAAAGTACCATTTTCCTGACTCTTATGTAAATAATTATTTCGTACAATCATGCGGAAAATAAGTGATTTCAAACTCAAAATGGGTGCGGGAAAGTAGCCAAGTTCCGCATTAGTTCGGGAAATAAAAAAAAAAAAGAATAATTAAAGACACACTTTATGGAAGTTTCACAAATAAGTTTTATTGAGAAATTTTAAAGATAACATTAAAAATAAAATGAATTCCGAAAAGCTGGCATTTTACAAATGATTTACAAATGGGTTTCATCGAACACCATATCTGCAGAAGGAGGACCTGTAGACACGACTCAAATAGTTGCAGTTCTACAAGCAATGGACTACAAACTCGAAGTTGTAGACCACATTGTTTCTGACGAAAAGTCTCCCGACACAACAGAAATTATAATAAAATGTTATTCAATAAAACTTATTTGTGAAACTTCCATCAAGTGTGTCTTTAATTATTTTTGTTATAATGTTTCACCAAGTGACTACAGCTGAATCTATAAATTTTATTAATCGGGAAATAATAGTCTATTCCACGATATTTGTTTAATTTTCTTTCTTGAAGTACATAAATGATTTAATACATCAGGGCATTAAAAAAACAAATATTTTAAAATATAATCTCTTTTAAATTTGGATAGTTCCCTCTTCCCTCAATAGTTCCTATTATACAAATTTAAGATTTAGTTTTAATATAAATGACCTGAAATGATCCATGTTCTAATTGGGGAGGATTACTGCTGAAATAATATACAATAATCTAACGTGGAACGCGCGTCGTCACCGCCGCTGTCGCCACCGTCGTCGCGGCCGCGCCGCCGTCGCTGCAGCAATGAGCGAGTGTCTGTTTACAGCGATGACGCAATCGCGCTAGCAGCCGGGCGCCGTAAACAGACGAGTCGCGACATGTATAATTACTTCCGGTCGCCCGAACCTTTTGTGTTTATTGTTATTATGCGGTCGAACATTCTAGAGTTCTCTGGAAATTAATGGCAGCTGTATAAAAGGGACGCAGCTATGCTTGAGAGTTAGTTCAATTGAGTCCCTGATCACACAGCATTAGTTATGTGATCGGGGGTTCACTTACATAGTCAGCTAATTTAATTACATAATTCAGTTCCATTAGTGAAGACGGACAGACACTTACATTTGTGCAGTAAGATAGTTAGTTGCATACAGAGTCATAGAGACATTCACATGGAGTGTTAGAGAGTAAAGTGTTAGTGAGAAGCACAGCAGTATCGTAGTGAGCGTATGCAGTTGGTGTCGAGTAGAGGTACTCGGGAAGTTACTGGTATATTGGGATAGCTGTGGATGTGAATACTCGGTAGTGTTGACGAGTATTGGGAAGCTATAGTGTACAAGGACAGTAACGGCGAGTCGGGAAGTTACTGGTATACTGGGATAGCTGTGAAGGACGGAGTTAGGTACGGGGACAGTAACGGCAAGTTGAAGTGAATACTCGGCAGTGGTGTTGAAGAATTGTGGCATACGGACAGTTGGTGATACTGAGACTGTGGAAGGAGAAAGTTAGTTACATAAATAGACAGACAGTGAGGTGGAAGGTGTGACTTCTGTCCGAGCAGTTGAATATACAGACGCTATTGAGTCAGTTGAGTATATAGACGCTGTGCAGGTCGGTAGGCGGACAGTTCAACGTGATATAAGCATATAGTGATATAAATATTGCGTAAACAGTCTGCAAGTACAAATAAATAGTAGTGTTAATTTGTTAAACAAATAAATAGTGTTAGTGTTATTTAGTTAATTATAGTTTTAGTCTTAATTAGTTTTTAATAATTGTTTACTATTAGTAATAGTTATTTTTAATATTTAGTTATAGTTTAATAAACACTTATTTTAATTAATAATAATTGTCTAATATTTACGCTTCACCCAAATAAATAAAAACGTTACAATAATATTAAAATGTAAACTTTCTGTAAATTGTTATTTTCTCATAAAATATTACCCGGAAATGTGTATTTGCAAATAAAATAATTTTAATGAGAAGAAATATACATATTTATTTGCGAGTATTCTTAGATATGATTTATTTATAGCGAATAAAAATGGAAATGGCGGAAGGTAAATATGCTATCACATCAGTTTTTTAATGCTACAAAGAGCGGATTATTTGTTAAATAACCATCGATAATAAATTTGTAAATAAATTGTTATTTTTAGAATTTATTAACGCTAGACAGATACAAAACAACAACTGCCTACGTTATTATAAATTTGTTTTGTTGTAAACATGGCAACCTTATAAATAGAAAATTGTTTTCATGGGATGTTTATTCACGTTCATGTATTTATTAAAGAGTTTGGAATATTTTAGACGCCACCAAAAGTAACGTTTACATTTGCACGTTTGATGCACGTGTTTAATTTCTCAACACGTGTCTTCATTATCTATTTCACAATATTAAGTGACAATTACGTGTCAAGTTCGGTCGAACGAGTCATTGCAGTTCTATTTATTTTGCGCTTTTATCATCATTATTTCAGAGTCACGAAGTTGATAACTTGATCAAATATATCAAAAAATGTAAGATTGAGATTTGCGTCAATAATTTTAGCAGTGAACGGAGAACACATATAAATAAAAAAAAAAATCTGATGTGGCCAGCACATTACCTTCCGTCAGTTCTATGTATTTTGTATAAATGTCATACAGAAACTTCCTTGCAAAAGATTATATTTCTTGTACATTACCTTATAAGGCAGTTGTATGTATTTTATACAAATTCTATACAGAAAGTTTCAACAAAAGATCCTATATTTCCAGTAAAATTATAACATAAACATACTGTCAACTGCACTTGACACTGACACCTCAATCAAAATTTTCTTAATGTAGCAGCTGTTTCCAGAGTTATAGCAAAGCTGACTAATATATATGATATTTAATTTCTTTATAATTTTTTAACTCTATGTCCATTAAATATGAAGTATAAAATGCATTCAAATCGTATAGAGAATAAATAATTCTTTAATATTTATAATAACATTAAATGTGAAAAAATGATATTTAACATCGTTTTTTCAAGAAAAACTGTTAAAATCTTCAAATGAGGGTACTTCCGGTTGACCAATTATAACCAAAATCTAATCAGCTCTTCACATGGATGTAACAAAGAGGAATACGAAAGAATTATAATTTTTGGAATTGTAGTATTAGAGTTATCGCATTAGAAAATTTTGTCACACACAGACACACACACACACACACACACACACACACACACATACATACACACACACACACATACAGACATCATCGTAAAAATAGTAAAATCGAATTGTAGGGACCCTAAAACGTGCTTATTCATCAAAAACTCACCACCGAATTTTTTGACCAAAGACAATACCTTCCTTACCTAAAGGTGACGGAAGGTAATATATGATGTAGCCAGAACATTATCTCTAGCAATTTCAATTTTTATTTTATAAGTAGAACACATATTTGACATCCGCAAATATTACCTATATTATAAGAACATATGTTTAAATATCTAATCAGGAAAGTGCGTGTTATTAGTTGAGGTATTTTTTTTTTTTAAATAAGCCACAATCGAGTCATTTACTGAGTTTACATGCAGTTTTGAAACCGTTTTTAGTTTTGAAAACGCCATGTACACAGTGTCAAAACGGTTTTGAATTATCTCAAACCAAAACTAAAATTCATGGGTTGGACTTGAAAACTAGTTCCAAACTACTCATGTAAACACTTAAAAATCAGTTTCGATACTACGCATGCGTACAGAACATAACGTTTCTGTCGCTTTGTGTCACTAACCTTCAAATATACTAACAGTTGTGTAGTTTTAGTGCGTCGTGGTACGAAATATAAAAAATAATTGGAATAATAGCAAAACGAAGTATTTGGAGTGAAGAGGATCTGGCACTTACATCAGCTAAATGCGCATGCGCCGAAACTGATTTCAAATCAATTTTTAAACTTGTTTTGAAAACTGCATGTAAACAGTTTTGCATAATTTTGACTGAAAACTGAAACCATTTTCAAAACTGCATGTAAACGTAGTAATTATCTGTAAATGATCTTTTGCGGCACCTATTTTTAAAGTGACACATTATCTATTCCATTTTTTTTACTAAACCAAATATATCATAACCAATTTGTTAACGTACGAGTTCAAGTTTGAAAAACGAGCCACGAGACGAATTTTGCAAAGGACGAGTGCGTTAACAGGCCTTATGAAACATGTTTTTTATACTATTTTTTCTATTGAATTAATTATACAATTTTTACAAAATGTGACGTAAAAACCGTAAAAAATATGACTTGGTGTTTTTTGTCAGTTATGTTGGTAGCGCAAGCGCTTCCCGCTAAACAATTGAAATTTCATATTATGACAGTTTGTGTATTGTGTTTTGTGAATTTTGTCTGATTGTATACATTAATCTTCTAAACGACGTGTTTGCAGTCCTTTTATAGACCTATAAGAACATCGAAATAGAAAAAAATTATTTAGTAAGTCTATGATTAATTTTTAGAAATTTACCAATCAAGTAAGCTGGTTAATAAAAAAATATGGATTTTTATAGTCAAATCCATATCTATTGGATAATAATATTAAACAGTTGTTAAAAATTAACCACTTTATACAGTATTATCCTTAACAACCATCAAAATTTGTGTTCAGAAATGAAATAGGTAACCTATCTTTAATTTTAATCAAAAAGATTTTAGGAAGATATTGAATAAAATGTCCATACCGAGTTACTGGTTATAAAATTATCAAGTACTGTTACATTTAGAAGAACTATTTCTTAAAAATATTTGTCGTTACGTACCTACTTGCATAAGTTAATTCCTAGTTGTATGTATAACAATAACATACCAACAAGACTTAAATTTGTAGCTTCTTTTAAGCAAAAAAAGAACAAATCGAAATAATACATAATATACTATTTTTTACCTTCCGTCACCTTTAGGTAAGGAAGGTTGTCTTTGGTCAAAAAATTCGATGATGAGTTTTTAATGAATAAGTACGTTTTAGGGTCCCTAGAATACGATTTTACTATTTTTACGATGATGTCTGTATGTATGTATGGATGGATGTATGTATGTATGTTTATATGTATGTATGTATATGTGTGTGACGATTTTTTCGGCTCGCATAACTCCAATACCACCTTTCCAAAAATTATAATTTTTGCGTATTCCTTTTCTTTAGATCCATATGAAGAGCTGATTAGATTTTGGTTATAATTGGTCGACCAGAAGCAGGCCCGTGGAGAGCCGTTACGGGCCCTGGGGCAAAATCAAACTACCGGGCCCTAGTCCTCTACCCCCCCCCCCCTCCCATATAAAGAATTACTATACTTTTCATGTAAAATATTTTCAATATTTTATTCATCAAGGTAACATAAAATAAAAATAAAATATTCATTGTCTAGGATTATCAAAAATCAAATAAAAATTATGACCAGAAAGAATTACTTAAATAAATTGAGTACTAACTAATTTAAAGATAAATGAATATTGCAATGATAATAAAGATAATAATATAAAAACACCACCAGCAACATAAATTAAGTACACATGTAAAAAATATAAAAGGTATCTAATAAAACAGGTACTTATATGAGTATGGTACTGTACAAAATCAACATTATCTACAATACAACTTTCCTAGCTTTCCTACTAGCAAAATCATCGATCACACTTTATTTATTCTAAAAAATGTTTTATTTACATACCTTCTACAGCACTTGTAATTTTAAAGAAATACACAATAATAATCTTCTCTTGTAAACTCTGTTGTCACTCGCTTTTTTACCTAATATTATTATTTTATATTTTCATTTATTTATAATAAAATATTTTAACAGTACAAAAATTTATATAAAACTGGTAGCGCCGGGCCCTATCGGGCCCGGGCCCTGGGGTTCCTGCCCCGTCTGCCCCCCCCTGTCGTCAGGCCTGACCAGAAGTTCCTAATTTCTTGAAAAAAATGATGTTAAATATCACTTTTCCACATTTAAATTATATTATAAATATTTATGAATATTTTATTCTGTATACGATTTGATTAGGTACATTTTATACTTCCATTCAATGGATATAGAGTTAAAAAATTATAAAGAAATTAAATTTCACAAATCAGCCAGCTGTGCTATAAACATGGAAACATCTACTACGAAAATTTTGGTTGACAAATGTCAGTGTCAAAGTGCAGTTCACATAATATGTTCGAGTTATAATTTTACTGGAAATATATAGAATATTACAAGAAATTTTCTGTATGGAATTTGTACAAAATACATAGAAATGCCTGAAGGTAGTGTACTGGAAATATGGAATCATTTGCAAAAAAACTTTCTGTGTGGAATTTGTACAAAATATATAGAACTGACGGATTTTTTATTATTATTTTTGTGATTAATACGATGACACCTTGATTTACAAGAAGGTGACACAATGAGTTACCAGTACCGGGTGACACCAACTCAGGCGCGCACACAGTTATATTTTTGGAGGCCGTCCACCTGACCGCCCAGGAATAAAAATCCGCTTTAGTGCTATTTTTTAAATTCGGGATTTTGCTCTAATTTTTAATTCTGAATAAGTTTAACGTGCTATCTAACCTTACATAGCAGATTGGCGCACCCAGCAATAGGTAATATGCCATGATGATATATTTATTAATGAAATTAGCAATGGAAGAAGACAGCGATGTTTCCGAATTGTCAAAATTTTCTAGCGAAAGTGATGGAGAATGGACCTTTTCAATTTAAAGAGATAGAAGATATGCGCAATGGGGATCTGCGCATAGTAAGAACAACTGAGATCTATGGCGTTTGTTACTAAAAAATTTAGACGTCAAATGTGAGAATATCTCAAATAACTTTAAAAAATCTTATCGACATAAGTTGCAAAAGCTTTTATTGTAGTTAAAATATCTAACGATGCAAATTTGCACTGAGAATACAGGTATTTTAATGACTACAATATTTTTGACGTTTCGTTTGACAGCCCAACTGGCAGTTGTTCGCGCCATTTTCTTACTATTTGCAGCGATAGACAGAGATAGTCGTTGAATTGAAAAGGTCCATTCTTGGACGATGTTATGGAAATAAGGAAAAACAATGAAAAGTACCAACGGATGATAGTGCCTTAATACAGTGATCAAGTTTTTTGGAACATTTTCGAATTATATACATACATACATACATACATACATACATAAAATCTCGCATTTCCCACTTATGCTCTGTTCCATTTAAGCCATTCAGCAGATGGCGCTGACATCAGCGCCAATTTGTAGTAGCCAAAATTACATTGGATAAACTTGTCTCTTGTCTCCAATTTCAGCCAATCAAAGAGTTCAAAATTATGCCCTATGCTCTGCAATACTGAATGGCTTAAATGGAACAAGATATAGTGGGTTAGCACAAACCCGAAACAATAATATATACTTCTATTATATTTAATTTAATCATGAACTTATCTTCCATTTCTTCAGTTTAAATATATTATACCTAATCAAAAGCACAATGTTTTCTGACAGGTGTAATTTTATAGGTTAGGATATATAAACAAAATTCTCAACCGGTTCTAAATCGTTCCAACACTAGTCAAGTCGGTTCTAAACCTTCTGTTGAAACAAGCCTATATTAAGCACGAATCGAAGGTAGCTGCTGAAGCTGATAGCTATCATTCAAGAAAAAATAACTAATCTAAAAAGAGTATTTCTTTATGTCTGCTGTTTTAATTTGCAGTCGAAAAAAAGTATGTGACTCGCTTTATACATCTTCATGATTAGTATTACTTTAATAACGAGATTTCAGTAGATAGTGCTACTAATATTTAGTTTTTGATAGTGACATTTATTTGTCAATTACATATATTGAAATACGATAACTGTTATTCTTGAAAGTTTTATAAAAACGTTTATAAATTTATAAAACATACAGAAATTTGAAAATATTAAAATCATAATTGCAATACCGCCCTTATTTGTAAATAAGATAAGAAATAAAAATTACGTGAAATTAAATAGAAATATATTTCAGCTAAGGACGTTTAGCGCTCTTTTCATTATTAATTTATGTTATCAGGAAACACGTGACTCGTGGAAAGTAATGTTGTATGTATATCACGTTTCACAATTTTTCCGCCTTCAGCATATTTAGCAACAAACGTGAGTAATTTCTCTACTATCACAGAAAAGTAACAAATGCGACGAAACGCAGACGTACGTTCAACAATTTTAGTTTCAATGTTGTTTCTTTTCTTTTTTTGAATATGCTAGTAATTACGCTGTGACGTAGGTCCATTAAATACGTTAAATATAAATGTAACAATAATTTAAACTTTTAATTGCGATTTTAGTTTTACTGTTTTATTTATTTTTGAGAAACATTTATTTATACGAGCTAAACTGTTAAACTTCTTCATTTAAAATGCAGTTTCATATTTTTCTTTGTATCATTAAAAAGTAATTACTCTACATGCTATTGTATTTCATATATTTTAATTAATATCTGCATTTTAACTTAGCATATGTATACGAATATATTAACAAGACATACATACGAGTACATGTTTTAATTTTAAATATATTTTAAATTGGTGTATAATTCGCTCTATAATATGTGCTGACAGTCCTGACACCAACTTGAAACTATATTTTTCTGCATCAAGAAACGCACTTTCAAACAAGACCATTATTCTAGCCCTTTTCGATAGTTTTTTACCTCCCGCTACCCTTGGTAAGGGAGGTATAGGGATCATGCTAAAAATCGCATATCGAGATTTTGGTAAATGACCACGTTTTAAGGCCATAGAATCCAATTTTAACATTTTCACAATGATGTCTGTGTGTATGTGTGTGTATGTATGTGTGGATCCTGCACTCTAACTCAAATACTACCATTCAGAAAATTTTGAAACATTTTATTTCGAACTTTTTCTGTAATGGAAAGAGCCTATTAGATTTTGGTGAACATCGGATAACCGGAAATGACACTTTACTAGAAACTCAAAATAGTTTTTCTTAGAAAAATACATTTAAATGTTACTTTTTCGAGGTTAATGTTATTATAAAAATTAAAGATTATTAAATTTTCTATAGATTTGCATTAATACTTTTTCTATATATTTTATGGATAAATTTTTAAAAAATATCTAATTTAAATCCTAGAGCCTGCGCTTTAAACAAACAAAACGCAGTTATTCAAATGTATGTAGCTGGCAGATAAATGTCACTATCAAAGAACTAATCATTTCAAAATAATATTAGTAACGTATTAAAAAGAAAAAAGTAAATAGAACAATAGAAAAGGAATTCAATACAGTTTCCAGCATAAGTAAATATGTAGGTATGTATTTAGAAAAATAAAAATTAACGATTCACAAAAATGTTTAAGGTAATCCTCATTTTGTCATTTTTGGATTAGAGAATTCCATGGATGAATTCTATTCTATCCCGGTATTTGAAATTGAATCTTCATTTTATTATAGCTCCGGTGGTTCCTGGCTCAATGGTTAAAGAACGCCTCATGTCATGAGTGCCCTCGGGGCTCTGGGTTCGAATCCCACTAAGGCTTGGATGTGTGTGAATGTGAACTCACTCTGTAATTGGGATTTAATCCTGTTGAGGGTGAGGGATTCAAAAAAAGATAGTTACTTGGATTAGATTAGACTATATTTTAAGAAAAATATCAAAATTAGAGTAAAATTATTTTGCCCAAAAATAATTAACTTAATCTTTTTTGTGACTCGGGCTGTAAATGGCGGGAGGTATTGTCAAATATTTTATATGGCATTATTGATAAATCACGTAAATCAACACGAAACACAAAATGCTAAAATACAGGCTAATGCATACGAACTATATTCTGTAACCTGAGTGACAAATGCCATCTTCATGGAGAATACTATAGGGCGCGAGCAGACACGTGACTCGAGCGACCTTGACTTGCTTGGGATCATCTAATTTGTGTGCACATGTCATTTTGACAAGAACATTGTGAATTTGATAAGAACAATGTTTTAACTTATTTTGATTTGCCAAAATGTTATTAGGTCTCTTCGTTTCGCTACTTTGCGTCTACGGTTTACTGCCGCCTCCATACAAAGTATATGGGCGCGGCAGTGAACCGTAGACGCAAGTGTGCGAAACAAAAAAACCTAATATTTTACAATTTGTAGGCAGTAAAACACATGTAATTAAAAATAACATTTTAGCAGTTAAAAATCAAAATAAGTCAAAACATTGGTCTTGTCAACATGATATTGTTCGTGTCAAAATGACATGCGCACACAAATCAGCTGATTCTAAGCACGTCAAGGTCCCTCGAGTCACGTGTCTGCTCGCGCCATATATGGGTGATTCAGAACGAGTGTGCCAAAATAAAACCATATATTAAGAGAGTGATTTTGAGTTAAAAATGTTGTGAAGGTATGTCCGGAAACTTTTCGTTACCGAGTTACAGCCCTTTGAAAGTACACCTCATCAGACATATTTTTATTAATAACTCTAGTACTAGTTGCAATAAAACACTGAAACTTGGTATGAGGATACTACTTATTTAGATGCATATTTATATATGCACCTAAATATGTAGTATCCTATAGTATAATTACGATGTTTTAGATTTAGAGCGGTGCACTGATTTGTGTTGTTGATTGCTTCACATTTCTAGGTTATACATATTCCAGCCGAAACCAAGGTAGTACCTAACAGTTGTAAGAAAACGTATATTTACAAAAGTTGCACAGGCTAAAAATGTCTATATATTAAGAAAAACGGTAAATGAAATTTGGCGTACCATCTTTATTGAACGGTTGAACCCGTGCGACATTTCGAGGCCGAGCGACATGAAATTAACACGTGTTCGAAAGCGAATGTTGCATTGCATTACAAACTCGTGCCGATTTCGAGACCCCGCGATCCCGGCGTCTTACTACTGAACACGTAAACGAAAACACGTGGGGCTAAACGGCCGGACAATTTGTAACAAATAATGCTATAAATATAATGTGTTAACAATAAACAAATGTTTAACAAAACAATAGAGAAAATGATCAGGGCTGCCGCGATACATTAAGGAACTCGGCGGTAAGTTCAAAACGGCGTCAGTATTTGTAAATTAAAATATGTGTGTACTATAGGCCGCATCTGTTTTATGCTGTTTTCTACTCGGTTGTGCATTCATATATCAGCCAATCCTGACATTTATATTTTTACAAAATTCAGTAACAATGATTCGGGCCTATTCTTCAATTCAGTGGTTAATTTTTAACAACTGGTTAAAAAATGTAACCTATCAAGTATGTTGATAAATAACAAATAATTGAATTTTTAGTTGTCAAATCGATATCTATTGGATAAAATTTTTAACCAGTCGTTAAAATTAACCACTGAGTTACTTAATAGGCCCGAGTAACTATTATAATCAGTTTTTGTAAAATTAGTCATTTCCATTATTGTAATCAATTTTTTTTTTATTTTAGTTACGAAGAGGGACACATATACCCACTAGATTAGATTACTTACACTCTTACAGCCTTGATACAAATATGTACATATGTCAGAATTAAAAAATTACAGAGTGTTGACCGCGATAGCGGAACATAGGACTTTATGTAAAATCATATTTTCATAATTTCCTGCTTCCCTAATTATTTTAGGTAAAAATCTGATGTGGACACCACACGACTTCCTTGTACGCAAGACCAACATGAAATACTCGTATACAGACCCAATTATATAATTGCACGTATTTGACGTAATTTAACATAACATTAATTTTTTAACTTTAACTTTTATGTCCCTAATCCATAGCAAGCTTTATTACAAAAACCAAAAGTATATAATTTTTAAATTTACATATATCGCTTATACAAAGGGCTAATTTAATAATATTGGATGTGCTAGACGCAGAATTTAATTCTCTAAAACTATTATTTGAAGCATTTATTTCTAAAATCAAAATAAACCTATTTTATTCAATAAAATCTGTTAATAACTTCAGGTAATATATCACTTCCGGTTAGCCTATTTTAACCAAAATCTACTATGTTATTCCCATTGACATAAAAGTCTTATATACCAAATTTGAAAAGTTTTGGATTATATTTTAATATAGTTTTTCATTAAAATCTATTATAGGCTTCAAATAAAGTACCATTTCTGGAAATTATGTAATGACCAAAAAGGGAGGTTATAGAAGTACTAAATACAAAAGTTCAACTTTCTACGGTTTACCGTTTTTTAATAGGGTAGAATAGTGTGACGTCAGAGTATAGCGCGAAATGTAAAGCATTGTCCTAAGCAAAAACGATACTTTCAAAGTAGACTCTATTGACAGAACACATAAGGCTTGTAATTTTATGCTGATATTATTGTTGTTTGAAGAAGTTAACTTTGAGATATTAATAACAAAAAAAAAAAATCAATTCTGCACATTCTGAACTACAGAGTATTAAGATTGCATTTTCTGAAACCGATAAACTATTGAATAAACCACGGATGTTATGATTCATAACAAGCCTGTCAACATCTGCGGCAGTTATAATATACATAACAATCGTAGGTACGTTAATAGTAACGACCAAATATAACTAAACAAAACTTCATTTGGTTTGTTTTGATTTCGGCTGGCCAGACAGAGAAAATAGAGAGAAAGGTCACTACTTAGGCCACGTGGAGTATCAGTGTCTAGTTTGGACGTTGCTCACTAGAGCGCAAGTGTTCTTAGTTAAAATTTCGTGGTTAACATTTAAGGTTAACATTAAATAATTTAGAAACGACTACAACTACAAAATACACATGCTTCTACGTGGCCTCTAGTGAGCAACGTTCAAACTAAACACTAGACTACACGCTGACACTCTACGTGGCCTCTAGTGAGAAAACTCGAACTAGACAAGGCATATCTCTATCTCTGGTTTCTCTGTCTGGCCAGCCGAAATCAAAACATTCAGTGAGGAGGGATAGGGGATGTTTTGTCTAGATATATTTGGTCGTTGCTTAATAGCTATTAAAAACAGATATAAGGACTTGAGTTTTGTGCATTAGGTATTGTTTTTATCAGGATTTTTTTTAAATTTCTTAAAAAATTATTCTAATTTTCCACTCGGAAGACAATTTTATTTAAAGCTTTTTTTCCTAAAATAATTAGGGAAGCAGTAAATCACGAAAATATGATTTTACATGTTCAAGTTCTACGTTCCGGAGTTCCGCGATCAACACCCTGTATAATAGTTTGGAGTTTAGAACAAGGAAAGTACAATAATTATAAACAAATTCGACTAGGCTAAATAAATAGATTAAAAATGATCAGATAGCAGATAGCATTTTTGATATTTTTCCCGTCCGCCGCCTATGGTTTGTGGTGTGATAAAATTGGAGCTGTTGGCTTTGCGAGCAAGATCACGGCAAGGTCAGACGCAACACGCGGTCGCGGCAGAGCACGTTTCACAACACACCACCGCGCACACACTCATACAATCTCTTCATTCACTCACACGCACACAATATAGCCAAATTGATTGAATTATACCTCATTGCAACCGTAACGAGGGTAAATAAATAAATAAATAAATTGTCACTCACTCATAGAATATATAGGACAGCAGTGTCATGCGATGCAAATTTTCCAATCATGTGGAAGTGGAATATCCCACGATATCACATTGTAGTTTCACAATAAAGAGAATACGTGCAATTTTGCCGTACACACAAAAAAAATGTAGATAAATGATAAATTATTTGTTATTTAAATGAAGAAAAAATTATCTGCCTGTTTATTATGACGCCCTTGAAAATATAAAGGCTACAAAATTGATTTGTTTCAAAACGTTTAAATAATACTTTTTTCTTTGAAACGTCGTTATTCAACCAACACTAAGGTTCTATTATTTTTTCTTTGAGAACAGGAAAACTAAGAATTTTAGTGCAAACGCAACTTAAAAAATTATACGTAATAAGCGAAGTATCTATAATAAGTCATGAATTTGTCATGTGACGTTTCATGTCCTAAAGAATGGTCGAGCGCGCGTCTCGTTTTAAATCAGGCAACCATTCAAATGACTGAAGACTGTATAATGTCATGCCAACTTTCAATTGTTTATAGTTTGCGAACGAATTAATATTTAATATATTATTGAATGAGCATGTGTGCTATTACTCATTCGAATGATTTAAATTACTCGCCTTCTCATGAGTAATAGCTACATGCGAATAAAATATACTTTATTCACAACTGTGAGATAAGTATTTGTAATGAAAAATAAGTAGAATTTTTTAATATATAATATCATAAGTGGTAAATTTTTGACGAAAAATTTTTCAGATTGTTACGATAGCCGGTTGCCTAGCAATTTATTGAGTGTCATTGACAAAAAAATTACGAGTGATTTTTGTTCAATGTCACGAGATAAATTGGCAGCGGGCTCGAGTAAAGCAATAAGAAAATTTTCCCAGGATAAAATTTAACCATGAATGGTATTCGGATGACTATTTCCAAAATAAAAATCAGGTAATCATTTATACAATTTTTTTCTTGACAAAAATCTTGTAATTTTTATTGTGTTTAGAGGTATTATGTTTCAGTTTGCTTTTCCAACGTTTTAAATAGATTTCTGTCCGAATCGACTCGTTTTTATTAAAAACTGATAACAATGAAAATATACAGACTTTGACAGGTATGTAAACAATATTTTTAAAACATCAAAAAACTTTCGCTTGTCAAAACTCACTTGTAAAAATACAACATCTTATTGGCTTAAAGGGTGCGATAAAATTTTTGTGACGGTGTTTTGTCGAAATGAAACTTGGTAACTAGGTAGAATCCTGAATATATGTATGAGTGAAATAGTCAATGACAAATAATTTTTTTTATCCAACACCGACTCATAATGTACTTGTTACTATGGTTGTTTGAAATAACTAATGTACAACATTAGTCAGTCCGTGAGAGAATATTTTAGAAGTTACGGAGGAATTATTACTGATTTTTGTGTTTTTTTCAATATAAATAAAAAGCAATTTGCAAAATTATTTTATTATTGAAAAAATTTAACATTATGAAACTTATTTATTTAAATTAATATTAACATTTATGGTAAAATAGGTTACTTATCTTTACACAATTACAGCTGCCATGTACGGCTGATGAAATAAAATGAAACGAAAACGAGAAACGAATCGTGCTTCGGAATTAAATTCAAAGATGCTGCTTGTGCCTCTAAGTGAATACGTTTTAAAGGAAGGTTCTCATTTTCACCCATTTTAATGTATTTTTCTTTCAAATAATTCCCAATGACAGACAATAATTATTACAGGAAACTTTTTTCAATAACAATATAACAAAACCATAACAACTATTCAATGGCTACTTTGTAATTTAAAATACTTCATCAATTGAATTGTCAGTGTCAAATGATGAAAACTTAAAAATGATTTAAGAAGTTTTTAGAAAAGTGTTGGATAAAACGTTGTATTACATTCGTGTGGAATGTATATTAGTCACTAAAGAAAATTAGCCACTCGCCCTGCGGGCTACGTGGCTAAACTTTTTCTATCGTGACTAATATAATACATTCCACACTCATATAATAAATAACTAGTGATGCACGACGAGGCGAGAGTACTCTCGCATCTCGTCTCGTCTCGTAGCATTATGCGAGACGAGAACGAGAGCGAGATTGCAGTTTAAAATTCGAGGCGAGACTGATATAACAACTGCGAGAAGCGAGAAATCTCACGAGATTCTCGCGAGGGTCTCGCAATAAAAAGTATTTGTAACTTTATAGGTTTGATTCATAAATTCAATGAAAAATACACCGTACATAGAGTGGAGTCAACTCTAATACACAGAGTACGAGACTGTAAAAATTATATGAATTCACTATATTATTGAGTCTATTTAGAGTCGATTGGTATCGATCCCAGAGCGAGGAAATGCAAAATAAAACAAAATCTGTTTTGTATTCAATAGAACTAGTTTTCTCAGTCCATAATTCACCCCAATTAAAGCCACGGTTAACATTTTCTTGCCGCCCCTAGAAAGTAAAGAATGGTATATTAAGCGTCGATGGGACCCAAAACGGAGACAAGCGAAAGAATTGTTTAATGTTTTAATTCTTTTTACCGATGACAGAATGTATTAGCAGATGTTTGTATTGAAATAGTTTAGAGATCACATTTGGTGATAAACTGGATATTTTACAGGTAAATTAAATTATTTACCAACTTATCACATTTTCTGGTGACCTTTAATGAATAAACATTATGTTCGTATTGAAATAATTTGGTGATCAGAATTTGTGTTTCGTCTCTTTATTATATTGATACTTATACGACTGCAAATACACGGAAGTTTGGAGCGAAACTCTTGTAGTTAAATTGTTACGTAAATACGTAGTGCGCAAGCGCTTATTTCTATAGCGAGACTCTCGTACGAGAACGAGACAAGACCCAAAAAAATGTGCGAGAACGAGAGCGAGATCGAGATTACAGATCCGAAAACGAGACGAGATCGATATTTTATATTTCTCGTCTCGTCCCGCCTCGCGTGCATCACTATAAATAACTATTACAAACATAGATAACTCTATGTTGTTATCGTTATAAAAATCTGATGTGGACACCACACGACTTCCTTGTACGCAAGACCAATATGAAGATGAAGTATAGACTCAATTATAAAATTGCACGTATTTGACGTAATTTGACATTAACATATATTTTTTATTTTTTTTTTGTTATTTTTTGTCCTAATCCATAGCAAGCTTCATTACAAAAACCAAAAAGTGTATAAGTTTTAAATTTACATATCTCGCTTATACAAAGGGCTAATTTAATAATACTTGATGTGCTAGACGCAGAATTTAATTCTCTAAAACTCTTATTTGAAGCATTTATTTCTAAAATCAAAATGAAACCATTTTATTCAAGAAAAACTGTTAACAACTTCAGGTAATAATATATCACTTCCGGTTAGCCTGTTTTAACCAAATTCTGCTATGTTATTCCAATTGATATAAAAGTCTTATATACTAAATTTGAAAAGTTTTGGATTATATTTTAATATAGTTTTTCATTAAAATCTGATATAGGCTTCAAATAAAGTACCTTTTCTGGAAATTGTGTAATGACCAAAAAGGGAGGTGCACAACTAGATGTTATAGAAGTCCTAAATACAAAATTTCAACTTTCTACGGCTTACCGTTTTTGAGTTATGCGAGATACGTACGTACGTACGTACGTACGTACGTACAGACGTCACGACGAAATTAGTCAGAATGGATTCAGGGATGGTCAAAATAGATATTTCCGTTGAAATCTGAAAACCGAAATTTTTCGCGAATACAATACTTCCTTTACTTTGTACAAGGAAGTAAAAAAATTAAGGTGATTTGACAAAATCCTAAAACCGACTATTTAGCTACGTTTAAATATGAAAAATTTTTGGCCTGTATTCTCACGTCTTTGAAAAAGCGCTACTTCCCAAAAATAGCTACTTTAACTGTCAAATCTTAACTTTAATGTTAAAAATTAGAGAAATAAATTAAATTGTAAATAGCACTTATTTCAAATATTATAGGTTTCATTTGCAAAAATATGAAACCTATTCTTGTCTACAAATAAAATTTTAAAAATCAAAATAGCGTTACTTCGGAAGTAACGTTTCTTCAAGAGGTGAGAATACGGGTCTTTGTCTTTTTATGTGAAAAAAGAAATACTTATAAAAAATAATTTTGTTTGTATTTTCTGAAAGGTAAGATTTGAATACGACGTAATGATTGAATAATATGTCTAATATTCCATCGAACTGTCAATATTATTCAATAAGCAAAAGTAACGAACGTCATTAATTGATAAAATCGGTTGAGTTATGGGTATATTAAGGTTGACAGTTGTGGATAAACAGTCTTTTTCAATATTTTTAATTATTTCTAAGAAAGGAGATTTACTTTATCTTTAATAAATTAGCACAACAAAATTATTGCAAATACAATTTTCAAAATGTCATGACAAAGTTTTTTCATCTTAGAACCAGCTCGTTCAACTGCGTTGACTTTGTTATTGTTATGTCCTACGATGAGAAAACTAAAAATGTCGAAAATAATAATTTTGTTGTCCGCGTCCGTTCACATCTATAAAATAATTTAAACGGTACCTTTCATTCGCTAGTCATACCATATACCTTCTTCAGATTTATTTTCTTTTAATAAAATATACCAATTTTCTTGTAATATTCCAATTTTAAAAATTTTATATAAAATTTTAGTGCTATTTTGTCTGTTTTTAAAAATAAAACTCGTTAAAATTTCAATGCAGTATGTTATTAGAAACTGTTTTTTTTAATTTTTTGTAGTAATCAATTACTGAATGAATGAAAAATAGTTTGAAAGGAAAAAACATGAATTAATTTTGTTAAAACGTCATTTTTATAATATAAAATCAATAAAATGAACTTAACTACATTAATAAATGAATAAAAAGATAAAATAAGTATACGGTATTATTATTGGGTAATAATTCATTGGTATAAAACAGAAACCTTGAACTACATATTGTAGGTAGTGCTGGGAAAAATAATCGATTAATCAAATATAATCGATTAATCGATTAATCGATCAAATGATTATTACTTTCAAAATAATCGATTAATCAAATTTTTGATTAATTGATTATTTGATTAATCGATTGTTTATTTGATTAATCGATCGTTTGATTATTTGATTAATCGATTGTTTGATTATTTGATTAATCGATTTTTTGATTATTTGATTAATCGATTGTTTGATTATTTGATTAATCGATTGTTTGATTATTTGATTAATCGATTGTTTGATTATTTGATTAATCGATTCTTTGATTATTTGATTAATCGATTGTTTGATTATTTGATTAATCGATTGTTTGATTATTTGATTAATCGATTGTTTGATTATTTAATTAGTCGATTCTTTGATTATTCGATTGCTTGATTTTTTGATTAATCGATAGTTTGATTATTTGTTTTTCGATTGTTTCATATTTGACTATTTGATTTATGATTTGTTTGATTAACCGATTTATCAAAATAATCGATTGTTTGTTTAAGCACATTCAATTACTTGATTAGTCAATTGTTCCATTAATTATTTTTTTGATAAACTATTGCTAACCGATTGTTTGACTAAGCGATTTCTTGAATACTTAAATATTGATTAAATCGTGTTTTTTATAGTATAAAAACTGTGTAGTATATATGTAAGTGATAAATTAAGATATTTATTGCATACCTAATATATAATCTCAGAAATAAATCTTTTACATCTGAGTTTACAATACATGTATAATGTAATGTGATGAATGAAAGGAGAATATTATTTTATTCATTTGCGATATTTATGTAGTTTTATGAGATGAGTCGTAAAAAAGATGATTGTGCGCCTGCTTTTTTAAGCTACACAAATGTAAAGAATCTTTCATAAAGTCATATTAATATACAGTGTTTCACACTCTATGTTCAGTGTGGCGGAGATAGCTAATGCTATTCTTATGGACGTTTTCTGCACCATGTTGCCAATTTTGCAATATTATTGAAAACTGGTTAAAAATTTTCGTTAATAAAATATGTTAATAATTAATACACGAGTATAACAAAAAATTGTATTTTAGTTGTCAAATCAATCTCTCTTTGTTTCTATGGATAAAATGTTTAACCAGTTGTTGAAAATTAACCCCTTTGTTACAGAATAGACCAGATATTTGATTAATCGATTATTTAATTAATACTTTTTTATTTAATTAATCGATTGTTTGACTATTTGATTAATCGATTATTTGATTATTCGATTGTTTGGTTATTTTATTAATCGACTATTTGATTATTTGATTAAACAAATGTTTGATTATTCGATTGTTTGGTTATTTGATTAATCGATTGTTATATTATTTGATTAATAAAATGTTTGATTATTTGATTAATCGGTTGTTTGATTAATTGATTAATCGATTGTTTGATTAATCGATTGTTTGATTATTTGATTAATCGATTGTCTGATTACTTGATTAATCGATTGTTTGATTATTTGATTAATCGATTGTTTGATTATTTGATTAATCGATTGTTTGATTATTTGATTAATCGATTAATCGGAATAATCGATTAATCAAAATAATCGATTATTTTTTATGATCAATAATCGATTATTGAAAACCATAATCGAACAGCCCTAATTGTAGGGCTCTTGAATAACAAGTTACCACAAGTAATTTTAACCGTTTTTTGGGTGTTGCCTTTTTACTCTCTTTTATAATTCAGGGGGAGAAGTTAATTGATAATTTTTGATATAACGGTACAGTAATATCATTATTTAAAATTCATAATATGTCATATCAAGTTCGGAAAGTATCATTTTACTGAACGAGCAAGAAGCGTGACTTGAAAACCTCAGATTTCACCAAAATGATTTTGCGGGCATGGTACAAGTATAATTTTATCTTCAGCCTACATAAATTTATAAATAAATGGAATAAGTAATGAAATGGGACATTAGAATTAGAAAATGACAAAAAATTCTGCATTTTATTGACTCGTTACCCTAGCGTCCCTTATGGTTTTAAGGCGCATCTACACATTCGTACTCGTGTTTCTCCTTGTTATTCGCCAAAATTCGCGAGTGGCATTCGCACGTTCGCCCCACAACGCAAATGACCGTTTGTACACTTGCCGAGTGTAAAGACAGATTTCGCCGCATCGCTACGACCAACGACCCTTTGACTCGTCGCCATTCCTGCGAATGTGTAGAAGAGAAGCGTTATGAAGTTTCATAGGAATATAGGGCGCGAGCAGACATGACGCGAGCGACCTTGATATGCGTAATCAGCTGAAATGAGTTCACTTATCACTTTAACAGAAAAAAGAAATGCAAAAATAGTTATTTATGCTACAAGAAATGTAGGTACCAATTGAGGACGATTTTGCACCCGAGCGATAGCGAGGGCTAGCAAATAAGTTCGACAGTGGTTAAATGTACCTACATCTCGTGTTGCGTATAAGAGTTTTTCCACTCCCGATGATTTATTGATACATTAAAAAATATTCCATGGAAAATTTAAGAAGAAAAACGCTGTTATTTGTCACATTTGTCACGTCAACGGTAACTTTTGAATTGAAATATTTCTGAAATGAGGACAATTTGATAAAAATTAAATTAAAAATTATAAATTATAATGAATAAATATTTGACACAAGTTTAAAATATCTAACTGTTGATATTTCACAAAGAGGGAGGTAAGTTCAGCTGTAGGGAAGAAAGGACAATCCTTACTTCCCGGCGCTAATAGAAACCGATATATCTTGACAGTAAAATAAACATACATCCCTACAAACAATATCCTAGTAGCCTACTTACGATATTGGGCGTAGGATAAACAATTTAAATATTATAATCTATTATTTACATGTTTTTAGTTTCATATTCAATATTCATATTGCGTGTGTAAAATAATAAAAATCAAAATTGAAGTGTAACTTATTTCAGTTGATTTTAAACATTTCACGGTCGCTCAAGTTACGTGTCTGTATATTTAAACAAAAATAAATTTTCCATTTTACATTTAGACATTTTGGTATAATTAACCCTGCTCACGAGCTTTTAAAACTATCGTGAAAAAAGCTCCACATGGGTGTCTTTTGTGCAGTTGAAAATTGAAAATAATTTTCAAATTTTAACTCGGACTTGGAATCGAACTCAGGTCGTTTGAAACACAATTGGTCACTTAAGGCACGCTGCTATACGACCCCATCAAAACTGTATGGATAACTAATAAAATAATATAATTCTTGGTGAACTAAATCAATGTTATAAAAAGGATGCGGATAGGTCAAGATTCAAGATC
The DNA here is from genome assembly GCA_963082715.1 of Harpalus rubripes. Taxonomy (NCBI): domain Eukaryota; kingdom Metazoa; phylum Arthropoda; class Insecta; order Coleoptera; family Carabidae; genus Harpalus; species Harpalus rubripes. Next base: position 18,258,014 of record OY720448.1, read on the forward strand.
GATGATAGCACACAAGTTTATTTCCTACCCACCGGTAGGCAACCCACGCTTCTTGTTTGTGACGCAAGCGGTCTGCAATGCGAGGTGAAGCAACGTTTTTACAAAGTTATGTTGTTAATCGTGAAATTGGTAATTATCTACTTGTAATTGTCATTGAAAATAAAGCTTATGTAAATGATTTATAATTGTAGCTATTAAGGTATAGGTCAGTATAACATTTTTCAACTTTTTAATTGCCAATTGACGTCATAATTGATCACTATAGCTGTGGATTAACAAAAGACATCACGTGAAAATACTCACGCAAGCGACATTATTTATCAGATGTTTTAGCTTAATTGAAATATCACAAGGTTTCTTGTTTTTTTTTTTGTAATATTTAAATATTTTATCTTTTAGAATATTTCCGTTGTGATACATATTCAGATGATAATGTTTACATGACCTATTTTATTATATATCAGTTGTGCAAACAAATAAAAATGGTATGGGCAGTAAAAAAATAAAATAATATGTTCACAATGTGAACATTCATATTGATAGTGTGTTTACTATACAAGAGAGACAAACAATATTTATTTAACGTAAACATACAACGATAAATTGATAATTTAATTTAGAAGAGAACATGTGCAATTGAGAGATTTTCAAATGATTTCGCATACGAATATTTAAATTGGTTATTTACCATTATATATATATATATATATATATATATATATATATATATATATATATATATATATATATATATATATATATATATATATATATATATATGGCGACTTGGATGACGCAGCATAGGGGTTTCAATGGAAAAATCTTAATGTGCGGTTATTTGCCCCCCTGATTATTTTAGGGCAAAATATTATTTAGGTTTTTAGTACAGAAAAAAATACTGCGTCCAAATATGCTTTTGTTATAATTTTTGAATTTATGAAACCGTACAAATAGTCGAAAACATTGATAACATTTTTGCAAAAATCATTGATGCGATGGAACAAAAATTTAAACAAAAACGCAAACATCTGTCATAGATTCTTGACGTTTATTTTCAAAATGATGAAGTTGAAAAAACCTTTATTGTAGTTGATGACAATAAAGTAATTGATGATTACAACAATATATACATTTTAACAATAACAAAATTTAAATAAGTTTTTAATTAAGTTTAAACGTCAAGAATTATATGACAGATGTTTGCCCTTTTGTTTAAATTTTTGTTTTACGACGAATTTACCTTTATTCGTTGAATGATATGTTTTTATCATGTTATAAATAAATAAATATATCATTAATAAAAAAGGATCAAAATTTTGTATTATATTATGGTTTTTTCCACTCTGAACTACTATTTTTTATGAACGTAAATAACTTCTTAATTTATAATTTTAAACCCCTTATTAGTTAATACTTTTTTAAAGGGAATCTAATTTACTATCAAAATAAATAAATAAATATAGGGTGTTCCATTAAGAAATATAAAGTTACATATTGTTGCGCTTAAACGGAGCACCCCGTATACAAATGCATATGGTACGTAATATATATATATATATATATATATATATATATATATATATATATATATATATATATATATATATATGTGTGTGTGTCACGTGTCTGCGTTTTAACCAATCTTATCATTATATATATATATATATATATATATATATATATATATATATATATATATATATATATATAATGATAAGATTGGTTAAAACGCAGACACGTGACACAAAATGGAACATTTCATTGGTTGTAAGATATGTCAAAAAATAATCACAATAATTTTCTTGTTTAAAATTTGAATTAAATTAAAGATAGATTTTTTTAAAATTAATAATAACTACCTACTTGCTACTTAATTAATTATCGACAAGTACAAGTATTTTAAATAAAAGTAATGTTGATAATATTTTAATTAACTCAATAATTTACTTACATTGTTGACTTGTTAATTTGCATAATTTATTTCTCCGTAACAACAAAATACAACATTATTAATTATCTCTTTAGCAGCGTGAAAAATTACTTCTGTTCTGTTCTACCAGGAAGAAATAAAATTATCATTGAGCAAACATTGATTACAATAATGCATGAAATCTCGTGAAACCCTGAGAAAATGGATTTCACTTTGCTATTCAATTTCATTTGACTATGTAAACATTATACGGCACGTGTAAAATGTGGAATAACAATTGATTATTTTGTTGTTTTCAGTTGCAATTCAAATGATGGCGAACATCCCCGACTGAAGGACGAGCCAATTTACCGGTGCTGTGATAGGTGAGTTTAAAGACGTCATTTGTTTTTAATAAAGCCCGATTTTTTTTAATATAAAGGAAAGTAAATGTACAGTTGTTCATTTGAATGGTCCCCCATTGTTTTCACGAGTATCATAAAAGTAGGGTTCATGATTTTTCGAGCTTATCAATTTCTCGGGTCTCGAGAATTCTCGAGGGTAATTTCTCGGGTTGTCGAGAAATTTATATTTACGTATTTTTTTTGCAAATCTTTTTGGTTCAAATAATGAAAAATGTTACAAAATTAAAAATATGTATCATAAAAAATATCTTCTTTTAAATCAACAAATTAAGTGGTTTTCTCTCAAATAAAACTATCAAAATAATCATAAAACCTTTTTTGACAGTTTTAACTTTCATAGGAACTAACTAAATTATCTTCTTTGAAAACAAGAAATAACAACATCTCTTTCTTAGGAACATTAGGAACTAAAATTATCTTCTCTTAAAAACAAAATCTAAACACATAACAAAATCTCTTTCAAAGAAACATTAGGAACCAAAATTACCTTCTTTCACGGTGTAGTATCTATAGGTGAGAGCACGAGATGCGTTGACATGGCTAAGTAACTGGGAAACAAAATGGTGCTAACGCGACCCGTTACCATTTGACGGAAAATGTTCTGCTTCAAGATGCACAACAGGGTACGGATCAAATAAAGAGAAATATAGGCCCGTATTCTCACCTCTTGGAGTAGCGCTACTTCCGAAGTAGCGCTATTTCGATTTTTTAAATTTTATTTAAAGAGAAGAATAGGTTTCATATTTTTGTAAATAAAACCTATAATATTTGAAATAAGTGCTATTTACAATTTAATTTATTCTTATTTCTTTAATTTTTAACATTAAAGTTGACATTTGACAGTTGAAGTAGCGATTTTTCGGAAGTAGCGCTACTTCAAAGAGGTGAGAATACGGGCCATAGTCTGTTTAAGGTGCCAAAATGTGCAATTTAGCGGCAGCCAGCTACATTATAATCACAGAAACAGGTGCTAAGATAAATTTCTGATTGAAAGGTGTCAATGTCAAGTGCATTTGACATATGTTTTATAATTTTACTGGAAATATAGAAACGTTACTGTATGTACAAAATACATACATAGAACTGACAAAAGATAAAAGGTAATGATTGAAAATATAGAATATTATGCGTTATATATGAATAATTTAATATTTTAAATATTTTGTGTAAAAACCGGGTCGCAACAAAACCTGACATCTAGCGGCACACTGTATGAACTAGCCCAGTTAGTTAGCCATTCTTCGTAATGCATTGGAATACGTCGTATAGTCAAATAGATACTACACCGTGGCTTCTCTTAAAAAACAAAAATAACAAAATATTTTTCATATAAACCAAACTTGGCAAACAGTTTCTGTTTTACTAACCTAATAATAAACAGATGTAAAAAATTTGTCCAGTGATTCTCAAAACGCAGCACTTAACTTTGTTATTTCAAATGGATTTTTTTATTTGCTTATTCGAGAAATTAATTGTTAAATCAATGATATATTTTAATTTCCTTGCGATTTTTTTTCTCTATAGTATATTACAAACCTACCGAACCTGGACATTACAGCCGAGCGCTGTGTTAGACGACCGAAGTTTACTGAGGTCAGCTATGAGCGCGAGGCTGGAGTTAGCATATCCGCGAGGTGTGTATACTATTTCATTCACAATCAATTAGTAATCATTGAGTTTAAAACATTAATTTTATTAATACACTGAAAAAAGGTTGCTTCTAGCGCTACTAGAAGCAACCTACTCTAATATCGTGACAAGTAGAATATTTCCTAAGGAAATTATTTCTATTTATTTTTAACTGGTTTAGAAACTAAAATTTCTAATTAATTAGTAAAATTATTTACTAATTTTAGTAAAATAATATTTAATATAACTGAATAGAAATCGATATTTCAGTGAAATAATATACTGAAATACACATTACAAATTCTAATTCAAATAAAACTTATTCTTAAAATTAAATTCAAATTATTAGATTTTATTTTATTACTCGTACCGAAAATTTGTATATGGTTCCAATAATGGATGTATATATTTAATAGTAAAATAAAAAATATAGCTGTCCATTCAAAATAAGAAAGTTAGGATCTACTTCCGATAAAACCGGAAGAGCTACTGTTTTGAGAATATATATAGATACCAAATTGCGTAAAATAATATTGAATAGTTTTTAAAATAACGATAGCGTAAGCTCGTCCTGGGACAGCCTGTATAGTGAATAAAAAATATATTTATTAAAGGAACTTACATCGTTTTTATGTTACAAATCTGAATAAAATAATAATAATAATAATAAATTATAAACAAACCGAGAAACAAACCTTCAAAATATTTTATTATCTCTTTAACATTCATCTCTTAAAATTTTCATATTGTCAGAAAACAATAGCAGCTACACTTTTTTCATCAATTTCTCTGCCATGTGCCCGCATAAAATCGGTTGACTTATTTAAATTGGTGTGTCGGAGGTCCTGGTTTCTCCTTGTTGCCTTGTTAGTCAATTTCTCTGCTACAATACAATGTATATGTATGGTATTAAATAATATATAGTGCAGACATAGGTATTTAATGTTACTTGCATTATACAAGATGCAACATCTTTCGTTTATAATTATAAAAAATTGGAAGATTATTCGTTAGAAATAAAAATTTATACTTGAGTAATTTTATTATCTGATGTTAATAAAAGGTATTGGGGAATAATTTTTAACTTAAATGTGAACCTATTTTCTTCAGTGTATTTTTGACACTTATTCGCCACCAAGCGGCAAACTTGCGAACCCTCCGAATTGGTAATGACAGCCAATCACACCTCAGAAAAATACCAACTAAGTCGGCCATCTTAAATGAACGCAGCGCCTCTATAGGACATTTCAGTTGCCAATTATATATAATTTGTTTAATCTTAACATCTGACTGTGTTGCTAAGGTACATGACAATATTATTGATTCTGTCAGTTGAATTATCTGAACCGAACCTATTTTGAAGGTTTAGTTTTCTCAATAATTATAATTTTATTAATTTATTAAGCCGACCCAGGTGGAGTAGCGATAGCGTTGTCGCTCTACGCTCCAATGGTTCCGAGTTCGAATCCCGGATAAGGCGTGGTTGTTGTGTGTGTCTTTCATCATTTCATCTTCATTAATATTAAATTAAAAATGCATCGATATAAAGAAAACTGTCTCATCTCCATCATATCACCTTATACAGGGTGGTGACTTGGACGACGCAGCATAGGGCTTTAAATAGTAAAATCTTAATGTGCGGTTATTTGCTCCCCTAATTATTTTAGAACAAAATTGTATTTAGGTATTCGCTACAGAAAAAAATATTGCATACGAAAATGCTATTATTTATAATTTTTCTATTTCCGGAACCGTAAAAATAGTAGAAAAGAATAACATTTTCGTAAAAATCATTGATGCCATGGAACAAAAATTTAAACAAAAACGCAAACATCTCTCATAGATTCTTGACGTTTAAACTTATTTTCAAAACGAGGAAAATGAAAACATTTTTATTGTAGTTGATGACAACAATGTAATAGTTGATTACAACAATGTAGTTTGACGAGAACGAAATTTAAGATTTCTTTACGGTTTAAACGTGAAGAATCTATGACAGATGTTTGCGCTTTTGTTTAAATTTTTGTTCCATGGCAGCAATGATTTTTGCAAAAATGTTATTATTGTTTTCGATTATTTTTACGGTTCCGGAAATTGAAAAATTATAAACAATTGCATATTCGGATGCAATATTTTTTTCTGTAAGTAAAATCTCAATACAATTTTGCTCTAAAATAATTAGGGAAGCAAATAACTGCACATTAAGATTTTATCATTAAAATCCCTATGCTGCGTCGTCCAAGTCACCACCCTGTATACAAAATGTACAAAAAGCGTGCAATAATAAAATAAAAAAATATATATTAATTTATTGTGTACTGTTGTTATTTGTTAAATAAAATCTCTTTTTATTATAGTCATTTTTATTACAATTTGACTTCTTAAAAGTACTTAATATATTATTATTTAGCTAAACTTAGTGGTCTGAATATCTCCAAAAAATCTTTAAAAGTTAACATAAAACTCCAAAACTGTTTAAAACTTTAAAACGTCAAACGAGAATTCAGAAATAAATAAAAATAAAACAAAGAGACGTAACCATAACTTATTATTCCAAACGGCGTGCGGAATTATTACATTGAAATTAAAAATATTAGATATCGTATTTTGAGTACCAGTGGTCGATATTGTAACGTGGAACGCCCGCCGTCGCCCCGGCTGTCGCCACCGTCGTCGCAGCCGCGCCGCCGTCGCCGCAGCAATGAGCGAGTGTCTATTTATAGCGATGACGCAATCGCGCTAGTAAACGGGCTACGTAAACAAACAAACCGCGACGTGTTTAATTACTTGCGGTCGCCTGAACCTTCTGTGTTCATTGTTATTATGCGGTCGAACATTCTAGAGTTTTCTAGAAGGTAATGGCAGCTGTGTAAAAGGGACGCAGCTGTGCTCGAGAGTTAGTTACATACATAGTTACATTATTAGTTACATTCAGAGACATACATTCATTCATATTCACATAGAGTGTTAGTGAGTTTGAGAAGCACAGCAGTATCGTAGTGAGCGTATGCAGTAAAGTCTCGAGTGGAGTAGGTAACTCTGGAAGTTACTGGTATAGTGGGATAGCTGTGGATGTGAATACTCTGTAGTGTTGACGAGTATTGGGAAGCTAGGTATACGAGGACAGTAACGGCGAGTGAAAGTGGATACTCGGCAGTGGTGTTGAAAGTTGTGACATACGGACAGTCGGTGATACTAAGGCTGCGGAATTGAGAGAGACATAAATAGACAGATAGTGAGGTGAAAAGTGTAACTTCTGTTCGAGCAGTTGAATATACAGACGCTGTTCAGTATATAGACAGACGCTGTGGAGGTCGGTAGGCGGACAGTTGAACATGATATAAATAAATAGTCGAAATAAATAATCAGTAAGATTGTGGAAATAAATAGTAGTGTTAATTGGTTAAATAAATAAATAGTGTTAGTGTTATCTAGTTAATTATAGTTTTAGTCTTAATTCGTTTTTTGATAATTGTTTAATATTAGTGAGTGCTTTTCAATTAGACACAGAGAGACACTGTGTAACACAGTGTACGACACAGAGCCTTCCATTAACCACACAAGCAAACACAGCCTGACACAAGAAATTTTTGAGTTTCAGCGTATAATGTTTGTTTTCTTAACCTATAAATTTGCTATGAACTGAAAATCTGCTATAAACTGGGCTATAAATTTAATTAACGTATCAGAAACTGCCACAATACTTATTATAATATGTTACATAGATTTCAGATCAGTTTTAATGACAAAAAAAGCAAAATATTGATAGACACAATCTGGGGCACTTTTGACGAATTAAAGTGCCCGAATGTGTTACACACTTACACAGTGCTACTCTGTGCTGCATAATTGGAAAGCCCCCTGAAATAGTTATTTTTAATTATCTTTCCATATTTAATTAAAGTTTAATAAACCTTTATTTTAATTAATAATAATTGTCTAATATTTACACTTCACCCAAAGAAATAAAAACGTTACAATATTATTAGTCTTATAAAATAGAAATTGTTTGTCTATTTCACCTTCTTCGTACCTTTTATATTTTTCGTTATCTCTATGGTGGACTATTTAAAATGAATATCTAAAAAAAATACATTTTACACGTTTCGATGTATTAAACGCACGTTTTCTTCAAGGTAACCACAAAAATTATATAATTTTCATTAATTGTACTAGACTCGCTCTAATCCTAAGGGAGTTTTAATCGGTCATGAATTTATTTAAAAAGGAAAATTTATGAAGGATTTGTAAACCTCCTGTATATTGAATAAAATATGCAAGAAAAATAGTAATTGTAAATTTGTTTTCAGCAATTTAAACTTCGCTACAGCGACGTATAATGAAGATGATACAGAGTTCAATCAATTCAAGAAAAGCAGCAAAGTGTCCAGAGTAAGTACTAATAAGTATTTTATTTTTATACCACAGTTTTGGTACGCAATTTGCCCCTCCTCCAACACTTGCCGGGAATGCGCAGAACATAACTGTTACATTGATTATAGAAAGATCATTTTGTCGCACTCATTTTTGTGTAAGATTGAATAAAATTATGAACTTTAGTGTTTTGTGACACGTGGTTATTGAAATACTATATATTTTTTTAAACATGTCACTGAATTTCAAATTATGTGACGTCAAACCTTGTCAAATCTTTAATGTGAACGGTTTATTAGTGAATAAAGCAAAAACTAAAATTGTTTACATCTGTCAGCACTGTCATTTACTCCCACATGTTAGCAGTATGAAAAGTTAAAAAGTCGGGGTTATACAGGTCCTTTTTCTATTTATAGTTTTCTTCACGTGATAAAATAATGACATTGCGCAAAAATAATTCCATTTATAGGTAGTTTAATTCGCTCTATAATCTGTGCTGACACCTATTAGAAAAAGGAAACACAAAAATGCTAAAAATATACGCCAATGTATACGAACTATGTTGACAGTTCTAAATTATTTCCTTGTTTTATGTCTTCAATAATCACACCTTTTATTGCGCAATGCCATTCTTACGTGAATAATACTATACTTACTAGTCTTACTATCGTTTTATGGGGCGGAGTGATTTTTACCTCGCGCTACCCTTGTGCTGACACCTATTAGGAAAAGGAAACACAAAAATGCTAAAAATACACGCCAATGTATACGAACTATGTTGACAGTTCTAAATTATTTCCTTGTATTTATGTCTTCAATAATCACACCTTTTATTGCGCAATGCCATTCTTACGTGAATAATACTATACTTACTAGTCTTACTATCGTTTTATGGGGCGGAGTGATTTTTACCTCGCGCTACCCTTGGTAAGGGAGGTATAGGGATCGTGCTAAAAATCGCATATCGATATTTTGGTAAATGACCACGTTTTAAGGTCCCTAGAATCCAATTTTAACATTTTCGCGATGATGTCTGTGTGTATGTGTGGATCCTCCACTATAACTCAAATACTATCGTTCAGAAAATTTTGAAACCTTGTATTTCGAACTTTTTCTTTAATGGAAAGTGCAATAGATTTTGGTGTAAAATGTTATTACAAAAATTAAAGGTTATTAAATTTTCTACAGATTTGCATTAAAACTTTTTCTATATATTTTATGGATAAATTTATAAAATTAAACAAACAGAACTGCTTGTTTGCGCAGTTATTCGAATGTATCTGACAAATAAATGTCACTGTCAAAGAACTAATCATTTCAAATTAATAATAGTAACGTTTTAAAAAGAAAAAGGTAAATAAAACAATAGGAAAGGAAATCAATATACAGTTTCCAGCATATGTAGATATGTATTTAGATTAATAAAAATTAATGATATGCAAAAAAGTTTAAGCTAATTCTCATTTTTGGATTAGTGAATTCTATTTTATCCCGGTATTAAAATTTAATCTTCATTTTATTATCAAAAAAGGTAGTTACTTGGATAAGATTAGACTATATTTTAAGAAGTAAAGTACCAAAATTATAGTAAAATTCGCTAATCCAAAAATAAGAATTCGCTTAATATTTTTTGTGACTCGGGCGGTAAATGACGGGAGGTATTGTGTTGGCCACACCAGATTTTTTTTATTGATCTCCCTAGTATGACTATTAATATTTATTATTATATTAATAAATAAAAACTCTGCATAGAAAATCAAGAATTATAAGTTTTGTTTTCTAAATTAATTGAATCGGCCATTTTGAACAGGGATCCAGTCCAATTTTTTCAAAAGTTGACTTGTCAACAACCTTTTGTACCAAGGAAAAATTTCTGTAAACATCGAGGACAAAAGGAAACTGTACCAATACATCCCATACACCCACAAGTGGCCCACCATGTCGTACGAAAGAAGCACCTGAACAACTACGTATAATGTTCTTCATTCTTATTTACATTTCTTTACAATGTGTTTTCGACACATTGCGGAGAATAGTTTATTTTCATTTATTTCTATCCAATTTTATCTCTTTTTGATACAAAAAAAACAAATGCTGTTTCTTCAAAAACAGAGAACTTTAGTTGCTTTTGCTTGTCCTGTAAAGTTTTCTAAATTAAAATAGAGTCCTTCAAAATGACCAATTAAATTTACATGATCATATTTTAATATAAATAATGAAAATATTTTTTTACTTATTAATAAATACTTTCGCATTTGAAAGATACTATACACTTAATCTTATTTAGACTGAATTTTTATTCTTATAGACATAACCAAAACACAAGTTGTTGATAAGTTTAAAACATGACGTCAAATATATAAAAAGTTTTGATTAACATGAATGATAATTTTGTATAATGTACTTGAAATTTTCGAGCTGTAAATATAAATATGAAAAAATATAAACAAACAAAAGTAACTAGAGAATTTTATCAATTCTGAGAAATACGCAAGTGTTCCATTTTGAAATATCCAAGTATGCATAAATTGATGAATGTCCTGCATTTGAATTAAAAGTAGGACATCTTCGAACCACGTGAAGATGCATACATTGATTGTTCTCGCCTCTACTTCTTTGTTTGTAGGTTTATAACGCTGTCACAATTACATACATTAACATATTTATTTATTCATTATAGTTAACAGCATTATAATATAATTGAAACAGATAAATTATTAAATGTAGCAGTTTACATATTTTCACTTTCTCTGCCTGTCTTTCTTTGCAACAATACCTTATACTTTATGCAGGAATTACTGAATATACCGTGCATTTTATTTAACTTGAAACATGGGATTTGTCATATCCATAGTAACCAAATGACAGCAATGTATAAGAGCGTTCCATTTAAAATAGAACATAGCAAATAAAAGTAATATAAACATTTAATAAATGTTCACTGTCATCCACAAACAATAGGGTATTCTCTCATATTTTTTAATTTTTTTTTTTTTTAAAGAACAATTATATCTAAGAGTACTTGTGAAAACCCGAATTAAAAATTCCTTTTAATAAGCGAGATATTAATTTTTAAAATTTGATTTTGTTGTGTCACGTGATCGTGACGTACTAGTTGTACAGTACCAGCTATGTGCTATAGGCTTTCAGGGTCTTTCCATCTGAAGAGACACCTGTGGCCTGCGTGTAGAGGCTATGAGGCGCCATTTGGGCCAAAATAAAAGTTTCTGTAATATATATAAAATTTCGTGATATATAATATTTTGCCATGTTGATATATACAATTTTCATTGTGATATATACAATTTTTAGTTCTATGAAACGCCGCAATATAATGAGGGCGCTCACTTATAAAATTTCGTGATATATAATATTTTGCCATTTTGATATATACAATTTTCATTGTGATATATACAATTTTTAGTTCTATGAAATGCCGCAATATAATGAGGGCGCTCACTTTTGTGCTTTTATCAACATAAGTAGATAAAAACACAAAAGTATCAGTGGTTCATGAGGCCTCTTCTCACATTCGAACATAAGTAGGGATTTCAACTAGTCTCCCATTGGAAGGTCATCTAGTACATCAGCAAAATTTAAATGCTTTATATCTTTTGTAACAATCTATTAATAATATAATTTTTTGTTTTTTCCCTATTGTTTACCTTTCAACACTAATATTTTTAATAAATTTTAATATTGGTAGTCCTCTGAGAATACCCTATTCTTGATGGGTTTGAAAGTGGTGCGAATTAAAATGTTCTTTCCTTAATAAACGATGTACACCGGTTTTGCTTACACCCGCAGCTTTCCCTATCGGTTTCGTAGATAATCTATTATTATTATTTCGTACCAGCGTAATAATTTCGGACATTTTCACCTCCGTTAAAACATTATTTCGTCTTGATTTCTTTACATGTTCACGGTTAACGCAACAATCTCTCTTAAAATTGTTAACAATTCGTGATACAGTTGAAGCACTTGGTGTTGGTCAATCAGGAAATGGTTTACGAAATAAATCAGATACCTGTTTAGAATGACGTCTGCATTATACCATTGAATTATTTGCACTTTTTATTGAACTGTATACATTATTTTTAACTTAGAAGTAACATTACAACCCTAATTGACAGATAATATTTACTTGACAATGACATCCTATGTTCTATTTTAAATGGAACGCTCATACATTGCTGTCATTTAGTTACTATGTAAATTGCAAATCCTATGTTTCACGTTAAAAAATACTCACGGTATAGGAATAAATCATACCAAGTTTATGTATACTCCATCCGTTTTAACTATATGTAACTTGATTGATGTTGATTAAATTCGTAAATTAATTTAGGTTTATTAATAGATTGTAAGTAAAAATGGAAATCTACATCAATCCACTGACAAGAATCCATAATGCGGTGGGGACAAAAGATGCTAAATTAATCCGTCTAGTCTTAAGTCACGTTGTGCATGCAGCCGACAACGCACGCCGTCACCGCAAATAATCACATGGTTACTCTAATGCAAATCAGCAACAAAACGTGGAATCTCCAATCATAGCCGGCCATGAAATATCAATAACTGAATAACTCCTTGTTTTTTTCATAATCTAACCTAACTGTTTGAATTGATAAATAAATTTACAAATACAAAATAAATTTGGGTAATTTTCGGATCAAACTAACTGATAAAAAAATCTGATGTGGCCAGCACATTACCTTGCGTCAGTTCTATGTATTTTGTACAAATTTCATACATAAATTTCCTTGCAAAAGATTCTCTTGTACATTAGCTTCCGGCAGTTGTATGGATTTTATACAAATTCCCTACAGAAAGCTTCTAGCAAAATATCCTATATTTCCAGTAAAAGTATATCACAAACTTACTATGTCAATGGTAAAATCAATGGCGCTTGACACTGAGATCATTCAATTTGATTAGAATTTTCTTCATATAATAGCTGTTCCCATAGTTATAGCATAGCTGGCTAATTTATGAAATTAATTTCTTTATAATTTTTTAACTCTATGAAATTGTCTCTTGTCTTTAATTTCATCCAATCAGAGAGGTCAAAACTAAGAGGCGCGGGCAGACACGTGACTTTGACAAGTGCTTGTAGAGCCCCACAAGGTTGCCAAGTACACAGCTTCTGTAACTTGCCTGTGTTGCCAAATCAATTTAATCGTAAAATTAATAAATAAAATTGTAAAACTAGTTATTATTAATGAATATCATGTTTTATTTTATAACACATAAACTTAATTTTTAAAATATTTTATATAAAAATAGAGCGATTAGTGCTGCCATCTACGATACAAAGATTTCTTGGCGCGCTAAATTTGAGGAAACCATCAGTTCATGTTGAATGCTCTATTTTTATAAAAATTAATTTAAAAATTAAGTTTAATGTGACGGAAGGTAAAAATGTGAAAAAATGACATAGATGAATATGAAACATAAATATTTGTATTTTGTGTAAAACGAAAGAATTTTTTCTTAAAGCAAATTGTTTTCTTTCAAAATAAACTTTTTATCAGGTACTGTTTTGTCACATGTTTAAACATGTGAATAATAATATAATGATACCTACTACATATAAATATCTACATATACAGGATGTTCAGGATAACGTGTCCAACGCATTGAGATCTCGAAAACTTTGAAATAATTTAAAAATACAATTATAGCTAATATTTTGGTTATTTTCATTACGAATTTCCTAATTTAATACCTAAAATTTTATAGTGTGAGTATTTCAATTTTTTTATACCTGTTTATATTATTACATATTTAAATCGAAATTTAGAAATTATTTCAATACTGTAAGTAGACATGTTAAAAATATTAATGAAAAGGTAGAAAATAAACTTATTATAGTAGGTAATACCTGCGACTGATGATTTCATTTGTTTTATTATATCACAACTCACAACCATTGTTTTTCGTTGGAAAATTAAAATAAAAATATCTTTTCAATAATGTAACTATCCAATATGTCATCCATATAAAATTTCGGAAGAAAAGTCCTAAAGAAATGGAAACCAAAATCTACTATATATTATTTCTCACTTGAAAGTTATTCAGAAAAATAGAAAACTGTAATGTTAAATATATCATCTTACCTAACCCTGTAAACCTCGAGCCATTATAATTGTTTTTATGCAAATTCTCTAAACATAATAAATAATAATATATCATCACGACTTATTACTCTTTGCTGAGTGTGCCAATTTGCTTTGTACACAGATATCGGTAATAATGAAATATTTGCATCGTGCGGGCGCTTCCCTGACGTCACCTAATGGGCATGCATTGCTGGAGTGGGGAGTGTACCACAGGGGTCAATTTTGTGCCATTTAAAAGCCGAAATATTTGGCGTCGGTCGGGATCGAACTCGGTTCCCCAGATTCGCGACCTGACACTCAAGCACGCGGCCACGAGACCCCATTACATACTTTAACATAACCTAAAGCACAAAAATAGCGCGCGCACACTTCGTGCGGTTATGTTTCGGAAAAAGTATCGTCCACCAAATTTTAACATCAGATTCAAATAAAGCACTTTTTTAGAACGGGGGGTTAATTTTCCGGAGATTTTTTGAATGGGGGTTTTTTAAACAAGGGGTTATTGTCCAAGGAGTTTTTTGTCCAAGGGATAATTGTCTAGTTACAGAAAAATACTTATAAATAGAAATAAGAAAATGAAATTGGTAATAGGTACTTAATGCATTGCCTATGTCAGATTTTATATTTACATTACGTCTATAGTTTATTTTTTAACGTTTTTTAAAACCAATAAAATGCTTCATTCTTCGTCATGTGTCTGCGTTTTAACCAATCCTGTCATTATTATACTGTGAATAAAGCTCCAGAGATTATTCCCGGGAATAATCTCTGCAGCTTTTGTTTTTGTTGACATATGTCAGATAGTTATCACCATATAAGTAAAATGAGTGAAAAAGATCGATTTAGTACCGTTTCTGATCATGAAATAAACCAAAAAATTATAGAAACCATATTAGAATTACTATAATTAGTAACTATAATTATAATTCCTGATTATTGATATTTATTTTGCCTTATCAAAGTTGCGTTAAAAAAACAAAAAAAAAGACTTGCCAACTGGGCCTTGCAAATGAATGAAGCTAGTAAATTACGACAAATATGGCATTACAATAGCATGAAAGTCTGATTCCGTTGTTTGAAACAAATTTGTGAATAAAAAAATTATCTAATTAAATATAATTCGAGAGTTCGATAAATTAGAAAATAATTCTCCAGTTTCTTTCTCAAACTTGTTGCCAGTTGGCAATAGCCACTCAAGCCCTACGGGCTTTCGTGACTATTGCCTGGCAACAAGTTTTCAAAAGATCTGTCAAATTATTTTCAATTTATTCTCACTCTTTTAGTATATTATTACTGACTATACAACTCATCGGAAAATAGACCAATCAGATAGCTCAATTTTTCTTAGTTACGCTGTATAATATCGGTTATTGCGTTGCTAAGTTGTGTTTCGCGAAACACAACTATACTTCATTTCACGTAAGAAAATAGTGATGGGAAGATAGATGCAGTTTGATATTGTTTTTTGATTGGATAATACTCCTATATTATCCAATCAAATAACAAGATCGAACTGCACCTATCTTCACATCACTATTTTCGTACGTGAAATGAAGTATTCTATTATTCACGAAAGATGACTATTCAAGGTTATTTGTTCGAAGAAAGAATACACAGTATTTTATAGCAGTAGCTTAGTAACATTTTGTAGTAGAAAGAGAAAAATTATTTGACGTATGTCTATTTAATTTATGTGGTGTGACAGATATACGTAAATAGTGGCATTACTTTCTAACACACTACAAATAATAATGACATATGTCGTAGAATTACAGATACCTAATTATCTACTACACTGCCCTCTCTGCTAATATTTACCCAGTGGCGTTGACGTTTAAATCGAATTATTATTCCTTGGTTTATAAGTTAAGTCTATGTTTTTGTATTTTGCAAAAACATAATTGAAGAACATAAATCTTTCAGAAAGGCACTATTTAGAAAGAAACATAATTTTCAAATGAATTACTCTGTTTTTCAGTTAAAATGTGTCTATAAATATTTCATGTTGCACGCCTATGTATACGAAATGCAATGAAGTTATCTGCAAGTAATATTATATCAGATGACTCACAAATGACCTTGAATAGTCATCTTTCGTGAATAATAATTTATAGTGGTGTTTCGGTTCGCAAACAAAAGAATCATATGTAATCATATCATCCATGCATATAAATGAACAAGTCATATTTTTGACATTTTGTAAAAATACAATTGGTTGATTCGTTGTATAGTCTTAACATACACAACTCGAACTTCGAAAATCATCTGAATATACAGTTTACGGACTCGATGTGTTTGTTACCTGAAAACGCAACTGCATCTACGATCTCGTTGTGTTTTCTAGGCAACACATATCCTCCTCTCAACTGTATATTCGATTATTTTCGATCCTATTGTTGTATAACTATTGTAACGTGGAACGCCCGCCTTCGCCGCCGCTGTCGTAGCCACGGCGCCGTCGCCGCAGCAAGATACGAGTGTCTATTTATAGCGATGACGCAATCGCGCTAGCACCCGGGCTACGTAGACAAACAGATCGCGACGTGTTTAATTACTTGCGATCGCCTGAACCTTTTGTGTTCAATGTTATTATACGGTCCAACATTCTAGAGCTTTTCTAGAAGGTAATGGCAGCTGTATAAAAGGGACGCTGCTATGCTCGAGGAGTTAGTTACATACAGAATCATAGAGATACATGGAGTGTTGGAGAGTAAAGTGTTAGTGAGTTTGAGAAGCACAGCAGTATCGTAGTGAGCGTATGCAGTTGGTGTCGAGTAGGTACTCGAGAAGTTACTGGTATATTGGGATAGCTGTGGATGTGAATACTCGATAGAGTTGACGAGTGTTGGGAAGCTAGGTACGGGGACAGTAACGGCAAGTGGAAGTGAATACTCGGCATTGGTGTTGAAGAATTGTGGCATACGGACAGTCGGTGATTCTGGGGCTGTGGAAGTTAGACAGAGAGTTACATAAATAGACAGATAGTGTGTGAAAGAGGTGACTTCAGTCCGAGCAATTGAATATACAGACGCTGTTGAGTCAGTTGAATATATAGATGCTGTGGAGGTCGGTAGGCGGACAATTGAACGTGATATAAGAATATAGTGATATAAATATAGTGATATAAATATCGCGTAAACAGTCTACAAGAATCTGTAATAGATCGGCAGTCTAAGATTGGAACGCGTAGTGGAATAAATAATGTGTAACTTCGTGGAAATAAATAGTAGGGTTAGTTGGTTAAATAAATAGTGTTAGTGTTATCTAGTTAATTATAGTTTTAGTCTTAATTAATATTATAGTAACTTTCATCATAGTTTAATAAACACTTAATTTTAATTAATAATAATTGTCTAATATTTACACTTCGCCCAAATATATAAAAACATTACACTATTGAAAATTTCTCGTATTATTTTCTACCCTAATGAATATTTTCATTGTAAGAGCACCAGCATCGGATTCAGTTATCCGTGCAATTATCTATTTTAGGTTTCCAATTAAATCTATATCCATTCATGTATATGAAATTTACCATCATCCCCTCTCCTGGATGGAAACCAATCAGATTCCAGGTTGTTTTCATTTAAATTTCAAGTTCAGGTAAATTTCCTTCTGTCAGCTTTGCGCCGACAGTGAAATCATGTCGTGTGTGCAAAAAATAAACTTACAGTGTAATATGGTAACCAACTCCAAGTGTAATATGGAAAGTAATGTGAAATTTCTCAGAGAGGTAAGAGATTGTGGTTCGTACCTTATCTATTTTGAAAGCAACAGATTAAACATATTGTCCCTAAATTTATTTTACGGATTACCCGCGTGTAAATATCAGGATGTATTGTAAAAAATCTGATGTGGCTAGAACATTACCCCCACCAATTTATTTTTTATCTAATCCTATATGTAACATTAAAATTGTTTGTAAACAGTTAAAAATAGTATATTTTACAACAAATAGCATTCTCTTCTGATGTGCATATGTCACACTCCATATCCCAATTCGGGCATTGTCCGAAAAAATTGCTCCGAATTAGTTTACAATTCTGAATTTTGCCACTTCAACGGATATTACTGACTCATAATTGAATAATATTATAAGTCGCGTTCTTTTTACCACTTTTTACATGAGACCTTAGTTCATCTCAGCTCACCTCAGTTGCCTCGCTAATTTTGACCGTTCTTTTTATCCTAACGGAGATGAGATAAAGTGAGACCGAAGTGAGAACAGTTCCACCCCCCTTTCCGATTCTTAGTCACCTCTGGAGGTTGTGCTTGTTGAGTTTTTAATCTTAGATGAATGGTGGGGATAAATGTTTTGCTGTCACGGGCTGTCACATACAATTAGTTTGGTTTTTATGATTATTTGTTTATTCCTTTAATAAATATTATTATTATTTGAAGAATAAATAAATATGCAGACAATTCCGTGGAAAATAATATAGTAAAGAGACGTAAACTTCATAGAATTGAAAATCATGCGGAAGCTATAGTACTGTATAATTGAAACATTTTAGAATGTGCCGCACTATATGTTATTATGTAATCGACAGAATAATAGAAGCCTAAGTAATGCCCACTCATAGTGGGCGATCCAAAATAATACCTGAAAATATTGTGGTTGACCGTTGAAAAGTATCACAGACATCCAGCGGACATCATTCGTTCAAGTTACCAACAAAATTTGTCTTTTGTCGTTCTTTTTACTTCATAAAAATCTCACTTGATATCAGCTCAGTTCATGTCAAACTCATCTCATTATGAGATGAGATGAGGCAAATGATAAAAAGAACGCGACTATAGTTGCCTTCAAATAAGTATGGACTGGAGATTTCTACACTGTTGCCAATTCAGGGACAATGTTGAAAATGCTAAGAAGAAGAAGAAACGGCAAAACCGCACGGCAAGGGGCAGGGTGTGGCGAAGGGAAATAGTTGAGCATCAGTCCATATGATTATAGTAATGGTTAGGTTATGGTACGGTTTACGGTTTATTTTAAAAAATAATAAATCAATATCATTCTTTGTATGCTCTGTTCCATTTAAGCCATTCAGTAGATGGCACTGGCAACAGCGCAAATCTGAAGTAGCCGAAATTACATTGGGTAAACTTGTCTCTTGTCTCTAATTTCAGCCAATCAGAGAGGTCAAAACTATTCCCTATGCTCCGCAATTCTGAATGGCTTAAATGGAACAAGGTATAAGTTTAGATAAATCCACAACGTGTTGTGAGTGCTTTTCGGGTTGTCAATTCCCGAATTCGGGTATGGAACGTAATGTACACCATTTTGTTCATTTCTAAAGAACCGGAAGAAATAGTTGATCCTACCGGTGCAGCATTTTTATATGATAAAAGCATAAAATGGTGAACTTCTCTTTCAGTTTTGATACCATATAGAAAGAGAAACTGACTTTCACTCTCGGTCATGGAAAGATGTCTTTTTCTTTTATTATTGTAAAATTTCATATAAATGTGCGTAAAATATACTGAATTTTGTCATTTTTTGTTTTCAATTATGTTCGATAAGACAGTGCATGTTAGCAAAGTGTACACTAGTTCCACCTTTCTGAAACGAAATCAGTGCTTCAGCGAACTGTCAGAATCATAAAACGAAGATAAACATTACATAGAATGTAAAATGGAATAAACGACTAATGTTGTTGATGGGAGGAATAATAGCAGGAATGCAATCTAAATTTGTTTATTATTTAGTCTAAGGCCAACGTTTCGCTGCCACTTACAGCTTCATCAGGGCAAACTGGTGAAAAATAAATATAAAAATCAAAATAAGAACATGTGTTGTGTGATAACATTAAAAATTGTTTATACTTACAGACTAAGGCGTTAAAAAATAATAAATAAAAATAAATATATTTGTTCAAACATAGTGTTATCGCCGAAAAATAAAAATTGTATGAAAATATTAACAATCGTCATTCAGAAGACTTAAATAGCTTTTTCTTAATTTTATTAAAAAATGGCGATGTGACGATAACACTATGTTTGAACAAATATATTTATTTTTATTTATTATTTTTTAACGCCTTAGTCTTTAGACTGCATTCCTGCTATTATTCCTCCCATTACATACAATGTGTTAATACTAAGTTGTAACACCCGAAAACGGCAGTTAGAACACAATGAAACAAACAACTTTTCTTAGTTCATTTTTTTGATTTGGAGCCCCAGTTCATAGGTATTGGCGTTCTTTTGTTTTTCGAAAAATCGTCATTACTCCCTTATTTTAAGGAATATTTAAAAATTACAAAAACTTTGTTTTTTCAAGAAAAACTGTTAAAATCTTCAAATGAGGGTACTTCCGGTTGACCAATTATAACCAAAATATAATCAATCAATCACATGTATGTAACGAAGAGGAATATGAAAGAATAGGGTATTCTCTCATATTTTTTTTAAAGAACAGTTATATCTAAGAATACCTGTGAAAACCCGAGTTAAAAATTACTTTTAATAAGCGAGATATTAATTTTTAAAATTTGATTTTATTGTGTCACGTGATAGTGACGTACTAGTTGTACAGTACCAGCTGCGTGCTATCAGTGGTTCATGCGGCCTCTTATCACATTCGAACATGAAGTAGGGATTTCAACTGGTCTCCCATTGGCAGGTCATCTAGTACATCAGCAAAATTTAAATGCTTTATAACTTTTGTAACAATCAATTTATAATATGATGTTTTGTTTTTTCCCTGTTGTTTACCTATCAAAATACTAATATTTTTAATAAATTTTTAATATTGGTAGTCCTCAGAGAATACCTTATTATAATTTTTGGAATTGTAGTATTTAAAATAAGAAAGTTACGGTCTACTTGCGGTTAAACCGGAAGAGCTACTTTTTTGAGAA
This sequence comes from Harpalus rubripes, assembly GCA_963082715.1. Lineage (NCBI taxonomy): Eukaryota > Metazoa > Arthropoda > Insecta > Coleoptera > Carabidae > Harpalus > Harpalus rubripes. The sequence continues at coordinate 18,279,336 of OY720448.1, forward strand.
TATTTTAGTTTAAACAGGGATGTGGAAAAACCCCTAAATACCAAATTTCGTAAAATAATATTGACTAGTTTTTAAAATAACGATAGCGTAAGCTCGTCCTGGGATATATATACACATACAGACATCATCGTAAAAATAGTAAAATCGTATTCTAGGACCCCAAAACGTGCTTATTCATCAAAAACTCACCACCGAATTTTTTGACCAAAGGCAATACCTTCCTTACCTAAAGGTGACGTAAGGTAAATATATATATATATATATATATATATATATATATATATATATATATATATATATATATATATATATATATATATATAGCATTCCATTTAAAATAATAAAGTTACGGTCTACTTCCGGTTAAACCAGAAGAGCTACTTTTTTGAGAATATTTTAGTTGAAACAGGCATGTGGGAAAACCCTTAAATACCAAATTTCGTAAAATAATATTGAGTAGTTTTTAAAATAACGATAGCGTAAGCTCGTCCTGGGACAACCTGTATAGATAGATTTGTGTATTCAAGTTTGTATAACATCTTTCAAAACTTTTTCTGGAAATTTTAAAATGGTTTATTATAATACTATTAGACAGGCTGTTCCGCGACTCGACCGACAAACTTATACCATATATTCCGGGGGTCATTACGATAAAAAAATGTTATACGACCTATAGGTGAATTCCTCTTTGTATCGGAGATATCGAAGGAATTTTAAAAAAATGATAATTGAGTTATAGCATTGACGAATGAACGTATGTTTGACAAATGAATGATTTTTGTGCTGTCTTATTAATTTAAGCCATCTGGACGGATCAAAACCCACACGAAACAATCGTGGTTAACCATCAACATTTTTTTTCAGTCAACGTGTGGTGTGGCTTGTTAAATAATCATCTTATTGGGCCTCATTTTATTGAAGGATGTCTTAGTGCAGAAATTTACCTTCACTTTTTGGAAGAAGAATTGGCGAATTACATGGAAGATATTCCTCTAGAAGCTAGTCGTGGCATGTGGTTCCAGCAAGATGGGGCACCACCACATTTTGGGAGACAAGTGACGGTGTTTCTTAACGAAAATTTTCCGGAAAGGTGGATAGGACGAGGTGGTCCTGTACAGGGTGTCTCATTTTCGATGTTTTTTTTAAGGTATCTCGGGTAATATTAATGATAGAGCGAAACCGTTTGCACATTGCAGGGTCAACTTTTCGAGAAAAGTTTAATAGTCACCACAGGAATTTTCGATCTTCTTTTGTTTGTGAGCTACAGGCAAAAACTCGTTTTCGCTCATTTTGAAAATATATATATCTTATTTATTATGATTGTTAGAGAAAAAATGTTTTTAAAAAAATTTCACCGTTTTTTAAATAGAATAAAATGGCGTAATTAAATTTATGAAAATATTGGAAATTATCAAGAAACAAATGAAAAAAATTATTACAAATCATCATTTGTTTATTTTGATTCAATATCTATTAATTTTGTTCTCAAAATTATTCTTAACCAATTATTTTCGGGTTAGTTAAATTACTATTTATCGACGTAACAGTTGGCTTTGACACAATCCGATCAAAATGGTTTATTATGCTTTTGAAGTAAATAAATAGAAAAAATGAGTAAAACTGAAACAAAAACCATTAGAAATATGCAAATGATGATCTGGAATAGATTTTTTCATTTGTTTCTTGATAATTTCCAATATTTTCACCTCAATAAATTAATAATTCGTCTTTTATTAATGTTTAAAACAAAAGAATGTAGACTTGTTATATATCATTGAAAAGCTTATAAAATAAGCAAAAAAATGAGACTATTTTTCAACATAGGTTCCCATTTAAAAAATCATAAGTTTGTGTTATATCTCGAGAATTATTAAGTTTTCAAAAAATCTAATTACGCCATTTTATCCTATTTAAAAAACGGTAAATTTTTTGTAAAAACATTTTTTCTCTAACTATCATAATAAATAAGATATGAGATATTTTCAAAATAAGCGTAAAACGAGTTTTTGCCTGTAGCTCAGAAACATAAGAAGATCGAAAATTCCTGTGGTGACTATTAAACATTTCTGGAAAAGTTTACCCTGGAATGTGCAAATGGTTTTACTCTATCATTAATATTACCCGAGATACCTTAAAAAAACATCGAAAATGAGACACCCTGTACATTGGCCAGCTCGGTCACCTGACTTGTCGCCTTTACATTTTTTTCTGTGGGGTAGTCTCAAATCTCGTGTGTATAGTAATAGTAAACTAGATACATGCAAAGAGTTGACTGACCGTATAGTTGAAGCTACTAATTCTCTAAAGAATGAATTGCCAGTAATTAACTGGCAACAAGGATATCTGTATGTTTAGAAAATGGCGGTTCTCATTTTGAACAGTTGCTCAAATTTTGTGTTAATTAGCCATCCATTGATGAATAAATTTTCTTTTATCATTTCTTTTTTTTTTAATTCCTTCGATATCTCCGAAACAAAGAGGAATTCACCTATAGGTCATATAACATTTTTTGATCGTAATGACCCCCGGAATATATGGTATAGTTTTGTCAAGTCGCGGAACACAACTTAATAATTTAACCTATCTTAACATGTTTTAAATAATAAAAATGCACATGTGACTAAATGTCATGTGATATATGCACGTGATAAAAAGCCTCGTGATCATTTGTCGTGTGAACGTGTGATAAACGGCGGGACAAGGATATAGAATAAACTGAAGGATATATTAAAAGAGATTATATAAGTTTTATCTCCAAATTCATAAAAAAAAAATAAAAAAAATATATGGAATGATTATTTTTAATAACAAATTGCAAAATACGATATTTACAAGTATTCTCAAACTCTTAAGATTTTTGTTTTTTGTTGTCATGAAAACAATTATTGTCATGCATAGCCGCCCAAATTGTATAGATGATTATGTAGAATACATTTTGTATTTTTATTTTTTGGAATAAATATTGTTTGCAAGGCATGCGAAAAACGTGAATCTGAAACTCCATGCAAATTCCAAAACTTGTTGCGCTCGTTTCGGAAACTTATATTCGTTTCAGAATCACTAATTTCCTGTACTTTGAAGCACGAATGTGTAAAATCAAAGATTACATTAGTTTCCAGAATAACGTAAACATTGTGAATAATGCAAGTATAAAAAAAATATTATTAGCATCATCTGATATTAGTTATAAACTATATAATTTTCTTTCTTAGAAGGATGCACACACCGGAATGTTTATTACATTTTCCGAGACCTAATAAACCAGCTAAAGTTCTTTGAAAGCTTGTCATCATAACTGCTCCGATTTTATTTCGTGGTATAGATATATCTTATTATCTGTTTATCAAAGCATTCATGGAAAATCCGTTTTCAAACCGGAAATTTAACTACGCTGATATACAATGTTAATTGAATTTCACTTCCACCCGCTTACTTCAATTTATTTATCAAAATTAATGATAATGTTATTTCCGATTTACATTATTAATATTTAAGATAATTAGAAATTAGGAGGTTAATTAGTGTTTTTATTTTATTAGTAAAATTTAAACAAATTATTGAGTCTTTTTGTATTTTTATATTTTAATATTTTTTATCACGAATAATACCAATATATAAAAAAAATATGTGTACCTATAACTATTAATTCAATTTTTAATGTAATGTTAAATTAATAAAATTTAAATGGCGGGAGGTATTGTGTTGGCCACATCAGATTTTCTCTATTGAGGTAATTTTACGATGAGATTTTTAAAAAATTCGACGTCAAAAATATGACTTGGTGTTTTTTACCTCCCGCTACCCTTGGTAAGGGAGGTATACGGATCGTGCTAAAAATCGCATATTGAGATTTTGGTAAATGCACGTTTTAAGGTCCCTAGAATCCAATTATAACATTTTCACGATGATGTCTATGTGTATGTGTGTGTGTGTGGATCATCCACTGTAACTCAAATAATATCATTCAGAAAATTTTGAAACCTTGTATTTCGAACTTTTTCTGTAATGGAAAGAGCCCATTAGATTTTGGTGAAAATCGGATAACCGGAAATAGCACTTTACTAGAAGCTCATAATATTTTTTCTTCGAAAAATACCTTTAAATGTATTTTTTTCGAAATTAATGATATTATAGAAATTAAACATTATTAAATTTTCTATAGATTTGCATTAATATTTTTTCTATATATTTTATGGATAAATTTATAAAATTATCTATAATTTAAATCCCGGAGCCTACGCTTTAAACAAACAAAACGCAGTTATTCAAATGTATGTAACTGACAGATTAATGTCACTATCAAAGAACTAATCATTTCAAAATAATATTAGTAACATTTTAAAAAGAAAAAAGTAAATAGAACAATAGAAAAGGAATTCAATACAGTTTCCAGTTTCCATAAGTAAATATGTAGGTATGTATTTAGATTAATAAAAATTAACGATTCACAAAAATGTTTATGCTAATCCTGATTTTTGGATTAGTGAATTCTATTCTATCCCGGTATTTAAAATTTAATCTTCATTTTATTATAGCTCCGGTGGCTCAATGGTTAGAGCAACGCCTCATGTCATGAGTGCCCTCGGGGCTCTGGGTTCGAATCCCACTAAGGCATGGATGTGTGTGAATGTGAACCCACTCTGTAATTGGAATTTAATCCTGTTGTGGGGTTTAGAAAAAGGTAGTAACTTGGATTAGATTAGAGTATATTTTAAGATAATCCAAAAATATAGATTGATTTAATCTTTTTTGTGACTCGGGCTGTAATGGCGGGAGGTATTGTGTTGGCCCCACCAGATTATTTTCTCAGTTATGTTGGTAGCTCTTCCCGCTAAACAACTGAAATTTCACATTTTGACAGTTTGTGTATTGTGAATTTGTTCTGATTATACAGATTAATCATTAATAAATTGTATCAAAATGTGTCTCCCTTCCAAGGGCAGCGCGAGATAGTCAAAAATTCGTGGAAATCCCCATTATTGCACAAATAGTCCAAATGGACCATCCGGGATGCATGTAAAAGTAGTAAGAAGCAAATTCATAATGCCTCGATGAGAAATGAACAAACGATTTCATTGCACGTATGTCTGTACTTAATTCATACATTGGAATGCATGAAGTCTTCTTCTTAGGTGATTTCCAGTATTGACGGAAATCAAAAATTATACAAGTACTTCAAATATGGATTGCATAAAATTCGTAAAATGTGAAATACATAAAATATTTCATTGCACTTTATGTCTTTTGTAGCTCATGCATTGGAATGAATAGAATCTTCTCCTTCGGTGAATTGAACTATAGTTAATATTCATGCGTGAGAAATCCACTACACACATATTTTATCCATTATCCGCACATGAATGTCTCGTTGGCTGGCTGGCTTGTGCACGAGTGTAGTGTGAGTGTCGCACGATATTATTCACGTGACCCAGTGCCTACGTGACACGTGTCGCCTCACGCGTATTCTCATTACCAGTGGCGTGCCAACTGAAATTAGCTGCATTTTAATTGTGTTGTTTTCATGTTTTCGTTTATTGATGGATTGAAAATATGCCGACTCGGCTAATTTTAGATGTTTATAAATGTATCTAAACGTGACTTTAAAGAATAAATATTTATATATAAACGTTATCATTGAATAATATGAGTTAATAAACACGTTTATTGACGTGGGTGTAATAAATAATCTATTAATGGAGATTTTTATAATGACGATATATTTGCACTATTTGATCTTAATTTCTAGATTAAAAAAACTATTTTGAAGAATGCACCATATAGGTCAGAATCTCAAGTAACAATAAAAAACATTAAAATTTCTAATTTATTCATATTTCACCATGAATAAACTATGTTGTTTATTTGATGACACTAACATATCGAGTTTGTCAACAAAATTATTTATTATCAGACAATATGTAAATAATAAATAATATATAATTACTTTTATCGACAACCGACTAGAAAACAAACAATATCTAAACAATTTTTTAAAGTGAATTGCTAGGATAACTGTCCAATTAAATGCAAATACTTTTTCTTTTTACATTTTCTATTTGCAATTATTCATCCCAATTCTCTAACAAAGTTACTAACTCTATAGCGAATAAACAATAATAAATGGAAACACTGAACTAAACAATAAAATGACTTGCTAACATTTGTTTCTATTGGTTATAATTTTTAGAAATGTTGCTAAAACTTAACAATTTTCTTACAGTATTAGGCGGGGTAATTGTAGTGTTGAATGTTGAATGTAACATTTCAGATCGCATTTCAGTAATGAGCTACCTGCATGGTAGCGTGGTACTGAAAATCCGTATGTAAAGATATAAATTTTATTTTTATTTTTTACATTTTTTAGTAAATTAAGAAAGAACAGTTTCTGTGACGTCATTATTTTAAACAGGAGAAAGGCAAGCATATTTAAGAATGTAACCTAGATGGCGTGTGAGTGCGTTTTAATAAAGTCACTAGATATTATAAAGTACCGCAATACGTATGGACCATACGTTAGAGAGAGAAGTACATTGGAGTCAAAATCGTGGATGACAGTTATCATTTCTTGACAGTTAATTAACATTTGTGTTTTTTTAACTATACTTATCTTTAATAGTTGCGCATACTTTTCAAATTACTGTATACTCGAACGTGTGTTTCGTTAAGTATACGTACATTCGCATTGCTACGAGTGGTATTTCATAAGAATATCTTGTATTCGTAAGTCTACCATAGTAACATGTTTATTCAGTCCTTTTATAATTTTGGCATATGACAAAGTTAAATAGTTTAACGTATTTGACTGCAAAGTACAATTATTACAGCCATTCAAAAAGAAGTAAAACGAGTCCATTATAAAATGAATTGTTTTCCTTTTTCAGCAAGACCCAATGTCACACCGAATAATCGAGAAACGACGGCGGGACCGCATGAACAATTGCCTGGCGGACCTGTCGCGCCTCATCCCAGCCGAGTATCTGAAAAAGGGGCGCGGCCGCATCGAGAAAACTGAGATCATCGAAATGGCTATTCGCCACATCAAGTTCCTGCAGCAGGCACACCGTACCTCGGGCAGGGATCACGTTGAACGGAATCAGGGACACGAACAATTCAGGTAAGAACAAAGACTGCAGACAGGTTTAAATAAAAAATGACGCGATTCATAAATATACAAGACGTAAGAAAGAAGCTTAACCATGAAACTTTTTATTTATTTTTTCCTTGATAAACTAAAATTAAAAACGACAAACCTGTTGAAAAAGGTGACTGTTGTTAACCAGTAATACTACCACCTACTTTAATCAGTGGTGTGTTGGAGCCGGAGCGGTCTGGAACTTATTTGTCAAATATTTTAGAGTATAAGTAAATTATTACAATGTTAATCAGTCAAATTTAAAAAGAAAATTCTATAGTTTTTTCAGCATTCTTACAGAAAATTATTATACTTAGAAAGGTCACGTTATAATAGATCTTTTTAATTTAACATCTATCTCTTTCTATGTCTGCAGACCGTTCAATAAAATAAATAAATATAAATATATCATCACGGCTTATTACCCATTGCTGGGTGTGCCAATCTGTTTTGTACACAGATTTCGGTAATGATGATATAATGAGGACATACAATTCAAACTTTTCGGACGCCATCTAGTGAGAAAAAAAGTATTTAATAAGTAGTTATGTAGTGAGCAAGATTTCGCTCTACAGTTTGACATTTATCAATCATGTGATCCACCACGTTATCACAACAACTGTTCTTTGCAAGGAAACGTAAACATGTCAGACTGAACACATTTTTATATAATTATTTAAGTATACGTTCTACTCGCAGTGCATACCTTTCAATTAATTCATGTTTATTTCCACTTTTCGTCAAACCCCACATTCTAACCACCTTTTCAACTGTAAGACTGAATGATTTCAATGTTTTTAAACACAAATCGTGCCCCCGGTACATCATTGTGTGTTAAACTCATTATTTATTTGTGAACTACGTTTTAGTGATATTTCAAATGCCAAGGATCACTACACTTTAGTGCAAGAGATAATTAATAACGGGCATTACACAAAATAACATAACCAAACTTTACTGACTAAATAACAGACAAATGGCGGGATCAGCGAGGCGAAGTGCTGAAGGGGGAGCATTTGATCGACTCGGCCATGGTATATCACCTCGTCTTTTCTAAAAATTTGTTGTTCTTTTCTAAATTGTGTGGAGGGAGGTCCGCCACGGGTGACGTCAAATTTATAAGTCCCCATTGTACCGTGCGGGCGTTTACCAGGCGTCACCTCACGGGCACTCATTGCTGGCGTGGAGAGTGGATCACAGGGGTCAATTTTGTGCCATTTAAAATTCGAAATATTTGGCGTCGGTCGGGATCAAACCCCAGATTCGCGACCAGACATTCAGGCACGCGGCCAGGAGACCGAATTAAGTAAGCAAATCAAGCAAATGCTAGGTAAGCAAACGAGACTTGTTGCTTAGTACATTGAACGGTTTGCTACTTATAACTATAAACTGTCATTCACAACTGTTATCAAGAAAGTTGTAAATTGTCAAATATAACATGTATCTCTCGTATTTATTTTCTTGGTCTGCGAACTTCTGGAAAATGAATTTATACATTTATTTGCAGATAGTGAAATTAATTTTGAAGAAGCTATGTTAACTATAACAAAATATTTGAAATTTAATAATGTTATAAACATCCATCACAAAACTCTAAAAGCCTTTTTGACATGTGGTTGACAAACACACACCATATAAAGAAATAGAAACAGTTCAAGTTAATTTCATGTATGTGTAATTTGTATTTCCCGCCATTATATTTGACACTTAGCAAGACAAGCGAGAAATTTTTGGCTTGGGTTGCTTGCGAGCAAATCAAGCAAATGCTAGGCTACCAAAGTTGTTCAACAAATTTGCCTTCCGGTTGCTTGTTTTGCTGGAATTATTGAAAGTACCTAATGGCACCTACAACTGTTAGCTGGGCTGTCAAATAAAACAAAAAATATTGCAGTCACACATTTTAGCTGCAATAAAAGCTTTTGTAACTTCTTTTGAGAAATTTTTTAAAGTTTCCAAAGACTTTCCTCATATTTTACGTCTAAATTTTGTAAAAACCAACTCCCGCTATTTTTTGGCTTTCTAGTGGGACCCGCAGAATAGCAAGCGACATCAGCGAAATTTTCGAGAACTAAATTAATGGCGGTCAGTAGGACATGTCAAATAAGTAAACGTCAAAAATCATTGTTTCGTTTAGCATAAAAAGATGTTCTCACGCTTAGATTTTATAATTTCATTTGGAAATGTACACAATATAATAGAATTAAAGAAAATGGACATAATATACACTAAAAAGTGCTGTGTTAAAAGGTGTACGTCTACAACAAGAATTGAAGACATATTCCGTAATTTTTGGCAAAGAATATAAGGTCAATCGACTAAACAATATGAAAATAAATTTAAATATATCGCAAAACTTTAAACTGATAAATAAATATGTCTTCTCTTTGCATTTCACAAAGAGATATTATAATAAAATTTTACAGGTATGTAGTTTGTAGTTTTATACACAACTATTGACAATATTGATACAAAAATTTATAGATTAATTGATTTTACTTATATTTGTCCCCGTAGACTGCCGTTCTAAATCTAAATTTCCATAAGTCAAGTTATGCCACAAGTAGTAATTAAACCCGAGTTTAAGAATTGTTGCCCCTCAACTATGATTCTTGATAAAGGATTCGACTAAACAAACTTAAAAATCGTGTTGATTTGAACTGTTAACAATATTTTGGGCCAGAAAACTCTCATTCAGAATGTAAACAAATTTGACATGTCCTACTGGCCGCCATGACAGGTGCGCTCACAGCGCCGTCAACGGATTCTACGAGTCTCAATATGCAGAATCCATTCGCAATCGTAGATAAAATTTCTCCTCTCATGGCGCAAATCGGTACTACGGAAAGCAATCTTACAAGCTCCATATTGAATAAGTGACAGCTGAGTGAGTAGTGTAGTAATTAATAATTAAATATTTAAACTTATCGCCTTCATATAAATAAGTTTTTAAACTCGGTTTATACACAAAGTCAGTGAAACACAGTGAACAATGTGAACTGTAATGTCAAACCCATCGTATGGCAGCCATCTTGTGTCGAATATCAGCGCCTCTATCTTTAATTTCGATTGCGAATGGACCTTTTCAATTTAACGGCTATCTCTTTCTATCGCTGCAAATAATAAGAAAATGGCGCGAACAACTGCCAGTTGGGCTGTCAAACGAAACGTCAAAAATATTGCAGTCATTAAAATACCTGTATTCTCAGTGAAAATTTTCATCGTTAGACATTTTAACTTCAATAAAAGCTTTTGTAATTTATCTCGATAAGATTTTTTAAAGTTATCTGAGATATTCTCACATTTTACGTCTAAAGTTTTTGGAAACAAACGCCATAGATCTCAGTTGTTCTTACTATGTGCAGATCCCCATTGCGCATATCTTCTATCTCTTTAAATTGAAAAGGTCCATTGCGCATATTTTCTATATTATTGTAAGAAAATCAGGTAGGCCGTGGAAAACAAAATGTGCATTATCATTTTAATCAGTTGTTTATCTGTTATTTGAAATTAAGTTAGAACTAAAATATAAGAACTCCCGTCATCTGATTTGGCAAAGCGCGACTTTGGGCTATTTTTTGAAAAAAATTCTGTGTAGATTTTCATTTAAAGAAGAGTTGATTCTGCAATTCATTATTATTTTTTTTAAGTTGAAGAGAATTACTCCGAACATATTTGAAATAAAATTCTAAAAAATATGAACCATGTGGCTTACTGTGTTTATTAATGACGATTTCAACATTTTAGACTTCCAGAACTTTTTTGTTATGATCGCTCCGGTAATTTTTGATTTAACAATACATACTGCTTTAAATCGTAATTTGCATTATTTTTTTAGTACCTATTACACTTTACCAGTACTATTTTTTGAATGTATGCAACCAATCTTACACATACAAAATGGTTACATGCATATATGTGTGAGTAGGTGATTTATTTTTCCAGTCACACATTTTTTCATTAAACTGTACAGGCTGTTCCTGTCCATAATAAACTTCATCACTAATTTCTGAGATATGCTTGATTAAAAATTGGAAGACTAATTCTTATATAAAACATAGTAGACAATATGTGGTCTTTGTACTACAGCAAAAGTTAAAGACGCATAAATTAGGATCATATCCGTTAATTCTTCAAAAGAAAACAAATTTGTTGTGTCACCCATATTAATACGTAAATAACAACACATTTTAACACTTCAATCAAAGCGTAACTATGTAATTTATCAACTTTGTAAAGTTTAACTTTGACCGTGAGTTTAACTAATAGACAGTTAAGTAAATAACAATGGAAATAAGTGAATAATGAAAACAAAATTCCAGCCTACTACCGTTTAAATAATAATTATTCTCTTTCAATATTTAATCAAGAATATCTCAAAAACGAATGAATATAGAATATCGCTTATATCTTTCCGAGCGAAATATCCTTTACATGCAAAAATATTCTGCATATTTATTCCATGGATTTTTAATAAAAAAATTATTTGCATTTTAACTTTATTTAAATAGTTTATGTAGTAGTAGTAAAACTTACAAGAATACATAATGCATCTCGTAAAATTGGCGCTCAATAGCATATCAACCTCTGCACATGTTGACAAACTTAAGGCGAAAATATTGCTAATGTTCGGAAAAAGCACAAGGAATATCTCACGAAAGATAAGCTTACTAAAGTGATCCACCCTACGAAATCGAGACATATTCGAGAAACTGAGATTTTTGAGTGAGCTGGTGTAAATTGATTTAAATAAACAAAAATATCCGGTTTAAATTTTACGAAAAAGATAAATAAATGATAGCAAACTAAAAAATAATTCACATTTTTACTCGCCGACAATTCAATTTTATCGCCGTGTATAAATTCAATTTTATCTAAAAATAACAAAAATCAATAAATATTATTCAAGTACAATTTTCAGGATTAAAGATCTATTCTAAGAATAGATCTTTCTAGTACCTAACGTTAATTGTACAATTAAAGTTATTATTAACACAAATCTTCAAAATGTATAATATATTTAATTTAATTAAAAATTAAAATACTTATTCTATTTTGGTTCTTTAATATGTACTTTATAAAACTCATTTGGATGCTCATTTGGATGTCATAAAGTACCATAATAGAAAAAATAGTATAAAATACACGTTTTATGACATGTCAGCGCAGTTGTTCCCTTAGAAAACTCGCGACAAGCCGCTCGTTTCTAACAAAAACGCGTGTGCTAAAATCATGTCTTATGAAACTTGTATTTTAATGTACCTATTATTTTAAAATTGTGAAGAAACTAAAGTGGCGCGAAGATAGGAGCAGTTTGATCTTTTCTGATTGGTAAATACACCAATATTATCCAATCAAACAAGATCAAACTGCTCCTATTGTCACACCACTCCATAGTTAAAACGGATAGAGTGTAGAAACAATAAAAAATGTAAAAACAGTTTTCTGTACAACGTACAGATACTAGATAATACATAGCTGACTCGTCGCAATATTGGAGCCAAAATGAACGCAGTAAATTATTAAATAAAAGTGAATTTTTTATAAGTTTGTGTAGTAACTATTTTCATAAATAAATATAACTTCCATATTTGCCATATTATATTTATTTAAAATAATAAAACAAGAAAAAATATGATTCGTTAAGATTTGTATTGCGTAAGTACCTATAAAAATTATAACCATTTCTCAAATGATTTGCACAATTTGGAGCAGAACAACCTATCATTGTGGATAATTTCTATGAATAATAATACTGTAACACTGATATTTAATGATTGAAGTGGCTCCAAAATGGCGGACGAGTCAGCTGTAATTTATTTAGTAGCTATAGTACAATTTTGTCGTAAAATGAATAGGAAATTTCATAAAACAAAAATCCCATGTTAAATCCCTACGTTCACTCCTAAACCACCACCAGCCTGTATATTATGAGAAATAAATGTCTTATTTTTATATGTATAATCCAATTTTAAATTCTAGATGTTAGTTGTATTAAACTAAACACTTTTTTTGTGTTGCAGGTTGGGTTATCAAGAGTGCATGTCAGAAACCATGCGGTTTTTGGTTGAAGTTGAAGGATATTTCGCCCGAGAAGCTCTTTGTGTAAGATTAATCAATCATCTTCAAAAACATTGCGACACATTACTTCTCCGTGAAAGAATTGGCTCCAACGGCAAAGAATACCAACCGCAGTCAATGCCGCCAACATTATTATCACCATCTGGAACCATAAACAACACTTCAGTGCAACCACAATCTCCTCTACACACGCTCGAAAATGGATCCCAATTAAGAGATATGTTAACAAGCAATATCATTAAAGATGAAATCAGAATTTCAGATAGTCCGCAAATCTTACGCCCCGTAAGTCCAGTAGTTAGAGAAGAAGTACCTGTTAATATACCTTTAACGAGAATACCAACTCCTGAAAATGAAAAACACTACGATCAACAAAAACATCCCGATGAAAACAAAACAACTGGTGAAAGAACTCGAAATATTTCAGAAAATGAAAATTACTCAAATGGAGCGTCCTTGTACAAATTTAAAAACAATATCAAAGAGAGGTTTAGCCAAGATTTAAACGCAGAAACTAACCACACAAAAATGTTCAATAAAAGGAGAAAAACAGACCAAGGACGAAGAAATTCTGTAACAACTGAAGCTTATAGTTCTGAGAATCTAAGTTCGCCCATAGATGGCAGTCAGTGTTCGCCTCCCGGTAGTGAAATGTATCGTGTATCTTCTGAAAGTGAAAATAGAATTTCTCCTACAGGAAGTTCAGTATCAGATATCCGAAATTTCGAACGGTCAAATAGGTGCCATCAGCATTTAAAACCAGAAAATCACATTCAGAAAAATTCTAATGGCTTTGAACAATATTCTTCCCCGCCAAAAAATAATTACCTCCATAAAAATAACATAACTATTGCCCAAAATAATGAAGTGGACAAACCTAATTTCAGTGTACCAATATTTGCACTACATGCAAAAGGATCGTTTTATATTCCTTTGACTATAGATTACCATACATTAGTACCATATTTACAACATAATAATATATTGGATGTGTTACCCAATAACGTACACAATATCATTTTACATCCAGTAACTATAAATGTCAACTTTCAATCTATTTACAATACTGCAAATCAACCTGTTGTTCAATCCAAACAAAAGTTGGAAGGACAAAATGGTTGGCACTAAATATTTTAAATCTGATTATTTATTTACGTATTTTGATATTTTACAAATACATACTCCTCATTCAAATTGCGTTTTCCGTTTGTTGCACTACACAAAATATTCGCCAAGAAATACCAACTAAAACGCACTGTTAATTTCAAAAGTGTCATATTCTATTGTACATAGAAACTTTAATTTACAACGAAAATCAAGTTAACTATTATTTATACCAATTGTTACTTTAAAAATAAAAAATAATTGTAAACTTAAAATTTTACAAAATCAAATGACAGAGTAAGTAGCACATTCCGCCTATTTGAATATTTTTGAAAAAATATTTTCGGTAAATGAGTAAGTAATCGAAAAAAAATTCAAAACATTTTTGTATATAATATTGCTGAGCAATTTTTATGAACTTAGTAACTGCAATTCTTTATATTTATGCGTTTAAACACTTTTTAGAATTCCGAAACAGTTATGAACAAGAAAAATATATTAGTGCTATTGATTTTGAAAAAAATGGAATTCGAAAATTCAGCAGAAAAATAATTCGAAATTTCGAATTTTTAACAAAATTCGAATTTCATTCACATTCAATATTCCAATCTCGAGTATTTACGAAGTTAGAATTACATATTTTCAAGTGTAGTTAATTGGTATTTATTGTACTTTGCTTTGTTATTATTAATTTCAGAAAAAAAATATTTCGAAATTGTACTTCGCGGCGACATGTTAATTAACAATATTTTACTTTCAACAAATAAGCGATAAATTTTAGTGTTTGGACTCAGAGAGCAAGTTTAAACAAGTCATGTCATTGTAAAACACGAATAAATAGATGGGGGCATCAACTATTTAATTAACAAAATTCGAAAAATATTCCGAATTTTGACTTCGTAATTCGAAAAAGTATATAGTTTATTTTTCGAATTTTGTCAACAGCACTAAAATATATACTAAATCAGGCGTTAAATAGTAGTGTGTACAAATATACTTTTTTCGATGATTATTTAAATTTCGCGCTAATTTCAATAATTGTCGCTAAGAATGTCTCTGCGAATTGTTACTTCCTGTTAATGTTTTATTGTAAGTTTTTTCCTTTCACTGTTTTTGTAATAAAATTGTCTAATACAGGCACACTACGATCCGCGGAAGGCACGCTGTTTGTGCGTCCCGCTAGAAATTATGAATTGTTTTGTCAATGAAACATAAACGTACAGTCCGCAAGACCCTATAATACGACCCGCGACTTAGAAGTCGATTTAATAATGTATTTTTTTGTGCAACCGGACGCGAAATAAGCATTTCGCAGCCGCAATACAGGCCGCGAAATTAAATTTCGCAACCGTTGTAATAGTCACGGCCGCGAAATTCATTTCGCGGACGTTGTCATGGTAGCGGCCGCGAAATTAGGTAAATAATCACTTTGACACTTGAAAATTGCATGGTTTTGTTTATCAAATGTTAATCCCATAGCCACCGTGAAAGCTAACTTTCTATATACAATGAAACTGTTTAAAATTAATAAAATTTGTAATTACATATTTTTTACGGTTGCACAAAAAATATTGTGTACACCTTGTCCGCGAAATCCTTTAGCGCCCTCGAGATTGTCTTGCCTCGGCCGCAAGAGGCCTCGGCGACAATTTTTCTCTCGGTACGCTAAAGAGTGATTTCGCGGCCTTGATATACAAATAACTATTTTCGGGAGATCTGGTCACATGCGGCCTGCTAGAGCTAAAAAGTTTGTCGATCCCTGTGCAACACCTTTTCTTGACTTATTTGTATAATTTATTAATGCGCAATCAAGTTTTTTTATTTATTTAATAGAAGTTCAAATTAACATGCAAAGTTTTGTTAATGTTAGAAAGGCAAATGACGACAAATAAGAATAAGGCAGAATGCGCTATTACAATATACGTACACGATATTGGGATTCGAACTAAAGACAGTGGTACACATTTGTCAATTACATGAAACTTCAACAATATGACTACAAAAACTCTATTATACAATAACAAATACTATTTAATAAATGAGAAAATAGTACGAAAACTAAAGAAACAAAATTGACAGCAATGCTACGCTTACAAATGTCAACAAAAAGTGTACCATTGTTTAATACGATTAGCGCCATCTCTTGATACTTGAATATCCCAATAAGTACTCACTTTAAATTTTATTTTATTTAAGGAATTGTTCTTATTAAATTCGAAATACTGCAACCAAGAATATTTACATTGAGTACATAAATGTAGATATTGCTTATTTTTTCGATATTTAAGTTTGTACAGAACAGAATTATAATTTTGTACAAATAAATCGTGCAGTGTAAAACTCATTTAACTTTGTTAGAAGTTATAAATAATCAAGATGTGCCATTGTAAGAGTCTCATACCGAATATTACTAAAAGTTGTACTTGCCTACATTTTATATATTTAAGAGTTTATCGTACGTTATGTCATATAGCTTTGTTTATTACTGTTAACAAACAAAATTTGTTTCAAATGTTTATTAAAGTTACGAAACTACAGTATTAAACACGGTGTACAAATACTATTTCTAGTATTTATACACTGTGGTATTAAACGAACTACAGCAGTCAAATAAAAAATTCGGTACTAAATGTAACCATTGAACTCATAACGTAATGAAATAAGTTGCTCCCTTTCTTGAAATAAAAATACACAGATTATTAAACGACTCATTACAGTACGTTATAGAGTTCGATAGGTCAACGTCAACTGAAACACTACTGTACAGATTAAGTTACATATTTTAGATTGTACCTAAATATGGCTGTGATGGACATTTCGGGCTAAAGAAAGACTGATAGAGTGGTATATATTATATATGTAATTATTGCGACTTTATTTTCATAAGTGTAATATTTTATATTTGTTACCATAAGAATAAATAATAAGTATATTTCTAGATGTGTGAATATTTTAATTTCTTGCTTATGTTGATTAACACTTTAAATGTAAATAAAACGTGCAATTTTAAACTTACTTTAATTTGTCCTTTGTCTATTGTTTCCCATGTCACAATGTATATAAACTACTCCCAATAGTAAGAGAATTTGGAACTATAGTTGCCGTCAAATCAGTATGGACTTAAGTTCAACTTTTTCCTTCTCCGCACCCTGTCCCTTGCCATGCGGTGTTGCCGCTTCTTCATAACATCATTTTCAACATGTCTATTGAATTAGCAACAGTGTAGAAATCTCCAGTGCATACTTATTGGAGAGCTTTTAGTTTCAATAATCATATTTTAACTCGGTTTATCTATTTAAATTATAAATGTCAAAATTCAGCTTAGAAATTCTTATCGTATTATGATAGTCACGACATCATTAAGTCTAGAAATTATTAAGTATACGTGCGTGACTTTGACTGCCCTAGCCTAAGCACCCTGTACCCCTAAGATAATCCTGTCCTGAAGATAGCGCTTTGTTTTTAAGAGTCTAGATTAATAATGTTTAGTTTAATCAATAGTTAATCATAAGTTATAATAATCATATAAATATAACAGTAGTCAGTAAATTCTCAAGTGTTTATCAAGTGTAAAAGTGTATGCGTGTTCTTCCTTTTCACCAACCAAGTAGAATAAATTGTGTCATCGTTGGAGTCATCAGTTTAGTAGCATCATCCTCTTCTGCACCCCCTCGTGTTACAATGTGCTTCTATCATTAATGTATTACAGGTAGCATCCATATATCCGTTTCTGTCTTTAGTGTATTACAGGTAGCATCCATGTGTCCGCTTCTGCCATTAGTGTATTACAGGAAGAGGTAACATCCATATATCCGCTTACGTCATTAATGTAGTATCCATGTACACTTCTGCCAATAGTAAGGGCCTTGCAAAAAATAGTATTTTAGTTATGTTATATTGATAAATATCTATTAAGAATTAATTATGCTTATATTAAAACATATAATTAGATTATTATCCTTTTATGAAGTACTTGGAGAAGACTTCGCTTCTGCCAGTAATGCTGCATTCATGTACAATTCACTGAGTTTAAATTCGCAATAAGTATACGCTCCATATCAAAAGTAAATAGCACCATGTACGATTCACCGTGTTTAAATTTCCCATAGTTATTTACCTGAAAGTAGCATCTATACACGATTAAATTTTTTTAAAGATGCATAGATGCTACCTGAAAGTAGCATCTATGCACTATTAACAAAATTTTTTTAGGGGCGCATAGATGCTACCTGAATGTAGCATCTATGCACGATTAAAAATTTGTTTGGGGTGCATGATTAAGGCCCGGTATTTTCACATCCGAATAAAGTTTCGAATAAGTATTCGTCAAATAAATTTATTCTACATATTTATCCAACGAATAATTCCATTGCGTCTTTTCACACATTTTACACAAACAAATAGCTATCTGTCGAATAACTTTAACATTCGTGAATTGGTAGCCTTGCAGAGTGAATTTGTGTCAGTAGAGAAGGATGGAGTTTGGCGTAGCCACGTTAAGCAGACAAGGATGAAATGTGTCAATTACTTTTGAATCCGTAGTTGTTAAAGTTTTGTTTGACATCTTCAATGTCAATGTCATCTATATTCTGCATTTTTATCACCGGGAGACTGTAATTGACTGTAATTTAACAAGTGTACCATCTAATGCAGCACTCATATGTTGTAAACGAGATATGTATATTGTAAAATTGTCTTTGTACTTTTTATATATTTCTTTCAGTTCAAATAAATGTTTGTCAATGTATTCAACAAAAGTATCCAAAATTCGAAAATATTTTCCAGCGTCAAATGACAGGATCTTTATAATGATTTACTGTTTGAGATCAAATGCGATCCCCAATATGTGATAATAAATTGTTTTCATAATCGGATCTGTCAAAAATTATTTAATGTATGTGGTTATGTCGCTGTCTGATGGTGTGTGATCGATTTCTCACGTTATTTATTAACTCATAGTTGAAAATATCATAATAATATTTAATATATCCATTTTGTTAATAAATCTGCACTATGTGAAAAGGTAATGAACTTACGAATAAACGGTTATTCGCTACCCAAGTACCGAATATTTATTCCGCGAATAACAGATGTTATTCTTTCGAATAAATTTATTTGCAAGTGAAAAGACGACAAAAATATTTATCCGAAGGATAAATTTATCTAAACCTTTATTCGCAAGTGAAAATACCGGACCTGAAAGTAGCATCTATGAACTATTAACAAAAAAATTTTAGGGGCGCATAGATGCTACCTGAAAGTAGCCTCTATGCACGATTAAAATTTTTTTTAGGGGTGCATAGATGCTACCTGAAAGTAGCATCTATGCACGATTAAAAATTTTTTAGGGGTGCATAGATGCTACCTGAAAGTAGCATCTATGCACGATTAAAATTTTTTTTAGGGATGCAAAGATGCTACCTGAAAGTAGCATCTATGCACGATTAAATTTTTTTTGGTGTGCGTGATCGGCTCCTATTGGTCCCTTATAGTGTCAATTCTTTGTGTTTTATTACAAGTGTTATGATAAATATATTGTCAAAGTTGTCAAACAAGTCTCAAATTTTTGAGTTTGGTTCGTGTTAGATAATACAAAATTCAATATAAAATGAGTAATTTAGAATATCGTATTGTGCCTTCTTGCAAAAATGCGCTAGGTACAAATCTACTATTGAATTTATAAATATGCCAAAAGATGTGAAGAAAAGAAAATTGTGGCTGGAAGCAGTAGGTCGAAGAGCTGATGATTGGGTTTTTACATTTTATTTTACCTTAACTCTTAAACTAAACACACCTTATTTCGGTAACAGTAAAACAGTCGTTTTCTGATATAAAATTTTCGGTAAACTGTCCGACTTAGCTTGAGTGTATTCTGTATTAGCCATTATTACTCATTTATAATGGAAAATGTTAGCGTCAAATGTCAAATTAGAAGTTTGTTGGTTATTAACATGTGACAAACTATCGCCTACGTACTTGTAATAAAAATAAATGTAGGTGATGGAAAAACTGTTTTTCTATTGGCTGTGATGACGTAATGTATGTGCTTCTACGACACAGGAGTGGGTGGTTGTTTTTCGTGTTGTTTTTCATGACTATTTTTGGCGCCAATATTCGTATTTAATTATTTATGAAAATAACAACAAATTATTAAAAATAGTTATTAATAAAAAAAATATTGCATATACTTTAATTTAAAATACTTCTTGAAAAATGTGAAACGGGCTCCATTTTTAAAATACAGTGTTTGAAAAGGTGTTGGATAAAATTTTGTACGTGCCATATTGTAATGTAATTAACACACATAAAATTACCCCACTCGGCCTGACCACAATATAGATAACTTAGTTATCTATACTGTGGCCTGGCGGCCCCGGCCCTCAATGGCTAACACTTTTGCGTGAATAATTTGGAAAATAACACACTTATACCATAAATATCTAAAAGTTACATTTTATACCATATGAAATGGTGTTGGATAAAATTTTGTATGGAACATGTGTGTTAATTACATAGGTCATTTGAGAAAATTACCCTACTTGGCCTAACGGCCTCATGCGTTTTCCTACGTGACTTATGTGCAATAACACCCTTGTACCATAAATATTATTTATACCTAGTTCCATTTGAGCCATTCAGTATTGTAGAGAATAGAGCAAAGTTTTGAACTCTCTGATTGGCTGAAATTGGAGACCTAAGTAATTTCGGTGTGATTTCGGCTACTTAAAACTTGTGCTGATGCAAGCGCCATCTGCTGAATGGCTTAAATGGAACAAAGCATATTTATTTATTTATTAAATTATTTAATTCTACTATTAGTCACTGAATGCATAATATACCGGATGAACTGAATATTTGAAACCCGAACTTTATAGGAGGTTTATGTAGAACAGCTCTTTTTCGTTCCCGCGTTTCCGAAAGTGCATTCAGCAAAAAATTGCTGAACATGTTCATTGAATATTCAATGATCGCTAGTCTACTGAATGCGCCCATTGCTTATGATTTGGAAAGTTTGGAAACGTGTTATAACCTAACCTGTCACTGTCAACGTCAACCGCTTTACTGTGATAATACTTAGGTTATGTGGAATTGTGCAAAATTAATATGACAGAAATTAAAAAAGAATTAAGTATAAACGAAATAAAAGAAACGAATAATGAAAAAAGAAAGCTAGAAGAAAATACAAGTGATACACAGGTAAATAAAAAACATTGTGTAGAGAAAAATGAAAAAAATGACATAACCACAAATAAAGAAATAAATGTTTTCCAACAAAATATTGAAATTAAACAAGAACCTAATGTACGAATATGTATAAAAATAGAAAAAGATTCAAATGATATACAGATAAATGACCAAGGTTCTTTAGTGGAAAATCTAAAAAATTATAAAATACCACGTAGAAAAACAAATGATTTCCAACAAAATATTGAAATTAAACAAGAACCTAGGGATTCAAATGATACACAAATAAATGAAAAAGGTTTAACTGAAAATATAGATAAAAAATCGCCTGAAAAAGGAAATGATTCACAACAAAACATCGAAATTAAAAAAGTACCATGTGAAAGAATATTACAAGTACTCAAAAGTGAACACCAAGATAATTCAGCAACTGAAGAAATAACTGATTTACAACAAAATAGTTGTGCAACAAATACTGAAACAACTGGAGAAGTTGCTACTTGCTCAACGGGCAGTACTGAAATAAAATCTGAAGCTCCAATATTATTTAATGGAAAAGATATTACCACTTTATCTAAAAGTCAAATGAAGAAGTACCAGAAAATGTTAAGTTGGGTAGCAAATAAGAAAGAAAAGCGACAAAAAGAGAAATTGAGAGCAAAAATGAGAAAAATTGAACTTAAAAAAAATAATATTTGTACAGGTCCTACAAGAAAAGAACTGAAAAGGAGAAAAATGTGTCACAGTCCATGCAAAACTGGAGTTATTATAGATTTAAGTTTCGATGATCTTATGATACCTAAGGTGTTTCTCATTATTTATAAATACTATAAATCGTGGTTGCATTTTTGTATCATTAATAAATTAATTTTTCTTATAGGACTTAGGTAAAGTAATAAAACAACTTCTAAGAGTGTATACAGTAAATAGAAGATCTGAAACCCCAATGCAACTACATTTAACGAGTTTTGAAGGTAAATCAAAGGAAGAAATGAAGAAAAACGATGGTTATGAAAAATGGGATTGCTATTTCCATCCAGAAAATTATATTGATATTTTCCCTAAAGAAAAATTGGTTTATTTATCCAGTGAAAGTGATAATGTTATTACAGAATTAGATCAAGATAAATTTTATATTATTGGAGGATTGGTTGATCATAATGCTCATAAGGTGATTTGATTATTTAATAATAAGTTTTTCTACCGAACTAGGGTGGTAATTAAGAAAAAAGATCTGTACAACTCCGATTCTGTAATTTAAAGGGAATAGGTGTCTATTGAAAAGAGAAATTTGGAAGGTGTCTATTGAAAAGAGAAATTTGGAAGCCTTTTTCCCCAAGGTGGTCAGTTACCTATCAATGATTTTATTAATTTAATAACTGTTTATTTTAAAAATTATAACATTATACGTGGGTCACGGTAGAGACGTCTGCTTCACATTATTTTAGAATTTTATGTTCCTAATCCCCTTTAATAATAATACACTACCACTTCTCAAAAGCTCTCAACCAGTCTTCTTTTGGAATGCTTTCAAACTAATATCTGGGAAACTTAAAAGTGTTATATTAAATTTTGGTGACTTGGGAGACAAAAACTGCTGAATTTCAGGCTGACTTAAAAACTGTAAAAATAAGTTAAGATATACTCTGTTCCATTTAAGCCATTCAGAAGATAGCGCTCTCATCAGCCAGTTTTACGTAGCCGAAATTACATTGGGTAAACTTGTCTCTTGTCCCAAATTTCAGCCAATCAAAGAGGTCAAAATATTCCCTACTCTAATACTAATGGCTTAAATGGAACAAGGTATAGTATAAAAAGTCTTGTGAACAACAGCTGAAGTAAAAAAAAATCGGTGTTACACAAATCTTTTGTTTAATCATTATAATTTTGGGGGGCAGGTATTGTTTGCGAACTCCTAATTTACATATCCAGAAAATATTAAAATTGTTTTCTAGACTTTAAAATGAGCTTCTTCTCTAAAATATTGATGTGACTTTTTTTTCTCGTACGGCATACAACATTAATATTACGTATCAAGTGTC
Organism: Harpalus rubripes; assembly: GCA_963082715.1. Classification (NCBI taxonomy): domain Eukaryota; kingdom Metazoa; phylum Arthropoda; class Insecta; order Coleoptera; family Carabidae; genus Harpalus; species Harpalus rubripes. Next base: position 18,302,877 of record OY720448.1, read on the forward strand.
TAGAATGTATCATTTTACTGAATGAGGTAGGCACCATCCTAATGCAGTAAAATAACTTTTCGGCATCTGCTACTGGCAATAATTCTACAGTAATATTAAATAAAGCATTTTTTTTTATTCACTACTTTATTTTTTGATAGGACTGTTTATTTATCAAGGCACACTGTTTTAGGCAATTTTCCCGTGTTATTCCGGAAAATAGAACTTTCAGAATTAGTCCGGTAAAGTGTTACATGCCCGAAAAATGTCTGTTTACCAGTCAGTTGCAGATAAAATTTGCGTAGTCACAATGCGTCAAAAATAATTATCAAATCATTATACCTATATGACGTCATTCGTAGACGTATAACTGTATAAGTTTTAATTATTCATAAACTTTCAGGGATTATGTTACAAAAAAGCTGTTGAGCAAGGCATACAACATGGTCAGTTACCTATCAATGATTTTTTTTTAATAAAAACTAGAAAAGTTTTTACTATCAATCAAGGTAAAAAAGTGTAATAAAACATTTGGTCAATGAACTAAGTTTTGAAATATTTTTAGTGTTTGAAATATTACTAAAAGTATCTGAAGGTTTATCTTTCAAAGAAGCAATTGAAGTAGTATTACCTCAACGCATTAACTTGGTTGAAAAGGAATCTGATGATGATTAAGTTGGTGATAAAATATAATTTTATTTAAATACGTGTATTTTGTTATATGAATTTAAGAAAATGTTACATTGCTTTAAAAAATAAACACACTTTTAAATATATCAGGTTTTTCTACCTACCAAAAATAATTTCTATCAATAAGAAAACGCCACACTGATTTCTTTATAATAAAATTAGTTTTCTTTTTTTATTATACATTAAACAGCACCTTGATAAAATTAATTTCTGTATAATAAGGTTGTAAAACGACCTAAACCATAGGTCCGTACTAAACAAATATAAATAAACACAATCTGAACTAAAATATCACAAATAAACCTAAGCGGAGATTTAAATAAAGCATTATTATAATAAATTTATGAACTGATAATAATTACAAATCAGTCAACTGTAACATACTGAAATGGGTCGAATATTTCAAACAATACGTTTTAAACACATTTTACTAATACGAAAATGTCGTTATTATTAATTATTATATTCACATATACTTCAAATTTTTTGGAATAGACTCAAATAACACATTTTTCATGAAACTTTATAAAAAGATATGATAGTCATAGCGAAAACAGAATTTTCATAGTCTATATTATCGAATAAAATTAGTCAGAGATTTCCGCTAATACCTCATCCTCATTCCAGTATGTTATGAGCTGAATGTTACAAGATTTTTTTTTCTATGTTTCGTCACTTGGAATCTCTTCTTCGTCTATAATTTCAAAGTCACTATCGCTATCAGTCCGTCTGGGTTGTTTAGCGACTTGCGTAGCCGACCCCGCGGCTGTTTTAAGAACTGTACTAACTAAACTAGTACCCATGCTGCCCAAATTGCTCAGAATGTCTGAGCTGAGCTGTTGCGTGAAAGACGCTGACGGCTTTGTAAGTTTGTCCGTTGTGTCCAACTCTGTGAATGTCAGGCCCTGCGCATAGTTTTGTTCTTCCTCGGAAGAACTGTCCCCGTTAAAATGCGAAGCTTCGAATTTCATGTCTTTATGTTCGCTGTCTGAATCACTGGAGCAATTCGAGCCACGAGTAGTTTGAAGTTTATTTGTTGTGAGCTCTAAATCATCGTCATCTAAACCGTCTAAGCTGCCCTCGGCGTCTAGATAAGATGGCATGGAAGTCACTCCACTGATAAAAGAATTTGTGCAGGAATCTGCAACATCCAAAAATAAATTAATTCTGTAATTAGAGCACCATAACAATGCGTTATCTTTGCCAAAATCGCATTTAATCTTAGTTCACCAACATAGTTATAATGTGATGCATGAATTAAAATTGTTTAAATAATAAAACTATAAATCACTCCAATTATGCAATAAAGTTGTAAAAGGTATTTTTTTTAAATTACATTTATCGTGTATAGAATATTCGATTACATTTCGTGTCGCAACTTTCACGCCTCGTGCAAACATAAACTTTTTTCACTTGTACAAAATACTTTTTAAATATTTATCTAAAGAGGAAAATGCGTAGTAGATCGTGGCAATATTTACGCTCGTGACACACACTATTTTTTCAAAGTCCGTTTAATAATAACAAAAAAATTGCAATTCTTAATTTAAATGATTTTATTTTTCTTTAGCTGGCCATGCTGGACGTTTTCAAGTATTTTTGTTGTTCTCTATCAGAAAAAAATACTTTCGGAAAGCGGTAAAACTGCAAATTTGTATGTCAACTGCAAACCATCACTTTCTGTTCTGAACAGACAGCTTGAAAAGCCTATTTTCAAAACGACGTAGAAAAAATAAGTATTACTAGAAAATTTTGGCTCTACAAATCTCTCTGAGAATATCTATTTGTTTAGGGCTTGTATACAGGCTGTCGCCGTTTACCCTATCCAACCGGACTCACCGTGCCGTAGTGTTTACCTCTACCGTACTGCCGGTTAAATTTCAGCCACTGCAACTTTTATTTAAGATTTATAAATGGCCAGCTTATAGCACCTAGTGTGATAAATATAAGTAGCTGTATTTATTTTTTACGACACATTGTCGGTCGACGGTAATCGAACGTTCAAAACATGGTTCAGATGACGTCACTGCAAGCTACGAGATATGCGCTAATCCGCTCCGGCACCAAGCCGACTGAGACTTGAGAATATCTAACTCTTAAAAGAAACTTATTCATCAAAATTTCGATATACTCCGCGATCCCCATACCTCCCTTACGTATGATACGCGGGAGGTAAAGATACTGCCTCGCAGAAGCTGTAGATTAGCTGATCTGGTTAATAAACAAGCGCAGTTACAATTAATTTAAAATGTAAATTTATATACATCTGTGGCGCGATTTTTGTTTACAACATTCTTAAAACATGACTAATGTTTACTACCACACGTGTATCTTTTTTATCAAAATACAACATCCCATAAAATAATTTTATCAGCAATGACGTACTTATTAAAAATCTGACGTAACATTTTTTTTTATGTTTACACAGTTAGTGCCAAAATAATAGGACATAAAAATATAATTCACCTGCTGTATGATCTGTTTTCAAACTGTCGCAGTCGCCTTCTTTTTCCTCCAAGCTTTCCTGGGCCGGAAACAACTCGTTTTCTTCCACAACTCCTGCAAAATCAACAATATATTACATTGTTTACAACTTATATAATGTTACTTACCTTCATCTGTACTTATAACGTGTAAAGTGTGACGAACTGTATCTAAAACATCTGGAGGTAGCCTATAGATGATTCCAGGTATTAAAAGAAATGATAGTAAACCGAAGTATGATAAAAATAGCCCAGAAAGAGTTCGTCCAATTATACTTAAAACCAAAAATGTCGTACACATGCATATACAAAACTGAAATAAGATATGTTACTTGGATATTTGACACCTTGAATATGAATAGACTTACCGTTCCTGGATGTTCTCGGCGTAAAGCAGTTAAATATTGCAAAAATGCTGTACAAAATTTGATCGTCTCTCTAATATTCTTCAAGGGAAAAGATCGATCAGTTTGCTTGATGATGCTATCAAACAAAGCATCGAAAACAAGCAAACTAATTAAAGATATAAAAAATATTCCATATAATCGTAATTCGAAATGTATAACAATCCTGGAAAACAACAACAATGAGATTATAAACAAGTAAATCTGACAAAGAAAACTCAAATTAGGGGTTAAGGTGTCATTATTGGTTATGGCAAAATCTACATAAGTTGCATATTGCGGAAAAGTACTACGTCGAAAATTGCTCTGTAACTTACCAGAATAAAACATGTGCAACGAAGAGAGCGATACCACTTAAAAATGGATCTTCCCAAATTAACAGCTTATAGACAATGGACATGTATGTCTCAATTTTACTTGCTTTATCATCTTCAATTTCTTCCCTTTTAAAGTACTTGCTAAAAAAATTCTGCACTGCCTTTGCATACATCGCCATTCTTTCACGTTTAAAATAGTTCAACATATGCCTTTGTTTGCAAAATCACCTGCCACTTTTGTTTACGTAAACAATTAAAAGTAAGTGTTGTCACTGTTGTAAATGAATCAAATCTCATTACTAACAATACACTAGATATTATTAATGTATTTATGCGTTAAATTTGTTAAATTATTTATAAATTTTGCAATAATGTTTTCAGTCGGTGTCGTATTATATGACGTTCAGAGTATATTGCGATGTTTAAATTCATTTCGGCAATATTCGGGTAATATCGGATCACGCGACTAGTACCACACGTGCGTCCAAACCAAAATCCTTGACTATCAATTATTATAGATATTTGCAAATAAACAATTTATAAATTATGTATTTAACACATATTTATTTGTCGGTATCTAATCAAATAAATAAACTATCAAATAATACGGGTCATAAACTATTGATATTAAAATAGGTAGTGAAGGCGGCTACACACACTTCGGTTTAGCGGAGATGTCTGCCTTGGGGCCATAAACTAGGACAGATATTAGACCGAGCATTCATCATAGCGATAATGTCCAGCTTTGTGCCGGATTGAACAGATGTGTAAATTCTACAACATAATGAAAAAAAGTAACTATACAGTAACTTAATATATATATTTTATATAACTTCATTTTAAAATAATAAAGCTCAGTTTTACAATAAAAAGTATGACCAATATTTAATAATTATAATTTAAGCGTCTCGTTATGGCGTCTGTTGGTTCGATGGGGTCACACCAAAAAGAAAATATGTTGATTTTTCTTTCATAAATGAAAAATTTACCTATTATTATGCATATATACATCAAAAATATTTAATATTATTATACTTTCCATTCATGATTTTTTTTTATAAAGATTTTGTTTGGTTTTGTGCACAATACACGATAGTCAGGCACACCCGTACTCGTACTTTTACTGCACATGAACCATGAACCAATAACGAAATATGCTAAATAAAAATATAAATAAATACAATTTATGTTTGATTTAGATATTACAATGGTTGTACAATATTGTTCTGTGTCGTCCTACGAGAATAACTCGAGAAGTAAAAAAAAAAATTTGTTTGTATTCTTATGGCTCAAGATGTAAGGGAAAGATGGTATAAGGCAATAAATACTCCAGAAGTTTTGAAGACTACGTTTGGTTTCAAGCGTGGTTTCAAAACACAATGACATAAACGTCAAAAGTAGTTTCGTTTTTGCTCGGTAGATGTCACTACGGCCTCAAAACTGTTACGTCATTCGAAATTTTATATAAACTTTAAAAAATTATTACTGTAAAACTAGAAACTTATGTGTCATAAAATATATATTTTCGTAAGTAGTTTTAAATGTACTTTCAGAAAAAAAAATTTGAAAAATGTGGTATGACCCCATTCGGCACAAACGCGTAACAGTCTAGTAGTATATATTATATGTCTAAGCTTGAGGCGAACCTGAGTAAGTGTCTTGTGTATGAAAATTCACCTTGAGGCCGAAGCCCATAGGCCACCGGATGTCGAATCGAATATCTGTTCGTTCGTCGGAAGGCGAACACCTCTCTCAGGTCGGCCGGAGCGTGTTTACGATTGTTTTTGTTGTCTTTTCAATCAGTCAGGCCACTCTAGTACTGTGAACTGCTGACAGTTCTTTGTTTGTATTGCCGTAACCTTAGCAACCATTACTTCTATGCAGTGCCGCTAGATGCGCTACGTAAAAAATTCATTTGTGTGTCTGTTATGCCAATCTTTTAATGATCTCAATTTATTCAAATTTAAATGTCAATATTTTTTTTCTTTTGTGTAATAATTTTTTACACCAAACTTTTCGGTTAACTTTTCAAATGGAGTGTCCCAGAGCTAGCAGCAAACCGACAATAGCGACAGCATCGTCTGTTGGCGCCATAATAGGGATCACTACTAAAAATTTACCTACCTCAAGGCGTACCATAAGGTTACCTGGGCATGTGAGTGGGGGCACACCCCTAATTTCAGGTCGCCCTCAAGGCAGACCTTCGGTAAACCGGAGCGTGTGTAGCCGCCTTCCTCTAAACCGGAGCGTGTGTAGCCGCCTTAATGTGTAATATTAGTTTGTTAAAAATCTACAATTAATACTCAAAGATTTTTACTTCGTCTTTCATTGAAATGTTTATCTTAGCTGCAATAATAAAGAACACTACCTACGCTTGAACGCTTCTAGTAATATTAATTACATGTGTACCTAAAAATATCGGAAACAAAAAAAAATCAATATAATAGGTCTTTACTCTTTCTCTATGAATGAACTCTAAAAATCGTTAACTCATGTTAGACGTCATCAATGAGCTTCCTGCTAAATTAATTTTGGTAATTATATATTCTCCATTCAGCAAAAGACAAACATAAAGAAAATTACTTTAGGAGCAAGGACTTATAAATACCAACATTCACCTATTTATACAGAGGCGGACTAAAATGTCAGGGACGCATTAAAACATTTTTTCATTAATAGAAATGATTACCTCATTGGTTAAAAACTTTTATTCAACTATTGGCGTTTAAAAAATTCAAAATTACAGACAATACTTCAAATAACAACTATAAAACTAACTTAATAAATATTTTTACATTCGATAATGATTACTATAAAATTAAATCAGATCTTTATTTCGAGATTCATAAGGCACAAACACACACATAGAAATAAGTTAGTCTATATTAAGTAAATGTTTATAAAACATAAATTAGTTGCTCTAAAGTCGAATATTAAAATGATAAAAGTTATGAATGAAGAAGGCATATTGTAGGCACTGACGCTATTATTTACTATATACTTTTAACCATTTACTTTCCTACGTATGTTGGATTTTTAAATGTGGATGTTGCTTGTTTATAAATTGGATTTTCACCCTGAAACAAACAGCATTTAAATAGAAATTTCATAAAATTACGATTATCAAAAAAATTCCTAGAAAGTATTTCATCAAACTTATATTTTGGACATTTAGGCTTGATTTACATTAGCGATACAATAATGATATTGGTTATACGGAGACAAAAATAATAAATCATTTTACAATCGCTCTAATGACGGTAACTTTAGCACCGAAACACTGTGTAGGCGTTTTCCTTTATTACATTTTCGGTGTAAGTTTTTTTTGTGTTTTATCGTTTCTGGGAAATTCAAATCAAGAACCAAAGAGAGTGTTAAGTGGTAACTTTTTTTATTAAGATGCTCATTAACAAAATATTCTACACAGAAGTACTCTAGATACTACCAGTTTAAAAAAATAATACGATTTTCAATTTTTTATTTCACAGGTGACTGAAATCGTAAAAATCGCAAACATACAAGAAAAGGTAAATGTCAACAAAATGTCAAATAAGACAAAGAGGTATGAATAAAATTATGTATTTATTGAATGTCACGTCATATCATTTTTTCATATTGATTCATCACTGAGAATGGGCCTTTTACATCAAAAGAGAGACATACAAAAATGAAATAATGTAGAGCGCAGTAGGTTGTTTGTGCATTGAGGAGGCCAGTTACATTTCAAATAAAATTACAAATGGTGAAAAGTAAAAACTGGTAAAAACTTAACTTTATTAAATAAATTCACACAAAGCATTTGTGGAATATATTTTAAAACAGGAGGAAGAGGAGATCATCTCCTATCCTGGAAATGGGAATTAGGAAAGTGGTTATTTGTTCCACAAGATGCGATAAAAACACCACATAAAATGACAGATAATTGCGTAGTTGCCAGTTTTATTAAGAAAGTAACACAAGAATAAAATTTTTGTTTTTTCTTTTAAATATTTTTTTTTTCTATATTAATAATTTCTTTATAATCAAAGAAAATTATTCAAGTTTTTGTGTTGTTTAAATAATTTTTCATCGAAAATAAATGCTTGTACTTTTAATCAATTTTCTTGACAACATGGTGCCTCTTCATATCTAGTTCATAAGAATTTCACTACGTCGTGTATTGAAAAATGACGTCAGGTGCAGTAAAAATGTAAAAGGTCCATTACTTTAAAATTTTGTTATTTTTGAATAAATACAATACCTAATACTAATTGAAAAGGACAACCAAAACAATTAATACAGATAAACTTTGTTACATTTTCAAAACAGGGTTTTCATTGTTTCCAAAACAACAACTGTCAATTCGGTAATTTGATTTGAACGTAACTATAAACAAGGCTGTAAAAATTTTGACTAGGTTTCGGTGAAATTTTAAAATGAAAAATGTTCTAAAACGCTATCCATTCTCCCATGCATACAGTAGGATTTTTCGAAACGCTGATCAGGAACCCTTTAATATAGTCTTTAGTGGATCGCAACATAAATAAAAATTTTCTTTGATTTAACGCACATCACTGAGGTATTTATATTGGATCGCAATGCAAAATGAGGTTCTTGTTCTGGTCGTAGTAGAAAAAATCTTATGTTGCCATCACAAGACCTCCCGCCAACTCCATGTTTAAAATAGCCATGAGCTTTAAGTAAAGTATAACTTCCGGTTGATCGTTTGTAAACAAAATCTAATGTGTTGTTCCAATAAATAGAAAAATCATCATATATAGTCAAAATCTAATGTGTTGTTTCTAATCATATACGAGTTTTAAATACTAACTTTAAGAAATTTTGGATTATATTTTAATAGTTTTTCATTAAAAACTGTTATGGGCTTCAAGTAAAGTATCACTTCCAGTTGTCCAATTTCACCCAAATCTAATCAACTCTTTATATGAATGCAGAAAGCTTAATTACGGGAAATAGAAATTTTTGAAAGTTTAATATGAGTTATCGTCACACCCAGACAGACACCCATCATTGGCAAAATAACAAAAACGTGTTTTGCGAACCCTAATTTATGTGCATTCACTGAAAACTCCCTATAAAATTTTTGGACCGCAAACTTTACCTCCCTTATGTATGTAGGTTCGCGGGAGGTAAAAATGGAACAAACAGAATCGTATCGCTAATGTAAATTAAAAATCAAGCCTTTAGTACTATTTATTGTATTTCTAGAAACTTTTTGATATTAAAAAAATACTTACAGTATCCCATTTAGCCATCATTCGCTCTTTTTCAAATTTAGCGAATTCCCTCCTATCGTGAATAGTAGTAAGAAGTTTCCATAACAAAAGGATAGCAAGGCCCATAAGTACAATGGCAGCGATAACTCCAAGTACGATACCCAAAATGAACACCTACAAAATGACCAAGGTATTCAAATATACCATATTTTAATAAAATTTCTTACTTTTGGTGGACACTCCCTGTCCTGCTGCGCCCTGATTATCACTTTATTATTTTCATCGTAGTAATAAACATACGCAAATCTACAATCATCTTCATCGTAGTATGCACACAAGTTTTCGTCTTTCTCTTCATCAGCTGTAGAAAAAATTAAGTTTAGGAAGAAATAGATAAATTTTAATAACAGTAAAATACCTTCCACTGTTTGAACTGTAATAGGAACAAAAGTACAATTTGTGGCACATTCTTCTTCACTCAGTGGCCCAGTTTTGTACATTTGGCACTGGACACATTCTTTGAACTCCAAACACCTTCCGGGGCAAGTCTACAATAAAAATAAATAGAAAATAATAAGCAATTGCCGAGGAAATTGCTGAATTTATTTTTAATTATTCAAATTTGAGAGCTGTTGCAAGAAATTTTATATGCCTTCTAATTATTAAATTTGAAATTATCAGGAAATATTCATTAGCTATTTTACAATTAATTTTTGAAATTTGTATATTTTGAAAAAGTTACCTGATCTGAAACAGACTGTGACGTCAAAGTACATATATCGCCTACTTTTATTTATTTAAAAACGTAGGTGATGGACAAACTGTTTACCTATTGGCTGTGAATGACGTAATGTAAGTGCTATGACGTCACAGGAGTGGGAGGTTGTTTTATATGATTATTTTTGGCGTCAATCTTTTTATTTAATTATTTACGAAAATAACAACAAATTACTAACATAAAAATTATTACTAAGAAAAATATTGCATAAATTTCAATTAAAATACTTTTTGAAAAATGTGAAACAGGCTCATTATGCGCATGCTTATATTTTGAATTGACCAATGCTGAATTTTTGCTATTTACAACAGAATAGTTTATTGTTCAATAAGTAAAGATGTGGTAGTTTTCTAGAGAATGTAAAACTTTATTGCATTCGCTATTTTTGTGAATTAACTTTAAATTTTTCTTAACACGGTGAACATACTATAGTCCCAATGACCAAATATAAATAGACAAACTTCATTTGGTTTGTTTTGATTTCGGCTGGTCAGACAGAGAAACTAGAGATAGAGATATGACTTGTCTAGTCCGAGTATTACTGACTAGAGGTCACCACTGCGGCCACGTAGAGTATCAGTATCTAGTTTAAACGTTGCTTACTAGAGGCGGAAGCGTTCGAACTTAAAATTTCTTGGTTAACATTTAAGGTTAACATTAAATAATTTATAAGGTTTAATATTAAAGAAAAATCAACGTGTCACTCACAAAACCACTACAACTTCAAAGCAAAGGCAAAATACACATGCTTCTACGTGGCCTCTAGTGAGCAACTTTCAAACTAAACACTGGACTATACACTGACACTCTAGGTGGCCTCTAGTGAGAAATACTCGAACTAGACAAGACATATCTCTATCTCTAGTTTCTTTGTCTGGCCAGCCGAAATCAAAACATTCAGTGAGGAGGGATAGGGAATGTTCTGTCTAGTTATATTTGGTCGTTGTATAGTCCAGTCAATGGAGACCAAAAAAATTCTTTGCCTTACAAAAGGTGGGATTGTTATGATTTTAATATGAGGTTTACATCTTGTTCCATTTAAGCCATTCATTATTGTAGAGCATAGGGCATAGTTTTGAACTCTCTGATTGACTGAAATTGGAGACAAGAAACAACTTAATCCAATAATGTAATTTCGGTTACTTAAAATTGGTGCTGACGTGCGCGCCACCTACTGAATGGTTTAAATGGAACAGAGCATACGCTGGGATTCAAGTTTTTGATCTTGGGGAGGGCCGGCGCGAACCGCCATCTTGGATCATAGATACAAAAATGTTGTTTTTTAAGTTTTTCGCAATTTTCTCTATAGGGCGCGAGCAGACACGTGGCTCGAGCGACTTTGACGTGCTTGGAATCAGCTGATTTGTGTGCGCATGTCATTTTGACAAGAACAATGTCATGTTGACAAGACCAATATTTTGATTTATTTTGATTTTTAACTGCTAAAATGTTATTATTTTTAATTTCATATGTTTTACTGCCTAAAAATTGTAAAATAATAACATTAAAGAAGTTCAAAATCAAAATAAGTCAAAACATTGGTACTGTCAACGTGACATTGTTCTTGTCAAAATGACATGCGCACACAAATCAGCTGATTCCAAGCATGTCAAGGTCGCTCGAGTCACGTGTCTGCTCGCGCCCTATAGTAGTGGCCCACATCAAAATATTACAAGAATACAAAAACAAAGAAGAAAGAATGTCACCCGAACAGCATCCAAACAGATCCGACATACCCGAATAAGAATATTCCTAGATGACGCGGGGCTTTAGAAAGTAGCGGTTCTTACTTGGATCCTATTTGCTCAAACACACGCGTACATGGCCTGCGTCATCAAAACAAAACACCTATATTTTAGAGAGGGCAATTTATAATTTTAAAAAATGGAATTTTCCGAATCCTTTAATTGTTATCTTTCATATTTTCAATAAACTTTTACTATTTTTGATTACTGAACTATGATATACTTTTAATTTTTTAAGCATTCCTAATAAAAAAAATCATAATTATTTTTTACTTACAGGGCATTTCTCGCAGTACTTTCCAGAATACCTCGCGTTTTCCGTCTTTTCACATTCGCACTGTCCACAGACGCACTCTCCGTGACCCGAGCAAATTTCTGCGTTCTCCAGGTGAGGAGGATAACAGGTGTCGTTGGAAGCTCGACAACTGCACGCAGATCCGCTCCACGGACTGTAGCATTGGCATTGACCGCATACGCAGTCACCATGGTCAGGCCCGGAACACAAGATGCCATTGTGACGATCGCAGCTGAAGTTATCGCAATCACAATACTGGCCCGAAATTACCTGAGAAGAGTGACAATTTTAACTATGGTGCCATTATTTTGTTTGTGAATAATTTATTTATATTTCTAAAATCATTTTGTTTATGAAATTCAAATGAAATTTTAAGCGGCCCCTAGATGTTCAATAACGATTTATTCAACTGTAGTAAAACTAAAATTAATTTAATATTATATGTAGATTAATCTAGATAAGAATGTAAAACTAATAGTACATAATTATTTTATTTAATATTCTCTGTGTCTCTGTCCCAAATCATGGTATACATTTCTATAAAGATGAATAGTTAAAAAAATAATATTTATTTATGTATTAAGGTTAATTAAAAAAGATTCTTTAGCTAAAGCAGGGTTGTAGGGCGGTGTTTGTAAACCACTGCCTTGAGATATCGCCATAAAAAATCACATGGCGTTAGAGTTGTGAGGGCAATGTTCCCCTGATATCTCAAGGCAGAGGTTTACAAACACCGTCCTACAACCCCGCTTCAGCTAAAGAATTTTTTTCGGCAGGAAATAGCCCGAATATTGGAACGTGTACTGAGGAGGCCACCACCTTCAAGATATTTTCTTTTTAGAAAACAAATATAAGGGCGCGAGTTTTGTGTGTTACGTTAGGTTATTGTCTGTTTAGAAAAATCTCATAAAAACGAGTATAATTTCCTACTCGGAAGTCATCGTGTACCTTCGAACTCATCATTGATCAACTGACTAGACTGTGTTCTACATACCATAATTTAAGATAAATACATGGTGTCCCAGGACGAGCTTAAGCTATCGTTATTTTAAAAACTACTCAATATTATTTTACGAAATTTGGTATCTAGGGGTTTTCTCACATGCCCATTTCAACTAAAATATTCGCAAAGCAGCACTTCCGGTTTAACCGGAAGTAGATCCTAAATTTCTTATTTTAAATGGAATGCTATATTTTTTATTCTACCATTGAATTCAGCGGAAAATTTTACATACGAAACAATAAAAATATTTAACTCATGATCAACAACTTTCGGCGTAATTCAACTTTTTTTGATTTTTTCTGTAAATATTTCCTTTTTTACTAAAAATCTGTCAACTTTAAACATAAGACATGCTACACAAACTACCCCTGTTTTTCAACGAAGGTTTCATTTAAACAATAAAAAATCTGATGTGTTCAGCATTACCTTCCGTCAGTTCTATGTACTTTATACAAATTCCACACAGAAAGTTTCTTGCAAACGATTCAATATTTCCAGTACATTACCTTCAGTCAGTTCTGTGTACTTTGTAGATATTTCCATGTTTATAGCACAGCTGGCTGTTTTTCAAGAAAAACTGTTAAAATCTTCAAAATAGGGTACTTCCGGTCGACCAATTATTATCAGCTCTTCATATGGATGTAAAGAAGAAGAATACGCAAAAATTATAATTTTTGGAAACGTGGTATGCGATCCGAAAGAATTGTAAAAATAGTAACATCGTATTCTAGGGACTGTAAAACGTGCTTATTCATTAAAAACTCATCATTGAATTTTTTGACCAAAGATAATTCCTTCCTTACCTAAGGTGACGGAAGGTAAAAATATAAGGTGTTCCATTTTAAAAAAAACGAGATTTTTGATCTTTTTAACTTCATTTTCACGTTGACGTAGAAATTACATTTTTCAAAAATTGTCGATTATTAATTTATATTAGTGTAAACAAAAGCTTTCTTTATAAAACTGTTTTTACAAATTACAGAAATTCGATTCCATTCTCGGGATATCGGCTGATAAAGAAGTGGCCGTTCGTACAGAAAAATCAAAAAAAGTTTAATTACGCCGGAAGTGTTTGATCATGAGTAAAATATTTTTGTTTCGTATGTAAAATTTTCCGCTGAATTCAATGGTAAAATAAAAATTACAGCATTCCATTTAAAATAAGAAAGTTAGTCTACTTCCGGTTAAACCGGAAGTGCTACTGCTTTGAGAATATTTTAGTTGAAACGGGCATGTGGGAAAACCCCTAGATACCAAATTTCGTAAAATAATATTGAGTAGTTTTTAAAATAACGATAGCGTAAAGTCGTCCTGGGATATCCTCTATAAAACTTATAATGAATTCCATAATTTTGGACAGAGGAAGTACGTTTTTTGAAGAGATGTCATCAGATACTTGTGTTTGAATTTGGTAGCTTTGTCACGTTGCTTGTGTTTATTACCTTTTACATACCCGTGAAATAATACAATAAACAATGTCAATAATTAATATAAACATTGAACATCAATAAAATAAGAAATGAATTAGACATTTACTGTTTGTAAATAAAATCTATCCTCATACCGCCTACCAGACAATCAGCCAACTTTTCTATCCACTCTCATAGCTATGTGAACTTACCTCCTCAGGATTTTCCCTCGTAAAACATTCACATTGTCCGCAAACACAGTTTCCTTTTCCGCTGCAATCAACCGTAGCGTTGGCAGGTCTACAATTCTGTGTATAGTCAACCTCGGACAATCCACTCGTAGAACACTCACAATGTCTGCCAAAATGAGCAGGGTCACATTCACAAATACCGCACTTGTATATACCATTCCCACTGCATTCTTCAGCAAACTCTTTATAACCCTGTGTAAAAAAATAAATTAATAAAATAACCATTACGAAATTTAAATAACATACGAAATGACCGGGATATTCGCAAGGACATGAACACAACATTTCCAAATCGACAGTTAAAGTTTCGTTGATGCCAACTGGTTTAATGTGCAAGGTTTGCTTCCAGTCTTTTGGATCTTTAGGACAAGATGTTACTTCAATTTCAACGTTAAACTGAACGATGTCTCCGACCTAAGAATACCATACATGAGAGTTAAATTATACAATTATTATATTTTTAATAACAATAAAGTGATATTTTGGTTGCAGCATACAGAAAACTTTATTATTCTGGCAAAAAATACTTTCAATTTTTATTTTACTTTTTGCATATAAGAATAAGCTATCCAACCAGTGTTCCTGGCCGCGCCATCTGACGAATTTACCGTTAAGTAGCGTCGGGTAAGATTTCTTACATGTAGACTAGGGTTTTATATACAGGATGATTCATCGGTCTGTCCTCTCTTTATAACTCTTTTATTTCAAGTCAGATAGAAAAACTCTTCAAATATAATTTATATGATATAGTATTATCTATCTACGTACCATATCCATTTGTATAGAGGGTGCTCCATTTAAGCGCAACAATATGTAACTTTATATTTCTTAATGGAACACCCTATATTTATTTATTTTGATAGTAAATTAGATTCCCTTTAAAAAGTATTAAGTAATAAGGGGTCTAAAATTATAAATTGAGAATTTATTTACCTTTATTCGTTGAATGATATATTTCTATCATGTTATTATTAACAAAGTAAGCTATGGGTAATTTGATCAATTGTTTCGAATTTAAACAAACAAGTTGTCCAAATACTCTTAGTTGAAAATGAATAATACAAATTTTAGTAAAGATGAGATGGTTAATATAATATTTATAATAGAAAAATCTATTGAAGTTGAATGACAAGTTTTCGAGAATTTATTATAATTTTGGATTATTTAGTCTGTCACTAAATTTTAATAGCTTCTTTGGAATTAGTGTAATGTTTAAAATAAGTATTAATAAAAAAGGATCAATTTTTTTAATTATATTATGGTTTTTTCCACTCTAAACTACTATTTTTTATGAACGTAAATAACTTCTTAATTTATAATTTTAGACCCCTTATTACTTAATACTTTTTTAAAGGGAATCTAATTTACTATCAAAATAAATAAATAAATATAGGATGTTCCATTAAGAAATATATAGTTACATATTGTTGCGTTTAAACGGAGCACCCTGTATACAAATGCATATGGTACGTAGATAGACAATAGTATATCATATAAATTATATTTGAAGAGTTTTTCTATCTGACTTAAAATAAAAGAGTTATAAAGAGAGGACAGACCGATGAATCACCCTGTATAAACGAACCGTTTTGTCAGTTTAAAATATATTTGAAGCACCACTTGAAATAAAAATACGTCTGTTATCATAAGCTGTGGTTTTGAAAGCGTCGACAAATCTTTCTTATACGTTTGCGCGGTAAATTCGCGCCTGTGTTAGGACTGTCAGACCAATACTATTTGTCGTTGCATACGTTGGTTTGGGAAAGTTTTTAGTTAATATGTAATTTGTGAATTTCCATTACTTACACTCTATCCGTTTTAAGTATACAGTATTGGGTGAGATAGGGCTTAAGATTCTAGCTCTCTGGTTGGTTCAAACGTGAACCGAGTTTACACAGTAAAATAATTGAAATACAAATGTAATTAAATGTAAAAACTGTAAATGTATTTAGTAAAATAAACATAGTATTTGATATAGGATTATACCTCTAATAAGAGTTGAAAAGCCGAAAAAATATTATTATCATAAGTAAAACTGAAAATAAAAAGCTATCTATATTCTATTTTTTATATACATAAATTAATGAGTATTAGCAAAAAAGTTTGTTTAAATATTAATTTGTTCGCAAACTACAAGCGATTGAAAGTTTACGCTAAGTTTCTGACTATAAAACCAAGACACGTACTCTACCATTGGTAAGGACATAAACGTCACAGCTAAATTGTGAACTTTCTTATCTCTGAATCTAAATTTTTTATAAAATGTATTTTTTTAATGAAATTTACAATAAAAAAGTTTCCCATATGCTTCAACCAAAATTAATCAGATTATATGTACCAAATAGACATAAATTTTTATATTTGACAATATATTTTTAACACTTACCTTAATATTTTCGCATTTGTTTGTCTGTTTTGGATTTCCACTGGGATTCAAACAACTAGAATAATAATTTACTCTAATTCCACCTTTTGCGCTATCTTTCATTTCCACCGAAGATGAAATTTGCTATAAAATAACTTTTATTAATTATAATTTAAATGATTTTATTTTATTTCCAACCTGATATTGTTCTTTTACCAAGTCCACAACATTAGACGAGTCACCGGATAATTTTCCACTGGAAGAACCTTCAATATGTCCTTGTAATTGTTTATATATTTCAATCTGTTCTTCTGTTACAGCGAAAATAACGTTGATTGAATTTTCCTTTACCTTTAAATTGATTTGAGATATACTCGGATAGTCTTGAACGCTAGAATGAGTGTAATATCCACTTCTGGAATCTAGATGGCATATGCCGTCGTTTGGAGTGATTATGCCTCCCAACTAAAAAAAAGGTTTTTTAAGTTTAGTTCAATAATTGATTTTAACTATTGATACATCACAAATTTTAATGAATTTATAAAATGGTATGAACAGAAATAGTTATTTGTATACCAAGGCATTGAATAAATAATCTACTAGTAAATTATTTATTCAATGACCAAGGGTTGAAAGTAACTTTTGCAGACAGAGGTGAGAGATTGTCACCCTACTTTTTTCACTGATCGTAGAAAAATTATATTTTCCAAATTTTTTGAATTTTTGAGTGAAATGTAATCTACTATAGATTACTTTCAAATATCAGTCAACTATTTTTTATGAAGAATGAGAGAAGAAATCTTTGTTTTATTGATCGATTACTTCAACGAACAATCTTTTATTACTACTGTAACAAGGACAAGAAACCGGATAACCCAGAGTCACGGTGTAGTATCTATAGGTGAGAGCACGAGATGCGTTGACATGGTTAAGAAACTGGGAAACAAAATGGCGCTAACGCGACCCGTTACCATTTGATAGGTATTTGACAGTTGGTATGCCGGCTGTGGTTACAGGTTAAAATGAGTTTTCGTTTAAATAGAAAATGTTTTGCTACAGGATGCACAACAGGGTATGGATCAAATAAAGAGAAATATAGTCTTTTTTAGGTGCAAAAATGTGCATAGAAACAGGTACTAAGATTACCAAAATTCTGACTGAAAGATGTCAGTAAGTACATTCGACATATGTTTGTTTTATAATTTTAGTGGAAATATAGAAACCTTCTGTATGAAATTTGTATAAAATACATTCATAGAACTGACAAAAGATAAAAGGTAATGTACTAGAAATATAGAATATTATACGTTATATATGAATAATTTAATATTTTAAATATTTTGTGTAAAAATCGGGTCGCAACAAAACTTGACATCTAGTAGTCAGCTCCTAACTTCAGTGTCTAAATCCACGTGTTCATCGACACTTATTTGCCTGTTTAAAAATTTTGAATAAGAAAACGTAGATAAACAAACAAATATCAAACAAACACGTAATAATTACAGCAAACAAAATTAATAAAATATCAAATACAAAATACTCGCGCGTACTTGCTACTATCGCCGTATGTGTTTCTAGCAGTATATATTTGACCTGAAATGAGCAAGAAAATATCGAATTTTCGTCACAATTTTCAAGGACGTTTCTAGATTTGTAAAGAATTCCAACTTTCTATCATTAAATTATAAATTAAAACTTTTTACTAAACATGTTTTATTATATTTATCTAATATATGAAGTAAACTATAGAAAAGAGTTACTAATTTTCATAAATTCCATATCACCGGAATACTGCATTCAAACCGAAATATCTTACGTCCAATCATAAATGTATTTGGTATTGAAATCGGCAATAATAAATTCGGTTCATTTTCGGGTTAATTTTTAAGTTTTATCAACTTTGTTACGAATAATAATTAGGTTATGGTTTGATTCTTATTTAAACATCATTAATAGCGTTTTCAGCTTACAAGTTGAGTGCGCACTGGTGCGCACTTTTTTGCACTGAGCGTTTTCAGCTTGTCATTGAGTGCAAAAATTAGTCAGCTGATGCGTTTTCAGCTTAAGAAAAAAATGCACCGTGCACTGGCTCAGTGCGACTTTTGTGCACTGACTCCCTAGGCAAGTGCAATAATGTCAGTGCAAAATGGCGAATGAGGGCAGAACTCGTTCAGTGTGGTCACGTGATATGTTGCACTCAGTGCGCACTTGCACTGTGTAAGCTGAAAACGCTATAAAATTTATGTTCGGTTTCAAGTTCGGTTCATCAAACAGTGAACCTACAGAATGCAGTAGTAGCACTAAAATATATAGGGTTCATATTCGTTTTTTTTAAATTTATTGAAAAAAATACGATTCGGTTCCGGTTCAATGCGATATCAATGCATTTCCCAATAAAATAAAAAGGCAAAAATCGCTAAATTCATTATTGTTTTAATATTATTTCATACTTTTCCATCTCCAGCATAGTGAAAGCCAGCATCTGTTGAGAAGACCAATAATCTTCTGGCCTTTTCTCTCCAACCAATTTCATCTCGGCATACAATAGCCTGCATAATGGCGTCAAAACCTCCTTCTGGGGCATCCAAATTACCAGATACTGCAGCATTCTTCACCATAGTCTTTAGGAAAACAAATTTATTATATAACAGTTAATATGATTTAAACATTCAAGAAAAAACATGTGTTATAATGTGTAATGATAAAAAAACGTGTAATGAAAATTAAAACTAGTGAATGAATTTATTTACAGATGTTTGAATATACGAGATTGAGAAACAGTCTCGTACATTATAAGCATAATAGTTTTTCATGATTTAAGCTTCATTAAATATTGTTAAAACTGTGTAAATTAATATAAAACCAAAAATTACAATATTTATTTATGTTTACGGCATTTAATTATTTTATACATGAATTGAAATGAGTATGTAAGTTATCATTGTAAAAACTCCTGGATTACTTGATTTCTCACTAACACTTCAATGGTTTATTGTAATTTCCGGTCAAAAAATAACACAAACAAGAGGAAACAGGCAACAATGTGTAGGTAGTGATGGAAACAGGACAAACAATAGGAAAACACCACACCATCTCAAACCACAGCCCATCGAAGCATCTGAAACGTTAATAGTTTCAAGCGAGCGTTCTGATTTTCGACTTACTTCGAACTGCGACGTATTTTGAGATAACTGCATAACATTGTGGAAACCGTATGGGGCTGCGCAATTCTGACATGGCTCCTTCAAACTATAACCAGCAACAAACACCGACATGCAACAATCATCAGTAACGTTACTAATACTAACTTTATGTTAAGGTTTCGTTATTTCCATATAACGTATTCGCTACGGGACTGGCTTCATATTTCGTATTTTGCAAACGCAAAATTGGACAATTCAACAAAATCGCAATTATATTAAGTATCAATTTACGATATAATATTCGTGCTACTAGCAAATTAATGTTATTTATGAATTATACTCGTATTAGATACTACTGCCACAGATTATATAATATGTATGGATTGATTGACAACCATATGAGCATTTCCATAGTACAGATGTCTAATTTTCGATGTTTCTTGAAGGTATCTCGAGTAATATTAAAGATAAAGCAAAACAGTTTGCACATTCCAGGGTCAACTTTTCGAGAAAAGTTTAATAGTCATCACATGGAATTTCGATCTCCTTTTGTTTCTGAGCTACAGGCAAAAACTCGTTTTTCGCTCATTTCGAAAATATCTCATATCTTATTTATTATGATAGTAAGATAAAATTGTTTTAACAATCTTTCAACTGTTTTTTAGGTAGAATAAAATGGCGTAATTAGAATTTTTGAAAAGTTGATCATTCTCGAGATATAACACAAACTTATGATTTTTTAAATGGGAACCTATATTGAAAATAGTCTCATCGTTTTGCTTATTTTATAAGCTTTTCAATGATATATAACAAGTCAACATTCTTTTATTTTAAACATGAATAAAAGATAAATTATTAATGTTTTAAACAAAACAAAAGAATGTAGACTTGTTATATATCATTGAAAAGCTTATGAAATAAGCAAACCGACAAGACTATTTTTAACATAGGTTGCCATTTAAAAAATCATAAGTTTGTGTGTTATCTCGAGAATGATTAAGTTTTCAAAAAATCTAATTACGCCATTTTATTTTACTTAAAAAACAGTTGAAAATTTGTTAAAACATTTTTCTTAACTATCATAATTCATAAGATATGAGATATTTTCGAAATGAGCGAAAAACGAGTTTTTGCCTGTAGTTCAGAAACAAAAGAAGATGGAAAATTCCTGTGTTGACTTAAACTTTTCTCGAAAAGTTCACCCTCGAATGTGCAAATTGTTTTGCTCTATCATTAATATTACCCGAGATACCTTAAAAAACATCTAAAATGAGACACCTGTACATATGTTTTATGCTGCTCTTTGATTATTTTACTATTTAGTGCTAACCATTCATATCATATTAAATCGTTTCTCGCATATATGGTTAAAATTTTATCGGAAATATTAAAGAAGTTATGAAAATAATCTCCTAGGGCACATTTGTTAAAAATAAATTTATAATTAAATTAAATTTCCCAGAATAATGCTGATATTTTAGAGAGTGCGACACGTATGTACGAGGGCAATTTATAAAGATATCTACCTAGCTATGAAAGAAGACACATTGAACTTGAACAATATACTATTATTCTCGAAAGATGACTATTCAAGGTCATTTGTTCGAAGAAAGAATACACATCACTTTATAGCAGTAGCTTAGCAACATTTTGTATTAGAAAGAGAAATATTATTTGACCTATGTCTATTTAATTTATGTGGTGTAACAGATATACGTAAATAGTGACATTACTTTCTAACACACTAAATAATAATGACATATGTCGTAGATTTACAGATACCTAATTATCTACTACACTGTCCTCTGTGCTAATATTTACCCAGTGGCGTTCACGTTTAAATCAAATTATTATTCCTTGATTTATAAGATGTCTATGTTTTTGTATTTTGCAAAAACATAAGTGAAGAACATAAATCTTTCAGAAAGGCATTATTTAGAAAGAAACATAATTTTCAAATGAAGTACTCTTATTTCTTCAGTTAAAATGTGTCCATAAATATTTCATGTTGCACGCCTATGCATATTAAATGCAATGAAGTTATCTGCAAGTAATATTATATCAGACGACTCATAAATGACCTTGAATAGTCATCTTTCGTGAATAATAGTTTACTTTATTTTTCAACATAACTTCCTTCAACACTAACCCAACGTTTCTTAAACTGTGCAATTCCGTCAAAAAAAATATTTTTTTGTCAACAGCGTACATTGACTCCTCGTCTGATTCAAATCTCCTCCCCTAAGATTTTTTTTTCATATTTTTAAATGAAAAGAAGTCGGGGCTATAAGATGAAAGGCGTAGTTCTGTAAAACAGCAGTTCCTGATAATATTTGCGATTTTACGCGCTTTGTGAACCAGTCTGGGTGTCCACCGTGAAGACCCCTTCCTCATGCCCAAATCATCATGCAAAATTTTCCAAACACTGGTTTCAGATAAAGGCAGTTCCTTGGCAATAACAGAAACCTTTAACCGTCGATCTGTAAACATCAATTTTTCAACATGTTGAACATTTTCTGCAGGTCGTGCTTCAAGTGGTCGACCAAAATTTGGATCATTTGTATCGAATCTCTTTCCAATTGAAACTGTTTACACCAAAATTTTACTTTAAAATAACTTGGGGCATCTTGCCCATACACTTCCACCATTCGCTCATGAATAATTTTAGGACCATTGCTTTCTTTTGTTAAGAATTTTATCACACTCCGATGTTCAATTTAGTTTCACTCATTGTTTAACCCAAAATTCTACGCTAACCTGTAATAAATAATACGATTTGAATGCAACTTACTATGAACCAATGATGGTCATACAAATCTGACAACAAGAAAATGTTATCGTTCGTCTTTTGTTTCATGGTTAGGTAGATTTCTTTGTAAACTTCCCTCAAATATAGTGTAAATGTTTTATACAAGTGTCTCAAAAGTACCGCTGGTAGTTTTGATCAAGGGGCTAATACCTGATTGCGCACCTCTGACGATGATACCTAAATTTTAGGTGTCACTGAAAGTGAGTCACTTTTTTTAAGACACCTGTAGAGATGGCGCTCCCTTTATCGCAATAAAAATTAACTGCGGAAATTTATCACAACATTATCAGTTTTCCTACACCTACATTTTATTTAATCCATGGTACTACATTCAATACGGAAAAATTTTAAAATTCAAATTCTATTTGAATAATATACCTAATGACATATTCAAATATCTATTACTCCATTTAAATTCTGTAATTAAATGAGGCAGATTTTAATTTTGTTTTAACTTAACATCTTATAAGTCGCTATTTTGTTGAACTGTTTTATTTTGCCCGTACAAAAAGTTTTGAGTCGTAATATTTTATAAATATAAAATACTCTTAAAATGTAACAAGTATATTTACCTATATCTTCTGGGTTCACGGAAAATGACTTATAAACATAACAAAAATATATAAGATAAAAAATTATAAAATATGCATTAAACTTATCATTTGTTTATATATTCTTTAGATAAACAAAATTAACAAGTTTTTTATCATAAAAGTTTTTCCATGTTTACATTTTAAAAATTTGTAATGTCTATATTTATATACTTGTTTCATTTTATAATTATTTAAAATCTTTCTTTAATTACATTCCTGTTCATGAATAATATTATATAAAATACATGTTTAATATTTATAACATGCTGTCATGCTTTACAAAAAATTAAAAAAAGATTTTTATCATTCTACACTTGTTATTTACAAAAACCTACGAGATTAATCAAAAAACCTCAATTGTTATTTACAAACAAATGACATACCAGATAATTAACAAGTATATTCTAAATGTTCATCATGCAACCGTCACTCATTCAAGAGCCGGGACACAGGAAAATAAAATCTGGTTGGAAGGTACGAAGGACTGTAGGAAGTTACCAAGTAGAAAATTAAGTTAGAACTTACTGAAAATTGAGACGTGTTAGTGCTTAAAGTCATGTGATTCCGAAACCCGTACGGAGCTTCACAGTTCTCACACGGTGCCTTCAACCTGTCAAATCACACGTCAGCAAAACATCACCTTAGTGCAGTTTCCAAACATTTTAAATATACAATCATCATCATCAGTGGCACGAAAGTTTTATGGATTTTTGTTTTATGTCTATTCGCACTAGAGTCTTTCACCAAGCCACAGCCTTTCTTTTAAAATAGGGTACATAACTAATTTTCTTTACTGAAGTCATACGTTTCCAATAGATATATTTTAATAAAAAATACAATAAAGCCCTCCATAATGGACCTTTTCAATTTAACGGCTATCTCTTTCTATCGCTACAAATAGTAAGAAAATGGCGCGAACAATTGCCAGTTGGGCTGTCAAACGAAACGTCAAATATATTGCAGTCATTAAAATAACTGTATTCTCAGTGAAAATTTGCATCGTTAGACATTTTAACTTCAATAAAAGCTTTTGTAACTTATTTCGATAAGATATTTTAAAGTTATCTGAGATATTCTCACATTTTACATCTAATTTTTTTTTAAACAAACGCCAAAGATCTCAGTTGTTCTTACTATGCGCAGATCCCCAGTGCGCATATATTCTATCTCTTTAAATTGAAAAGGTCCATTATTTAAAATTTTACTTTATATAAATTGAAAGCTATCTGTTGTTCTATAAAGTCTGAATTGTTATTCGTTGAGCCGTAATAATTTTTGTAATATTTTATGACGTAGATGATGTTAATTACATTTTGTTTTCAAAAAGTTTAGTTCGCTAATAATGGGCTACTTGCGTGCCATTTTTTTATTTAATATTTTTGAAGAGACGATAAAAACTTGCTACCCATATTTTTTCATTTGGCAAAATTTTCATTAATTGGCCAGAAATAAATTAATGAAATTTTAATATTTAAATTACCGTAGAATTACGCCGAACATGAATGGCCGTAAAGCAATAACATCGGTACGTCCAATAGCAACGGCATGTGCGGGTAATTTAAACATGACAGATCATCTGTTTGACGTTTGAATAATAGTTTTGAAGTTAATATTTTCGTTTGTCATTTTCATCTTGTACAAGCTAAGTTAAAATCCTTCAAAATCCTGCTTAACAAATCGAAATACGTAATAAAAATAACAGAAACCACGCAAATTGTAAATAATAAAGAAGAGAGACAGTGACAGAAAAATGAACTAATGTCAAAATCAAATTAAAAGTCGCACTCGCTCGCCATCTACAGGTTACATTCTTAAATATGCATCCCTTTCTCCAGTTCAAAATAATGACGTCAAAGAAAATCTTCTTTCTTAATTTAATTAAAAAACAAATATTTTCTTTAAATAAAATTTATATTTTTACATACGTTTTCAATTTTACTTTAGGTATTTAGTGATAGATATCAGATTTTCAGTACCACGCAAGCAGCCTATTGTAGCCACAATACATTGATCTATTTCAACAATTATAAAAAAAAAATATTTAAAATAACTTTCGCGACAATATTTATTGTAAATATACGTCGATAATACGCGATTTAATAAATTAATAAAAAACTACGTATATTACAGACCAAGTCACATTGTTTCGTTATTTTCTGCATTAATTTACTTAAAAATGGATTCCTAATTTCAAAAAAGCGATAGCAGCTGGCTTCAAAGTAGTAAGAATTTGGAATAGAGTAGATGTGTCTGAGAGAGATGAAGACAGGTAGCTAAGCTGACGTAAATGTTAAGGGCATTAAAAACTTGAATATTTTAAAAACTAATAACTTTTTTAAACTTTGATAATATCTAGTTTTATTATAAATGACCAATTTTTGAATTTTCAGTGTTATGTTTTAATGGGGTTCTTCATTCTTATTTTTTTATTATGTATTTTAAATGAAAGTTTGTTTAATTTTGAAGCAATTCGTAGTATTAAAAAGTCAATTATTTTTATTTTAACTACATTTGATTTTTAGCGACAGCTATTGCTATCTTTCTCACACCAGTTTCTATAGTAGACTGCGCGAGAAAGATAGTAATAGTGTGATGTCACAGCGACAAAGATAAAAAATTCAAATATCATGCAAACACAAAGTAATCATTAAAAAATTGTTGTTTTTTATCTTAATTTTTATTTATTGAGTGATACTTTCAATATAAAGTTCACATTTTATTATTTTTTTGTTATTGCAGAGGACCCCATTATAAATAAATATTTTCTTAATTTAGAATATAAGGCCACATAATCTATTGAAAAAAATATATTTAAGGCGAAAAACTAGTAAAGTTGATTCTCAAGAGCAAAATATAAATAACGGACTTTTGAAAAAAAGATTAATTAGAATATATGAACAAAAGATTTATGTACGTACAAGACTAGATATTAAGTCCTGGCCACATCAGAATTTATATTGAGTCTCTCAAGTGTTTATAAAAAAATGCTAGTGAAATGGAGATGTATAGAATATATAAAAGGTTTACTCTACTATGGCAACTAATGAGTGATGAAAACAATGGAAACTACACGTTTGTGAGAAAGAAACATAGGATCACTCAAAGCAAAGATGCAAGAATTATAAACACAGCTGCTCACTTTTGCGGTGTGGTGCTGACGTAAGGCATGACGACTTTATCGACAAAACTGCCGAATCCAAGCCTGAAATTCGATGTAATATTCTGCATAGACTCCGCTAACAGATTTCCCAAACTAGATAATTTATCTTTGTCGTCTTCCATAGATTTACTGAGATCCATAAGGTAATACAAATCAACAGGATAGTCTTCCGCTTGTGTGTAAAACATTTTAAACTGGTATGCTTCATCTACAAAGGACATAAAAAATTAAAACAATAGGAATCATTATAATATCTTAAGAGACAAATGGGTAGTTCAAAAGTAACTTCAATTCAACATCGTTTCAGTTACAGACAAAAATGATATATTTTTCTACGTATTAAGATATTAAGAGAATATCAAGAAAAAAATTGTAGTACCGTCATCGTCCCTTTGACTTCGTCAAACATTCGTCCATTTTTAAACATCTCTACCGATTCGTTCACTCTTTTCTCATGAATACGGGTAACTCTATAGATATATTGTTACAACATTCTATGATTATTATTTTCAGGCTTTACACTCTCTAACAACAACAACCGAACACACTTTTCAAACCAATTACAAATTCATGTAGCTCGAATCAAACGAACGAACAGACTTTACTACCTGTGTTTTCTATATCTTTCCACGTAGTGACATCTACGTCACAATTTTCAAGGACGCGCAGAAGTAACAGCTTTTAAAAATTCTAGGAGGAATAGAAAATATAATTTAAAAGATGGGGTCTCGTGGCCGCGTGCCTGTGTGTCTGGTCGCGAATCTGGGGAACCGGGTTCGATCCCGACCGACGCCAAATATTTCGAATTTTAAATGGCACAAAATTGACCCCTGTGGTGCACGCTCCACGCCAGCATTGAGTGCCCGTGAGGTGACGCGTGGTAAACGCCCGCACGGTACAAATATGTCATCATCATTACCGATATCTGCGAACAAAGCAGACTGGCACACCCAGCAATGGGTAATATGCAGTGATGATATATTTATTTATTTTATTTATTTAAAAGATTTTTGATATTTTCTATTATTTACTTAGATGTTAATATTAACTGATTTATTGGTCTTATCAACACCTACTGTAAGAATATCTCTATCCTACATGGAGGGTTTGAAGTGATATTTTTTTTAATATTGTTAATTTGCTGTTAGTTTTAACCACATAGTAAATTTAATAGAGAGGGTATAAGTTGATTGTAACACGAATAAAGTGTCAGAATTTTTTTATATAAATAAAAGAAAATTTCCATATTTACGAACTTACTTATTCTCAATTTGAGGTTAATATGTTGAGGTGCAACTTGAACAATTTCGAAAGAACTGGAAGAGCTGGAAGAACTGGCAGAGCCTGAAGCACTAGCACTACCCCCCGATGCACTGCCACCAGCAGCAGCGGAACCTCCGCCAACCATTCCACCGGAAACAGAATGTGCTTTAGATAACTCCTTGTTCATTAACACCCGGATTTCATTATCCGGGTTCCAGGAGTATTCTTCACGGCACACTGAAGTTAAAGAACTTGTTGCTGGCTGATAACATCGTTTCTTGTCTCCGAAATCCTAGAAATAAATAAATCAATATCATCACCAATGACCACTACACATTTATAATAATACAAAAATATTATCTTTAAACTATTATATATATATATATATATATATATATATATATATATATATATATATATATATATATATATATATATCCAGGGTGTTCCATTTAAGTGCTACACTATTGCTATCTCGAGAAGTATAAGACATACGAAGTCGGTTAAATTAGCAAACAATTTCTATTTTATAAGACTACTTTAATGAGCGAAACAAGAATTTTTTAGACCAGTGATTATCAAAATACGGGGTGCTACTTTCTTATTTTAAATAGCAACCTATTTTTTTTTTATTTGCTTATTCGATTCAGTATTTTTTTCTGAATTCAACGATATCTATATGTAATACTCCATTATTTCAAAATATTTGAGAAAAATGCATAATTAATAATGTATCATTTTTATTTAAATATGACTATACAAAGAGCGCTATGGAAAAAAACAAATAAATCAATAAAACAATTGTTAATATTATTTATATATTTACCTTGTTTAAATAATAATGGACCTTTCCAATTTAACGGCTATCTCTTTCTATCGCTGCAAATAGTAAGAAAATGGCGCGAACAACTGCCAGTTGGGCTGTCAAACGAAACCTCAAAAATATTGCAGTCATTAAAATACCTGTATTCTCAGTGAAAATTTGCATCGTTAGACATTTTACTTTCAATAAAAGCTTTTAACTTATTTCGATAATATTTTTTAAAGTTATCCGAGATATTCTCACATTTTACGTCTAAATGTTTTAGAATCAAACGTCATAGATGTCAGTTGTTCTTACTATGCGCAGATCCCCATTGCGCATATCTTCTTTCTCTTTAAATTGGAAAGGTCCATTATTCACAACTTAAAGAAAATGGACCTTTTCAATTTAAAGAGATAGAAAATCTGCGCATAGTAAGAACAACTGAGATCTATGGCGTTTGTTTCTAAAAAATTTAGATGTAAAATGTGAGAATATCTCAAATAACTTTAAAAAATCTTATTGAAATAAGTTACAAAAGCTTTTATTGAAGTTAAAATGTCTAACGATGCAAATTTTCACTGAGAATACAGGTATTTTAATGAGTGCAATATTTTTGACGTTTTGTTTGACAGCCCAACTGGCAGTTGTTCGCGCCATTTTCTTACTATTTGCAGCGATAGAAAGATATAGCCGTTAAATTGAAAAGGTCTATTATAAAAGTTTTTGTAATTATTTCATTTGATTTATTTGTGTTTTCCATAGCACTCTTTGTATAGTCATATTTAAATAAAAATGATACATTATTAATTTTACATTTTTCTCAAAAATTTTGTAATAATAGAGTATTACATATGAATATCGTTGAATTCAGAAAAAAATAATGAATCGAATAAACTAATAAAAAAGGTAGGTTCTAATTTAAAATAAAAAAGTTGGGTCCCATATTTTGAGGACCACTGGTTAATAATAGTCATATAATTTAGAAATTCGTATCGTATTCGTATCTCTTATACTTCTCGAGATAGCAATAGTGTAGCACTTAAATGGAACAGCCTGTATATATATATATATATATATATACAGAGCGTCCCATTTAAGGGTGCGTTGAAAAAACAGCGCCATGAGGCGATGCTGGGTTAATTAGGAACTATTTCTTAAATAATAATAATAATAATAATAATAATTTATTCAAATCTCTTGATCAAATACATTTGAAATGAGATGCGTCAAAGGTACATACAAGAAATATAAAGCAAACAATAAATAACAAAAATAAAAGTAAAAAAAGTGATATAATTTAGGACTTATCACTAAGGAAATCGTTATGATGATAATAATTTTTCTGTAAAAGAAATATTTTTAATTTAGATTTAAATGAAGTAATGGATTTAATAGTTTTAATATGACTAGGTAATTTATTATAAAATTTTAAACCCATGTAATGTGGATTGTTTTTGCTTTTATTAAGTCGTAAACATGGTAATTTAAAATTCAGTCTTGTACGAGTGTCATGATTATGAATATCGCTTTGTAGCAGAAATTTGCTTTCGTTTGTTTTGATATAAATTAAAAGACTATAGATGTAAAGACAGGGAAGATTTAACATCTTTTCCCTTTTAAATATATCTTTACATGAATCTCTACTATACAATGAAAAGATGTTTCTGATTGCAGATTTCTGTAATTTAAAAACCCTGGATGCTATTGGTGAGCTTCCCCAAAAAATGACACCGTATTGGATAATTGGGTAGAATTTGGCATAATAAAAAGTTTTTGCTGTATTTATGTCAGTGAATAATTTAATTTTTTTAATTAAGTAGCATAAAGAAGCTAGATGTTTACATATTTTGTCAATGTGTACATCCCAAGTTAAATTTTGATGTATGTGAAGACCTAGTACTTTGCTATTGCTAATTTGGGGTAATTCCTGTTGATTGCATTGGACTGATACAGAATTTTCTAATTTATTAGAGAAACTAATTATCTGAGACTTATTTACATTTAAGGAGAGATTTAAGGCTGCGAACCAAGAGGCGAGTTTTGTTACTAGGTCAGATATATTATTCATGTCACTGATATTTTCTAAAATTAGAGACACATCATCAGCATAAGCAACAAAATTGTTTGACTCTAAAATACTTTTGATACCGTTTATGTATAACAAAAACAAAATAGGGCCAAGTATGGATCCTTGTGGTACTCCAGTTTCGATAATTTGTTGATCTGATTTTTTGTTTTCATAAAATACGGCTTGTTGCCTGTTCCTAAGGTATGACCACAACCATTCTGCACATTTACCTCTAAATCCATAATAATTCAAAATTTCCATGAGAATTTCATGGTTTACACAATCAAATGCTTTAGAGAGATCTATAAATACTCCATAAATGTTATTCCCTTTATCAATGGCATTGTAAACAGGATCCAAAATTTCAGCTATAGCAGAAATTGTACTTAGGCCTTTCCGAAAACCGTACTGTTCATTAATTAAAATCTTATTCCTTTCAAGAAAAGAATTTATTCTAGTCAACATTACTTTTTCAAAAATTTTATGGAATGTTGACACTAATGTTATGGGACGATAGTTACTAACTAACTCTTTATCTCCGTTTTTGTAAAGAGCAATAACTTTTACATTTTTCAAAAAGTCCGGAAATGTACCCCTTGAAAGAGATAAGTTAATGCAGTGAGTTAAAGGAGTAACAAACCACTCGTAACAATTTTTTAGTAATTGACTAGAAATTTCATCAATTCCACTTGAATTTGAATTTCGTAAAGATAATATTAATGAAGCTATTTCAAACTCAGTTACTGGCTGCAAGAATATTGAGTTTGGGTTAAAGTTTTTACTCGGTATAATTTCAGAATTTGAGATTGGTAATGTATTTTTTATGGTATTGGGTATACTAGTGAAATAATTGTTAAACATGTTAGCTATATCTAGTGCGTCACTGACATTTTCATTCCCATGTTTTAAATTACTTATTTTTTTCGGTCTACTGTAGTTTTCAACACTTATATTACGGTTTATTAAAGACCATACTTTACGAGTGTCATTGCTAGTATTATTAATTTGTCTATAATTAAAATTCCTCTTAGTTTCTCTTAAGAGTTTGCGATACTCACATTTTGCTTTAACATATTGTTCCTTAGTGATAAGTCCTGTTGTACATAACTTATATAGTGTTTTCATTTTTTCAGCGTTAAGTTTTATTTCATTTGTAACCCAAGTTTTCGAATTTTGATTAATATTACGTTTAATTTTTGGATGCGTAATCTCAAAGTAATAGATAAAAATTTGCATAAAGTTTTTAAAACATTCATTTACATCTGTTTCATTAAGGACTGTGTGCCATTTTTCTAGAGATAATCTATGTTGCAAATTTTTTAAATTACATTTATTAAAACATCTACGCTCGATTTTGGCAGTGTTAATAATTTGTCTATTATGTTGAATAGAAATATACTGAGCCGAATGGTCTGCAATATTATTATGAATTACACTTACACTATATCTATCCTTATTTATATTTGTGAATATGTTATCAACACATGTTTTACTATTTTTAAAAATTCGAGTGGGTTCGAAAATTGTTTGATGCAAGTGGTAAGCATTCATGTTGTCTAAAAATAGCTTTTTATTTACATTATCCTTTAAAAGATCTATGTTAAAATCACCTAAAACAATTACATTACAATTTTGAGTATTTGAAAACAATTTTGATAGGCATATGTCTAATTGGTTTATATGATCATCTATCCTGGAATCAGGTGACCTGTATATAACTATTACGTAGTACAAGTTATTTTGAAATTTAAATTTTATACCACAACACTCGAATATTAGTTCAATATTGAATTCTTTTATGTATTCTAGTTCTTCATAATCTATCTGTGCGCTACAAAATATATTCACTCCTCCATGTATATGAAGTTTTCTATAATAACCATTTGCTAGATTCAAGTCTTTTAAAGTATAGGATGGTTGTTCCTCTTCAGACAGCCAATGTTCGGACAGGCATAAAATGTCACATGGTTGTGAGGCAAGAAAAACTTCCAAATCTTCAATTTTATTTCTCACACACTGTATATTTTGATGTAGAATATGAAGAGTTGATGTAACTGATATACTTCTATATATTTGAAAACTTGATGGTTTACTATGAGATGGGTTTTGTTTCATGGGTGTCAAACTGATGTTTTGTTTATTATTCTTTTCTGAAAAAACCTCGCAATATATGCACCAGCAGGCCATCTATTAGGGTTCATAATATGTTCAAAATTATAAAGATTTACTGTTATTTTAAATGATTTATAGTAATCTGGGTATTTAGACTGATGTTCCTCGACCACGACTTCAGAAAAATCGTTAATTAAGAAGTTCTTCAATTCAGTAGTACTTGTTTCAGGGTCTAAGCGCGATACATAAATAAAAGCTTTCCTTGGAGCTGTTTTGATTGAATCAAGATTTACCGCTTTTCCTACAACACCTGAAACTTTATGTTTATTTTTATTTTTTCCTGCAACCTGAGTCCATGACTTTCTCTCCTCTGTGATCCCAGCATTTGACATATTTTTAACTACATTTTCATCTTTTTTATTTTCATGCTTCTTATCATTCAATAATGCGGCATGCTTAATGTTTACATTTTTAGGCTCTTCTAACCTAAAAGTTGTTGTCTCGGTCGGTTCGTTATTTATTAATTTTTTGTTAGATGTCGTGTCTTTTGTTGATTTTATGTTAATTTGTGAGTCGGTTTTAACTTGAGAAACAGCAGATGACACTACGGTATTAGTTTTATGCGTATATAATTCTAATTGTTCTTTTAATAGGGTTATTATAGTTTCTTTACCCTTAAGTAGGTCACACTTGTCGTTTATAATAATGTCTTTTTCATTTATTAGTCTTTTTAAATATGTGATTTCAGTCCGAAGTACATTTATGTCACTAGACAAAAGGTCAAATGGGTCAATAGCATCGACGAAATTGTCATCCGTGGTACAACAATTTGTCAAGTTGTCATTGATTACAAAGTTTTTCTTTGTACAACAGTTTAAATGAAGTACACTATCACATAACTCACACTTCACTGTGTTATTTACTGCACTACGCCTACATATTTTACAAATTCTTTTGATATTTTCTGGAGCTTTACAGGAACCACTACTTTCGATAGGAGCCATTACATTCATACAAAAGTATTTCACAGATGGCTCTGTGTCTGCAGGTTTAGATCCTAGTTAATATGAAATTTAAACTTTGGAACGCGGGCATGTCTAGCGCAAAATATTTGAGGGATAAGATAGAAGGGTGCACCAAATTATTCTTATACGATCTGTTTCGACATTTGTATGCTGCTCGAATTCCCAGTTTCATTGTTGTTACCATTATTATTATTATTATTATTATTATTATTATTATTATTATTATTATTATTTTCGTTATTGGTTTTCTTAACTTGTTTCGTTAAGTGTTGCTGATATTTATATATTTGTTAATTTTTATCGTTATTGTTATTATTGGTTTTGTTTTAATATAAATCTTTTTCGCCCATTTAAAAAATGGGCAAACCAAAACCACGTATACGTAAGAGAAATAAGACGTCTCGTAGTAAAAAATTTCGCTACAAGTGTAATAGTACAAATAGTGTAATTCAAAATGATAAATTCCAACGACTAGTTTTCAACCAATCATGATGCAAAACACTTGAAAATTCAACTAATGGTAACAATATTATACTGATAAAACCCCGTTACCCCGATAATTCTCCGCTACCAAGTAAATAAACAGTTGTTATTGTTTATAACCGTCAGTGTGACAGTTAATTAATATTTCAAGTTTAAAAATAAAATATTAATAATTAAATTGTTTCATTTTGCTTTGTCTTTGGAATTTATCTGACCAAATACCACACGACCTCTCAGATTTTCTCAGATAAATTTTTATTTTGCACTCATTTTTTATGCTTTTAAGCAAAATCACTCAAGCAAACTGACATTAGGTAAAACCCCTCCTCCTTCGGAGTCGGGATTTACCACGCAGTTTGCTTTCGTGTTTGTTGCTAAGCAAAAAAAAATCGTGCAAAATAAAAATTTATCGATAAAATCAGGTCTTGTGATATTACTTCTGATAATATTAGTATTAGTGACAATAATACTATACAAAATGCAAGTGATGCAAATATACCAGGATGTGATATGGATCTTTCATTTATTTCTGACGTCGAATATGAAAGGTAAAATATAATATCATCTCGTTATAATAATTACAAATTATTATAATCCTCCCTTATGTATATACTGCCATAAGCATAAGAGCATATAATATCAGCATTACAATATAATAAAGGACGTAAATGGCAGCATAATGCATGGAAACAAAGTACCAAAAAATCTCCTGGCAAAATTTTAAAACGCTTAATTGAGCATAGTAAAAAGAAAAATATCAGACCAGTCAGAAAAAAATTATTTTCAAAAGAAAAACAAAAATTACACAAATCCGATAAATTGGAATATGGTATTCAGGCTATAGATGTTATTACCAAAACATAATATCAATCAGAGTATAAAAGAAAACTCGAGGATCTAAAAGTAAATATGTAGTTATTAAAATAATTTTTACAAATTTTAATGTTGTTTTTATTAATGTAGATTATTAATGAAGAGAGATATTCAATTGCCCAACGAACAGTTGGACAGTTTGATAATCCTGAATACTTATATTGCAAACAAAATAGATTAACAGCATCTAATTTTGGTGTAATAATAAAACGAAAAGAATATACACCATGTAATTCATTGGTGAAACATATTTTGAATGTTCACCACGGTGAAGGTACCGAGGTGAAGGTACCGAAGCCATGAAATTTGGCAAAAGGCATGAGGTAACAGCAATTCGTATATTTGAAGAACAATTTGGTAACATTCAAATTAAAAAATCTGGGTTGTTTATTAATGAACATTTATGTTATCTCGGTGCTTCTCTTGACGGTACAATTTTCAATATAATTTCATAAAAAAATAATTTGATGTACCATTACTGTACACAGGTATAATGGATGAAGTATTATAACTATTTTTATCAGGTATTTATGTAAGATATAAAAAATATGTGTTTTGTAATAATAATTACAGGTGCAAGGGCAATTAAATATCTGCCAAATGTTAGTGTATTTTTGTTGTCTATACAAGCGAAGATAAATATATGCATGTGGAAGAAATAGAGAGAGATGAAAATATTTGGAATAATTTGATGGTCCCGAAGTTGAAGAAATTTTATTTAGAATGCGTACTACCAGAAATTGTAAATGGTAATCGACTGAAAGGATTTAGGTGCGAGGACTCTGAGGACATAAAAAAAGCTATTGAAGCCAGGAAGAAAAATACAAAATAAATGTGTCATGTATCATAAATAAAATGTTTAAAATGTTCAATAGTACGTACAAAATAGTATATTGTTCTACAAGTGCGCCAGCAAGTGCGTGAAGTTGACTTTTGCTCAAGAGTGATGCAGCCACAAGAGTGTAAAAAACTGTTTCCCGCACTTGTTGCATAATATGCAGTACACCACAAGGGTCAATTTTGTGCCATATAAAATTTGAAATATTTGGCATTGGTTGGGATCGAACCCGGTTCCCCAGATTAGCGACCAGACACTCAGGCACGCAGCCACGACACCCCTAACATTAATAAACAATATATTAAATTCTTTCTATTTTATGTTTCTAGTTTTTTATTTGTTTATATTAAATAGTAGGGTTAATTTTCTATGGAGATACCCTTATTTTTAATAAATATTTATTGTAATACTCGTATGAGTCTATTATTATTTAAAAAGAATTATTATAAGTGAAAGATAAACGCAATAGTGCGAAAAATAAAAGCATTCCGACATTCAAAATGTCATTCATTTGTTGTCATTTGAAAATAGTTATATACCTAGGCCCGGAAATAAGTAATGTTTGACATACGAAGAATGAAATCAACAACCCAAGCGTAGCCAGACGATATTCTGGGAACAGTAAACACATTTCGAAAGGGGGTATAAAGGCACCCTGGGACGGAGGGGCGTGGGGGAGGGGGTGTTAGGTTAGACAATTACCTCTAATAAACCCCAGGCTTTTTTCCGTAACATTATTATTATATTATAACAATTAATGTAAATAATAATAAGTAGATACCTAGTAGGTATATATATTGGTTTTCAAAATGTAAAGAAGGAAGAATCGATTTAGCACTATAAATATGTGAAAAATTAAGACATTACTAAAGCTGGCCGTTACTACTGGCTACATGAAATACATTAAATACTATACAAAATCGCGTACAACAATGTATACTTTTTTCACAATTGCATATAATAGTAGGTATATTAAAGAATAAGTTTTATAAGATAGGTTTTTTACACATGCGTTAAAATTTAACAGACGTACCCTGGCGAGTTTTCTAAATAAGTGCAAAAATAGAAAATTCGAAAAAGTGTCGATTAAATTCAACTAATTTTTGTCAAATGCAAAATACACAATTATGTTACAAAATTTATAATATTTACCAACAAAGTCGCTCTATTTATTATATGAGTAATTGCGCGCGCTATTTTTCATATTCTGTATTACCGGCCACTCGAGTGTGCTGCCATCCTACGGGAAAACCGTACACTACGCACAGTGACAAAACTGTAAAATATTCAATATATTGCTATTTCTCACCTCGATAGAAATACATCATTTTACAAAAATTTAGAGCAATACTTGCAAAAAAATTAATTTATATAGTTAGTCTATAATAATAGCTATCACCTAAATGTATTTTTGTTATAAGGAGAAGGTGAATTAAAGAAATAATTTTTTTATAGTGTGCAATTAATTTTTAAATTTGTTAAAAATAGCTTTAAATAATAGTCCAAAAAAAATTATGAATTTTGATGTATAATACAATATTCTTTGTTCTTTCAACAAGCTTTAAATGATGAATCTATAAATACCCTATTCGAAACGCACCCTTAAGGTACGAATGCATTGGGATCTCGAGAACCGTAAGAGCTACGAGGTTGGTTAAATTAGACAAAAGTTGCCACATTAGGAAATCATTTTAATGGTATTTTGTTATTTGCGAAAAAATGCATAGGTCACTAGATATAGGCGAAAATGTAAATTTTGCAGTTTTTTATTTTTGCAAATAACTTCGAAGTGTGAAATTATACTGGATTTTAGTTTGCACATCCTTAGGGCACTTTTTTATGTTCTTTCGACTGGCGATGCTCAATTTTTTTATCAATGTTGGTTTTCGAGTATTGATGTCAAAGTTTTAATTTTTATATGGACGCCATATTGGAAAGTTACGTCATTGAAAAGAGAATTTTTTTAGCTTTACAATGATATAAAATAGTAATAATTTATTTTTATAATTAACAGAGAAATTAACAAAAAATGTTATCTTCATTATATTTCAGAATGGACCCGTTTAGTAATGACATGGGCCAGGTTTCCAAACAAAAAATGGCTGCCGCCTTGGTAACGGTTGCTATATTATTTAAAATTGATCGCAAAACTAGTAGTGAGAGATGTCAGTTTCTTCAAATTTTAGGCTGTTTAAAGGGCACAGATGAAAAAGATATAATTGTTACGTCTTGTAAGTTGTACAGTGTATATTTTAAATTTGTTTGACCATGGTAATCTGTTTCGCAGCTAACTTCAATCGAACGTTGAACTTGTAAGTTTTATAAATTTCCAAAAGACCCAAACCTGAAGTATACGTGGATAAACTCAATCAGGTTAGTATTTATTTACAACAGAACAAAACTTTATAAAGTGTTTCTGGGCCATTTCAATACCGAACAAACTTATAGGTTATGAGCGCCAAACGTCAAATTCTGGTTTAGCGTAGCAACCGCCCAGCAACCGCCTTTGCAACGAAGACGCCATCTTTTTGTTTGGAAACCTTTTTGACGTCACACTAAACGGGTCCATAGCATATTAAACTACATTTTTGAATTGTGTCAAAGCCAACTGTAACGTCGATAGAAAATAATTAATTATAATAATCATTTCCCAGTTTTTTTCATTTTTTAATGTTAATCAATTAATCTGTACCTACATAAATATATTAGACCCGTATTTTGTATTTTCGCCGAAAAGATTCTAATACGCCAGAAAAAAAATATTAGTTTCAATAAATGACGCAAAAGAAAATCGTTGGCGCGTGTGACGTCATTTACACCGAGAACATACATTTCTAGAGCTGAGTGAGAAACGCGATAGATACATCGTTTCGTGTCACGTCAAAACCAGTGTGGTAGACTATATCACAAATGAAACAAATTTAACTATTTAACATTCACCATAACGATTCCATTTTGGACATTTTGACATTTAATTGCAAAATAAACAAATTAGCTAAACAATTTTTAGTCATAGTTCAGTGAATATATGCATATAGTCCGTTCGCCGAATCGAGAGAAATTTGAACTAACTCGGGATCCGAACCAAGTCATTCTTATTGGTCGATGATGATAAATTTGAAGTTGAATCTTCAAATATGTCAACCCAATAATAATGACTTGGTTCGGATTAGGGGTTAGTTTCTCTCGTTTCAGAGAACGGATTATAGTAAGCGTATATTCGCTGTAATATGCGGTTTCTATGCAAAATAAAGCATTTTGATTGGTGTAAAACATGATGAGCGCAATATTTTTCTTCATTTTTTATAATAAGCGAAATACGTGATATTTACAAAATAAGCGAAAAAAAAAAGTTGTAGCCTGTAGCCCATAAAAAAGACGATACTATCTTGCAAATTGCATAAAATATGATGTCATACGAAAACAAAACATATAGAGATCAGGGATTTTTATAAATTTCTTGGTATGTTAATCTAACACAGATTTTGACAATGTAGATATATTACCACCTTGACCGCAGTTTTTATCGCGTAGTATTTAATACCAAAACCACAAAATTCATCATATTTTGATTAAGGGTTACCACTTCCTTTTGAAATTTAATTAATCGGAATGATGAGTTCATGTTAAGATAGGGTGAAATGGCAAAGAAACTTACAGGATCGAAGCACCAGGCACAAGTAGGTGTTTGTATACATTCATGGCACGTCGTTCGTGAGATACATGGATTCTGTATCAGTTTCTCAGCTATCTGTGCGCTTACAGTGGCAGTGTAAAGGATTGCCACCAAAAGTACTGAAGACTTCATACCTGTAACATATCTTAAAATGAATATTACAAAATAATTTATTGTTATTCTACATAATGTTCTATATTTTTACTTTTTAAACCTACTTTTAACAAATAAAATTTTAACTGATAAATTGTTATCTTAAATGGCAAAACTAATTTCAGTTTTATAATTTTTAAGAACGTAAACTAGACTCAAGTAGAGTAATATTATGCTAAATATGATCTTTTGCGAAACGTAGCATTTATCTACTACAAATGTCCTTTTTCAAAGATTGTAATAATTGTTGTACTTTCTAAACATAATTACGAATCATTATAGTTCGCAACAAAAATTGGGGGCGATTTTAAAGATATTGTTCTTGTGATTATTCTATGAAGCACTTTTATAGTTACTATATAGATTAATAAATTTTAATTATAATATATAATATTTCGTTATTTTGCCGTAAATATACTCTGTTCCATTTAACTAATTCAGCAGGTGGCACTCACATCAGCGCCAGTTTTAAGTAACCGAAATTAAGTACATTAGCTTGTACTTTAGGTAAACTCGTCTTTTGTCTCCAATTTCAGCCAATCAGAGAGTTCAAAGCTATGCCCTATTCTCTACACTACTGAATTAGTACGGTGGAAGAAGGTATAATTAACTAATCTATCGGAATATTTTAATAAAAATTGATACACTACGTATGACTGAAATAGGGTTGACAACTATCCCATTTTCGGTAGGACAGTAATTTGAGATACCTGCAATTATTTTCGTCCCCAAACTAATCAACCAACTTAACGGTGACAAAAATTTGAGTATGACCCGAGGAATCAACTGATGACCAAACTAAAGTCCTTGACTTCCTTGATGAAACTTGCTACCAAAAACTGAGTATACAGAGGTAACAAAAAAAGTGCAGAGAGAGAGAGAGAGAGAGAGATGTTTGCTAATTTAAATTTACATCCAATTCAATAATATTTTATTTTACACGTTTTGTAATTGTAACCGGGCAATTTCAATTTAAAATTTTATAAAAGTTACACCTTTATACAGGGTGTTTCTCGGATACGGGACACTCCGATTATTTTCTTTATTATTGGAAATAGAAGAAAATAATTCAAATAAAAGGTGGAGTAGATGAAGGGAGACGTTCACTTATTGAAGAAATTTTTTTTTAAAACCAGTGGTTTTTAAACTATATCGTAGTTATATTTTTACCTCCCGCCATACCGTAGGTAAGGGGAGGTAATGTTATCGGTCCAAAATTTGATAGTGAGTTTTCAGTGAATAAGCATGAACTAGGACAACACGTTTTTACTAATTTTACGATGACAATATATTAGATTTTGGTTAAAATTGATAAACCGGAAGTGATACTTTACTTGAAGCTCTGACCAGATTTTCATGAAAAATATATATGATATATTCCAAAACTTTTCAAATTTGATATTTAAGACTTTAATATCAAATGGAACAACATATACCTAGAATTGATAAACCGGAAGTGATACTTTACTTGAAGCTCTAAACAGATTTTCGTGAAAAATATATTATGATATAATCCAAAACTTTTCAAATTTAGTATTTAAGACTTCTATATGAAAGGGAATAACATATAAGATTTTGGCT
This sequence comes from Harpalus rubripes, assembly GCA_963082715.1. Taxonomy (NCBI): domain Eukaryota; kingdom Metazoa; phylum Arthropoda; class Insecta; order Coleoptera; family Carabidae; genus Harpalus; species Harpalus rubripes. The sequence goes on from OY720448.1 coordinate 18,344,394, forward strand.
AGAATTGATAAACCGGAAGTGATAGTTTGCTTGAAGCTCTGAACAGATTTTCGTGAAAAATATATATGATATATTCCAAAACTTTTAAATTTTAGTATTTAAGACTTTAATATCAAATGGAATAACATATAGCTAGAATAGATAAACCGGAAATGATACTTTACTTGAAGTTCTGAACAAATTTTCGTGAAAAATATATTATGATATATTCCAAAACTTTTCAAATTTAGTATTTAAGACTTCTATATGCAGGGGAACAACGTATTAGATTTAGGCTAGAATTGATAAACCGGAAGTGATACTTTACTTGAAGCTCTAAACAAATTTTCGTGAAAAATATATTATGATATAATCCAAAACTTTTCAAATTTAGTATTTAAGACTTCTATATGAAGGGGAACAACATATTAAATATTGGCTAGTATTGATAAACCGGGAAGGATACTTTACTTAACGCTCTGAACAGATTTTCGTGAAAAATATATTACAAAACTTTTCTAATTTGGTATTTAAGACTTTTATATTAATGAGAACGACATATTAGATTTTTTCTAAAATTGATAAACCGGAAATAGTACTTAAAGATATAAACAGATTTTGTAGAAAAAATATATTTAAATATGATCCAAAACTTCTCAAATTTGGTATTTAAAACTCGTATACAATTTGAAACAACATCAACCAGAGGTGATACTTTACTTAAAGCTCATTGCTACTTTAATCATGGAAATGACAGGAGGTTATGTGCGGCCACATCAGATTTTTTTAATTGGGATGGTATATAATTTTTAGGCTCATTCGATAGAGTATTTTTATATCCTAACATAACAAAAATATTGAGAAAAATGCAATTTTAATTTAAATAAATTTTATTTTTAGTTATTTTTCAGTGCACTAACTTTCGGTTTAATTAAATTAAGTTAGTTATATTAGGAAGGTCAGGAAAGATTTCGATTAACTGACAAACTTAACTTAATTTTACCTAAGTTAATCGTTAACGTGTAAGATAAAATTATAAAAAAAACTAACGTTTTCACTTTTCACAATGAATGTTACTCCAAAATGTTTAATATTTTTCACGCATATTGTAAACTGTGTTGTTTCATTGTAGTTTCACAATATGTCGGTTTTTATAATGTAACTGATTTACATATTCTAAAATGCTTTACTTTAAAGTTTAGAGAACTTACGTTTGCTTAATTTTTTTTACTTTTTGATGTATAGAACCGATGTTATCTTGAAAACAGTTGCCAACTATTTACCGATACCCTGTATACTCGTATTTAGATGGCAGGAAAATATTTATTGTAACTTTTTCAGGCACTCGTCATGTAAGTGTACAATTATAGGACTATATTGTGACTAGAGATGGGTCAATTCCCGGAATTTAAAGATACGGGAAAATTCCTAAAGAAATTCCCGGAATTTTTTTTGAGGTATTTCCCGAGGAATTTCCAGGGAAATATCCTTCGGGAAATTTTCCAAGAAATTTCAAATATGAATAAAAATTGTAACTGTAGGTTTATTTAGTTTTATTTTTCAGTGAAATTCTGGTAAAAAAAATACAAACATATACTCGTATCAATATATTTATGCACTATCGGTCATACATACGAGTAGAGCGACTCTGTAAGAACTAATAAAGAATACTCCCCCATATTTTAAATGTTCAATATATTTTCGTACTTCTTATATAAAGTAAAGGTACAATATTCATAAAACCTTAAATGTGTAATTTAAAAGCCTCGTACTAAATTTCACAAGTACTTATATTTACTTTAAAAAAAATAACCAGAATAACAGTTTGTTTTGAAGGAAACTTAAATTACTCAAAAAATGGACAATGTTACATATTTAATAATTGCACCAAACATCGAGGCCAAAATCTTTTAAAATTTGCAAAAATTATATTCACGGGATATTTTCAAAAAATTCCGGGAAAAAAGGTAACAAAATTTCTTTCCGAAAATAACGGGCGAAGGAATTTCCGGGAATTATCCTGGGGAAAAACAAATTCCCGGCGGGAATTTTTTGGCGGCACATCACTAATTGTAACAGATATAGGCATGTAAAAAAAACTTTATGGGACTAGTCACACGGAAAATTAAAAGTAATATTATTTTTGTTTATTACCTTGGAGAAACAATCATAAGTTTACGTGTCAAAGGTATTTAGATAGCTAGTTGCTACTTGATTTAAAAAATTACTCTTAATAATAACAGCCATTTGAAATTATAAATTGATTTTTAGTTAGGTTCAAACGTTTGCCGGAAAAATAGTATACATATCACGTCGGAAAAGTGTCTAATAGGTACTCGCTCTGTAAGATAATACTGGACTTATAATGTAGATAATACTGATAACTTAAATAATTCTATATTTTTCCTCAATTTTGTTTTTATTGATATAACAATAATATGTATCTATATTGGATAATGTAAATAACATTCGAACGTCATAAAACTATCTTATCTACCCTTAGTTCCTGTTATGTTTCCTTATACACTCACATCCCTACAAACAACTACACGTAAATTCTAAATATAAATTGGTTCATTTTACTCTCCACATCAAATCAAACTGACTTTAGTGAACAGTTCCACTTTAATATGATGAATCACATCCCATATTTATAATTAAAAACATGGTCAACATTAATGATTTTATACAACATAGTAAACTCATAGAATCATGGTTGAGTAAGAAAAAATTCTAGGAAGTTTTTACGAAGAGAAAGAACCATATGCATCGCCTACCTGGCGCCCTAGATAATCATGATACATTTTGCGTGGGAGTTTCAGATCCGTACTCAAATAAATTTAATCTTTATCTCTTTATATGTTTAAATATTTGCTTGTGTCATTGATATATACATTTATACTCTTCAAATAAGATAAAATATGTTTATAATTTGTCTTGAAAACTGTTAAAAAAGCTTTTAAAGGAACTTTAATAACTCATATCCTCTTACAACTCTTCACAAAATTTATATATTTTTTGTTAATTTGAAATTTATGGCTATATAAAATCGCAATGAAATCTGCCACTCTTATGTATAATTTTCGAGATATTAATCAACAAAAATTGATGCGTTTTTGTAAGTTTTTCACAGATTTAAAGACTTTAAAGACTTACAGATTTGTTCAGAATTGGCTTATTAAAGTTTCTTTCAAAATAACAAAATTCTGTTTTGTAAGTAACAAATCTAACTGAAGTGAATATAAATATATGTAATTTTTAATGAGTAGGCACATAATATCTACGTCAGAGTAGAAGAGAATTCATTGACAACAATTTTTATGCAATAAGCAAGTTCATTCCACTACCATATACAGTAACCTGATTTTCTGAATAACTCATGTCAAGTGCAAAATATAACTTTGCGTTAATTTTCTGATTTATTATAATTCCAACAATTTTTGATATACCGCGAAATCTTTTATTAACCCATATTTTTAAGATCTGACTAATGCAAATGTGTCAGTGAGATAATGACGTAACGAAAGTGAAACTCCTTTTGTCTTCGTACTTAATCTTTTCTTGTTCTTTATGAGACTGTACTTTGTCGAAGATCATAAAAAGCCTTCAATGATAGACAGTTCAATAAACCCTTTAACAGTTTTTACAAACGATTAGTGCATGTGCATCTGTTCCTAGAACACACATGCGTTAAAATTAATATTTATAACTTTTATCGTAGAAGGTAATTATTTTATTCTATTATTTTCAAGCCATATATGGAGAAAACTGCGAATCTGTATATTTAATAATATTTTTGTTTACAATTTATTTTTTATAAAACTAAATTAAATAAATGACTAATTACTTAAAACATACAAATATTATAATACCACAAATACTTAAAAAAAAATTTAAAAAACTATTACTATGATAATAAAAGAGAAGTTAAAGTTTTAAAATAAAAAATATCTAAAAATAAAAATTAGTTCAGGAAAAACATCTAAAATAAAGCACTTGGTTTATATTACTGAAGTTTTCATGATGAAATGGCATTTGCCAACATTTAATTAGAGTAAATTTCTGTAATATAATTAAATAAAGAGTTCATTTAATATGAATTACAGCAAGACACATTAGGCGCAAGGTTATCAAGAAAGAACTCTTGTTTGATGACGCCTACGTAAACAAAGTACATAAGGCACGAAACATACAAAATTACACTTTTTAATTAATTTGTAATACATTATAATCAATCTTAAATGATATTCAATGGTTAAATGTCAGTGGTTCTAATCAAATCTTCATAGTTTTGATAACATATTCGGAAAAAACAAATGAGCATCTTATGATAAAACAGATAACAAATATTTTGTGATATAGATAATTACCTTATCTAATTGGAAAACAGTTTTAATTTTCAATTACATTCCAAATCACGACACTACAGCCGACACACCTCACAAGCACAGCACACAAAAACACATTGCAGACATTTCCAATTTTAGAATGACAACAGATGCGCATTCTGTCGAGAGATAAACTAACTGGGTAATGTTCGCGCAAACTATGAATCACTCTCTTTACACTGAGGTCTGAGTGTTCCTCAGTTGTAAGCCTAAATTTAAGAATAATTTTACATTATTTAAAACAATCTACAACTATTTATTTTAGTAATCTTCCATAGTTATGAATCACTACTTGGACGGACGATATTTCTTATCATTTGTACGATTATATGGTAAATTATCATTATCTAAATTTAGTTATTTTACAATATTTAAGAGCCGGTTTTATAAAGGTTTACTTCGTCCCCTTAAATTTAATGAAATAAATAAATGCAACTTGATTTTTTAACATCTGTTCCATTTAAGCCATGGAAGGAGTATGAAGTGAGCTTTTGACGAGGGGAGTGTGGCCAGGTGGGAACGGACGCTGCATGAAATTTGACATAAGGCGGTGGGGATACCGAATATAAGAGCCAATGAGCGCGCGTGCACATTGTATAACAGCCATAACAGCTCTCGCTTGACATGAAATGACATTGTTGGAGTCGGGGGGTTGCTGGTTCACTTTCCATGCAGTAGCCTCCCCTCCTCCTTATTCTTACCCCCATTTTCAGCCAATCAGAGAGGTCAAAACTATTCCTTATTCTCTTCAATACTGAATGGCTTAAATGGAACAAGATATATATTTTTTCTGAATCTTAGGTATATATATATATATATATATATATATATATATATATATATATATATATATATATATATATATATATATATATATATGTATATATATATTATAAATCTAATTTTTCTTTTTTTTTATTTAATTTGAGCGAGATATGCATTTTTAAATATTAATTGAAAATTTGAATTTTACCGGATGTGACATAGAAGGAAATGATGACATTTAAGAAATATATAAGAATAAAAAACTTGTAAACATAAACACACAAAATGTAAAACTATACTCAAAACTAATTATGACAAAGCGGCATATTGCCGATTACTACTTGTATTATAAGATTGGATATCAACGCCGCTCTGTTGAAATTCTTGGGTTCGCCACCTACTGTGAGTCCTAGAGTATAGTAAAATAATCTCACTGTTCCTTGAACATAAATGCTATTTTTGTATGCTGCTATAGTTTTATTACTAGACCCGACAGTCAAAAATTTTGAGTATAACACGAACAAGACAGTTGACATCGCGTCAATGGCAGAAAAAACTGCTTCCTGTTAACAGAGCAGTTGCATGTGTACAAAATTTGTTAGAAATGTCATCAGTCACTCGTACGTCACAAACCACGTGATCCTTTTTAGCGCCAAAATAAATTATGTTCAAACTCGCTAATCAATCAAAACATTTTTCTTGCTTATTCTTTTGTTCTAAAATTAATAGGTAAAGAGATATCGCCAAATCAATATTTTAACACTGAATTTCATATGTTCGGAAGAAAGTAGAAACGCGGTATTTGAGTGGTTTTATAAATCCGATCCTAAAATAATTTATAATTATTTACTTACGCGCTTGTCAATAGTTTCTAAAATACTATACCTTCTTCCACTTCAGAGAATAGGGCATAGTTTTGACCTCTCTGATTGGCTGAAATTGGAGACAAGAGACAAGTTTACCCAATGTAATTTCGGCTACTTAAAACTGGCTGCTGTATGGCTTAAATGCAACAGAGTATACATAAAATTTTATTTGTACATTAAAATGTAAGTTTTTATACAAATTAATTTTATAAAATAAAAAAAAATTCAAACTAAAAGTTTAATAAAAAAATCTGATGTGACCAACACAACACCTCCCGCTATTTAATTTTCATTAATTTAAATATATACTTACATATTTAGTTATACTAGAAACTGTATAGGGCACGAGCAGACATGTGACTCGAGGGTCCTTGACGTGCTTGGAATCAGCTGATTTGTGTGCGCATGTCATTTTGACAAAAACAATGTCACGTTGACAATGCCAATGTTTGGATTTATTTTGATTTTGAACTGCTTTAATGTTGTTATTTTACAATTTTTAATCAGTAAAACATATGAAATTAAAAATAATAACATTTTAGCAGTTAAAAATCAAAATAAATCAAAACATTAGTCTTGTCAACGTAACATTGTCCTTGTCAAAATGACATGCGCACACAAATCAGCTGATTCCAAGCACGTCAATGTCGCTCGAGTCACGTGTCTGCTCGCGACCTATAGGGCACGGAAGATCACGTGACCTATCATATGTTTTGTCCCTTTCTCACTTCAGACTTGATCTTCAGCTCTGTCCCATGCTAACTTCAGACTGTACTTTCGACGCAGTGCGCATGCTTCAGATTGAATAGCTGTCATATTTTTCTAGCGGTAAATTTGATGAGTTTGCGCAAGCGTGGAATTTGTTGCCATTTTGTTATTTGGCGGTTCTTGTGCATATAGCGATTGATTGTGTTATTGTTATTCATTGTAGTGTTTTATTATTTGTTTCTTTTTGTTATCTTGTTTGTTGTTATTTATTTTATTGTTATTTTCTGTTGTTTGTGTGTTGTCATTCTTTTTCAAACGATGCCAGTGCGATGTTGGGTGCAAGTTTGTCGTCGGATTATAATATAAAACTGTTTGCTATCCCATCAAGCATCAATTATCGAGGTAATATTTAAAACCTAATCATATTTGAACATAAATAACAAGTGACAATTTGTATAGGTAGGGTAATGTGGTAGATTGCATGTGAAAAATAAGAGAGACGTCGTCAGTGGCTCGTGGCCGTTTATGTTTACGAGAATATCACTTGCTGACATATTATCGTTTACTCAGATTTGGTAGTAGGTCGTTGATGAAGCCCTAAATTTATAAATTGTCAATTACTGTTGGTAATATTTACCTTTTAAGCAAGAATGAAGACGAAGAGCATCCTGATCGTAATACTTATGAATATACATATGATCACATTGTTATCTTCCATTATATTGTATTATTGGAGTTCAATAAAAACCTATTTAATTCTTATTGTCTTCATTTTATTCTCATTTGATATCTTGCTAGAAATGTGACAGTTATTCAATTCAAACTGACGCATGCGCACTGAGTCGAACGTACAGTCTGAAGTTAGCGTGGGACAGAGCTGAAGATCGAGTCTGAAGTGAGAAAAGGACAAAACATATGATAGGTCACGTGAGCTTCCGTGCCCTATTAAAATCCATTCCATATAAGTAAGGTTCTATTTACTATTTTCTTTTTAAAACATTACTATTATTAATTTAAAATGATTAGTTCTTTGACAGTGACATTTATCTGTCAGTTACATATATTATATATCTGAGATATGAACTGTCTAATCAAGTAGTTGTGTTTGTTTAAAGCGCAGGATCTTTGATTTAAATTATAATTTTATAAATTTATCCATAAAATGTATAGAAAAAGTATTAATGCAAACCAATAGAAAATTTAATTATCTTTAATTATTATAATAAGATAAATCTCGAAAAAATAACATTTAAAGGTATTTTTCGGAGAAAAACTATTTTGAGCTTCAAGTAAAGTGCCATTTCCGGTTATCTGATTTACACAAAAATCTAATGGCTTCCTTCCATATTAGAATAAGGAATAAATAGAAGGTTTCAAAATTTTCTGAATGATAGTATTTAAGTTAGAGCGTAAACAGGAACCACACATCCACACAGACATCATCGTGAAAATGTTAAAATTGGATTTTAGGGACCTTAAAAAGTGGTCATTTACCAAAATCTCGATATGCGATTTTTAGCACGATCCCTATACCTCCCTTACCAAGGTTAGCGGGAGGTAAATATCTTAAATTTCATAAACAACGAATGCGAACAATGTTTTGTTTTACACATAAAAAAAACTTCAAATTATAAGGTGATGAAATCATGAAGTTACATGTGAATGTATCTGTTTTATTTGTTAGAATATAATTCCACCAGAATAATAAATAAATTGCAGCATAGATTCTTCAAATTCTAAGTCATTGTATATGTAAGAATAAATTATAATACAATAAAAGCTGTAGTCAAAGGTACATATTAACAGGAATTATTACCTACAGTGCATTGACGACAAATTGAATATAAGACGCGTTACAAAATGCAATTGAACTGAGTCACAACAAAATATTCCTGAGGCCTTCACAAAGAAATTCATCACTAGCGAGTAAAAAAGACATATAAAAGAACCTGTTTACATTTTTGTTCTCATATAACAATTAAAACAATAATTTAACTAAGAAAATAAGTTACCTCGATTAATTCCCCTACTATAAACTAAGTTGCGGTTTAATATACATTTTGTGTTGATGAAAAAATATATTTGTTTGGAAGAAACAATTGGATTACCCTACGAAAATAAAAACCAACAAAACTCATTGCATCTATTAAAATGAAAATTTGATTAATGATATTGCACTAAACACATTTATAGAATGCAATAAAGTCTCTCGTAAAGAAATGGGTAAAGCCTGTAGAGTACAAATGCGACTAGAAATCGCTTTGTCAGGCAGAGGAGACTCAAGCACTATGAGATACTCAAAACTTGCTCGTCACAAGTCAGTCCTCAAACGCTGAGCCAACTAAATATTAATAAATAAAACGGTAAATAAAATTAAGCAAATATAATAGAAAATTTAATTGGTATTTAATAAATTAATCAAATTAATTTAGTGCAATCAAAATATACAAAATTAGAAAACTGCACAGACAAGGAATTCATTTTAATGATTTAACTAAAAAATATCACATTAATAACTATGCTAAGAGCACAAATATTACGGTGATAAAATAAATATAGACACAGATGATGACAAAGTATGCTGCTGCACTTGGTGCCTTCATTCAATGTACACTTTTTTACCTGCCCATTTTTCAAACATATTTCCTAAGCACTGGATATCTAACTCAACAATAAGATACCCTGTATGTTATTAAAAAAATGTTAAGTAAAATCTGGTTGAAAAATAAGCAAGTATAGTTAAAATAATTTAAAATCATAAATGACAGATACAAACCAATTAAAAGTCGGTGTGATAAATGTATCGTACAATTATTGTATTGTATTACATGACGTACTAAAATATTCAACAGCATTTACATATCATGGGCATACGATACGAACGAAGACGTTTCTGTGAATTGGGACAATACCAACGCGTGTTTCACATAGCGGCAAATAATACACAGAACCTCCGAGCCAATTCTCCAAGCAGCATAAGAGGAAGCTAATTTAATTTTGGATTAAGTGTAGCAGCCACATTTTACATATAACCAACCTTCCAACACTTCCCAAAATCATATCATTTGAAATAAGTGTATATAAGAATAGTTAACATTATACAATTTTTGGTTAGAACGACTTTTAGGAGTAGATGGTTATATTTAGGATGTGGAATTTAGAAAATCAGTACGATTCTTTATGAGCGGACGTTATTTTATAGACTGAAACTTATCAAAAATGTGTTGCAACAAACGACTTGACTAACCAACCTTTTCCCATGTTGTGTATATTATTGTTCGGGTGCGCAGTCTAAACTAGATGAAGCCACATAAGCACTACATAGTAATCAGTGACAAGATATCATTATTAAAATTTAGCCATGATTTTATTTTATTATTAACATTTGCCCTTCTATACGAAATAAGCACCAACGGTTTTAACTTGTGTTGCCCGTGCGAGCCACGGCTGTTGCTGTAAGTGATGGGACAGCCAGCTAGCAGTTCAGCTCTCATCTGGAATAACAATCACATTACAATATGTTTCAAACAGAGATATTGTGGCCTATGCAAATACAGATTACAGTTTAAAGATCTTTTGAAATTAATTAACAAAGTTAATAATATACATAATGTTTTAAGATTAAACAACCAAACTTAAAATTTAAATAAAGAGCCTACACACAAGTAAACTATTATTCACGAAAGATGACTATTCAAGGTCATTTGTTCGAAGAAAGAATACTCATCACTTTATAGCAGTAGCTTAGCAACATTTTGTTTTAGAAAGATTATTTGACCTATGTCTATTTAATTTATATGGTGTAACAGATATACGTAAATAGTGGCATTACTTTCTAACACACTATAAATAATAATGACATATGTCGTAGAATTACAGATACCTAATTATCTACTGCACTGCCCTCTGTGCTAATATTTAACCAGTGGCGTTGACGTTTAAATCAAATTATTATTCCTTGGTTTAAAAGTTAGGACTATGTTTTTGTATTTTGAGAAAACCTAAACGAAGAACATAAATCTTTCAGAAAGGCATTATTTAGAAAGAAACATAATTTTCAAATGAATTACTCCTAGTTTTTCAGTTAAAATGTGTCCACAAATTTCGTGTTGCACGCCTATGCATACGAAATGCAATGAAGTTATCTGCAAGCATAGCCACCTCTAATAAAGGCCGCGGCCAGGTAGAATTGGTAACGCAGCGCACCAGGCTAACATTTCGTATGTCAACATGTGTTAATAAGGGAAGTTCACACTTTATTACCACTTTAACTGAGGAAATACATAAATGTAAGTTTTAATTTTGTTATTATATTAAAATGAAGGTATTTAGAGCAAGTGTAGAGTATAGAAAATATTTGTCATGGTACTTTTCATGATAAAATGCGTGTTCCTAAATAATATTTTAAGGTTATAAAATTATCTGGTCTGCTTACTACTAAGTTACAAATTTTTGCTATTAGATGCCAGAAAAATGTTTTATACCGAATTGTAAAGCAATTCAATATCAAACATAATTTTAAATAATTATTCGAGAATGAAATCTGAGAATGTTTCTCATCACAATAGTAATAAAAAGAGAAAACTCAATATCTTGCAATAACTGTTCTGTTTGTTCTTTTATAAAAAATGTTATTTGTTCTTAATACAAAATTATTATTATTATTAATCTTTAATAATATGTATTATAATCGTATGTCTTTATTGTTGGTTCTTTATTTAACCATAATTGAATTTATTATATTCATAATACAGAAAATTTATTAACAAAAATGTTATGTAAAGTTTTTCCAATTCTATTTCAATGTAATCTAATTAAGTTATGAACAAGTAAGCCGGGTGACACGATGCGGCGTTGCCATATCTATGGCCGCGGCCTTTATTAGAGGTGGCTATGCTGCAAGTGATATTATATCAGACGGCTCACAAATGGCCTTGAATAGTCATCTTTCGTGAATAATAGTTTAGACACGTGCCTGTATGTAAACAAAATTTCACAAATGCTTCGTTACAGAGATGATATTGGGACCCGCAGAATAACATACATCAGCGGAATTTTAGGGAATTAAATTAATGGCGGCCAGTATGATATGTCATCTTAGCTGAAACTCACGGTATGTAACAGTGATATATGAATAAATTTTTAAATTTTATTGTAAAAAATACAATATCACAATATTTCCTTACAAAATTTATTCAAAATGATGTCTTTGAACCTTTAGACAAGCATGGCATCGCTCAATCATAGATGCAGTTGCAGCACAATACTGTTCACAGGCCAGAAATATTTTTCTTCTGCGTGTTAAAATATCATTAATTAGTTCTACTTATTTTTTTTTTTGTTTATTTACTCCCCATACAAAAACAAAACATGCGAATCTTTGAAGCTTCAAGGACATAGAAAAAATTTCATTTCATTGTTGTAACTAAAACTATTTACACCGTGTCAATTAGACCTTCTCATGTGAATATCTCTGAAACGAAACATTTGCTTCATTTTACTTATATGAACTTGTCTATTATTTTTAAGTCCTTTATTGTAAGTTTGGTTGTTTAATCTTGGAACACCTGTATATTTAAAAAAGATCAATTTTACGACCTCTGAATAAAGTGTTACTTTTGAGCTCGAAATCATTATGCGATTAAAATTCCTGACTAACTATTCTGTGCTCTAGGAATTCTGGATCTTGCAAGTTTATATTATGGTTAAGTATTTTAATATAAATTTAGTGTTATGTATTTATAACGAAGTGAAATATTTGCAAAGTATTACAATTTTAGGAAAATTTCGCATAATTTAATAGAAAATTGGCGACAAAAATGACAAAAGAAAAATATTTACCATCGGTTTGACAAGAGATCGTAAAAATGGTCATGAATAAATTAAATAAAAATTGAGAAACTAACTTGTGTTAGTTCTCACCCCGATTTCCTCCGACGCTAATGGGCTTGCGTTTAGTTTGGTCCTCGGCGATGATCCTGCCCAACGGCGACACCAATCCAGTGCGAATGCCCGGCGCTCCAGCCAAACCATGGTGTTGCTGCCCAGCACGAATGGGCTTCGCGATTTGTGCACTGGGTCCCCGACGGGCGAGGTTCTTCTGCCTCACGGCCTCCTTGATGCGGTCCACTTCGTACTGGTAGCGTTTGCGGTCACGCATGGCGCCTTCCTTCGCATCCTTCAGGGCGGTTTCCAACGCCTTCACGCGTTCCATCGTTGCTCGCAGGCGTTTCTCCAACTTGGGAAGTTCGCAGCGAAGATCGGCATTGTCGCGGACGAGCTGCTTGTGGACTTTGGTCAATTGGTCTAGGTTGTTCTCGAGGAAAGATATCTTCTGTTTCTGGGCAAGAGATCCGCCATCGTCTTCGTTGTCTTCAGCGGATACAGATTTTTTGATACGAGCCTCGAGAAGAAAAACATTGTGTTAGAGGTCATATGTTAAAGAGTTATAAAAATCTATTTCTTGTCTCGCAAAGTAAAATATGAACGCAGCAATCTATATAAACGATATGTGTCCGAATTTTGCAGGCCACCAATGGGACATAGTATACCATCTTAGATATGCGTTTGTTTTGCCAAAAATTCTCATACTAGATAATCACGAAAACTGGTTGAAATTTTTATTTTCAATTAACTCATGAAAATCTAGAAAAATAATTCAAATAAAATAATTACATATTTATATTTATTTAAATAATTACATATTTTTATTGTTGATCAAGTGGCGTATCTAAGAATACTTATTTGTTTAACTAGGCACTAAAATACCAGATGTACAGCAGAGGCTGCCGTTTCATGAATGCTGTTGAAGCTGTAAATCTGTGTTTAGTGCCGTGTTGAACACATAATTTTTTTGCCGATTTTAGAATTAAATATTAATTCAGTGATTATTTTTAATACCTATATTACCTAAGTTATCACCAACAGTAAAAAAATTTTACTGCTTGGGAAGTAAAAGTGACATTTTACAGACTGCTAGCTGTTAAAAAATCGCACGTTTTACTATCAATTGGCAAAAAAAAAATTCTATTGGTAAATTTTTGAAATATAACACAACTTACATTTTTTTCTTTTCGTTGATAATAGGGTACTATACCATAGTCAAATTTTAACTATCTTAAATAAGAAGACGAAAATTTACTTAAATTAATGAGTATTAGTGAAAAAAAATTGTTTTAATATTGATTAGGTCGCAAACTACAAGCGATTGAAGTAGATTGCTAATTAGTTATGACGCATTAGGTTCTAAGAATTTGATTGGTCGCCTGATTTTAAAAACGAGATTCGCGTCTTCTGCGGTCACCTTTGAAAGATTATGAACTATCACGTTGTTGTATAACCTAACAAATTTTTTACAAATTTATGTTCCATGAATTTGTTTAATTATAATATCTAGTAATATTAACAATAATAATGTATTTATAATTAAATCAATTTGTAATATGTATTCATAAAATTAATAATAATATTAACTAAACAAAACAAACAAACACTAGCGCCATCCGCCGTCATACATTGTGTCATAATATTGTCAAACTGTTTCAATGTTCTATAATTTATTAAGAAAAAAATGCTTATTATTTATATTATTTATGCTTAATAATAATTTCTTCGTGAATATAACGTATACGTTTTTATATAAAAATATTTCAGCTATGCAAACATGAAAAAATCTGTTCTCTCTAGAACTAACAGTTTGTCGTCCACTGGAAGTACCAGCTACGTCACGCAAGAAATCCTTAACTTTAAAAATTCATATCTCGTTTATTACGTAAAATTTTTAAGTCGCGTTTACACTAAAATTCTTATTTCATCCTGTTCTTCAGAAAAAAAACATGGTATACAACCCTATTGTTTTTTAAAATTATTTTATCCCCAAATTACAACGAAAATCAGTTTTTCGTCACTATCTAGTAGTCTAAGACAATTTATCCCAATAATGATCTTATTAAAATTCCCGATAAGTATCTGTATATTGTCTTCGAATAAAATTGTATATTTCCAAATTATGAGCAAACAAGTTTTTTCTTTAATGCCTATGAGGCTGTATACGATTAGTTCAAATTCTAATAAGTAAATGGAAAAGTATGAAATTTTTTATTCCACGTATACTGATCATCTTCATTTGATTTACTTTTGACACAAATTACATAGCAAGGAAGATATTTTACTAAAGTATTTATGTATGTAATTTATATTTTTAATTAATTTTATGAACGAAATAGATGTGAAAATTAAATATTTACCCTTAATTTGTAAATTTATGTTAATGCTTGAAAATTAATGATCTCCAGATAACTGGAAGTGATAGTTTGTTAAAGAAAAATAATAAAGTAATGTCTACCTGAAGATCCTGCACGAATAGTTTGCGAAGGTTGTGCAGGGTCTGGAGCTCTTTGGCGACGGTGTCCTCGAGTCCTTTGAGATCCTTGCGGGCCTGCTCACGCCTCTCATTCGTCAAGCTGCACACACATAACGATGAACTCAGGCACTTGCCACTTTGTATCAGTATGTATCCAATCCACCACCAACCACGCACAAACGAACGAACCGCACGTTTGGTTACGTTTCATCTCATTTAACCAATTCAATTCAATGTTTACAATTCTCAACAATCAGTTTACAAAAATATTGCATTTCATGATAAAAATATTGTTTTCATATGCAAAAATATATTATACAATATGTATATCAACAGAGTTGACAGAGACAAGACAGTTGTAGAGAGAAAAGAAAAGAAAGAAGTGGCCAGGACTCAACTAAAAGCAACAAAACTTAACCAAACGGTGACCAGTACGTTGTGACAAAATATAACTTAGTACGCATGCATCAACTTAAAAATAACTAGGATTAAATCAACTCAAACATGGCATGGAATGATAACTAAATGGCATGGGACTCAACCCGATATGCAGCTCGCTGATTATTCTAATAGCTTTCAAAACATCTGCGTCTGGTTGTCTATCCAATGCAACCTTCTGCTAATACAGTTTTACGCCATGACAATCGGGTATATGACCAAAATTATTTTTTTCGAAGTAATATGTATAAGCAATGAGAGCGAAAGAGATGCGCAGAGTGCGTCACAGCGCTGAGTGCCGAAGTTTCCCGAACGCAATGAATGGACGAATTGCGATTGGTCCAACAACTACATTCGGCAAACTTCGGTGTTCAGCGCTGCCTGCCCTGAGACATGCTGAACCAATAAGAACAAGCCGACTACGTCATCACTCGTTTCTGCAGACCATGCCTCCAATGAAATTTTCAACGGCGTGCACAAAATTAGTTTTCTCTAGTAATATTTTTTTGCTAATATAAATCATTATTTTTTTTAAATATGGATTTTTCATTGAATTACCATTAAATAAAATACTATGAAAAATTTCTTCGAAACAATTTACGACTAAAAATACACGCTTTCTTAGGCCCGAGCCACACTATGCGTTTTGTCGGGACCGGTAAAACCGCATTCGATTAAACGGGATGGATCGTACAGCGTCCACATATATCCCGCTAAACAGGACGGCAACAATGAAAACCCGATTCGGACACAGTCGGACCAACATATGATCAGTGCAGAGCTCAAATAGTATACGTTGTCTATTAAAAAAAAAAAAAACTAGACCCTTGTGAACGCTCGCATTATCTCCAATGTATTGTAGTTGTCTTGCGGCAAATTGCCCGTCCCGCCAAACCGCGGTAGTATCCGGCAACCGGACCGCAACCGCATCGGTGTGGACGCATTCATTTAAAACAATAAGTTGTTGTTTTCCCGGTCAACCGGTCGCGCCAAAACGCATAGTGTGGCCCGAGCCTTTACGGAACGTAATTAAATTCCAGTTTTAAACAAAAATAACGTGTCTATGGATTCTGACAGTAGTCAATCATAAACTAACGTCATATTCTTTCCCCTGCAGCGCACCAGACGATTGATGATTTGTTCTTACAGTTTACGTACCCTACAGATATTTCTCTTTCATTCTCTTTGTATTACTTCGCACAGACGACGTCACAGAACCTCTCTCAACAGGAAATCCCAATTACAGAGAGCCACCGGAGCTGTTTTCTTTGAATTCTATTAATATTTAACAAATTTAAAAAATGTAAATGCTATTTTTAACTCTATATTAATAATATATTATTTTCTCAAAATTTGATCGAGATCATATGCGCCATTGTCACTTTGTTAGGGCCGTTTTAGATGATTCTACATTAAATAATTTTGCAAATTCAAATAATTTATTTTAAACTTATTAAAAGCATGAGTTTGCAAATGCGAAATACTGTATCAACACAAGGTTGCTTTGAAAAATTATTGCGTGGTGTAGACATCCCTGCATTCATCATGGTTAAATTTATATGTTTCTATACAAAAATTACATATAAAATAATACTTTTTTTGATATTTTGTTCGTAAAGGCAATCAGTGATTTCACAGATAAAAAAACCGAATAAACTAATTTTTGTAACAATATTGCATTAGAAATATTGTCGAGTTATTTACAAGATTTTGATACAATGTAATGCAATATTGCACTTGTATCTACAGAAGCACAAATTAATTGACTTCGCCCGCTTATACACATATTTACAAACATGATAAATTTCTTTATTGGAACTTACATACGAAGTAGTGTTAGTGCACTAAACTAAAATTTGCTTGCTACTTCTAAATTCACGAAAGATACAAATGAACTAATATCTACGATTAAACCTCAAAATAATGAGATTTATTTTATTTAGAATTAGTGTACGTTAATAATCTCGTCTATAAATATACGACACTCTACAAATCTTTTCTTTATGAACACATCCTTTTAAAATTAAAAAGGATTTGATCCGTGTCTCATATTTATTAATTTATAGTTAAATTTTCAAAAATTGTTATTAGTACGTACCAAATACAAAATTATATTAAAAAGTTCGTCGAAATTTGATAATACTTATTACCCACTGTTGTGTGAGCCCAATTTGTTTATCACAGATTTTAACAATGATGTAATAAATTAATAAATAAATAATTTCAATCCGATTAGAATTTCACGATTTCAAAATTAAAGAAAAAAACAAAAATCTCATAATACTTCTTGGAGTTTTTTTTTCAATTACTTGCGTAGTTTTTATTAAAATTAATTTTAAGGTTAAGGGGTAATTTTATTAGTTTTAATTATATTTAACCTTAGACTCCATCTATTTTTAATTTGTAATATTATACCTGTCAAATGACGTCCTCAAATTTTGTAGTTTGGCGTCAACCAATTTTCAGTAATGGAAAATTTAAATTGTAATGTTTTTTTATGCGGTAATTTTCTTTTAGAGGAAAAATGAATTTGAATTATCTATCTCATTTGAGTTAACGACGCCCACAGGGAAATCTCAGATACGTTATATTTTTCCGTTGTTACATAAACGGTCGTCCGTGATTTATTATTGTAATTATTTTTTTAGCTCAGGTGGTACAAAATTGCAATCATTAATAAATTTATGTTTTTCTACTACCGACTTCGTTAATAACGTTAAATAATGCTTAAATGAAGATGATATTTATATATTAATAATTTCTTTTATTAAATATTGTGTTTTGAAGCCAATCACAATACTGTGAAATTTATCGTTCAAAGTTAATTTGTAGAAAGCAGTAGAATAAAAATTAATACAAAAGACGCTGGTAAGCCCTTTTTCGCCTCGAAGGATTTCATAAACAATGTAAATTTCATTTTCATTTTATGTAAAATAGCGTAGTATCTTTGGTGTCCCGAAGAGTGTCCATAGGGATCTCGAAAACTATCCGCGACTGAAATTAACTCGTAACCACCCAAACTTGCGCATCACATCATCTTAAATGAACGCAGCGCCTCTATAGGACATTTCAGTCGCCAATAAGAGATACGGATAGGGAGTCGGTTAATTAAACAAATTAGTCCCATTTTTATTTTTGTAAATAACATTCAAGTGTGAAATAATACCGGATTTTGGAATGCAATTCTTTAGGGCACTTTTCATGTTCTTTCGAATGGCAGTGTTCAAATTTTTATCACTTTTGGATTTCAAGTTATAATGTCAAAGTTTTAATTTTTATATGGACTCCATATTGACGGTTACACCATTGAAAATAAATTGAATTCATCTTTTCATTTGTTTCGAACTGCAAAAATAGACCTTTTCAGTTTAAAGAGATAGAAGATATATTATGCGCAATGAGGACAGCGTAGTAAGAACAAATGGCGAAGGTCATGGATACGCGCTTGCCATGAGATCCATAGCGTTTGTTTCTAAAAAATTTAGATGTAAAATGTGAGAAAAGTCTTATACAACTTTTAAAAAACTTCTCGAAAGAAGTTAAAAAAGCTTTTATGGAAGCTAAAATGTCTAACGATGCAAATTTTCACCAAAAATACAGGTATTTTAATGACTGCAATATTTTTGATGTTTCTTTTGACAGCCCTACTGGCAGTTGTTGGCGCCATTGAACTTACTATTTGCAGCGATAGAAAGAGATAGCCGTTAAATTGAAAAGTTCTATTATTAAATATTCGCAACGAAAGTTAACTTGTAGCCGCCTAGTGGCGACATTTATAACTAGCCAATGGTGTAATCATATCGGGAGTCCATAGTTGTGAGTTGTATTGTTTGGTTTGTTTCGGGTGTTTTGGTGAGTTTTTGAACATTGTTTCATAATATTTATATCTAATTATATTCCATTTCTTATTCGTTTTTGCCCCTTTATTGTTATACGCATTAATACTTTTTTATTTTTTACCTCATATCACATAACCTTTTAATTCATTTGTTTTTTAAGATCGTTTCTTCTTATTTTGATAAAATCAGTTTATTAATATTTTTCTTGTTTCTTTGTAAAAACTTGAGTTAGTGGATAAAAGATTTGCGTGGATTAAACAAATTCGTACGAGAAGAGAAGTTCCGAAACACATGAGAATTTGTTTTTTGCATTTTGCAAATGAAGATTTTAATTTGCTAGGTATGTTAATTGGTCATTTTATCTCATTACATGTAGCATATTTTATTTACAATTTCAGATATTCCCCTTCACGTAATTTACCAAAGTCACGCCAGGAATCTACATCGGGTACGAGCCGAAAAGGACCAACACATAGAGTATTGCTTCATATGTCAAACACTTATTGTAAATTATTATGAAATTTTGGTATTTATGTCACTTTTTTGCACTGTTTACTACTTGTTGACTAATATGGATTACACCATCGTGTCGCCATTTTGTAAAATCAGTGCTGCCTCTATCGGTCGTTTTCGTTGCGAATAGAGGTTAAGAAAAGATCTCTATATTGGACGCACTATCCTAGACTCCCGTATATTGAACATTTCAACGCCGTTCGATATTTTTAATTAACGCATATTTGCATATATATTACCAAGTTTCTACGAATTTTTAATACATTCTCGTAGAATTATCTTTAGTGAATTCAGTCAACTATCTACTTTGTACTTTAAATAATTAGTTAATAATCCTAGAAAAACAAGCAACAGTTCAGTTTAAACACTAACACCTAACTAGTGAGGCTAAAGTTACAACCGACATTACGATAACAAAACGAGAAAGTGCCTAATCATCTCCAAATATCTAACAATTAGCAACGATCACGAACAACAATGAACGAACGAACGATAACGACTAGAGCTTATAATAAGCTGAAACCGCTGCGTGTACTTAGAGCACGATGAGATACTGCGGGCACTTGTGTGTGACGAGGATCAACGTCAAGGAGATGAACAAATGAAGGTGCAGTGTATGGATATGGAAGATGTTGAGGGGATGAGGATAAGCGTTTGAGATAGTCATCTGTTTAGTGAGGGTGTTTAACGTATTTTTATGGAATTTGGGCGAATGAGACGGACTCCACGAGCTGCTTATCTTTCTGTCAAAAGCCGATTTAGACTGATCCATGCGATTAGTAATAAAACAAGACCAGGGATGAATATCGCTGCCCACTCGGGGTGTTGAGCAAATGTCAGATTTGGAACATGAACAGCATTTGGGAAAGGTCTCGGATAGGATACGGTTGTTAGTAACGCTTAGTTTTTCAGAATATGGAATGTCTACTGACATGAGTTCCTGGAGTTTATTAGATTTTTCAGCTTCGTCTTGTTTCAGTTTCTCGTAGTCGGCTTGAAGTTGTTGCTGAGCCAGTGTCAACTTCTGATTCAAACTGAAACAAACAAAATACACAAAATAATAAATGAGCTTCGGACATAGCGGTATTGTTGACTAATACTTGTAGTCACGAACCCGCAACTTCTTGTCCTAATTCTGAATTTTCGTCATTTGTAACAGTTATTGACATCCCACACCCAGGTCTTCTAAAATTCAATCCATTTTCTATCAGTCGCCTAATAGCACGATTTTAGAAACTGACCATTTCTTTCTTCGAACTTCCGCAATTTTTTGCTACCCCAATATTTTTCTTGATAACAAGTTCCAATAATCTCTAAGTCAGATTTACATAAGTGAGGTGCCATTATTAGAAGAAATTTCGAGATAATTGGACAAAACTTAGAGCAAATTTATGTTTATGTTACAACGAACTCGAAATGTCACTTACATTGGGCTACTTGCGTGGTATTGAAAATCCGATATCTATCACTATACGAGCCCAGTCACACATCAATTGGACCAAGGAGTTTTGTGCCGAAGGTTATTTTTTCAGAATTAAAATTTATTATATACAGGTTGTCTGCGAAGGGGCAGATAAGTGTATTAAATTCACTGCAGTTTTAGCAATTAAATTATTTGTATTTTTTATTCAACTTCAAGGATTTTGAAGGATTTTAACTTATCTTATACTCGTACAAGATTAAAATGACTAAATATTAAAATATTAGCCTCCAAACTATTGTTCAAACGCCAAACAGGTGATCTGTTATGTTTAAATTATCCGCACATACCGTTGCTATGGCTTTACGGCCATTCATGGTGCGGCGTAATTCTACGTCATATATGGCAGTAGTTTAAATATTCCAATATCATTAATTTTCTTCTGGCCAATTAATGAAAATTTGTCAAAAGAAAAAATATTGGTAAGAAGTTTTTATCGTCTTTAAATAAAAAAAATTGCACGCAAATAGCCCATTACATTTGTTTCAATAATCGCCTAATTCGGTTTAAGCTGATGGTAAAATTATCATCGTGTAATAGAAGCAAATTTAGAAAATCGCTATTCATTTGTTTTTGTATATAATGTTTGAAATTTGGTAGGAATACTTTTCAACCCAAAAAATTAATTAACCGGAAACGATATTTATATTCACTGAAAAAAAGAACAATAAAAATTAAACCGGTTTACTACCGTTTCTAAAAAAGAGAAAAGTTATTTTTTTAACTTTCTTCATTTGTAATAAAAGTAACTACCTTTTTAAACTAAAATGATCGAAAACCCTTTTTAATGGTAGTAGAAAAAATCATGTATATAAATGAGTTTTTTTTTTGTTTCTTGGGTGATTTTATTAACCGATTTATTTAAATGATGAATCCAACCGATTTAAAATTGGATAGACAAAGAATTAATTTTTTTTTGAATAAAACCTGTTTTAATAATTACGTTCTCGATTTCGGTTAACCATTAACCGCTAATGTTTTCGGTTCTTGCATTGATTTAAACTATTGTTAAAAAAATTTTACAATAAATTTTAATTTAGGAAATTTCAATATTAATAATTTAATAACCTTGAAAATAACTCTTACTTTTGTTTTGTTTTCTTACAAAATATCAAAAACCGAAACTAATTGGTTGGCTAATTCAACAAAAACTCATATTATTAAAAATGACTGCGTTTATCTCGACATTTGAAGCCGCTTGAATTTAGTAAATCCCTTTTCAATCTTCGAAATAAATGATCGAGATTAATATTTCAAGCCTCGAAATAAATGATCGAGATTAATATTTCAAGCCGCTTGAAAATGTCAAGTCAAGCATATAAAATAACAGGCTTGGACTTATGAAGCGGCTTGACTTCTGTCGAAATAAACAGTGAAGCTTCAAATAATGTAAATACACATGAGGATATCCGCAATATGTTGCAGTGTTACTAAATTCATATCTTTTGTTAGTTGTTTGCATTTTACCTCATTTTATAAAAGTCGCGACATAAAACTTAGTACAATTTTCGAAAACCGAAATATTTGGAGTGATGAAGAAACATATATTTTTTTAATGTTTTGGAAAGATAAGACAAATAACAACATGACAATTTTTAGATTTTGGGTTTATATATCCAGCCAGAAATCATATCATATACCTCTCCCTGTCTGTCTGCATAAACGAGTATTTAACTATCTTTTTTTAGTCGATACGAATTTAAAGAAGATTGAAAATAACTCAATCCTATTTTCAATCCGCTGAGATAAACCAGTAGGATTTTTCAAGTCATATATACTTGAAGCCGCTTGAATTATCGAGATAAACGTAGTTAAATGAGAAATTTGGAGGTATCTACATTAGTAGACACATTTTATATTCATTCTTAGTTTTTAAAAAATAAACTAGATGCGTCAAGATCTCCGAACTATGAACAAATAAACAAAGTTGACATAGAACGGTTAGTTGGTATCGCCACAAATAAAGCGATAGTTTAAAGAGATCTTCGCGCATATTTTAGAAATATATAAAAAAATTACTGACTCTTTAAGTTCGTTGATCAGTTGCTGCTTGTCAGAGATCTCATCCCTGAGGGTGCCGACTTGCTTCTGGTGGGCGTCTCTCAACTGGTCCATCTGCTTCTCCAACGCAACTCGGAGTTGAGTGGCCTCCTTCTTCTCCTCGATGGAGGCGGCAGAAACCTGCTCCGCTGCCTTGAGCTTGGCGCACTCTTCTCTAAGCGCATCCACGTTCTCTTCCAGGGTCCTCTTCTTGTTTTCTGCTTCGCGCATCGATTCTTGTAAGGATTTCATCCGTGCCTCATGTTGAGAAATGAGAAGGCGGCATTCACCGAGTTCTTTTTCGTATTCGGAGACTTTCTTGTTGGTGTCCATCTGTGAGGATTCGAGTCCTTGGCAACGTTGGGCTAAGTTTTTCACCTCGGATTTCATCTTGTTGATGTAGAGGCGAGCGACGGTGAATTCTTCCTCAAGTTTGCCGCTATTGGTTGTATCGGCAGTTAGTTTCATGTCTGTGTTTTCGCCGCCGATAGCTATACCGATTTCGTTTAAGTCTTTTAGAAGGTTTGCTAACATTTCTGTAATTCGCTTCTTTTGGTGTGTGCTCATATCACGAAGTTGTTGAAGTTCAGCTGCGGTGTTGTTTAATGATGCTTGTTTTTGCATAAGCTCTTCGGAAAGCGATTCCACTTCTTTGTTTTTGGAATCGACTTCCTGTGATTTTTGGTCGTAGTTGACGGCTAATTCTTCTAGGGCTTGAAGGACCTCCTTAACTTCTTCTTTGGCGGATTCGTTTTCTTGTTGAATGCGGTTCATCTCGCCTTGGAGAGTTTCATAGTCGCGTCTTGTGCAGGCAATAAGTTCTTCCTGTTCCAACATTTGATCTTTGATTTTCTCCAAATATTGGCTTTGCTGATTAATTTCTTCGTCTTTCTCATCGAGTTGCTGGAATAATTTTTCACGCTCATCTTCGAGTTTCTTCCTTTCTTCGTTGTTGAGAGAGCCGATCATCAAACCAGCAGGAGTAGCCGGGACTGGTCCCAAAGAGTCTGGCTTCTCAACAGGTTCTTCGATAGCAACTGGAGTGATTGCTTCAATTTCAGCCAAATTAATTTGTTCTTCGGCTGTAACAGTCTCTCCATTTCGCCACCTGCTAAGTTCGGACTCGAGCTTCTCAACTTTGCCTTTAAGACGAGCGACTTTTTCCTTTTCTTTCTCATAGCGGCGTTTCCATTCTTCGGCGGTGAGTTCTTCATTGACGCTAACAACATTCTTGACAGTCTTGGCGCGTTTGCCGAATTCTAGAGTGGATTTAGTTTCAGACTCGTTGAAAGAAGCAGGGGAACAACAAATGACGATGGTGGTTCTAGCGTTGCCACCCAAAGATTCTTGTAGGATACGCGTAAGTTTTGAGTCTCTGTAGGGAATGTGCGTCTTGTTTCCATCAGCTAAAGCGCTGATTACATTACCCAAAGCTGACAATGATTTGTTAATGTTCTTGGCTTCATCAAGCACTGTACCTTCTGCGCCGGTTTTTGATACCTATCGAAAATAATTATTTATAATAAAATTAAGCAAATATGGATCAATTTCTCGACTGTGGTATATAGATTAGGTATTAAAAATAATTTGAAATCTCAGTCATATACGTCAATACGTAAGATCTTACAGAGTCATAAACATAAATTTATGTATGCACACCTAAATACAATCGTTTATAGATTCTGTTTTACAAACATCATAGGAAAATTCGTAAAATGCACATACTCTTCTGTTCACTCTCAAAATCGATAAGAGAATGTCTGTAAGATTTTACTTATCCTGATAAAAGTAAAGGGTGGAGCCTAGAAACTTCCTTTATTTTGAAGGCGAATAAAATAAATAGTATTGCTGACAGACAAAATTTAATTTTGGATAATGACAAAACATAATTTCAAGTTTTAAATCATGCAGTTTTAAACAAAACATCTTGAAGATGATGGCCGCCGTTCTCTATGCACTGATGCAACCAATTTCTGAAGCTTCTCTCTACACCTTCCAACATGTCCACCGGAATTCGGGTTATTTCCTGCCGAATAAGATTCTTTAGTTGAAGCAGGGTTTTGTAGGGCGGTGTTTGTAAACCTCTCACATGGCGTTAGAGTTGTGACGGACGGCTCATCTCGATTTGAGGTCATTCCGTGGGCGGCGCAGTCGTCCGATCTAACGGCATTCCTTTTTTTTATGGGGGATATCTCAAGGCAGTGGTTTACAACAAGCCCGCATTCCGGTAGACATGTTGGAACATCTAAGAAGCTTCAGAACTCGGTATATCAGTGCATAGAGAACGGTGGCCACCACATTCAAGATAAAACTGCATTATTTAAAACTTGAAATTGTTCTTTCATTATCCAAAAATAAATTCTGTCTTATCAGTATTATTATGGATGCCATATGTCCCGGTTTTAAACTTGTGCCCCGGTCGGTTTACAATATGTCCCGGTTTTTCAAATTTTTTTTTTATTATAAGAATTTTATTGTCAGCCTTTTGTGGCACGATCTGTAGGATAAGTTCTGCTCTATCTATAGTGCGCCTTGCCTGTTGAGCGAATATTCTCGATGATGAATAATATATGGACACAAGAAAGAAATCACTTGCTAGCAGCCTATATCTAGATCTATTCCAAAATAAGAAGTAATTAACCTTTTAAAAAAATCCAGTGAAAAATATGACTAGTTTGGTAAACAATAAAATATTTACTGTACATAGAATTTATTTTTTTGTTTATTGTCTTTATTTTGTATCGTATTACTCAGTGTTTGAACTTGCAATATAAAACTTCTTCATTATGTACGTATTAATTATTAACCGTCTTTCTTTGCACTAACATCAGGAAAAAAAACGGTGGGGGGGGGGTTCACGGTTTGGACGTTTTAAAATATGACAACCCTAAATAATATGTACTTTTTATTTTATTCGCCTACAAAATAAGGGAGTTTTTAGGCCCCGGGCTGTATACGACGGTTTTGTAAGAATAAATGTTATATGACTAAAATTTCGAGTAATAGGGTACTATGCAATGGACCTTTTACATCTAAAGAGAGAGATAGACAAAAATGACATATATGTAGTGCGCAGTAGGTTGTTTGCGCTTTGAGGAGGCCAGTTACATTTCAAATAAAATTACAAATGGCGGAAAGTAAAAACTCTGGCAAACACTTAACTTTCTTAAATAAATTCACACAAAGCGTATGTGATGAATATTTTAAAACAAGAAGAAGAGGAGATGGAATCAGAAAAAGTGGTTTTTTGTTCCACAACATGCGAAATAAACACCACATAAAGTGACAGATAATTGCGTAGTTGCCAGGTTGATATTGGGAAAGTAATAAACAAGAATAAAATTGTTTTTCTTTTAAATATTTTTTTTTTTATTATTTCTTTATAGTTAAAGACAAAATTATATAAGTTTTTGTGTTGTTTAAATCATTTTTTATCGGAAATAATTGCTTATTCTTTTAATCATTTTACTTGACAACATGGTAACTTCTCATGTCTAATTCGTAAGAATTTCACTACGGCGCATTGAAAAATGACGTCAGGGTGCAATAAAAATGTAAAAGGTCCATTACTATCTTAGGGCCGTTTTCATAATAAACTTTATCTTCACTTTAACACTTTAAATTTAAATTAAAGTTATGTTCTTTTGCATAATATTACTTCAGCACTTTAGCGAGCACTGTAGCATTACTTTAAAATAAAGATAAAGTCTTACAGTAATTTTAATTAAAGTCTAGGGAGCGAGTGAGCCTGATTATGAAAACGGCCCAGATAAGAAAATGAAAATATGCATAAATTAATGATTAGCAAAAAAAAATAATTGTTTAAATATTAATTCGTTCGCAAATTACAAATGATTGATTGAAAGTTTGTGTGACATTACATGTCCTAGCATCCTAGCCTAAGCAATTATTTGAACTGGTTGCCTGACTTTAAAAACGAATCGTGCGCTCTACTTCTGGTGAGGATGAGGACATGATACAACACACGCCAAATTTTGGAATTTAAAAATTCATGTCGCTTCTTACGAAAAAATTTTAAGTCGCGTTGGTACTAACATTCTTAGATCATACTGTTCTCCAAGAAAAAAAATCTTTTTATATAAGAATGCTATGTTACCACCTTATTTAAAGCAAAAATTTAATTGCTCTTACCTTTTCCGAACCAGCCAAATCTACAAGATAAAGCTTCCCAGATAATTTCTTTTGGTTTTCCAAGTTCTCTTGTTTGACGTTAATTAAAAATACAGAATGTGATCGTGACGAATGTTCATTCATATCTACAATCCAAATGTGAAATCAATACTCCACAAATACCTTTTTTAAAAGCAACTTACTCGTAACAGCTATATGCCTATTAGATTTTCCTTCTTCAATAACTTCGAAGACTTCTTCGGGGCTGGACACAAACCGTTCTGTTGCCCCTTTTACAAAAGGAACTCGATTTTTGTCTTCATGGACGCTAAGGTTGACTTTTGATACTAAAAGATAAACAGTTTTAGTAAAAAATATATCCTTATACTTCTTGAATGTATTGATAATGGGGCGTCATCGAACTTCTGAAGATCAGGAAATGAGAGGTTTATTTACTTAAAAAGTCATATATCTGACGACGACGTGACTTTTTTAATGTATTTATTATTTTTATTGCACGACCAATGTATGATTTTAATGGTATTTATATTTATTTTTTCTTCGACTGCTATGAAAAAAAGACATTTACGCTCTCATTTGTCATCGTAAAGTCGATGTTTTTCGCTCCTAATAAATTTTTCGTTACTTCCTGCTTATCAAATTTTTTAAAAATATCGCTATACAGGGTGTTCATTTTATTTTGTCCACTATTGCTATCTCGATAACTATAAGAGCTACGATGTCGATTAAATTAGCAAACAATTTCTAATTTACAAGACTATTAAAACGAGCAAAATAATTTTTTCAAACAAATGCTTCTCAAAATACAGGGTCCAACTTCTTATTTCAAATGGGACATCCTATATATTTTTATATATTTGAAATCTACGTAAAATTACGAATTCAACGATATGCTTAAAAAAAATTATTGAAGAAATAAATTACAAAATCGTATATGCTTGAAGTTCATAATTTTCTCTTACGATTTTGTAATTTGTTTCTTCAATAAAAATTCACTTTAAGCATATCGTTGAATTCGTAATTTTATGTAGATTCCAAACATATAAAAATATATAGGGTGTCTCAATTAAAGTAAAAAAGTTGCATCCTGTATTTTGAAAACCACTAGTTAAAAAAATTGTTTCGCTCATTTTAATAGTTGGATAAAATAGAAATTGTTTTCTAATTTAACCGACCTTGTAGCTCTTATAGTTCTCGAGATAGCAATAGTGGACAAAATAAAATGAACACCCTGTATAGAACGAACGTAGAAAAATAATGTATGTATTACGAGCGTAAAGTGTCATTGTTGCGTTCGAAAGATTGATATTAACTTCTTTCTTAAGCGATAAAGTATCACTTTACGCTCTTGATACACAAATAACTATATTCCATTCGCTGAAACGAGAGAATGTGGAACTAATTCTTGAACAGAAACAAGTCATTCTATCAGGTAGGCTCCAAAATTATCCTTGTTTCTGTTCAAGAATTAGTTCCACATTCTTTCGTTTCAGCGAACGGAGTATACTCTATTTAACATCAATGAGTTTTAAAGTTTTTTCATGTAAGTCGAAACTGTATTTGTTGTTTCCCGTAATTTATAAAAACAATAGTAAAATTTGTAGCTCCTAAAGTAGTCACAAGAGGGGTCGAAATTAAATGATCTCCAGAAGTTTTATTAAATCTGAAAAATATCGGTATACAATTTTTATTTACCATCTAACAAGTCTCGAATTTTGTCCATATAAATTTCAAAATACGAAACTTTAATGTGGAACTCTAGGTTTTCTTCCATGCCGTAAATGTGATTGAAAATATCGTTTACAATACGTGGAATAATGCCTTGTTTTCCAGGGTCACCTAAGACAAAAAAAAATCAGTTTAGACATGTGGATTTATGTTGAAGGAATAGTGTGAAATTGTGAAGAATTACCTATGACACCTTCCATCGTATGTGTTTTACCAGATGAAGTCTGTCCGTAAGCGAATATTGTGCCATTGTAGCCTGCGAGGACATCCAATACGATGCTTTTCGCCGCTTCATTGTACACTTTTTCTTGTGTTGCATTTGGTTTAAATACTTTGTCGAATAAATAAACTTTTCCCTGTTAACAAAAAATCCAATTAATATAAGTCAAACAAATCAAGTATGTATGTTATCATTGATTTATAAATTTCTAAAGAATAATTGTGAAGAGAAATTCATATTTGAAATATCTACTGAAAGGTAAACACACAAAGAAAAATCTACTATTTGTTACAAAAATGATTACATCATAAAAACGGATATGACAAACGGGCATTAGTATTTTCATTTACGAACCCAAACTCATTAGTTCGACCGGTTTACATTTTCAACAAACAAATAAAACCTACGTAAATGGTAAGATATTTCTACAAATTATATATGTCAATGGACCTTTTCAATTTAACGGCTATCTCTTTCTATCGCTACAAACTAAGTAAAATGGCGCCAACAACTGCCATTTGGCTGTCAAACGAAACGTCAAAAATATTGCAGTGATTAAAATACATATATTCTCGGTGAAAATTTATATCGTTAGACATTTTAGCTCCAATAAAAGTTTTTGTAACTTCTTTCGGGAAGTTTTTTGAAGTTGTCAAAGATTTTTCTCACATTTTACGTGTAATTTTTTTAGAAACAAACGTCATAGATCTCAATTGTTCTTACTATGCGCAGATCCCCATTGCGCATATCTTATCAATAAAATGAAATAGACCATTTCATAAATTTGAGCGACCACTACATTTACTTTTTGAACTAAAAAGTTAGTGCCGTTAAATGGCGGTATTTCAAATTTTTACGCGACCCCGGTATTCTGTTTTAAATTTTAGAACTACACAGAAGTAGTTAATAGAATTTGAGCACAAGATATGATTTCAATTCTTATTTTACAAATAAAAACTTATTTTACTATGTGAAAAGTTGAAGTCCATTCATCAATCAATTATAAAAATTGTATTACTATACCTAACCTAAATTTTTATTTTCTAAACCAGACAAAACATTTCAAATGGCAATATTTTGTGGACCAGAAGTTTAGTACCCGTCATAATTATTTTAAAAACAAAACAAAAACAAAACTGCAAAATTGACAGAACTGCCATATAAACAAGGACGGGTATACGGCAATGGACCTTTTCAATTTAAAGAGATAGAAGATATGCGCAATGGAGATCTGCGCATAGTAAGAACAACAGATCTATGGCGTTTGTTTCTAAAAAATTTAGATGTAAAATGTGAGAATATCTCAGATAACTTCAAAAAATCTTATCGAAATAAGTTACAAAAGCTTTTATTGAAGGTAAAATGTCTAACGATGCAAATTTTCACTGGGAGTACAGGTATTTTAATAAGTGCAATATTTTTGACGTTTCGTTTGACAGCCCAACTGGCAGTTGTTCGCGCCATTTTTTTACTATTTGTAGCAATAGAAAGAGATAGCCGTTAAATTGAAAAGGTCCATCGGCACTAACTTTTTATCGCAGTCTAACACTTGGCGCATGCGCTTTGAATTTCTGAAATGGTCTATTAAAGCGAGTGGACCAACAGATGTTGGACGGGGCTCGTATAAATTCTTCTAAGTAGTTACCTATACGATTTGCTTCTAAAATTTAGTTTGTAGATTTATTTTTATCTTATAATCATTTACACTACATTTTCTTAACATTTCAAAGTGTTTGAATAATAAAAAAAGGTAAAAAGTGGAGAGAACAAGCTTAGGGGTGACCCACTCAATTAACACGTTCGATGGTTAATGGCCAGTTGCACCGCTTCGCTTAGAGTTAAATTTTAATTTAGATTAAATTGCCAATATCGTTTCGAAACGAAATGTCAAAGGAGTTGTTAAAATTTCGATATGCACTTTTTTATTAACTTTTAGTTAAGGCTTTAACTTCGGCTTTTACGCTTTAACTATAAGCGGTGCAACTGGCCATAAATGAGGCAAAAATATGAAAAAAAGGTTTAAATATCAAATGATTACCCCCCGCCATAGATTTTTCGGGTCAAAAATTCGATAGTGAGTTTTCAATGAATAAGAACGAATTAGGGATCGCGCAACACGTTTTACTATTTTTCCAATGATGTCTGTCTGTTTGTATGTGAGACGATTTTTTTCTTCCAGGATAACATTTCAAACTTCCAAAAAATCTATTTTCCGTATTTAATGTTTGTGCATTAAATTTTGAGTAAAATTGGACAACCGGAATTGGTACTTTACTTGAAGCTCATAACAGCTTTTAATGAAAAAAATTATTATAATACAATCCAAAACTTTTCAATTTTAGAATTTTATATCAATGGGAACAACATATTAAATTTTGGCTAAAATTGATAAACCGAAAGTAATACTTAACTTGAAGCTCTGAATAGATTTTGGTGAAAAATTATATTATGATATAATCCAAAACTTCTCAAATTTGGTATTTAAAACTCGTATATGATTGGAAAGAACATATTAGATTTTGACTATATATGATAAACCGGATGTAGTACTTAACTTGGATTTCTCTCCCTGCAAAAAAAGCAACAAAATAAAAAATATTTTCTTTGACAATTGTAGCTATTAACATGCCTAGGATTGTTATGATAACTGCTTTTATCTCTTCATATAAACATAAAAATTAATTATAAAGTTTTTAGTTTAGAAAAAATAAACAAATGCGTTATTTTTAACTGTCAATTAGAACTAAATTTAGATTAGTGTACTAAATTAACACAAAACACAAAAAGGTAAATTGTTTTACTTCAAATTGACAGCTAAAAACAACGAATTTGTTTATTTTTTCTCATAAAAACTGTAATTTTATAATTAATTTTTACGTTTATATGAAGAGGTAAAATAATCGTTTCACATGATTTGGATGCAGAATTTAAATCTCTATAATTTTTATTTGATGTATTTTTGAATAAAATAATTAGGTAACGTTTGCGCAAAGGAAAATTGATTTCCCATGTTGAACGCTTATGTTCCACTTTTCGATTTACAGCCTGTACATGTAAACAAAAACTTAATATCCTAAGGCCCAGCATTTTCACTTCCGAATAAAGTTTCGAATAAGTATTCGTTAAATAAATTTATTCCTTATATTATTTATCCAACGAATAATTCCATTGCGTCTTTTCACACATTTTACACAAACAAATAGCTATCTGTCTATTAACTTTAACGTTTGTGAATTGGTAGCCTTGGAGAGTGATTTTGTATCAGTAGAGAAGAATGGAGTTTAGCGTAGCCACGTTAAGCAGACAAGGATGAAATATGTCAACTACTTTTGAATCCGTAGTTGTCAAAATTTTGTTTGACATCTTTAATTGCAATGTCATCTATATTATGCATTTTTACCCCCGGGAGACTGTAATTTAACAAGTCTACCATCTAATGCAGCACTCATATGTGGTAAACGTGGTATGTATATTGTAAAATTGTTCTTGTATTTTTTGTATATTTCTTTCAGTTAAAAGTAAATGTTTGTCAATGTTCAACAAAAGTATCCAAAATTTGAAAATATTTTGCCAGCGTCAAATGAGAGGATCTTTATGATTTACCTATTTACTGTTTGAGATCAAACGCGATCCCCAATATGTGATACTAAATTGTATTTATAATCGGAATCTGTTAAAAATTATTTCATATATGTGGTTATGTCGCTGTCTGATGGCGTGCGATCGATTTCTCACGTTATTTGTTAATTCATAGTTGAAAATATCATCATAATATTTAATATATCCATTTTGTTAATAAATCTGCACTATGTGGAAATATAATGAACTTACGAATAAACGGTTGTTCGCTACCCAAGTACCGAATAATTTATTCTGCGAATAACAGATGTTATTCTTTTGAATAAATTTATTTGCAAGTGAAAAGACGACAAAAATATTTATCCAAAGGATAAATTTATCTAAACCTTTATTCGCAAGTGAAAATACCGGCCCTTAAACCTGTAAATAAAATTCCATGACTGTTCCATGATTTTCTGACTTTCCTTGATTGTTGGCTTTTTGTATTTCATTTTTTTAAGTGTAAATAATAATTTTTCTATTGTAAAGATGATTAATACGAGGAAAAAAGTATGTTAAAATATTGCCAAATAAAGTAAATATAAAATGCAATTTAGATAAAATACTGTTTGTTTTATGATACGTGTGTTATTTTAATTTTAATAAATATATAAAGATATATGAAAATGAATTGTTTTTAACGGTCATAAAAAATTAACACCTATATGAGTAAAATATAAATTCTTTCCAGGCTTGTCTTAAACGGTAAATACAGAATGTGAGTAGCCAGAAAAACTAAAATTATTGAGTAACTCCGAAATCAATAGCGAAGTTGCTGCAGCATTTTGAGAACACAATTAAATTTTAATACTTTAAGCTCAATGCACTACGTTTCACGATGAACAAGACAATCGTTAACACAGTATATGAAGTAAAATACATGACCCATTTTTTTAATGCAACCATGTCATAATATAATATACAATATGCAAATTGTTTAAATTTTTTTACCTCTAGTCACCGTAATTAAGACAGAGAATTATACTAAAAATCACATATCGAGATTTTAGTGAACAAGCACGTTTTAAGGTTCCTAGAATCCGATTTTAACATTTTCACCAAAAATTAAATTTTGTGTATGTGGATTTAGTTAGGATGATTTTTCAAATTAAAACCTATGAAAGAGTGTACTTAAAAAAAAAAATAAAAAAAATATATTGTCACGGCATATTACCCATTGCTGGGTGTGCCAATCTGCTTTGTGCGCAGATTTCGGTAATGATAATGACATATTTGTACCGTGCGGGCGTTTACCAGGCGTCACCTCACGGGCACTCATTGCTGGCATGGAGAGTGCACCACAGGGGTCAATTTTGTGCCATTTAAAATTCGAAAATATTTGGCGTGGGTCGTACTTCATTGTAATATTAATGGGTAGAGCTAATTTCTTTTGGTAACAATTGGACAATCGGAAATTGTAGTTTAATTGAAGCAATAAGCAGTTTTATTTTTAAAAAATCTGATGTGGCCAGCACATTACCTTCCGTCAGTTCTATGTATTTTGTACAAATTCCACACAGAAAGTTTTTTTTTACAAATGATTCCATATTTCCAGTACATTATCTTCAGTCAGTTCTATGTATTTTGAACAAATTCCATACAAAAAGTTTAAAAACTCATTATCGAATTTTTTGACCAAAGACAATACCTCCCTTACCTAAAGGTGACGGAAGGTAAAAAACCATCTATATTTTGCAAAAGTTAAGTTAGAACTTAATCTATTTTTTAAATGTATCGTTTATGAGTGAAGATATGGAATTAACCATGGAGCATTTTCTGCAGTTTTTGGCGAAAAGAGTAAACAGATGATTCATCGGTCTGTTCTTTTTTAATAACTCGGTTATTTTAAATTCAAATGTTTATAAATATGCAGTAATGGTTTTTCTACAGGGTGTTCCATTTTCACGTAATGGTATGTAACTATATCTTTAAATGGAACGCCCTATATATCCAATAGTATAAAACAATAAAGTTATACATATTATTGAAAAATACAATGACGGATGATTTAAATATTACATTTTTATTAAAAACAGAAGGCTTTGCATTTCATTATTTTTACATTACAGCTTTCAAAATTAAAGAAAATTTATATATTAAATATTTCATCCATTTCAATCCGATATTTCATTATTAAACCTTTTATTTGACATTATCAGATGTCTTATTTAAAAATAATATTGCAGACTCTTGATTTCATAAAAATGTAATATTTTAATTATTCGCCATTGTATTTTTTAATACTATAACATATGATTGTTTTCATACTATTGGATAGCAAATTTTATGTACTTTTCAAATTTGAATAAATATATAGGATATTCCATTTGAAAACAAAGTTACATACCATTGCGCGAAAATAGAACATCCTGTAGAAACACCTACACCGCATATTTATAGACATTTTAAATTAAAATAATCTTCGCTTGAAGCTTTTTTTTCATAATATTTAAAATAATCGAGTTATTATAAAAGAACAGACCGATGAATCACCTGTATAGAATAACACCTGCCATACTCAAATGATTTAGCAATAAACAATTTGGTTATTTTTTGGTATGGAGTTCGGTGCAATTATTTTGAAAGAATTCCTAAAGAAGATTGATTGGGTTGGGAGCTTTTAAGAAGTGGAAGAAAAAAATGAGCAAATTTATTATTGTTGAGGGAGACTCCTATATGAATACATTTAAAATAAAATTCTAAACAATATGAAGCATGTGTCTTAATAATACTAACGTGACCCTCGTATACAATAATATGTAAAACGGAATTAGTGGCAGGTATTGCGTTGACCACAACACGTTTCGTAATTAATTTTTTTGATAAATCCTATCAAACAAATTATAATAAGTACCTAATTATAGTTAACGTAATGATGTGCATTCATTTTAAGATAAGTGCTGTTAATTGGACATAACAACCTTTTCATTACTCATTACTCTATACTTATGCCTTGTTCTTGTTCTATCTCGTTTGATACATAACCTAAATATACGACTACCTACATTAAATTTCATTAATCAAAACTTTTCCGTTGCACAATCTACGGTGCTAAAACATGGGCAAAAACACTAATGTAAAATTTTCAAGTTAGTTAATATCTTTGCTAAAAGTTTAAAAATAATTCTCCGGCGTGACAATTTAACCCAGGAAAAGTTTTAATTTGCCGTGAGTCAATATTTTGTGAATGAAAAATGAATAGTTCTCCCAAAATAACTTCGTGAAAATGTTCCAACATTAGAGCTAGACTCAGATATCAACGTCCGCAATACATTAAAAATTAACTTCTGTATTGTCATGTATGAACTCTATTCTAACTGTAAGCTTAAGTGGAATTGTGGAATCATAACCATGTGGCTAGTGGTAACTAATGTTTAAATATTTGCTTTCTCTTAACTTTATTTAAGTCATCTGCTTGTAACGAATAATGTGGTTTTCTACTACAATGGAATTTAAGACAAAGATCTAATTGTTAAATAGACTATACTAAAAAAATGAGAGAATAATGAAAAAATATTTAAAATTTTATTTAATTTATTTTGTTTAAGTTTAGCGTGTATAACTTAAGACGTTATATTTCCCTCTATTAGACGTTTCTCAAATCTCAAAACGGAAGCTGGATAGCGGCCATAGATAATCGGTCAGCTGATATTTGTATTTATCTTATACCTTCATATTTTTACAAATTTGGAAGGAAATTACATTGAATCTGAATATGTTTATAGTTTGAAAAAAAACTGAATATCAATGTTTTTAAACAATATTCAATATAATTGTCTTTTTTCGCCCCTTAATTAATCACAGATACATAGTACGGTGTTATTTCCAAAAAAAATGTCACCGGGGAAATCTACGTCACATCCAAAAAATTCAAATTTTCAGTAATTAAAAAAAAATGAAAATTAGAAAAAATAAATAAAAAAGTAATAGACTACACCTTTATTTTAGACTTAATAATAAATCGATATCTGTTACACGGCATGGAATCTATACAAATGATATTAATTAACTACTACTACTAGTAAGTAATTAATTAATGAGTACAACGTAAAATATTTTTAAAATTCAATTAAAAAACCGGTTGATGATCCAATTAATGTAAAACATGCTAAAACGGAGTACGTGCCATTGGCACTAAATATCATAGCGTCTAAATTTCACAGCACCCAAACTTTACAGCGTCGAAATGAAGCTCCACAGCGGCTAAATTTTACCTGGGCCTCGATTTTGTAACTTTAAATTCTGCCTGATTTCAAATTCTGTCGGAAATGGGCAGTAGAATTTGAAATCTGACAGAATTGTGATTTCCCCAATTCTTTTTCCGGATAGATTTCAAATTCTACTGGTCTGAAGCAGTAGAATTTGTAGTACGGAAAACCCAATTCTGACAGAATTTGAAATCAGACAGAATTTAAAGTTACAAAATCGGCCACTACAAATGGTGTTGGTAATACAGTAAACTGTAAATATGGCAACATTTATTGTGAATTGTGCAACAGAAAGCGTATCTAATCTAACCGAGGCCACAAGAGAATACAGGCCTGAATGCTCAATGTCACAGCTAGCCTTTTGCTATCACGCCACGCCTCGAACGACAGCGGTGTAAGCATAGGAAATATAAGGAACTTTAAACAATTGGGATTGTAAAATGTGATTTATAATGATATACAACTCGAAAAATAACTATTCAGATATATAGTAACTATTTCATATACATAACTAAACAAATTAAATAAAAAAAAAATCTGATGTGGCCAGCACATTACCTTCCGTCAGTTCTATGTATTTTGTACAAATTTCATACGGAAAGTTCCTTGCTAAATTAAATATTCTATTTCTTGTACATTACCTACCGGCAGTTGCATGTATTTTATGCAAATTTCATACAGAAAATTATTATTTTGTGACGTTTTCTATATACAGTGTAATGTATCTGCAGAAATAAAAGATTTATTATTATTATTATTTCTTGTACATTACCTTAAAGCAGTTGTATGTATTTTATACAAATTCCATACAGAAAGCAAAAGATCCTATATTTTCAGTAAAATTATAAGACAAACACACTATGTCAATTTCACTTGACACTGACATCTTTCAAACAGAATTTTCTTAATATAGTAGCTGTTTCCATAGCTATGGCTACTTTATGAAATTAAATTTCTTTATAATTTTTACCTTCCGTCACCTTTAGGTAAGGAAGGTATTGTCTTTGGTCAAAAAATTCGGGGGTGAGTTTTTGATGAATAAGCACGTTTTAGGGTCCCTACAATACGATTTTACTATTTTTACGATGTCTGTATGTGTGTGTGTGTGTGTGTGTGTGTGTGTGTGTGTGTGTGTGTGCGTGTGCGTGTGCGTGTGCGTGTGCGTGTGCGTGTGCGTGTGCGTGTGCGTGTGCGTGTGCGTGTGTGTGTGTGTGTGTGTGTGTGTGTGTGTGTGTGTGTGTGTGTGTAACAAAATTTTCGTCTACGATAACTTCCATACTACAATTCTAAAAATTATAATTCTTTCGTATTTCTCTTCGTTACATCCATGTGAAGAGCTGATTAGATTTTGGTTAGAATTGGACAACCGGAAGTACCCTCATTTGAAGATTTTAACAGTTTTTTTTTGAAAAAACTATGTTAAATATCATTTTTTCACATTTAATGTTATCATAAATATTAAAGAATATTTTATTCTCTATACGATTTGACTGCATTTTATACTTCATATTAAATGGATACAGAGTTAAAAAATCTGATGTGGCCAGCACATTACCTTCCGTCAGTTCTATGTATTTTGTACAAATTTCATACGGAAAGTTCCTTGCTAAATTAAATATTCTATTTCTTGTACATTACCTTCCGGCAGCTGCATGTATTTTATGCAAATTTCATACAGAAAATTTATGTCTTAAATTATTATTTTGTGACGTTTTCTATATACAGTGTAATGTATCTGCAGAAATAAAAGATTTATTATTATTATTTCTTGTACATTACCTTAAAGCAGTTGTATGTATTTTATACAAATTTCATACAGAAAGCAAGAGATCCTATATTTCCAATAAAATTATAAGACAAACACACTATGTAAATTTCACTTGACACTGACATCCGCTGACATCTTTCAATCAGAATTTTCTTAATATAGTAGCTGTTTTCATAGCTATAGCTACTTTATGAAATTTAATTTCTTTACAATTTTTTAACTCTATATCCATTTAATATTAAGTATAAAATCCAGTCAAATCGTATAGAGAATAAAATATTCTTTAATATTTATAATAACATTAAATGTGAAAAAATGATATTTAACATAGTTTTTTCAAGAAAAACTGTTAAAATCTTCAAATGATGGTACTTCCGGTTGACCAATTGTAACCAAAATCTAATCAGCTCTTCATATGGATGTAACGAAGAAGTATACGAAAAAATTATAATTTTTGAAACTGTAGTATTAGAGTTATCGCAGACGAAAATTTTGTTACACACACACACACATCCACACACACACACACACACACATACAGACATCATCGTAAAAATAGTAAATTCGTATTCTAGGGGCCCTAAAACGTGCTTATTGATTAAAAACTCATCATCGAATTTTTTGACCAAAGACAATACGTTCCTTACCTAAAGGTGACGGAAGGTAAAAATTATAAAGAAATTAAATTTCATAAAGTAGCCATAGCTATGGAAACAGCTACTACCTATATTAAGAAAATTTTGATTGAAAGATGTCAGTGTCAAGTGAAATTGACATAAGGTGTACGTTCTATCGGTGTCAGAAATATTCCTACTAGAATAAGAATATTCTTAAAGCAATAGAACGCTCAGTGACAAATAACTGTCAAGTAAAACGATAGAACAGTGGGAGTGTTTATGTGTTATTGTCAGTTAACAACTAAAGCTAACTTTGTATGTTTATTTTGGATCTTCAACATGTTGTTATTACAGAGATTATAATTATATAAAAATATATTAAATAATAAAAATGTAAAGGAGGTATTTCTTTGAGCACAGTCTAATCTGAACATTGACAAATGTAACAGAAAGGTACGCGCGACATTCGGCTAGTACAATTTTGAATTTATCTCCAATCTATATATCTTCCAACCAGCGCTTCCAGCTCTGAAGTTGGAATGATTCGTAGGAATATTCAGATTTTTTTGACGCAAAAGAACGATCATTGAGGTTCTAGTAGAAGAAGTAGTAAGATTTCTGACACCGATGGAACGTACCTATAGTGTGTTTGTCTTATAATTTTACTGGAAATATAGGATCTTTTGCTATAAATTTTCTGTATGGAATTTGCATAAAATACATGCAACTGCCGGAAGGTAAAGTACAAGAAATATAATCTTTAGCAAGGAACTTTCTGTATGAAATTTGTACAAAATACATAGAACTGACGGAAGGTAATGTGCTGGCCACATCAGATTTTTTAACTCTATATCCATTTAATATTAAATATAAAATGCAGTCAAATCGTATAGAGAATAAAATATTCTTTAATATTTATAATAACATCAAATGTGAAAAAATTATATTTAACATAGTTTTTTCAAGAACAACTGTTAAAATCTTCAAATGATGGTACTTCCGGTTGACCAAATGTAACCAAAATCTAATCAGCTCTTCATATGGATGTAGCGAAGAAGTATACAAAAAATTATAATTTTTGTAGCTGTAGTATTAGAGTTATCGCAGACGAAAATTTTGTTACACACACACATCCACACACACACATCCACACACACACACACATACAGACATCATCGTAAAAATAGTAAATTCGTATTCTAGGGACCCTAAAACGTGCTTATTGATTAAAAACTCATCATCGAATTTTTTGACCAAAGACAATACCTTCCTTACCTAAGGGTGACGGAAAGTAACAAATTATAAATTATAAACTTAACCTAACCTACAGTAATTTCAGCTTGGCCACGCCCACGTATTCGGTTTTTGAATGATTCAGCCGAAGCGCTTTCTGGCGATGCAAGATTTTTTTTTTTATATTCGGGTGTTGATGACATTCCCGCTGTTAACTCTATAATACCTACCTACAGGCTCTGTATTATCTACACAAGAAACTCACCATCTGTTGCACAATTTAAAATGAATGGTGCCTATTTATTTACAGTTTGCTGTATTAGCAACACCACTTCTTGTAGTGGCCGAAATAAGCCAGGTCAAATTTAGCCGCTGTGACAAGTTGTTTAGACGCTATAAAGTTAGGGCGCTGTGAAATTTACACGCTATGAAATTTGGGCGCTATGACATTTAGTCGCTATGGAATGATTCGCTAAAATGCATCCAAGTTTCATACTGAAAGAAACTTTTTATGATTTTTCCATATTTGCTCCGACCTCGGCTCCGACATTGTTTTCCATGAAATTTTCAACTAGGCGACTAGGCCTGCGCACTGTGCACGTAATACAGTAATGTCAACATAAGGTATAAACATCAAAATATTTTGCCTACAAAAGAATTGTTCATTTTTTCCAAATGTAAAAAAACTATTGCTGTCTTCTAGTTTAACCCTAGGTCTAAGCACATAATTTCTAGAAAGCAGAGAATTTAGTTAAGAAAGATATACACAATGTACCTACGAACAATTAGTCTGTAGGAGGATTACCAAGTATTACCAGAAAGTAATATTTTCCCTAATTCTTAATCCAGGGCAGACAATTTAATGATAAATTTCTGAGAAGTACTAATATTTAATTATTCGAAAATTCTACCATGATTGTATTTTCTAATCCTTAATCTCCTTAACACACCACCTACTGTGGTGCACACCAGTTAATCTGCTATATTGAAAACAGATTATATATTGGATTAAATGTAATATCAAGAAAAATTAAATCTTCTTAAATTTCAATATAAAAGAGGTATTATAATCGCACAAAATTTAAGTTCTCCGGATTTTTGCACATAATCACATTGTAAATTTTAAGATTATTACAATTTACAATACATCTGTCTGCTGGTCCACATCTGTTTCATTTTTGGCATCCATCGAAAAAGCATTATTATACATTTTTTATAAAAACTAATGTAGCTCGAGGATCATTTTTTAAAAGAAAAGCCTAGTCTCGGATAGTCTATATATTTTTCCAACTTGATTGTGGGAACCCGGCGTTTTATACTACAGATAGAAAGAGGAACATTTGCCGAAGTTTCGAGAAAAATGCAGTTTAGCCTATCTCAATTTCCCGCGAAATGGCTTTTGTTGATTTACACAATAGGCAATGTATTAAGAGGCTTATGTGGGTTGGAAAACAAAGCAATATTTAAAGTTTCCAATATTTCATTTTGCGCAGGTGTTATTATTCTTATAGTTCTAAATATTTACAATTAAATTTGAGTAGGTATTACACAAATTAGAAGTAATAATAAATACATATTCATAGTTGTTTATTAAATATTTTTCTTTAAGTTTGCGTATCCTACCGTTTCCGGCTGTAGACATCAGGGTTGGCAAAAATCATGATTTATTTAAAAAAATCAAAAATCGTTGATTTTTTCAAAAAAATCAAATAAATCATGATTATTTTATTTTTAAAGATCTGTTAGTGTTATTGCACTTTTTAAATTGTTTTAAAAGCAATATAAATATTTTATTTCATGAATGCAAACAAAATCTATAATAAAACCCCAAAGAATGCGTTTAAATTTTTGCTTATACGTATAGTATACGAGGGTAACGTGTCCACGCGCGCGCGCTTATTTTATATGAAAATTAGGTGATAAAATATAATTTAATTTTTAGTTATTACTATGCCGGGTGGCGCTCGAAATCCGTTACATAGGCATGTAACAAGGGAAAACCGTTTTTCCTAGCGCATTGCTCCCCAAATTATTTTAGAAAAAAATCTTCAAATAATAGTTGTAGAACATAAAATTTTGCATTTTGAAATTAGGTATGAAAATGTCGAAAATCTACTCAAAAGTAGTGATCGCCATGTAATTAACAAAAAGCTTTAACAAACAAACTTTTTATTATTCTTTCTATTTCGGTGTTCTTATGAGCCTATAAAAGCACTGTTTATCGCTGAAAACACGACCTCTAGAAGATCTATAAACGTGCTCTTTTTGGCGCCTTTCGTATTCTAGAGGTGGTAGTCATGACAGATAAATTACATATAACCTCAAAATGGTAAGTTGTTTATGTTGAAATATTACTTCTAATTATTGTTTTTTATCTTATCTCCAGGTGAAGAAGAATCTGTGAAGTTAAAATTTTTCAACTAAAAAATTATGAAACAAGAAATAATGCGCTCAAAACAATTTAAACGGTAAGTTTTATTTATTACAATTTAATTTTATGGTAATATTGCAATTTTCAGCTGGTTGTATTGTTATATCAAAAAATCACAATATGACATTTAAATCATCACATTTGTTTGTCTTTTTTGTTTTAATGACTAGCATTATTAAACTGAAATTTTCAAAATTTTCATATTCAATTTTTGGTGTTACTAAACATACGAAATGAATTTTGTTTACTGATTTACACGCAGAATTTTATATTCAACAACTTTTAATTTGAAGATTTTTTTCTAAAATAATTTAGGGAGCAACGCGCTAGGAAAAACGGTTTTCCCATGTTAAATGCCTATGTAACGGATTTCGAGCGCCACCTGGTATACAGAACATATTTTTCAGTGTCTGGTCGCGAAACTGGGGAAATGGCACAAAATTGACCCCTGTGGTGTACTTTGCACGCTAGCAATGAGTGCCCGTGAGGTATCGCCTGGTAAACGCCCGCAAGATATAAAATGTCATCATCATCTGCGTACAAAGCAGATTGGCACACCCAGCAATGGGTAATATGCCGTGATGATATATTTATTTATTTATTAATAATATTGTAGCAAATAAATTGATTTTAATTATAATTTGAATCTTTTTCATCTTTGAAATAATCAATGATTTTATATAAAAAATCAGTTGATTTAAATCTCAATTTACATCATGATTTAAATCAAATGATTTAAATCGGGCCAACCCTGGTAGACATTCTGCCGATGAGACGAGATTTACTGTATGAAGTTAAGTCAATGCACTATAGGTTGAGGCAAGCTATACTTAGTTATGTAAATAATAAATGTATGGAATAACATCCATATTATTTGAAATTTAATTGTTAAATAGTCATAAGGAAATACACTTTCTTATTTCAAACTGTTGTTAATAACTAATTTCATTACAGCATTAGAATTTCTATAGATAATTTATTTTTCCAGTCTGAAGCCCGATATACAGGAAGCTATACATAATGTGCAGGATAACTTTTCTGACATGGAGATCTCGAGAACTATAAGAGATACGAAGTCGATTAAATTAGACAAAACTTGCGCCATTAGAAGACCATTTTATTGGTGTTTTGTTACTTAAGAAAAAATACGTAGGTCACTAATTTTGCAGTTTTTTTTTATTTTTGCAAGTATCTTTCAAATGTGAAATAATATTGGATTTTAATTTACATATCTTTAAGGCACTTTTTTATGTTCTTTCGAATGGCGATGCTCATTTTTTTTAATCACTATTAGTTTTCGAGATATCAAAGTTTTAATTTTTATATGGACGCCATATTGGAAAGTTGCACC
Source organism: Harpalus rubripes (assembly GCA_963082715.1). Lineage (NCBI taxonomy): Eukaryota > Metazoa > Arthropoda > Insecta > Coleoptera > Carabidae > Harpalus > Harpalus rubripes. Next base: position 18,389,098 of record OY720448.1, read on the forward strand.
ACTGAAAAGAGAATTTTTTTGGCTTTTCAACCGTGTATAATTTGTCTATTTTCATTTGTTTTAAACAGCGAAAATACAACAATTTCTAAATCTGTCGGTTAAAAACAATGTTTGTTGCAATGAAACAATTGAAAAACACAATTGAAAATAACAATTTGATTATTTTCACTGACAATTTCTTTAATTAGTTCTCAAAATTTTATAAAATCTTAGTATTTTTATTTGGACATCATAGTAGGCAATGACATTTATAACGAAATTTTAAAAATGTTTCAATGCTATGTATGTTAGAATTATTAAAGAATATGAATATATATAAACTTAAAATTAAAGAAATGATAATACCTAACTGATGATTTCATTTGTTTCATTGCAACAATCAATAGAAATTGTTGTATTTTCGATGTTCGAAACAAATTAAAATAGACAAATTACACATGGTTGGAAATCTAAAAAAAAATCTCTTTTAAATGGTGCAACTTTCCAATGTGCCGTCCACATAAAAATTAAAACTTTGATATCATAACTCGAAAACTAATAGTGATAAAAAATTGAGCATCGCCATTCGAAAGAACATAAGAAAGTGCCTTAAAGATGTGTAAACTAAAATGCATTATTATTTCAAATTTGGAAGATATTTGTAAAAATAAAAAACTGCAAAAATTACATTTTCGCCATTATCTAGTAACCTATGTATTTTTTCTCAAATAACAAAACACCATTAAAATGGTCTCCTAATAGGGCAACTTTTGTCTAATTTAATCGACTTCGTATCTCTTATAGAGCACTTGTAAAAGCACTTCAAGATGGACCATTAATAATTATTTACTTAAATTGATGATTTGAATAAAGATCACAGTAGCTGAGTGTAAACAATAACACTTGTCGATTTTGAAGGTATAAACAATTGAATCGGATTATTGATAGCAATGATAAATTTGTCATTTCACAGTTCAATTCGTTTAAATTTTGTTTATTAACAGGAAGTTAAAGCAACCAGAGATTGTAAAACTGGCCCTTAGACATTTTTAATTAATGGCGACTGTTTTGGCGCACTTCTTCGTAAACCAAATTCATGTCGGTGTATTCTTGATTAATGAAAGTAACGGGCATTTCTAAATAGCTAAATACTACGCCACTTATTGTAAATTCAACGTCATTTAAAACAACTAACAAATATTGTTTTTTGGAACATCTTGTTTTTCAGATTTTAATTTATTAAGAAGCTGGTTCGTAATTGGCTGGCTTTAGAGCCTCACAACTTTTCAACTTGTGATTGTGTAGAATATATTTCAGATTATAACTTCTTTCAGTTCTCTTTATCATTATAACGTATGGCACATTACTTACATAACACCCTGTATATCTCGTTAATAGTCTGTTATTCTGTCAGTTAAAACGAAAATGTCGCATCAAAAAATTGACACAGGCCTAATTTTTGCAACTGATTCTGTAATATCGATGAAATATTTTTCGTTTTAATTATCACGCACAGTACAAGAAATGAAAATACCTGGCCTGAATAATAAAAGATACTCTAGCAAATTGGATAATATAAAAAAAATAATCTATTTGGTATATGGGTATTACAATAATTAAAACTCTTTATTAATATCTAGACAGGATTTTTGGTAAACATGGATTAACCTGAAACCAGAAGTGATACTTAAATAATATCTTTTTTTTTAAATAGTTTTAATTTCCGAAATGTTACCCAACGGAATTGCTTGTGTGTAAAATTCAATGTAATTTTTTTGTATGCAATATTTTGCGATGCGTCATCTCAGGTTTTAAAATGTAATCTCATTTTTATAGTTTTTACTAATTTATTTATAAAAAGTGGTCAAAGTAGAACATTTACTTTTCTTCGTTATTTAGTAAAATGATAAAACAATTCACTAAGAAAATTAATTTTTAATTATTGTCCTTTGCTCTACATACCAAGTAGAGCATTGCACAGTGTAAACCTAACCTAATTGAGATAAAAATATATTTGAAAAGGAAATGATCCGATGTTATTTTGCTGATTCATTTAATGGTATGATCTAAAGTCATGACATCTATTCTATTTTTAATTTTGAATAGTTTTACCCCGTAATAATGCGTAAAATTAGTTGACATAGAAAATAGAAAGCCAACACGTGCACAATGTTTACGGACCAACAAGAAAAGACAAAAAACAACTTAGTATTGTTGGCTAGATTATAAACAAATACAGTAGAACGCCGATTATCCGAACGCCGATTAACCGAATCGCCAATTATCCGAATCGGTCCTAAGCGTACTATAAAAAATTAAAACCATGTATGTATGTATGTATGTAATTTTTGTTTTGTTTTGTTGTGACAAGTTGGAACTCGCTGGAGTCCAGATATATTTCAACTGTTATGGTTAAAAGCTAGAGGCAAGACACTACATGTTTTGCGTCGTGAATTTTTATACTTTGTATTTTTGTTAAGGCCTGATGGGGTTGCAACTTACTCTGATCGAGATGTTCAACTGAGCGTTATTGTAGAACTGTGTTTGTTAAACTTAATAAAGTTTATTCTATGTGTGACAGTTCGTTTTTCTTTATTACCAGTCTATGTCCGATTATCCGAATTTTCGATTATCCATCGACCCCTGTCCCAATTAATTCGGATAATCGGCGTTCTACTGTACTACTAGAAATTAACTATTTTATCATATCAACGAGATTATCAAATAAGACACTGTATAACAAAATATTTTGTACATTTTGATTTATTGTACATGATATTGCAAAATAAATTGGGCCTCATATTTTTCTGCTATTTTTTGTTCACTGTACTCTGCAGCGCAGTGTAAAACATACTTTAAACAACTTAGCTTGGGCTCTATTCCAACAAATTGTTTGATTAAATAAAAATCGGTTCCGGAGTTTTTAGAGGTCGTTTTTAGCTAAGTTTTTGATTGCCAATCAATTCTTGTTTCACTATTATATAAATTGAACAAGTACTGAGATGAAAGTTATTCAATTAATAATATACAGGGTGTTTCAAAAGCTCGCTAACTATTGGTAACTTTTATTTTAAGGGATAAGAATTTAGTTAAATCAGCAAAATTGTGCCATTTTGAATTACAAAATTGGTGATATAAACAAAAATACAAAACACAAGTTCCTATTTAAAATTAAAAATTTTGGGAACCGCTGATACAATTTTTTTAATTTAAAATGATACAATTTTGCTTATTTAACCAAACTTTTATCTTATCAAATCAAAAAGTTACCAATAGTGAGCGAGCTTATTGAAATAGCCTGTATATGTGGAAGCTAGGGTGCAAAATCCGTCTTTATATAAAATGCCTAGTCATTTTATAAAACGAGGCCAGATTGTCAAATCTTCGTTTACTCTGCCTTATTTTATTATGCCTGATTGTTTTATAAAGCGACAAACAGTTTACGACAACAAAAATGAATATTTGAACATTTTCGCTTACGATTTTTCTAAACGTACCGTAATCTATTGCACAAAACTCATATCAGTAAAACTCGGACTGAGTTTTGTACTTTACGTGAGGTTATATTATGATGAAAGTATTTTTAAATAAATATTCAAGCTAATTAATTCCAAAGTTCATCAATTTAAAATTTGTCCAGTTATGCTATTAAACGATTGTTTGTGTAATTCGTCAACAACAAAAAGGTGGTTTGTTGTAAAGACTTAAATGCTTTAGCTAAAATATAAAACAGCCGGACGGAGTTTGCGACGTGACTACATTTTTCTGTATTTGTTATCAAATAATTTGATTTCATAAAAAAAAACCATAATAACTACAGAATCAGTAAGCGAAGGTTCTGCTGCATTTTGAAAATATAATTAAATTTTAATACTTTAAGCTCAAATCACAGGCTCAAATGAAATACATTTCATGACGAGCAAAAAGACAATAGTTAACATTTGTGTAAAGTAAAATTCATGACCCATTTAATATAACCACATGCATGAAAATTGTTTTCCCGGAGAAAATTACTTGTCAAATTGCTGTCGGAAATAAGAATTTGTCTGACAAACCTCAAATTTCAAATCATGACAACTAACACGAACCTAAAACTATAACTACAGACAAATAGTGATATTAAATAGATAATTTGTATCTTAAGTGTTGATATTATTTGTTTTTCTTGAAAAAATCTTATTTCTGGATGAAACAAAATGGGTCAGGGTTAAGGGCACGCTGTATTGATTCATACCTCACGCACTTTGGCCCTTTTCAAAACAAAAATATGGACGAGATGTTAAAATAAAAAAATACAGTGCGATCATAGTAAAGATTAAAGATGATTTAAATAACCTTTTAGATAACAAAATGACATCATGTATAAAATTGTTCGAATACAATAACTTTCTCTAAAAAATTATTAGTGTACACAGTATGAGTACAATGCATTTTTGTATGAAAAGGAACTATTTCTATCGATTTCAACTTTCTGTGTCACTCAATTCTTTTCTCGTGAAAATAAAACATTTGAATACAACCAAAAATATGAAATGTTACTTCACTGATAACATTCATTCCCTTGTCACTTTTTTTAAAACAAGTGAATAACTATTTTTTTACTTTGTTTTGTAGATACCAAAGAGATTTCGTAAATACGGTCATTTGTCAATATTTAACATCCATTGAATATTTCACGTAAATTTTTAATGATCAATAACTATTTCATGCAGTTGTAATGTAAGTAATTTTTTGGTGACTTATTTTAGATTGCAAATTTATATGACTTTTCTTAATAGAAATAAAATGATAAAAACTATAGTTGTTAAAGAAATCATGGATTAGTCATAGGTGAACATACGTCTGTGATTGATACTTCGTATTTTTTAAATGTAAAATACTTATCTTATAATTGAAAATAGTGTAATTCGACTAAATTGCCCACAATTTAACAGTAATGCTAAAAAATGTGAACAAAAACGGTGTTTTTTTCATGAGATCATAATGTTGTTTGGATGACGATTATAATAATTATTTAAAATATATACAATGCAAGATTGAATTTGTGGAACGACTATAACATTTTAGAGTTATTAATAGTAATATTATTTAATGTTTTACGTTAAATTATGAATGAATAACAATAAATATGAAACGTGATACGAAGCACGGTTGAGATTTATTGAACTGTATCAAACCACGGACACAGAACACGTCAACACAAATTTAAAGAAGAAATAGATAAAACTAGTACTTACAGCAATAGATATACAATTATCTTCTCCTCCTGAAGGAAATTTGACGATAAATTTCGATCCAGCCTTTTCTTCTGAATCGTTCAATGGCCTAAACCTACACACAACTCTAATACTGTCCTCTGCGGCGATTTCTCGTTCTCCTGACATTTTGCTTTCCACAAAACAATAGAATATATAATAACTAAATATTAAAAATTAAATATTTCTTTATAAAAACCAATATTACAAATTTCAGCCACACAAGTGACAGACTACACCGATAGGTCCGCCATGTTGCGTAAAACTAAATAGCTGTAGTAATCTCAGACTTATGTCACGAATGTTAACACAATGAAAATTGAAAATAGTTTAAAAATATTCCAGTAACGCACGTTCTAATTGACTATCTAACGCTGAGGAATCACAATTGTACACTAAATCTACTTAATTTGCTTCTAGTGATTGTTATGCCTTTAAAATACATTATGCGTATTAAAGGGCGTTTGCCCTACACCCGCAACCAAGAACTTAAAATGCTGTCAAAGCCGCAAGCATTGTTGCCATATCGTTTGTCACTGTCATAGCATTATTTATATTTTAATAAAATATTTATTGGGTTATTATTGTATATCTTATTTGATTATAACAATATGTGTATTCATTCTGTTACTTTATTTATAAGATATAATTTATATATGAATTATTAATATAAGCATTATAATACATTTGGCAACAGGGTTTAAAATAAATAGACATGCGCTAGGTTACATACCACCAATAGAATCAGACATGAATGTTATCTTTTATCTTTGTTCTATTTGTAGGGGGGGTTTACGAGGGTTGATGTAATATATGTCTCTATTCCCTATTATTTACTTCGTATTGATTTTAAATTTTAGAAACAATAATTAATAAAAACAATTATTGCAACTATACTATGAATTCACTTAGCGATTTTAAATAATTTAACATTGGGTTTCATAAAATTAAATTGACTATCTCAAAATAATCTATATTATTTTCTAAAAATATAATATAAAACAAGAGATGCCGGACTGATGTGTAATACTACGTATTCAGTAGACCAGAACTAATAAGTTCTGGTTTTCTAAAGAAAATTATTTCAAAATCAAGCTTACAATGACTTTGCAGCCTTAATAAAAAAGTACTATTCTTACATAAGTGCTTTATTTAAATATCAGGTTCCAATATAAAATGTTTTACTTACAATTTATCAATATAAGTTTGTTATTATATTTAGAGATAATTTATGTAATAATTAATATAAAGTATGAAAATAAATTTTATGTAAAACAATAAAATATTATTGCAACAATAAATTCAAATAGATTTTCTTAAAAGTTATATAAACAAATCATTGAAACAAATTAGTTTACTTAACAATTATAATTAACTAAAATGTGAGTATTATCACAGACCAGTATAATGATTTTCGTTATTTGATGAAGTATTGTGTTTTTTGGAAGAGAATACTCCTTTCTTACTTTTCGTCTCTTGGTTTGGTTGATCCCTGTAACCCAAATGATTTTAAAAATAGTTCCTTTATTTCATAAAATATATGTTCATACCTGAAAAACGATAGATGTCTTTCGAGCAAATATCGACTGTTACAATTTCCCAATTCAGGCCAATGAGCAAGGATTTTTCTCAGATAAGTTTGCAATCGTCGTCTTCTATCTTCAACCAAATTCGCATCCTAAAAACAAAATTCACAATTCACATAACGAATTAGGAAGTTTCTAAATTTTATTTGTTGAAATTCTGTATACACAGTAGGTGGAACATCATGAAAAAAATGCGAGGGTGATTCAAAAAGTAACTGCAAATTGAGAATATTTCAGAATTTCACCCCAAGTATTTCACAATGTAACAGTACGAGAAGTTTATTGAAAAGGATTGTCTTTGTAGAGAAATGGTATTTTTATTTATAACTGAAGTATCTATCGCACAATGACGAATTTGCTTTGAAGTACCGTCGTACAAATAGGATATTCTGGCATTTAAAAAAAAATTCATTAGTTCAGGAGTACAGAACTCTGCATATATAATTTTGAGTAAGAAAAACTACACATCAAGCGAGATATGAATTTTTAAGGATATTATCGAAATTCAAATTTTTCATTATGGCGCACTTATGACGCTCGTCCGCTTGTTGACATCTACACCGAATGTCGCATGCAATGGGGTCATGCCAAAAAGAAAAAATGTTGATTTTTCTCCATAAATGAAAAATTTACCTAGTATTATGCATACGTACATTAAAAATATTTAATATTATTATACTTTTGATTCATGATTTTCTTTATAAAGATTTTGAGTCTGATTTTGTGGCGTCATAATTTTGTACACAAATACACGATAGTGAGGCACACCCATATACTGTACATGAATCAGATCTGTCACTTTTTCTAACATAATCTCATATAACCAACATTTTGAAAGTAACGTCAATATCCTTACAAGTTTTTTTTTTACCTTCCGTCACCTTTAGGTAAGGAAGGTACACTATTATTCGCGAAAGATGACTATTCAAGGTCATTTATTCGAAGAAAGAATACACATCACTTTATAACATTTTGTATTAGAAAGAGACCAATATCTATTTAATTTATGTGGTGACAGATATACGTAAATAGTGACATTACTTCCTAATACACTATAAATAATAATGACGTATGTCGTAGAATTACAGATACCTAATTATCTACTACATTGCCCTCTGTGCTAATATTTACCCAGTGGCGTTGACGTTTAAATCAAATTATTATTCCTTGGTTTATAAGTTAAGTCTATGTTTTTGTATTTTGCAAAAACAGAAGTGAAGAACATAAATCTTTCAGAAAGGCATTATTTAGAAAGAAAAATAATTTTCAAATGAATGACTCTTATTTTTTCAGTTAAAATGTTTCCATACATATTTCATGTTGCACGTCTATGCAAACGAAATGCAATGAAGTTATCTGCAAGTAGTATTATATCAGACGGCTCACAAATGACTTTGAATAGTCATCTTTCGTGAATAATAGTTTATTGTCTTTGGTCGAAAAATTCGGTGCTGAGTTTTTAATGAATAAGCACGTTTAAAGATGTGTGTGTGTGTGTAACAAAATTTTCGTCTACGATAACTCTAAAATACAATTCCAAAAATTATAATTCTTTCGTATTCCTCTTTCTTGCATCCATATGAAGAGCTGAATAGATTTTGGTTATAATTGGTCAACCGGAAGTACCCTCATTTGAAGATTTTAACAGTTTTTCTTGAAAAAACTATGGTAAATATCATTTTTTCACATTTAATGTTATTACAAATATTAAAGAACATTGTATTCTCTATACGATTTGACTGCATTTTATACTTCATATTAAATGGATATAGAGTAATAAAATTATAAAGAAATTAAATTTCATAAATTAGCTAGCTATGCTAGAAACAGCTACTATATATTAAGAAAATTCTGATTGAAAGATGTGAGTGTCAATTGACATATTCGTAGTATATTTGTGTCCCAATTTGTGTTATATTATAATTTTACTCGAAATATAGGATCTTTTTGCTCGAAACTTTCTGTATGGAATTTATATAAAATACATACAACTGTCGAAAGGTAATGTACATACAAGAAATTTAGAATCATTTGCAAGGAACTTTCTGTATAGATTTTATAGAAAATACATAGGCAATTACGAAAATTCTACCGGTAGATACCGCATCTACCGACTGTGTCCGAAAACACGACTGGTAAAAAGGTACCGTGTTCGAAAATTGTACAATATCTACCAGATTCATCTACCGGATTCATGAAGAATCTAATCTTCCAAAAAGGTAGTGATGCAAAGCGAAGCGCGCGCGTTAAAATTGGAAATGTGATCAAAGTAGGACTCTGCTCAGTTTTTTAACTACATTAAATTTCTAACCTGTTCCAAATTTTCAATTTTTTTATAGGTTATGGACCTACCCCTGTTTACTACTTGCGTTTTTAAAATATCGATTCCGGTAGCTATAACCTGATAAACAGCTATTTACCGGTAACAGTTCACCGGTAGAATTTTCGTAAATGCCTCATATAACTGACGGAAGGTAATGTGCTGGCCACATCAGATTTTTTAAGTACAAATAACGAAATATGCTAAATAAAAATTATAAATAAATACAATTTGTTTGATTTAGATATTACAATGGTTGTACAATATTGTTCTGTGCCGCCCTGCGAGAACAACTCGTTGAAAAGTAAAAATATTTTTTTTGTTCGTATTCTTATGGCTTAATATGAAAGGAAAAGATGGTATAAGACAATAAATATTGCAGAAGTTTTGAAGACTACTCTTGCTTATGTGATGACATAAACGTCAAATGTAGTTCCATTTTTACTCGGTAGGCGACATTACGGTCGCAAAATTATGACGTCATTTGAGATTTATATAAACTTTAAAAAATGTTTCTGTAAAACTCGAAACTTATGTGACATAAAATATATATTTTCGTAAGTAGTTTTAAGTGTACTTTCAGGAAAAAATAAATTGGAAAATGTGGTATGACCCTATTGTCCGACTTCCCTCGCTCGTCGTGCTTTTATGCTCGCCACACAAAGTACCACTTTACACCTAATAACACAATATACTATTTACCTTGTTTCCTAAACTTTTCTTTGGAGGAAAATCAAAATTGGCAACAACAGGATCTAGTTTTTTTAGTTCACTATGTAGTGCATAAAACTGCGCGTATCTCCTATAAATATTCCAGTCGTCATTACCAGCTCGAATATAAATTTGGTAAACATGATGTGCTTCAGATCCAGAACCTAAAAATATGATATGATGAGCAATCGAACTTAATGTGGGCAGTAAACACAGAAAGTTAATTCAAAATTTAATAATTTAATATTTTTATTATTGGTGTTATTGAGGCTTTTGTTTCGCTATGCTTTCGTAAGACAGAATTTTCTTTACTATTAGCTTTCGGCTATTTAATAAGGTTAAAATATGTACTTGCAAATATTGCACTTTACCCTGCAATAAATATGTAAGAAACTGAATTAAAGCATATATATATATATATATATATATATATATATATATATATATATATATATATATATATATATATATATATATCAATTTAGTTCTATTTTTTATTGAAATTTAATAATCTTAAAATGTAAAAATTTGAGAATCATGTGACAGGGATTACTGTGTTACAAAAGAAACAGCGAGCTTATTAATACATATTTAGCCACTAGCCCAATAAAAACAATTCCCTCATGCTCGTAAAAGTAAATTTGATTATACATTATCTACACATTTATCATAAGAAAATATGCAAATCTTACCAGTAAGAAAAGCAGACGGAACACAAATGCTGACCAAACCAACAGTTTCAAATGTATCTTCATTTGCAATTTGATCGCTTGGCAGTGGCCCTCGTAGATCAGCTAACTCTGTTCGTAATCGTTGTAATAATGATTCTTTTTGACCCAACATCTTTTGCAAATAATCATTGAACTCCATCAGTTCACCATGCATCTCCGCTACCTATATTATTAAATATAAAAATATTGTTAATTAATGCCGTTCGTGTTACAATGCTGATACACTATACGGAACATTTTTCCATATCGACCAGCTAGTGTGTAAGGCAAAATGTTATATTAAAACATGTCATCTCAGTCGAACATCGAACGCATTGACTTGATTTACATTTGTAATACGATTTAGTCTGCTCCAATGTTTTTAATGGAATTATTTTGTTATATTCGTGTATTCTCGATAAGATCACGCTGTGTTAAAATTTCAAAGACGATATATTTCTACGAAAAAAAATAAATAATAAATATTGTATCATAGTGAAAGTGCAGTAATGCTGTATGCAAAGATTAGTGTCGGGCGACGCTTGAGAAAATTTTATTTAAAAAGCAAAGATTGAGTGATATTTAAACTTTATATACAACAAAGACCAGAGCAGTGTATATAAAATGAAACCATGCCGTATCGTCCTAATATTGTATAATGTAAATGAAGATCAAATGTATTATATCGTAATCATATTGTTAATATAAATCAATACTAAAGTAACAATGAGCCATATATACTATAATGGAATTCAAAACATTTAACGCAAAAAAATAATAACGTAATATATTGAAAATTATTGTCTAATATACGCAAAACTTGCGACGTAATTCTTCCTGACGTTCCTCATAAATTTTGAATATGAATGTACCATAAAATGAATATTTATTTAATCTAATTCGTTCATATTTTGAAAAATTTAGAAGCAAATTACATTACTATCACACCTAACAATGTTTTTGTAGACTGTTAAAAATATTCGGACAGTTACAGAAGACAACCGGTTCTTCGAGTTAAAATTCGGATAAAATGGACCTTTTGACCTGCATAAGTACGCAACTTGTTTAGTAGCAAACTGGCAACAACGCAATTATCTGTCACTTTATTTCGTGGTGATTTGGAACATAAAACCAAAACTCCATTTTTGATTCCGTCTCCTCTTCCTCTTGTTTTAAAATATTTATTACAAATGCTTTGTGTGAATTTATTTAATAAAGTTAAGTTTTTTACTTTCCGCCATTTGTAATTCTATTTGAAATGTATCTGGCCTCAATGCTCAAAAATATACACATATGTCATTTTTGCCTATCTCTCTCTTTTAATGTAAAAGGTCCATAGTGCCTGACTATTTTTGTCACGAGTTCTTTATAAAGTCAATTTCTGAGAGAAGAGTTAAGTTCCAGCGACCTTGGAATCAGCTGATGCGCCACTTTGCGAAGAACAATGTTTTAAACTATTTTGAATTAGAACTGTTAAAAAGTCATTAGTTTTAAAATTTTCAGGCAGTACAACATATGAAATTAAAAAACAAGTAATAATAAATTACGAGCAATAGTTTTTCAAACATGTTAAAAAAATGTGAATAAATATCTTGTTCTATATTTTATATTTACAAGTATCTGTAGCTGTATTCTACAAAAATTAATTAAACAGCAAAATATCAAAAGAAAATTGTAGAGTGACAAGTGCACACAAATCAGCTGATTTTAACCATTTCAAGTTCAAGGTCGCTGAAGTTGTTGTTGCCCTATTTGATCCTGCCTAGATATTTTATTTATTTAATGCAGTCATATCACTAATGTCCCCAATAATCGTTTAAAAACGTAGCTTATTCAAGCATTAATAAGCATGTTAACAAAGAAACATTATTCAACATAATTTTCCTTATCAGTCAGTAGCAATGGGTTTCCCGTTTTTATCTAATAGATAGTGCAGTAAGCATTTGCCAATCTGATCAGGGAGATCTACTTCACATCCGCTATATTTAAAATGTATAGTAACTTTATGTTTAGTTGGTGCAACCAACAAAACTTATTTCAAATTACGTTTAAACAAAAATTGCAATGGGGTTTTCCACGATTTTTTGATTTTTTTATATCTTAATGTAAAGATAAATATATTAGACTCATATTTTTTAATGCATAAAAATTTAAAGTACGGGAGAAAAATGCAAAAGAATTTTGCAATTTGTCATGACGTTATCCCGTGACGTCACAACCCCAGCAAGACCTTTGCCAGCCCCAGCAAGAGAGGAATTTGATGAACTATGAGATAAAAATAGTTGTGTAAAGTGAATTTAGCTACAAAAATATAGAGCGGGAAAATTAAACGTACTCCACACATAACCTGCATTGACTTGAATCCACGTCAACTGTGCATTTTATTTGTATGTATTTTTAATTAAACGAGTATGTTTCACCACAGTTTGTCTTTTCTTGTTACAAACGTGTATTTAACTTCTGAACGTCAAAAAAAAAAAAATCGCGGTAAAAGCATGCGCACAAACACCATAAAATGAAATAACTTCGTTGTATGACCTCGTTAGGGTTGTGACGTCATTTGGCGACCGTTTTGAACGTATTTTTCAATTTATAAATTCATTTATAAATACTATATAATTTATCATTATTTTTTCAAAAGCCGTTGCCTTTGATTGTTGTTAGCAAAACATATTTTATGTATTTCAATTTAAAGAATGCTTAAAATTTAAGTTGCGTTGGTGTAACCGGTCATTAAAAAATATATACATATTTCGCTTAAATAAAATAAAAAACCCAAAAAATTAATATTTAGAAAAAGAAAAAATAACGAAATAGTAGGATACTCTAATGCAGCATTTAAATTCAGAGGATATAAGAGCTAGCTTTTGTGTTTAAAGTTATTTAAAAAAGTGTTTTGCCGAAAAAAATAACAAAAGCAGTAACTTCTTTCATTAATATTCTTAGCCATTTGGATTAATACATGCTAAATACTCACGGCACATCGATGTATGAGTGAATTTTATAAAAACTAGTACCATTTTTGGCTTTACATTTCAACCACCTTTCAGTTATTAAATCATTTCTACAACATTGAATTTAGTACAAAATATATGTATAAATAATTTTTAGCACTCAGATTCCTTTGAACTTAAAAGCTTCAATTATTATTATGAAACTAGTAAAACTCACTTGAACAAGTTTTTCTTCGTAAACTTTGGATTCAACTAGAGGCTCAACTTCTTCATTTACGCTATCTTCAGAAAAACTCAAATCGGCAAGAGCTCTATGAGCAGATCCATAGTCACATTTTAACATCTGGACCGCACTAATATATTTTTTAAGTCTTATCTTTAATTTTTCATTTTCGCTTGTCAAAGTAGCAATTTTGTCTTGAAGATGAGCTAACTCTTCTTTATTTTTATTTTCAACGGTTGTTAACACAGCAACAATATCTGTGGGCATTTCTATTGTACCATCTACGCTTTCAGGAGATTCGGAGCTTAGTTGTTCAACATCGGTTTCAACAGGTCTTAGTTCACCAATATGAGCGTGTTGAACAGGTGTTAATGTCACTTCGGTATTAGTTGAATGCCCAGTGGAATCTGGTTCGCAATTTTTGCTTGATGAAGAATTTTCTGTTACCTTTTCAAAACATTCTGATATATAATTTTTCTTTGGCTTTAATGATAATACTGATTTTTCCTTTTCTTCAGATTTCTCTACTTCGCTATTTTTTTCTTGCGATACCGATGATCCACTAGTATAAGAGAGGCAAGACCGGACGTCTTCTTCATCGTCATCGAATGATATTATATGTGCAGGTACTCGTTTCTTTCTTTTTAAATCACTTATTTGAGCATTCGCTTCGGAAACAATTATTGGCTCACTTTTATTCTTTAAATTACTTAAACTACAATCTCCAGTATTTAATTCTGGCTTATCTATACTTATTGCAAATAAAATTGGAGCTAAACCTGTAAAAATTTCATGATTATACTGGGTATATTTTGGTTATATGTAAACAAACCTGCTGCCATATTTGGTAGCATTGCACTTTTTTCCTGGTCGCAAAGTAAAGCCCAATCTTCATAATATCTACTCAGTAATTCTGCATTGCTCAACAAACAATGGAAATATCTGAAACAATTATTAAATATTAATTGCGTTCGTAAATATTATTAAGTCTATTACAGATATATTTTATATCTGTAATAAATAATATCAATATCCCATATTATCTTTCATTTATTTACACGTATAAAGTAGCCGTTTTTTCATACGGTACGAAATAATGCGTCAATAGTTAATTTTTTTTATACAAGACGATAAAATTCTATTTTTTTCTGCGATAAATTTTAAAGCTTGGTGTCCCATATAATTTTTTTCTGGAACTACAATTTGAATTAAGAATGTTAGTGCAAACCACTTAAAAATTTTACGTAATAAACGAGATATGAATTTTTAAAGCTCAGAATTTGGCGTATGACATAACGTGTCCTCACCAGTGGTTGACAAACTTAGTTCTAGTAGAGGGTACAAATTTTTCATGTTCGCAAAGCTGAAATTTTTGTATATGTATATACACTTATACGTCATATTCATGAAGAAATTATTATTAAGCATAAATAACATAAATAAAATGCATTTTTTCTAATAAATTATAGAACACTGAAATAGTAGTTTGACCATTGTTTGACAATATTGTAACAAACTATTTTCCGAGCTATTATCCATTGATGGTTTTACGGTGGGCGGGTGCAAAAAGACACAAGTCTTGCTTAGAATATGATACATCATACTAATTATTAATCGACTTCAATCGGTTATAGTTTGCGAACTAATTAATAATAAAAAAAAAAAACTTTTTTCACTAATACTGGTTAATTTACGTATATTTTCGCTTTCATATGATAGTTAAAATTTGACTATGGTATAGTACCCCATTGAAGTTTTTATTAACACAAACTGTCAAAGTTTATAATGTATTTAATTTAATAAATTAATATCTATCCTTGCTAGTATTATTTTATCTACCCTTGTGGTTAAAGTGCTACTTTATCCACTATTTTGAGTAGAAAATAGCACATTCTAGAATCTGCTGTATAAAAATAGTATTGTTTTAGTTAAGAAAACCAGTTTCTTGCGCCTTGAAAATAGTTTTCTTTGTGTACTTATGGAAATTGTTACCAATTAAATATTCCAATTTCCGTTGCTAACGAGTAAAATTGCACATTACCTTACTAATTTCTAATTATTAAAACTAAAACTAAACTAAAAAACTAAAAAGTTCTGCTTTCCAATATTCATAAAAGTTAGAAAAATTATTTGTAGGTTTTGTTAATTTTGGAGAAAAAGCAGCTACGCTACGACTCGCGTTACCATGGATTGATATTTTTCACAAACGTCAAATTGTATGCAAGATTTTGTGTTTTGGTGGTGTTATATCTAGAATGAATCATTAATATGAACAACAATGACAGCGAATTTTCGATATCTGGTACACGGTACACCAGTCATGTAGTGTTATTAAATAATGATTAATAATGCTAAGTTAATTAATTAATCTAGCTTTGTTATTATTCTTACACAAAACCGTACGGGGTTACAGTTATTTCTAGTTGCCTAGCGATGACAACATACCGGAATAACGCATTTTTCGGAAAGAAAAAAAAGTCAAAAATTTATCACTTTTTATCAATTTTATTCACAATCGGTTAGTAATATGGCGATTTCTGACTTTTAAAAAGTAATATACTATCATTAAATTTAGACGTTTAAAACTTAAATATAAATAATTAATCTTTCGATCGGAGAAAAAAAAGGAAGTGTAATATGTAGGAAATGTGAACTTTCTAGACTCCTGTGGTTGCTAGACTCGGCTTACGCCTCGTCCCGAAATTCTCCACTGTTGCCCAGGAAAACATTTTTCACTAATTACGTAATATACTATTTCCGCACCCAATGAGGAAAAGTATTATTTTTTTGTTTTCTAACACTAACTATAGCTCTATTTATTGTAAACATTTTTACACTTATTCCAAACAGTAGTAGAATAAAATCTTGAGTACAACCGTGCAATACGTAGAAAAAGTTAATTTTTCCGTAAAAGGTGTTTACAAAAATTCAGACCTAATTCGGAAATTATTACTTTTCCTTATTTGTTGCTCAAATAGCTTGTGTCATACCATAGTTAAGATATTTCCTAACGAACAATCACAACCCGTGAGAAAAGCAAATACCAAATGATAGAATTTTAATAAAATTGTCATATAAATACCAAGAAATATTTTGGTGTATTAATTCATCTCTTACAATTTGCCACACCCGCCTACTTTATAGTCTTCATACTCATAAAATTATACACTACTTTCGAATCTTAATGCATGAATTGTCATACCTTTCTAAAGAGCGTTCGTTCAAAGCAGATCGAATCCAAGCTTTTCCTCTCCCAACATCGGTCCAAATTTGTCTAAGAACGGCATACCGTTCTTGTTCGTGTTTTGTTAAGTGATGTTTGACAAAATTCCAAAATGTAAGTGTTTCACTGTTGAAACTAAGACTACTCGAAACAATATCAGACACCTGTTTGAGAGCTCCTTGACTAACATCTTGTGGCTTAGATCTTAAACCGTGAGAGAGAACTGATTCTAAAGCATAACATAAGCCAGCAACATTGTTATCAAACTCAGTTGCAAGTTCTGTTTTTCCACCAAAACGCGCTTGACACTGTTTCACGTAAAACAAAAGAGTAGTTAATAAGTTTTCTGCTTCGTCTTTTTCACTGCAAGCTGTGGAAGCTTGAGGCGAACTAATTATAGCAGACATTAATTTTAAGGGCTGAAAAAGAACTTTATGAAAACAATTGAATGACCCGATTTCGTAGACAACTCACCATCACTTGTTTGATGTCATAGATGTTATAACCTTGAATATATAAATGTCATATAAAACATATAATAAACACGATTTATATTAACAGACTGATATAGTTTTTGTTAAGGAAACTGTTACACATAATTTCCTTTTGTGACAACATAAAATATGTCGCATTTGTATAAAATAACTATCGTTGTAAATTACGTCATAACAGCTGATTGATGTCTATTTTATCTCACAGATGGCTGTCATGTGATCATCATCTTTTGTTTCAAACAAAAACATAATTGTTTTGTAAATATTTGATTTATTGATACGGATCTACAGGTTTTATAATGAAAACTATAATTATTACAGTTAAGATCTTTATTATCACTGTTTAAAAAACATTACACATTTATTTTACTTAACATATGGGTTTACAGAAGCCAATTTTTTCTAAGAATAATTACTATACTGATTATTGTAAGTAAAAAAAAAAATAATACAGTGCTAATTATTGCGGATACCTAAAGCTTGTTCCAATTCAGCACGTTTTTGTTGTACTTTAGTGTAGAAATATCTACAGACAGCTTCTTGAGCCCAAGGTTGATAGAAGAAATCTGCTCGTCTCTCTTCTTCCGGATTACCCACTACATCAGTCATTGTCTGGAAATAAATAATGACACAGTTATTTTTGATATCGTGGACTGTAAGACACGCGGTTAATGTGCCTCATTTTCAATAAATAACAAATGACAGTATAACACCTAAATATAGCCTCTTAATAAAAATTGATTATCATTTATCGAGTTGTTACCTATTGCTCGGTATTTAATTTATTGAATATGGGTGTTTAATTCTTGTTCACTATAGATCAAGGGTTAACAATCATTTCTGCTTTTGTTGTTTATATTCTATCTATTTGAAGTAAAAATATATGTTTTTAAATAACTATTATTTTTAATTATTAATGTATAAATAATTTAAAATTTAGTTTTTTAATGAATCTGTGAATGTGAATTTGTCGCTACCATATTCAGTCATCAAAAAATATCGCAAAAATATTATTTTTTGTGTTCCTCTAATTTTGCCGGTGTGTGTGTACTTGTTTTCGAAAATTAAAAAATGATATCGCGTAGTTCGATCTTGTTGTTTGATTGGATATCGGGATATTATTCAATCAAAAACAAGATTAAACTGCACCTATCTTCCCAAACTATTTTCTTACGTGAAATGAAGTAGGCCCGATATTTTCATCTCTGGTTAAATGATAATAAATAATACGTATTCATGGTTGCATTTACCAAAATATTTTTTTAAAATTTTAGTTCGATCCTATTGCCGAGATGGGGTTTACCACATCATTACTAAAGTTAAGTCAATTCACTCTAAACTGAACTGGTTATACTTGAAAATGATTTCAAATTTTAAAACAGCACAAATGCGATTTATGTGATGCTCTCTCTACAATAGCTTTGGGAGCCCCAGAGGTGACGTCATATAAACGCCCTCAATGATAGATACACTGCCATTACCGAAATCTACGAATAGAAACAGATTTGCACCCAGAAATTGATAACAAGCCGTAATTATATTTATTTAAAAGCAAATAAATAATAAATCTGATCGAATCTTGATGTTTATTTAAAATTTCAAATAGCACAAAAGTGCTCTCTGATGTATCGTCATTTCTGAAATCATTATCTAGTAACCTATAAAAATATTTAGGAAATAAGAGTATTTAAAATGGGTTCCGAAAAGTACACAAATTTTTTAATTTAACTGGTCTTTCAAAGTAAATATTAAAATATTATAATTAAACATTTTACCTTGAGATCCCTAGTTTGACTAATAATCCATTTATGAATAAACTGCTGCGGATCCTTGGCAAAACTTAGGAAAAATTCTCGGTTGGTTTTCAACTGATTGATAGTGTCAACAGTTTCATGAATCTTCGAATCAAGGCCTTGTATTTCTTGCTGACTTGCGGTACTAAGCAAGAAGTTGTTCATTTGAGTTTTTAATGTATCGTCAACTTCTACGTCAATATCGTAGCAAGCTGTTTGTTTGCTCTCAGCGCCGCCTTCTACAGAAATTACGTGATTGATGACAATTGGATCTGGAGGGTGCAACAGAGGGTTGAGTCGTTGAGGAATTTCAGCAAACTTCATACGCTGGCAGCCGAAAATTTGTTCGAGGTATTTGTCACATACGATAAATTCACGTTCGTGGGCGTCTTGCAATCTGCAAAAAATAAGTTTACTGTGTTAAACTGAAATTTATTATTACATTATTAGTTGCTTTTGCACAAAAATAAACTTTTTTTAAGAATGTATGTACAAGCTTTTACCTGTGTGTTTTAATGTACTGCCAAAGAGCAGAAATAATCACTGGACGAGTTTGAGTATGGACTCCCAAAAGTCTAGCCAACCTGGGATCAAGTTTGAATTGAAGAGGTTGATAATCCAACAGTAAAAGAATTGTACAACGCACATTTTTATCGCCAGGCCGTTTTACCTAAAACAGATATTTCATATTTACTCTATTTTTACAATAAGTTCTACCCTTTAAAGTAAAGAGGTTTTTCGAAAAATGGAAAATGATTTTTTTTTGTTTTTGTAATAAACAGTAGACTCTACCGTATCCAGAAGGATTGCGAAAATGGGAGAGTAGGAGAAGGTTGACAATTGTACGTTTATTTCTCTCATTCATTGTGCAAGTTGAAAACAGATGCTTACTGATTATTTTTATAAAAGACTGAAATAAACTATTAATCCTCTTTATAATTTAAAAATAAACGAGTCTCGTATCCAGAATTTCGCATATTCAGGCAGGGCTTAGTCTACATTATTTCAGAAACGGGAGAATCTACTGTACTTCATTTGTATGAGTAAAAAATACTCTCTAATATTACGACCGAAAAAATATATGTACAATAGTGTGATAACAGTACATTGAGCATTTAAATGAGAAAATCGAGTTTAAAATAAAAGCCACATATAAATGATAATTTTGACCCTGTTGATGATGAAAAAAAAATATGTTAAAAAAGTCTTATGCATATTCTCACCTTTTGAAATAAAGGTTTATTTTTTTTATAAATTAATCAATAATTTTTTAAATATAAGTGGTAAATTTATTTCTATAATATTTACATTTTAAAGCTGAAGTTGTATTTTTTTGGAAGTAGCAATTATTCCAAATTTAGAAAATATTTGTAAAAATAAAAATGGAATCCAGTACTAAATTTGTCATTATGAAAATATGATTAATTTTGAATGATTTTGTACCATAATATTTTTAAAATATAAAACTTTTCTTTTATAATTTTAATAAAAAGTATTAGCACGATAATGATATGATGTCACAACTTCAATTTTGTTAACAGTCTACCAACCCAAAAGAATATAATTTTATATTATTCAAAACTTGTGAAAATAAAATCCATATATTTATATATAGATCTATTTTTCGTAAAAATGTATGAAACATTATTTTTATGAAAATAAAACATATTTATTCATAATCTTTATAACAGCAGATTTCAGCAGTTAATCCACCTTGACATCAATTTTTGCTAGAATTAATGACTTTGACAGATGTAATCAACTTTAATCAGTAGGCGAAGTAAAATTGAAGGTATGACGTCACACAAAATTAATTAAATTTAAAAAAATTATATTTCAATAACTATACACATTTGGAAAGTGTAACACACTCTAAAATTCATCATTTTATTCAATATTTCAGAAAAAAAGAATTGAAAAATGAGTACCGGACTCCATTAATTTCAATTATATATATATATCTAATGATCTAAGTATTTTTTGAGAAACAAATTCATGACCAAAATGACTTTTTGATACGGTAACTTTGGTTTTTAACCGATATATTTTTATAAGCCTTTTTTACCTTCCGTCACCTTTAGGTTGTCTCTGGTCAAAAAAATCGGTGGTGAGTTTTTGATAAATAAGCACGTTTTAGAGTCCCTGGAATAAGATTTTACTATTTTTACGATGATGTCTGTATGTATTCATGTATGAGTGTGTGTGTATGACGATTTTTTCGGATCCGATAACTCAAATACTACAATTCAAAAAATTATAATTCTTTCATATTCCTTTTCTTTATGTGAAGAGATGATTACATTTTGATTATAATTGCTAAAACGGAAGTACCCTAATTTTAAGATTTTTAACAGTTTTTCTTGAAAAAACACTGTTAAATATCATTTTTCCATATTTACTGTTATTATAAATATTAAAGAATATTTTATTCTCTATACGATTTGTTTACATTTTATACTTCATATTCAATGGATATAGAGTTAAAAAATTATAAAGAAATTAAATTTCATAAAGCATGGAAACCGCTACTATATTAACAAAATGCTGATTAACAGATATCAGTGTCAAGTGCAATTGACATGTTTGTGTTATAATTTTACTGGAAATATAGAATCTCTTAGGTACATGAAACTTTCTGTATGGAATTTGAACAAACTACATAGAACTGACAGAAGGTAGAAGGTAGTGTACTTGAAATATGGAATCTTGTGCAAAAAACTGTCTGTATGAAATTTGTATAAAATATAAGGAACTGACGGAAGGTAATGTGCTGCCCACATCAGATTTTTATACTTTTGTATATTTTATAAATTTATAGACAAAACTTTTAAAAATAATCCATCTTTAAAAATATTGTTGTTTATAAATATTTGTTGTAAATTTGAAGAATAAATAAATAATAATATAAGAAAAGAGATATTTTATTCTTTACCTGGAATCCGTCAGTTTCTTGCGTAGTTAAAGTACGATGCCATTCAACCAGATGATTATCAGGCCCATATAAATCTTTATCAAGTTCAATGACCAAACTTTTGAAAAATGAAGAAAACTTGCGTTTAACTTTATTTGGATCATTTTTCGAGTCCTCTAGTAATCTTCCTTCAACTCTTAATTCCCAGGAAGCTACAGATCCTTCCTGCCCAGGACCGTCAGGACCTTCTGCGCCTGGTTCTTTACTGGGATAAAAAGTATTAGAAATAAATATACGAAGTTTTCTTTTCTGTTTCATGGGTCGCTTTAACGCTTCCTGAATATCCAATCTTTTTCGCATAATAGTTGCATCTAATTTTCGCTCAAAAGCCAAAAGATCCATGTAGGCTTGACTTTCAGGCACTAGATCTCTTACTTTTTGAGGAAGAATTTTATCTGCAAGTTTTTTCTTTTTCTTACTAGTAGAATGAGAGAAATCACTGTAAAATGAATAATTAGTTCAAAATAAATGTACGAAAATACTTTATGTTTACTTTTTGTTGGGTGGAATTGGACCTCGAGTATCTTGAGGTCTTTTAACCCCTCCGGGAGGAGTTGGCATCGGTCCTCCTCTCATTGGAGAATACTGCTGTTGCGGAGGTCTTTGTATCATAGTACCTCCGCTACCAGTCGGACCCATAGCTGGTGGAGGTGTAAATCCACTACGTTGCTGCATATTACATTCAATTATTACTGAAGAACTGAAGGTAAAGAAATTTTCAGTTGTATCACTTACCGGAAAACTTGGTCCTGAATACTGTCGTAAAGATGGGTTTTGCGGCGGTGGGTATCGCTGTTGGGGAGGCCCTGGTGGCCCCTGGGCTGGAACAGGCCCAGGAAATCGTTGGGCCATATCTTAAAATATAATAATACTTATAAAAAACAAAAGTTAAATACTAAGCTATGAAGGCGTCTTTCTTTGTCGACATTTGACAGCATACTACCCGTATCAAAACATTCATACTATAATTGAATTACTTTTAATATCCTAAATTTATTATTAACTCGTCCCGTATATTATTTAAACTACATCATTAATTATTTTTTTATCGTTTGATGCATAAATAATTTTATTTGCAAGTTTATAATATTCTAAAAAATATGAGGTGAGTAAAATTTGGGTTATGATTATTTGACTCAAGTTGATTCACTTTCAACTTTTTATGGTAATGTCACACCACTTACATGCCATAATAAACAGTTGTTATCGCCACTAATTTATAGCAAGTTTTGATATATTTTGAGATACAGTTCACTACAATTTACTCGTTTTACGATGTCAAAATTACCAGAACGTGGCAAAGAGTGCAGACGACCGTTAAAAGTACGTATATTTTTGGTTAAGTTGTGAAAATTGGTTATTTAAAAAATAACATTTCAGTCCATGGGTCAACATAACAAATTTTTATCGCGGATTACAAAAACTTTGTATTATGGAAAATTGCCAAAAACAGATCGGTTGAGTTTGCCAGTTTCAGGTAAATTACCAAAAAATACTTTTAAGTGTGTATTTAAGTAACATCTTTTGTTTTTAGAACTAGCATCTGAATTATTTTCCGAATCGCAACAAGGCAAATCCTTAAATCGTCTGTATTGTGAAGATGCATCTACTATTTCTCGAAATGCTTGTGTTTCACCGTGTTCATTTGTTTTGGCTTTGTTGTATTTAGAACGTCTTAAAAATTGCAACCCTGACTATTTGCAACAAGTAGCTCCATCAAAACTGTTTTTGATATCATTGGTAATGTACAATTGTTTTTTTTTAAATAAACGGGTATTAATTGTTTTATTTTTCAGATGATATCAAGCAAGTTTTTACATGACGATGGAGAGGAAGATGAAGTATTTATAGACGAGTGGGCGAAATCCGGTGAAATATCTGTTTCCGAACTCTGTCAACTAGAAAAGGAATTCTTAAACGCAATTGTAAGTTTCAATAGTTATTTCTCAATGGGGATTGCGTCATTGGCGGTACAATTATGATAAAAAAAAGCTAAATCATGAAATAACAACTAAAGCATCCAGTAATATTGTGCAATATTTTTCGTAAAGATTTTAAACGGCTCAGACGTATAATAATTTGGCACAATATTTGATATTGAACAATATCAAAACTCCTTTGATATATTATTTTACATAATACAGGGTGGGGCAGAAAAACCTATCCGATTTCAAATCCCTTTTTCCCAGAAGAGGGAGCAGGTAGAGTAGTGGGGTAAAAACCGTTAGAAAGCCGGTTTTATGCCATTTGTCAGTAGTCAACATGCCTTGGTCTGGTGAACATCGTGCTTTTGTTATTGAGCGGTTTATCGAATGCGGCGGTTCGATAATTGCTACACAACGTGCTTTTCGAATTCATTTCGGACTCGGGCGTCATGATCCTGTTCCACATCACGCTACGATTAAAGTGCGGGTGTCAAATTTTAGACAGACGAGTTCAGCATTGAAAAAGAAGTCGCCTGGACGTCCCAGGACAGCAACAGGACCTGAAAACGTGGCCAATGTGAGAGCCGCGATTGAACGTTCCCCGCGTCGTTCGGCGCGAAAACATTCGCTCGCTTTGGCGATTTCCAACCGCAGTATTCGGCGCATTTTGCACCGGGACCTCAAAATGCATCCCTACAAAATGGTTGTTGCACAGGAATTAAGTGAAAGGGATTTTGAAACCCGTACGAACCTGTGTCGCGATCTCCGAGAACTCCCAAACGACGATGTTGTGCTCTTCACGGACGAAGCCCATTTTCACCTTTGTGGTGCCGTTAACAGGCAGAATTTTCGATATTGGAGTGACGAAAATCCTCGAGAAATCCATCAGGAACCCCTCCATAGCCCAAAAGTGACTGTGTGGTGTGCTCTTTCCCGCCTAGGCGTCTGGGGGCCTTACTTTTTTGAAGAAAATGGGCAAACCGTAACGGTCAACAGCGAGCGCTATTGTTTCATGCTGGAAAATTTTCTTAGACCCAAAATGGAAGAAAATGGCGTGGAAAATGTGTGGTTTCAACAGGATGGTGCAACCGCCCACACATCGCAACGATCAATGGACATTCTCAGGGAACTGTTTCCCGGTCGCCTCATTTCCCTGAGAGGTGATCTTGGCTGGCCGCCGCGCTCACCGGATCTCACTCCATGTGACTTCTTCCTTTGGGGTTACCTCAAATCGAAGGTTTACCAGCATCGACCAAGGACCCTTCTTGCTTTACGAAGGGAAATTGCTCGGGCAATTGAAGATATTCCTTTGGAAATGACGGTGAAAGTCATGGAAAGCTACCGCGAGCGCCTAAATCAGTGTATCCGCTCCCAAGGACGACATTTGAGTGATGTGCTTTTCAAAACTTAAATTTAAAAATGGCATAAAATTTGCGATATGTTAATACAAATTTTTTTTGACAAGTTGAGTGGTTTTAATTTTATAACGTTTTGAAATCGGATAGGTTTTTCTGCCCCACCCTGTATGTGAAGTGTTTACCTTTATTTAACAAAATTGTGATATTAAAGTATAAGTTTTAACGTTCGAGACTTGGTAATGGGAGTCAATATGAATTAAAAAAAATGGTAATCTGCTTCCTATTCACAGATATCGAAAATGACGATATATCTGTACCGTTGAGGACGTTTAGCAGACGTCACCTCACGGGCTCTCAAAGCTATCGTGGCGAGAGCAACATACTTTTGAGCTATTTGAAAATAATTTTCAAATTTGATGTCGGTCGTCGGTTGGAATCGAACCCGAACCGTCCGAATCACCACTAGACCTTTAACGCGACCCCATTTGAACAATACATCGCGGATGACCGACTTGGATTACAATTTAAAAAATAAATCAAGTACTACAAATTTTCGCTAAAAATGGTAAACAAGAGATAGTGCTATTGGAGTCTTAAATTACAATGTAAAGTGAAGCAAAATCCAAATGTACTAATAACACATTTTCGCTAAAAGACATGATAGATAGAAGATATGGCCAAGTCATCCGCGATATTCTATATTTTGAATAATAAGTGAAGTTTTGGTCTGTCTGCAAGTATTGTTAGGTACTAAATATGCCATTTAAGAAAAAGTTTTTTTTTTTTCGTTTGAAAGCATTGTAATGGAAAAAAGAGGCTGTAGAACAAAATAAGGAAATGAATTATTACACAATTCAATTCAGTTTATTGAACTGTGTGGGTAGAACATTAATATAGTTGAGGGAGTGTATATTATTGCAATTTATTTTATCAATTTCTTTGAAATATTATGCACAATATTATTGAATGTTTAAGATCTATAAATAGAAATATTTAATATTAAAAGTCTCTTGAAGTTTGATTCAAGATAAAACGTGTCTAGAATTAAATTATTTTTTAGCGGAAGTGTGAGATATCAATCACATCCATCCGTGTTAAAAAATTTAAAATGTTTTTTCATGTTATGTACATATAAGATATTTTTAAAAGATAATAATAATTTCAAAAAGAATTTTAAAACCTAAAAACTGTACTTTTACGGTCTTGTAATATATAAAGCGCTTTTTTAATTGTCACGGTCTGAAACACATCATCAGATTATATAATAGATAAGCTGTAAAGCGAGCGACTTTGAATTGTACAACAATTCAGACTATTCTTTTATGATCCGCAGTTATTTCACAATTTTTTTTGCCATTACCTACAATATACCTCAAATCAGGGGTCCCTGCACCTACGGTCCGCAGTAATTTTTAAACTGTAATCTTTAATAGTGCATTTTTTTAATTATTTAAAAATCAACTTGTTCAAAACAATTTTCCTCATTTACCCCGAAAACTTTGTCGAGTTGCAATTTCTTTATTGGAGACATTGTTCAAAATATTATAATATTGCAAGAAGATTTTTTGTGTGAATTTAATGATTTTAAAAATAATTCACAAATATTTCAGCTTTTTCAAAACTCTTTTGAGGTTGTTATCAACGATGTTGACAATAATTACAAACTCTTTGTTTTCAAGCTTGTGTTTTAAATCACTTATAAAATACATATAATAAAAAAATTTGAATAATCGAAATAAAAAAATTCGCTAAGAAAATTATACCTATTAAGTTTTGGTAGTATGCAGATTATGCAGAAAAAGATAAGTATAATTTAATTTTATTTATAATGCAATAGGATTTCCAATAAGAATAAATATCCGGCCTGCCATATATCTTAAAATTTCGTATATAGCCCACTGCTCAAAAAGGTTGGGGACCCCTGCCCTAAGTGATACAATATTTCCGAATAATACTAACAGATAGACAATTACTTTACATATTGTACAAAAAAGTTTCATTTTATATTATATGATGAAACAAACGCTCGATAATATTGTTTGATAACAAATTGTTATTGTGAAAAACTATTGAACATCTACGAGCCGTTTTACGATTTGTAATTTATCGGACGTTTGCTTTACTTTAGGGACGGAAACTAAATGACCAAATTATGTAAATACTGTATTTTTAGGACTGGAATGTATTTGTTCGCGAGCCAGCATTTTGGGATCGGCTAGAGCAATTAGAAACAGATATCGCATTACGGGAAGGTTCTCGAAGAGGATGGTTTACTTATACAGAACTAAGATATTTGATAGCAGCATACGAGCTAACGAATGTTCTGCAAACTTTCGTGGCGATTTCTGCAGTTTTAGCAACGACTTACGCAGTTGGAGTTCTAACAATCGCAGGTTCTGTGTTTCTCGCAAGTCAAATCCCGGGAACGTCTCTTCATACTACTCAATCCTTAGTTCCAACTCAAGTTAATTCTACAACAGATATTGAAGTTTTTATTGCAAATGAAATTAAATACGAATCAAGATACAAAACTTTAAATCCTATAAATGTTCTAAAGACTGGATTTATACTGGCTTCAATTACTTGTAAGGACGAATTTTCTGGCTGTGAAAATATAGAAAATGACAATTGGGATTGGTGGAATAATCCAGTTATGAAATGGTTGTCTGATATTTCAAGAATTGATGAATATGAAGGGATAAAACTTCCGAATAATTATTATAAAAATTTCGCTCATGATAAACTCGTGGACATGTCTATTGCTAGACAAAAGAAATTGAATTTGCAAGACAAGATTCATAAAGCAACGAAAGTTCGGCTTCAGGAACAACTAGAACGCTCTTGGCACGAAGAATGGACCGATTCTTTAAGGCCTTATTTAAATCAAATAAGCGCCTATTAAAAGATTTCTTACTACAAGTAAAGAAAATGAATTAATTTTTCAGTATAAGAACGACTTGTATACCAGTTCAAAAATAAAACATTCTGATATAATAGTTTAGTTTTATTAAATATACATACATACTTCCAATTTCTTCTAACACAAGTAAAATCATCTATTTTTCTCATTCAATTCTACAACCAAACATACTGGAATGAACTATCAAGTAATCCGGATATTATGTTTTCTGATCAGAAAATAAGTATTTTTCTAAGTCTTATTGGAAAATTTCTCAATATATATATATATATACTTTACTACGGTAATAAGTCAATAAAATACACAATTTTTGTATTTTCTGTTTTCAATGGGGTCATACCAAAAAGAAAAAATGTTGATTTTTCTTTCATAAATGAAAAATTTACCTAATATTATGCATATATACATAAAAAATATATAATATTATTATACTTCTCATTCATGATTTTCTTTATAAAGATTCTGAGTTTGGTTTTGTGACGTCACAGTTTTGTACACAAATACACGATAGTGAGGCACACCCGTACTCATGCTTTTACTGTACATGAACAAATCTGTCACTTTTTTCTAACATAACCTTATATAACCAATATTTTGAAAGTAACGTCAATATCCTTGCACCATGCAACAAGTTTATAAAAAAAAAAATAATCAGTACAAATAACGATATATGCTAAATAAAAATATAAATAAATACAATTTATGTTTGATTTAGATATTACAATGGTTGTATAATATTGTTCTGTATCGTCCTACGAGAATAACTTGTTGAGAAGTAAAAATAATTTTTTTGTTTGTATTCTTATGGCTCAAGATGTAAGGGAAAGGTGGTATAAGGCAATAAATACTCCAGAAGTTTTGAAGACTACGTTTGGTTTCAAGCGTGGTTTCAAATCACAATGACATAAACGTCAACAGTAGTTCCGTTTTCGCTCGGTAGATGTCACTACGGCCACAAAACTGTTACGTCATTCGAAATTTTATATAAACTTTAAAAAATTATTAGTGTAAAACTAGAAACTTATGTGTCATAAAATATATATTTTAGTAAGTAGTTTTAAATGTACTTTCAGAAAAAAAAAATTGGAAAATGTGGTATGACCCCATTGTATTCTTGCATCATCATCCATTTCGGAAATCATTCTACTTTTGAATATATTGACAAAAGATCCAGATTGTCATTTTAGTAGATTTGAAGAATTTCAGAACTCGCATGTAGCAGGATCTACTCAACCTCATTCAGCAAAACATTATGGACTTGGACTTGTTACGTAATATACTGGAAGAGGCCGAAAAATAGACATTTTCCGAGCAATATTTCAATGGGGATGAGGGGATGTCATACTTTATCTGACGAGTGTTGAAAATTATATT
This sequence comes from Harpalus rubripes, assembly GCA_963082715.1. Classification (NCBI taxonomy): domain Eukaryota; kingdom Metazoa; phylum Arthropoda; class Insecta; order Coleoptera; family Carabidae; genus Harpalus; species Harpalus rubripes. Next base: position 18,418,894 of record OY720448.1, read on the forward strand.
TCTCGAAGTAGCACTGTAAAAACTTTCAAAATAATTTGCGTTGCTATAATTATAAACAATCAATTTCTGTCATTAATATTTCTGAATTTCGTCTTACTATATTTTATTTTATTTTTCTCCGAGTTAAAATTTATTTGTAGTATCATACAACAGTGTATTAAAGAACGACATGTATTTTTCTCACGCGTCAAAATTTAGAAAACGAGCCCTGGCGCAGTTTTCTAAATGACCAGTGCGGACAAGTCTTATAAAATAGGTTTTTTTATATTTTACGTCTTTAATATACGAAAATATACAGTGATCCAGAATGATTGAAGGTCATGAGACATGAAAAAGTTCTGATTATGATTAAAATTATCCTCCAAGGAAAAAATTATGTTACCCGACGTTTGGAAAAGTCAATGGCGTTACGTATTTTGATTTTTTTGTTACAGTTAGTTTTTATCTTTTAAAATTAAACTGATATTTTTTGAAATCGTTACGTTAGATGGTGTTTACGGATGAACATGAGAAGTTTATTTTGGAAGCATATTTTCGTTCTGCGAGGAATGATTGAAATTAATGGAAATATGTACGCCAATGCAATCTTTCAATCGTATTTCACTACCACAATGATGCGACAAACAAAAAATCAGAACGAGGCGGAACCTTCAATCATTCTGTAAAAACAACTGCTATATTAAAGCGAGTTGATTTAGGAAAATTTGTATGTAAGTGTAATGTTGTACTTGGTAACATTGGATTGACATTTATTCAATAGTTCGTCAATTCTGATTTATGAACATAAGTAAATGTCATCTAGACCAACCTTCTAAAACAAAAAATTGCGTATCAAAATGAACGCTCTTTCGATAAGCAATTAGGTTTCGTAATGACATCATTATGAACGTGAAATATAAATATATTTTAGAAAATTATTTCTATATTTGAATATTTTCTGATGACGTATAGGGCTCTTCTTGAAGTTTATTTTGTTTTAAATTAATTATTTGTAACAGCTATGTTGATTATATTTATCAAAACACATGCTATCTCTGCCGTTTTCCATCTCTTTCTATATAGAGCCCTTTATACGTCACAGCTTTTAAAAAGCCCGCAGAAATAACAGTTTGAAAATTAATTAAAAATATCAAAGATATTTTAATGGATTTTAGTTATTTTTTATTTTATAATTTTATTATTATAAACACTAAAATCGTTAGCTCCTATTATGATGCTGCGTAAGCGTAATACACTATGTTGCAAAAAATATATAGAACAAAAATTGTACTTCTAGTATTTTATAATGTGAAAAATGTATACTGAAGAAAAAGAGAAAGAAATTATCGTATACATTTATCTTCTCGCTTGATCGCAGCCGCGACTTTCTTTACAGTTCATTCTAGTTTGTCGTTGTCCTATTTTCTACTTTCTACATTATCACTACTCTACGGTTTTCCGAAACCTGAGATACGAAAACAAATATAGATTACATCCATACAGTTTCCTTACTGGTCATTTATTAGGACGGTGATGTTTTTTTTTCTTTTTTTGACAAAATTATGAATCTAACTTCCGCAACCTATGAAAATGACAAAATCTCAGATTTCACAAAACAAGTAAAACAAATAAGCTCGATTTTTGTGTAGTATATCTATATTGACAATATGCTAAGCTATATTTTAAAAAGTACATTTAAAAGTAGCAGTTCATAAAACAGAAGACTTAATAGTCAGTTAAAATCTCAGATATAACAAGAAAAGTTTAACAATAAGCTTTGTAAAATATATAAAAAGTTAACAACATATAATAAATTACTAAAAAGAGTTTAAGTTAATTGCCAAGGAAAATTAGGAACATTATTTGATAGGCGAAGAAATAACATTCATTTACATGATTTATGTCACTCATTTGATCAGAATCAAACGTATATACATAAACTAATATCTAGTTTAGCCCATATGGATTTCTTAATTGAAATATAAATATGTAATGCATTTCCCACAAGTCGCCAGCGCATTGGGAATTGAACACTATCACAATTCATTTCATAGCCCAGTAATTGAAATACTGATTTATTATGCAGAGTTCAATTCTAGTTTTAGAAAATACAGTTTTGATAATTTTTTAGTTAGTTTAAAAATGTATCACAATAACGTCATTTGAGATACGAAATAGGGTCAAAGAAGATAAATTTGTAGAACCAAGGTAGATGAAAATACAGAAAATATTGGGAAACAATGCATTACATACTAAACTTTGATATCCTATATTCTTTTTTGCTATATGAAGCTATCCATCTTTCTTATATCTACCTTTTTATGATGATAGATTAAGCTTGTAAACTACTCTTTCGCTTCCCTTAACTTCCTTTTTTCTTTTAACTCGTTTTTTTCTTTTTCTGTCGGACCCGGTAGGAAATATAAAGGTAACATTCCTAGTAAGCATCCTATAGTGACACCGATAACTCTGCCTAAATTCGCAAAATGACGTGAAACCGTCATATCCAACTGTATAGGGGTTAGTTTCGGCGGATGATAGCCAACATAGTTAGCAAATCGTTCCACGTAATATGCAGAACCGATTCCTAATACGTCAGAGAAAGTATTTCCCAAAGCAGCAGCTGCCATTGTTGATATGCAGAAGTATGAACCCATTGTAACATCTATCCAGTCACCCTGCAAAAAAAGAAAAATAAGTCATGAGTCATACTTTTAATATTACTATTAGAATTTAAGAGAAAAAATGGTGTAATTTTTAAAAATAATTATATAATAATTTGAAAAACTTTTTTTCTATAAGTGTTTAAACTATATCTTGTTTCATTTAAGCCATTCAGTATTGTAGAACATGGGGCATAGTCTTGAATTGTCTGATTGGCTGAAATTGAAGACAAGAGACAAGTTTACCTAATGTAATTTCGGCTATTAAAACCGGCGCTGATGTCAGCGCCACCTGCTGAATGGTTTAAATGGAACATAGTATTGAGATTTTCAAGTATCAAGAGATGGCGCTGATCGCATTAAACAATGGTACACTTTTTGTTGACATTTATAAGTGTCGCATTGCTGTCAATTGTGTTTCTGTAGTTTTCGTATTATTTTCTCATTAGTATTTTTTATTTATAATTCAAGTATGTATAATAGAGTTTTTGTAGTCATATAGTTATAGTTTCATGTAAATGTCAAAATTGTACCACTGTGTGTAGTTCTAATATTTGCCGCTAGTTAGCATTTTCTTATTTGAAAATCCCAATAGGTATGGGTTCATTAAAAAAAAATGTCGATTTTTTTATAATCGTAAAATCAGTCGCTTTTAAAAAAATCAAGTAATATAAAATAATTTGAAATATGCGATTTTTCATTCATAAATTTGCTAATAAAATTTCGCAGTTGTATACACGGACTAAATTTTTGACGTCACAGTTTCATAATCACCGAAAGACATTTCTCACCCACATTTACATTTATGCTGCACGTGATTTCCGTTTTAGAGGTTTTAACAATTATTGTAAACAAAACAGCAATCTAACCTAAAATTATGACGGGACAGCAAATTATACAAGTGAGAAGATTATACATTATATATTATTGTGTATTTCTTTAAAAGTACAAGTGCAGTAGAAGGTATGTAAATAAAACATTTATTAAAATAAATACCCAAAGTTTCATTAAATAGTCCCAAACTAAATCGGTAGAGCTCGACTGCCGTATCCGTGAAGCTGTGACGTCAGTGTTGAAATATTTGAAATTAAAGGCAACTATTAAAAAATCATATCTCTGATTCTAAAAACTTGTAAGGTGTAAATAAAACATACACCTACATATTTAATTTGACCTATTCTTTAAAGAAAAACAAATCAAAAAATGTGAAATGACCCCATTCTGTGCAACAAATACTCTATCCGTTTTAACTATGCAGTGGTGTGAAAATAGGAGCAGTTTAATTTTGTTGTTTGATTGGATAATATCGGGGTATTATCCAATCAGAAAACAAGATCAAACTGCTCCTATCTTTTCACCATTCCATTGTTAAAATGGATAGAGTTTAAACTAGGTATCGGTTAAATTCTTGATTGGATGTCACTGGGATCTGTAATTCCATAAATTGAAACTATTTTTGTTAATTTAAAAGCATGTAAACTTCATCTTAACAAGTATACAAAGCACAAATTATGTACCTATATCCGAATAAGTAGATACATTTACCAGGAATTTGGTCTTTTCAAATATGTATACCTATAGACAAAGTTCAATAATAAATAGCGAATACATACATCGAGTGCGATGAAACAAAAAAAAAAAATATATGCTGCCGTGTTGTTTTATAGGCCTCAATTTGAGTACTATAATGACATTCATTATAGGACTGAGTACCATAATGAATCTATTACAGTACTCAGTACCATTTGACACTTCTTTATTTGATGAAATTGTTTATTTATGCAACAATTATGCGTAACTAAAATTTCACTAGAAGTTATATGATTCAATTGTTTTAAATAAAGCCACAGCCAACTTTTTTTGTTGTCAAATTTGACTTGTGGCACATCATTGTATTCAGAATTTCATGTAAAATTCAAAAATTTACAAATACACAGGAGATTCCATTTAATATAAAAAAGTTGATGCCACTTCCGGTTAAACCGGAAGTAATATCTTTGTCATTTATACATAAATATGATGCTACATATGTTAAGCTTACGCATATAAATTATCAATTAGATATTTTTATACATAAGTTAATTTGGATGGCCCGCTTACTGTGGACAGCCGGTATACCCTGAGAGCACGACTTTTTACACTATTTTGAGTTGGTGGGGTTCAAATCATTTAACAACCGGTTCGTCCGAACTACCAAAATTTTAGGAAACGGTTCTCCCGAACCGGTGAAAACCGGCTGAATCCCACTTGAGTGAATCATGATTTTCAAATATCTCCACTAATTTAAACAGCATTACAAACCGATAGCTAAAGACGATTTTAATTTCAAGTTTTAAACCAAAACGAAACAGCTTCAAACCAGTATCGTAAAACATAGCTATAAAGATAATTATGTAGTCGGTATATGAATATTTCCTTTTTACCTCTCGCTAAGAGAGGTATTGTATTCATGCTAAAAATCGCATATCCAGATTTTAATGAATAAGCACGTTTTAAGGTCACTAGTATCCGATTATAACATTTTTACGATGATGTCCGTATGTGTGTGTGGATGTGTGTGTGTGTGGATGTTGGATTCACTATATCTCAAATACTATGAGACTTAAGACATTTTTAACTACGGATTCCTCAATCTAACAATAATGGGAAGAGTCCAGTCAGTTTTGGTAACAATTAGACAACCGGAAGTAGTAGTTACAAGAAAAAAATCGTCTAAATATTATTTATCGAAAATTTATGTAAATACTTATATTAAAGAACGTTAAATTCTTTATTCATTATTATATCTTCTATAGATTTAGAGATAAAGAAAGGCATATAAAATAATTTGATGTAAAAAATCTCAGATCAAACTACTACAAGGCAAGAAATTCAAATGTTTGTAATTGACACATAAATGTCACTGTCAAAAATATTTGTATGCCTCTGTCAAAAATATTTTTATATTATGAAGATTATGAAAATAAAAAAAGTCAACAACGCAAAAGAATATACGTAAAATAGAATATAAAAGGAATTTGCGAAAAAATGACGAATATAAAGAAAAAGAAAAGGAAGTAGAAAAAGAAAATTTCAGGATATTGAATATAAAGAAAATGTAAGTATTGTACATAATTTATTTTAAAATATCCCATAGATTTTGCAAATATATGTGAGAATTATTTTGTAGTGAGACATGAATATATGTATTTGTATTTTAAAATATTTTTCGTTTTATACGTACAACCAGGTAAAATATCTGGCGAGAGGTTATGTGTTGGCCACATCAGATTTTTAATTTTAAATTATTTTACTGAAAAACGAAAAAAAATATATGCTACAAATATGTTGACCCCTATTACGAGCACACTTTTATAATAAAAGCACGGTTTTATATTATATTCATATGAGGTGTATGCTCCATAAAAACGCTTTTATTATAAAAGTGCGCTCGTAATACGGGCCATTGACTTCGATATTATATAACAAGTTCAAGGAAAAAAAAGTTAAATTAATTAATGTAATTAACTTAGATTAAAAGTGAGTGATAAAATTTATACGAGGGCTGTGAGAGATATGTACGTTTCAAAGTTTGATTATTATCATTATGCAATACTTACCGCAATAATCATGATAAAATTATCCAGAAAACCAAATCCAATAAACGGAATTGAATTAGCAGTTGCAACTGTAAACATTTATTTCGTTGTGAACACAGAAAAATAATATTTTTATTATTTACATACTTCCAGTCAATTCTTTGGTGGTTGGGCGTCTCTCTGAAGCCGCTAAAACATACAATATTCCAATTAATCAGATTTGTTCTACATTTTGGTTTACATAAATAAAACATGCTATTTTAATTCATTAATCAAAAGTATAACACTTAGAACAAGATAAAAAAGTTTATTTTCCTAATTTTTTTGTTTAATGAATAGGTCATTAGCTCAAAGTCCATATTTTAATAAGAATATTAGTTTACACATAAGTAAAATTTTAGGTATGGCCATACGAAGATGTATCCTAATGCGGATGCAATTTCGTAATGGCATAAAAATAGTTAGTAGACACAACAATTATATGCAAAAAGGAGTTTTTATTTTGAAAACATGCAAAAATTTTCATGCCAAGGAAAAAACTCAGTTTTTAGACCAGGGGTCCCCAATTTACGACCCGCAAAACATTTTTTATGTTCGACCCGCGTTAATTTTTGACCTGATCATGATATTTATTAGTGCAATTTTTTTGTAAGTTTTGATTAAAATTCAATACTTCAATTAGTTTAAAATCATCATTTTCCATGCTGTAATAATGTGTCTAAAACTTTCTGGAATTACAATTTCTTTATTGAAGACTATGTTCAAAATATATTACTGTAGGAAGAGTTTGCGGGTCAATTTGATGATTTTAAAAATAATTAACAAATATTTCAGCTTTTCCAAAATCCTTTTGAGACTGTGATCAACGATATTGAGGAGAATTTACAATTAGAACTCTATGAAAATTTGATTCAATTTTGTGCAGTAATAAAAGAATCTGCAAAAATAACAAATTACTCCAAAAAAATTGTATCATGCTAAAAAAGTATAATTTAAGTTCATTTACATTTATAATCCAATAGTATTTCCAATAAGAATTGATATCCAGCCCGCTATACAGGCGAATACGTGTTACAAATTCAAATTTACGAGGCATGTTGGGGATGTAAAATCGATTAAATTTGACTAATATCCGGAAACGCACCGTATTCGAGCTACAGGCTCTCAAAAGAGTAATTATCTACCTTCATTTTAGTTGGCTGTGACCTATCACTTCAGTTATTTTTTATTTTAAATTTTTTAAATAAACAATCATTTTTGTAACACATATTATAATTAGCGTAATCACGAACAGTATGCTCATTAATAAATGCGTCTGCAATGGACCTTTTTAATTTAACGGCTATCTCTTTCTATCGCCGCAAATAGTAAGAAAATTTTACCTCCAATAAATGCTTTTGTAATTTATTTCGATAAGATTTCTTAAAGTTATCTGAGGTATTCTTACATTTTACGTCGAAATTTTTTAGAAACAAACGCCGTAGATCTCCGTTGTTCTTATTACGCGCAGATCTCCATGCGCATATTTTCTATCTCTTTAAATTGAAAAGGTCCATTCAATGCTAAAAGTTAAAATAAAGAAAATAATTGAAGTGATAGGTCACAGCCAACTAAAATTAAGGTAGATTACACTTTTAAGAGCATGTAGCTCGAAAACGGTATGTTTCCGGAGGAGTTCATTAGAAAAATTTAATCAATTTTGCGTCGCCTACATAGCCTATAAATTTGGAGTACGTTCCGCGCGGTCGAATTCCACGCGGTCAAAATCTCGCGCGGTCAAAATTCCACGCGGTCGAAATTCCACGCAGTCGAAATGTACCCCCCACCACTTTGTCCGTTCTACAGAAATTCAAATATTTCCACGCCGTCGAATCCCACCCGGTCGAAATGTTACACGATACAAATCCCTCGCCCCCGTACCGCTCTCTTTATCGATCGTATTGCATTCTAACAATCTATGCTTCGTGGTAGTTCCGCGTCAAAGATAGTATATTATATTATTATACAGCGAACTATTTAATGAATGAAGCAGGAAAAGAATTTACCTATACATTTTAAGTAAACATGGTAGTTTACTAGTTATTTAATATTATAAAATAATTAAATTTATTTTCAAGTAGACAAGTATGTGCAGATACATCAAGTTACCGTTATTGTCAAAATATGCCGAGTGGAAGAAAATATATTTGGAAATAAAAGCAACATAAGATTTATAATAAACAGTAATACATAATTTTACTACTGAAATAAATAATGAACTGTTTATTCACATAATATGTCAGCTAATCTAAAATGGCGGACCAGAAATATCAATAATTTTACTTAAAATGTGTAGGTAAATTCTTTTCCTGCTTAATTCATTAAATAGTTTGTTGTTTAATATGCTATCATTTTTTTTAATATATTAACTTTGACGCGGAACTACCACGAAGCATAGATTGTTAGAATGCAATACGATCGATAAAGAGAGCGGTACGGGAGCGAGAGATTTGTATCGTGTAACATTTCGACCGGGTGGGATTCGACGGCGTGGAAATATTTGAATTTCTGTAGAACGAGTAAAGTGGTGGGGGTACATTTCGAGCGCATGGGATTTCGATTTAATGGAATTTCGACCGCGCGGGATGCTTCGTAAATTTGTAACACGTATTCATTAACATCTGTATATTTAAAAATTTTGTGTGGCCCGCTTCTCAAAAATGTTGGGGACCTCTGGACTAGACTAACATTGAACACTGAAAAATAGCCTTTATTGGGTACGGCCAACACAACTTACTGTGCGAAGATTAAATATGAATCTGCATGAAAGATAGAATAGAAACACCAAAGAATCAAAATGTGATAGTATATCCAGTTCAAAACTTTTAGAAGTAGCTTAATAAACAAGAATGTCCAGAAGAAACCATTCAAATATCTGGAAACCTTAGCCCTCTAGCATATAGCAACAATTTGTCAATTACTCTTACTTTGTGATACGGTGAAATGATGCCGGAAGCATGAAAGGGCAAAAAATGACAATTAATAATGTTACTGCTAAAAACGATTACAACAAAGAAGGTTGCTGGTAAGCTGCTATGACGTCACTTAACCTAAACACATGCACAGAACCCCAACAGCTGTTAGTAGATGGCGGAAGCTAAAAACCAAACAGCATACCACATTTCTTTTTCAACCAGTCCTCTGGAACTGGACAGAAACTTCCTGTGGGATCGACATCACCTAAGGACGGCAATCTGCTGGGCCGTCCGAATTTACTACGCCAACGGGATGCTGCTAGCTGACCTGCTCGAAATAGATGTACAGAGCAAATAAATAACCAACCGCTACTTAAAAGAATTATTTTAAACACCAAAAAGATAACAGAAACGATTTTGTCCCCTACAGCATTACTGCAGTCATGGTTAGTAAATTTCGTCTTTTAAAAAGAATAAATAAATACTTTTATTTGCCGTAATGACGTTAATTATTTCTATCGTAGGCAGTAAAGGGTACATCTTTTATGCGATTTGAAAATTGATTTTGGCCGGATTCAAGCGCGCGCAGTTTTAACTGTAATCGTTAAATTAACGCATTAAAGCGAAATGCCTTATTCGTAGGAAGGGTATTAATTTGGTCTCCAATGGGGTATTCCGGCATTTTTTTTTTAAATATTTTTTCGTTAGTTCTGCCTTGTAGGATTATGAATATATAATTTTGAATAAGAAAATACATATATCAAGTGAGATATGTTTTTTTTTAATTCATTGAAATTCAAATTTTCTATCATGGCGCGCCTTATGACAAGCAACCGATATTGACATCTGCAGCGAACTTCAGTACCTAAACACACGTGTTCATAGACAGCTATTTGCCTATTTACAACTTTTGAAGAAGAAAACATACGTAAACAAACAAATATCAGAGGGGCACGTAATAATTAACACAAACAAAGTGGATAAAATATCAAATACAAAATACACGCTCGTAGTAACTACTAAAGCCATCTGTGTTTCTAACGGCATATATTCAATCTGAAATGAGCAAAAACCACGCAATACCATATCGAAATGACGTCACAGTCTTCAAGGACGTTTCTAGATATGTAAAGAATGTCAATTTTCTAACATCAAATTATGAATGAAAACTTTTCCCTAAACATGTTTTTTATTGTATTTTTTACTATACAAAGATGTAAACTATAGAAAAAAGTTACTATTTTGCGTAAATTCCATAACACCAGAATACCCCATGGATTCTTTAAGTAATGATAGTAAAAGTATATGGATGTGTTACTTTTAATTAAAACTGTTTAGATAAATTGTTTTTTTTTTCTTTTCATATCTTATCCTAGTTGTTTTTATTTGGAACACTTCCATGACTACAAAACAAAAACATTGTAATTTTTATTTAGTGTTCATTAGATTCTAATTGATATAATCTTTTTTTATTCCTGTATAAATTAGTTTAAAGCATATTCGTTTATCACATAACGTCAACGTAAAAAATATTTCTAAAAGTTTCTTATAATTTATAAAGGGCTGTGTAACTGCTTTTACATACACGGTGTTAATTTAAAAAACGGGCTATAGGAGGGAAAACTGATTTCCCATGTTAAACGCCTATGGCCCGATTTTTAAATAACATCCTGTATAGTAGAAAGTAGATGAAAGATGGTTAGATATACCGGGTGTTCATTTTTTTTATAGGACATAGGAAATACAATGTTAAAATTTTCATTATGCGATAGTTCGTTCCCTATGAATTTTAGAACAAAAGTGTAAATACAAAAAATGTTCAGAATTAAAAACTGCATCGAACATGCTTCAATTTATTGATATAATTCGTTCCTGTCATGACATAAACGTAAAATAAAATTTATAATTTTTAGCTATTTACAGTGTGCCATGGAAAACAAAACATTTGTCATTGTCATTAAGGTATTACAAAGAGGAATAACACTTCCTGTTTCATTAAAAAGGTTTATAATTATGCTAATAGTCCCACGTGCAGGAATAGGCCGGGCCTGATATAATGCACTAAATAAATCTCTCACTTGATTTAACGAATTTCCAGCCAAATACCATTGAATTTTTTCAGAGATAGTAAATGTATCCATAATTACTGATAAATAATTTAAATGAAGGCAATAATTATTAAATTTTTACGTCAATAACAAATGTCATTTGTCGAACTCAAACAACACGACTGTTTGAATTGTATGTTTTGTTTTCCATGGCACACTGTAAATAGCTAAAAATTATAAATTTTATTTTACGTTTATCTCATGACAGGAACGAATTATATCAATAAATTGAAGCTTGTTCGATGTAGTTTTTAATTCTAAACATTTTTTATATTTACACTTTTGTTCTAAAATTCATAGGGAACGAACTATCGCATAATGAAACTTTTAACATTGTATTTCCTATGTCCTATAAAAAAAGTGAACACCCGGTATAAAGATCCGTAGTTCGGGACTTGAACCTAGAAATCCAGAAATTTTGTTATGTAGGTATATAAATATAAAAATGATCTTAATCAAAATATTTATTAGAAAAACTGAAAAACGTACAAAAATTTATAAAAAACGAAATAGTGCGAATTAAAAAATTCAACATTTGTGACAGGTAATCATTTACAAGGAAATTTCTTGAATTATAAATAAAGTAGTCGCCACTTATTACAATTATGTTTGAGCAGTTAAAACAAATAGATTTTGATTATAATGAGCGGAAATCGTAAAGTGGCGACCATGCAAAGAGTGAATAAGGCAATAAAATAGACTCATAAAACATGTATGTAAAAACATATAAATACATATGTAGAGAGTATGTATGTTTATTGAACTTCTTAGATAAAGAAAATGCATTCAGTTTTTAAGGATAGATCATTGGTAACAAAATTCATTCCAATTCATTTAGCCGACAAAAATATTCTTCGCCAACATAATTTTATTCTTTGGCTTATCTCAATATTTTTATTGCATTAAGCACATCCTCGAGCACATCTTTCCTGGTAACAGAATATTTTTCTTCCCCGTCATGCTCCTCTGAGAAAATGGTCTTCAGTCTGCTTCGGATGCATGAATCCTTTTCTTTGATTACAATAACTGAATACAAGAGTACTATCCGGCAAAAAACGGAAAACATATAACAAAAGTCTATTTTGTATCGGCCTCTCAGGTTTTGATCGTAATGTAATATGTGAATGATCACAATAACCAGTGAACATATTAACCGGCGACTAATGTATTAAATTTTACGATGTTTTTCATTGAATTTAAGCGAGATATATTCTACTTTAAATTTTAAATATATCGGCTGTGACGCAATCTCCCTGTTTACAGCTACAACTGACTCGTCCACCATTTTGGAGCCACTTAAATCATTCAATATCAGTTTTACAGTATTATTAATCATAGAAATTATTCATAATGACGGGTTGTTCTGCTCCAAATTATGCAAATCATTTGAGAAATGGTTATAATTTTTGCAGGTACTTATGCAATACATATATTTTTCTCTAACCTCAAAAATCTTAACGAACCGTATTTTTTCATGTTTTATTATTTTAAATAAGTATGATTTATAGTAAATATGGAGATTATATTTAATTATGAAAAATAGTTACTACATAAAATTATAAGAAATTCACTTTTATTTCATAATTTACTGCGTTCATTTTGGCACCAATATGGCGGAAGAGTCAGCTATGTATTATCTAATAGCTGTATCCCTGATGATATTTTCAAATACTTCGCTAACTATGAATGGGGTATTCTAATATTTTTTTTACTGTATTTTCTGAAACAATAACATGAATTTTAAATATTACTTAAAAAAATTAACTGCGTCGGATGTGACATAGGAGGAGTTGATGACATTTAAGAAATATATAAAATTAGAAAACTTATAAAGACATAAAATGTAATAAAACTAGACGATCAAGAACAAGACAGTTGACATCGTGCCAAGATATCAAAATTGCTTCCTGTTAACAGGACAGATATATACAAAATTTGTTAAAAATGTCATCAGTCCCTCGTACGTCACAAACCACGTGATTCCTTTTTAGCGACGAAATAAATTATAAGAAATCACGCTAGAAAAAATAAATTTTGATTATTTTTGGTTATTCGGTTATTGTTTAGCCTAATCCACAATGTTATAACATTTTTACCTTAAATTTTACTACATTAGAATGGAATACCACATTAAATACGGAAACACTGACAGTTGTGCGATAGGCGGGTAAACTGAATTATTTAAAAACATTGATCTACAGTTTTCTTTTGCGAACTATAAAGACAATGTCTGGTTTAAAGTAATTTGCTTCCAAATTTGCAAAAATACCAACTCCACTCACTTTACTTTTGAAAGTTTTCGCTCTAAACTATATTAGGCAAAATTACTTGTTAAATAAAATAGTTTTGAGAATTGTTTGCATTATTCTGTTAATTTTTAATGTAATCCATAATTATTAATCTTTGCCTTGAATTCCATTATAGTACAAAATCCCTTTGGCAGCTAACAAAAAAGTTCTCGTGGCTATTTTACACAATGCAATCTATAAAATAAATAATGATTCTTCTAAGAGCCTTTTGATCAGATAGCTGGGACCTTGTATTAGAATCTGTAATCTGTAAGATTAATGTTGAGAGTCTCAATTGAAAAACCCGGAACAACATCATCCACATGCTGTGCGGAACAACATGGGGCTCACCGACAATTACTTTGAGAATATCTAATACTATTTCCTACATTATTTCACATAATACCGGGTGTCTACTTTTTTTATGAACCATAGGAAATACAATGGTAAAATTTTCACATGACTGTAATTTGTACCCTATTAATTTGAAAACAAAAGTGTAAATCCAAAAAATGTTCATCAGAATTACATACTGCCTCTGGTACCTAAGTCCAAAATTATTGTCTACGTGCGTTTTGTTTGCGAGAGAGACGCAAAATAAAAATTGTAATTTTTAGTTTTTCACAGGCTGGTATGTAAAATAGAACAAAATTGTTAAACAGTTGTATAGATCAGGCCATACCAAATAAATTCAGTGGAGGGCAGCTCTCAGAAATAAATTATGGTTTAATTTTATGAATGAAGTGTATCAAAATTTCTTATATTCAAAAGTGAGGTAAAAATCACAGCTACCCTCCGCTTACAGCTACTAAATAATACATAGCTGACTCCACAGACCAAAAATATACTATAGTATATTTTTGGTCTGTGGCTGACTCGTCCGCCATATTGGTGTCAAAATGAAAGCAGTAAATTATGAAATAAAAGTGTATTGCTTACAAGTTTGTATAGTAACTATTTTTCAAAATTAAATATAACTTCCATATTTGCCATATTATATTTTTTTTAAATAATAATACAAGAAAAAATACGGTTCGTTACGATTTTTGAAGTTAGAGAAAAATATATGTATTGCATAAGTACCTGTAAAAATTAAAACCATTTCTTAAATAATTTGCACAATTTGGAGCAAAACAACCCGTCATTATGGATAATTTCTCTGATTACTAATACTGTAAAACTGATATTGAATGATTTAAGTGGCTCCAAAATGGTGGACGAGTGAGCTGTAATTTATCTAGTAGCTATACCTCTGCTTATGACGTCACGTTGGATTGCGAAAAAAAAACTGACAAAAATATATCTATTTTTGTTCATTAATATAAAATTATACATTAGCGGCAGCTTGTTAAGATTTTGTTCATTATTTACAGATCTGTAAGACGCACATATTTGTTCAGAATAGTGTCATTACATCCTCTTTTTTGATTTCTATCTGTTCTTCCTTTCTTTTTAAAGTATTCATCGCATATATTATACCTAAATTTACTCGGATTTCTTATTATGTTGTACATGTATTTGTTGCCATATTTTAAATTTAAGTGTTCTCCATCATATCACCCACCTGTGCACTATGCACATCTCACTTTTATTAATATTTCTCTCTTTTAATTTAATAGGTCCATTGTTTTACAAATAACATCTGTCATACAGTTTTAATAATTATTGATTTCGTATGATTACTGATAAATAATTATAATAAATTCAATAATTATTAAAACTTTATTACAGATCTGTCAAACTCAAACAATACAAATATTTAACATTTTTATTCTATTTCTCATGACAATCTGAAAATAAGCTAAAAACTTTTATTTTGCCGCTCTCTCTAAAAAATAATTTTGGACAAATTCGATGCAGTTTTTTATTTTGAACATTATTTGTAAATACACTTTCGTTCTAAAATTAACAGGCAGAAATTACAGCTTACAGCTATATGTTTTCCTTTATTATATTTAGGGCCGATACTTCCATCTCCTGGTAAAGTGTCAGATAATTTAACTGCCAGAAAAAATAAAATTTTTGCATCGATATTATAACGTAAATTGTCAAAATTATACACATGTCAAATATTGAAGTACCGGCCCTTAATAAAAAAGTAAATACACTATTATTCACGAAAGATGACTATTCAAGGTCATTTGTTCGAAGAAAGAATACACAACACTTTATAGCAGTAGCTTAGCAACTTTTTGTATTAGAAAGAGAAAGATTATTTGACCTATGTCTATTTAATTTATTTGGCGTTGACGTTTAAATCAAATTATTATTCCTTGGTTTATAAGTTAAGTCTGTTTTTGTATTTTGCAAAAACATAAGTGAAGAACATAAATCTTTCAGAAAGGCATTATTTAGAAAGAAACATAATTTTCAAATGAATTATTCTTATTTTTTCAGGTAAAATGTGTCCATAAATATTTCATGTCGCACGCCTATGCAAACGAAATGCAATGAAGTTATCTGCAATTAATATTATATCAGACGGCTCACAAATGACCTTGAATAGTCATCTTTCGTGAATAATAGTTTAACATCCAAAATACCTTGGTCTGCATTCCCACAAATATTTCTGTAAATAATTACTGAAAAATATTATTAAAGGCCGGTACTTCAACCAACTGGTAAAGTGTCAGTTAATTTAACTATGTCAGATAAACGAAAAATATCGCATGATTATAATTGACATGTGATATGCGTATAATTTTACCAATTTACACTCTAATATTGATGCAATATTTTTATTTTATCTGGCAGTTAAACCAGGAGATTGTAGTACCGACCCTGAATGTGATTATTACAGTTTATTAATGAAAAAAATTACTGCATATTACAAGAAAATGGGGCAGAATTCTAAAATAGTGCTTCAGAGGACATATGTTTATATGAACTTTTTTCAATTCTTTAAACTAGCGGTCAACTGTTTATTACTACACTGTACAAATGTCGTAGACGAGAAAACACATTTGGAAGAATCATTTCACCTTAACAACTTTAGAACATACAAAACTTATTCAATTTGCGTGAACTAACAGTAGTTTTACTTATTTTAGAATTACATGAGACGCATCATCGAAAGAACTAAATAATGAGATTCTGACAATTTCAATATGAAATTAGAAATGGGAACTATCAAGAGGAACATGAAAATAAACGAATGCTATTTAATTCATTTTAAATGTGAAAACCAATCACTTAATTACCTCTTCCCCTGAAAGTCGTAAACGTAAACATAATGGAAATCATTAAAAAAATGAATTCTAAAATCATGTAGGTACTTAAGATATGAGCTTTTATTGTCTAAATGTTTGAAGATATTTATTTAAAATACATTCCTTATTACTATTAGTAATTCAGTCGTTCAATGGGTTAATGTTTTGGAAATGATTTTTAACAGTTTTTGTTGCATTAATATTTAGTTAAGTTCACGTGAAACTACAAGCTTTTCATTGTTTCAAATAATGAACTTTGGAAATACGACGGGAGGTTAAAAATTCGCAGAATGAAAGGGAAGAAGTGTAAATTTAACAAAGTTATTATTTTTCTTTTCAATACTATTCTCTTTTAACCTCGCTTTTAACCCTTATACACTTTTCAGTAATTTCATAAAGTTTATTCATATCGAAAAAAAAAATGTTTTTGATATACAGGGTGTTCATTTTTAAATGGCCACCATTGCGATCTCGAGAACTATAAGAGATACGAAGTTGGTTAAATGAGCAAAGAATTTCTATTTTACATGGGTATTTCAATGATAAACTGAAAAAAATTTGTAGTTCTCAAAATATGGATACCAACTTTTTTATTTTAAATGGAAACATATATTTTTAATTTGATAATTCAATAGAGCTCAATTTTCATATCCTAAAATATGATATTGATAAGTGCGCCATGAAGAAGAAGAAAATTTTTCATTTGACAGAAGGAGCAATAAACAAAATAATCCTTTTTTTCAGTCATGGCACTCTCCTTAATATCATATTTTGGGGGAATTAATTCAAAACTTTGTAAATTTTTTCTCAAAAATTTTGTTATGGAAAGTTATGAAAATTATATATCGTTGGATTCAAAATAAAGAGCTCTATTGAATGAGCAAATAAAAAGTATGTTTCCATTTAAAATAAAAAAGTTGGCATCCATATTTTAAGAACCACTCGTTGAATTTTTTTTCAGTTTATCATTGAAATACTCATGTAAAATAGAAATTCTTTGCTAATTTAACTAACTTCGTATCTCTTAAAGTTCTTGAGATCGCAATGGTGGCCACTTAAAAATGAATACCCTGTATAGTCCAAAATTGCATCTTTCAATTTTTCATCTCCTTCAATTACTTTCCCCGAAGCTACTTTTTAAAATTGGTAAAAAATAATAGACGTAAGTAGCCAGGTCTGGACTGTAGGGAGGGTGATTTAAATTTTCGAAGCCAAGGTCGTGGAGAGCAGCAACATTGCTGTTGTACACGGATGCGTTGTCGTGCAATATCAGCACACTTTTGGTCTAGTCTAAATTATCTTCTTTTTTCCGTTATGGTTTCTTTTAATTGTTTCAGTAGATATTAGACATGCGTAATAATGTCCAGGTGATTGTCACACTTTAAACTTCTTAAGGAGTGGTGTACCCCTTTTGTGCCACTGCATGAAATCCTGATTTGACTAAGGCTCAAGAGACGTGAGCTTTCTCGGCACTTATATTGACTCTCTTTTGATATCCTAGATGCTGACGAATTCCGCTAATTTTTTGACCTCCCCTCGTAACATCAATTTATTTAAATTCCCATTGTAACGTTGTGAGATTATTTCATGCAAATATATGTTCATTTTATCTTTACAACGTAAAGTGTTTTGTTTTATGGTTCACAAACTATAATATTAAGTATTTCACTAAATATTCAAAAACAGGGTAAACGGTTAACGTCCATCCAATATGATTTTTAACAATAGAAATTTAAAAATAATAAATACAATAAATATATCATCACGGCATATTACCCATTGCTCGGTGTGCCAAACTGCTTTGTGCGCAGATATCGGTAATAATATATTTGTACCGTTCGGGCGTTTACCAGGCGTCACCTCACGGGCACTCATTGCTAATAGAAATTTTCATGTTTGAAAAAATCGGTGATCATTATCCGAAACAAATATAGACCGGCATTGTGAGCCTTTTGTAAGCATGTAAGAAAATTATATTCTCCGTTATTTCTGAAGCACAGGTTATTTTCCGATTATTCGAAACAACATGCATTTCGTCGAGATCATCGGTGCATACCTCTGTGATCGATCACTGCTGACGTTTATGGTATGCAATTGCGTATGGCAGACATGATCTATTATAGTCGCACGTGGATGGTATTTTGTTACCACCAACATGAATTCAAAACAGAAAAAATCTAATGTGGACACCACACGACTTCCTTGTACGCAAGACTAATATGAAGTATAGACTCAATTATAAAATTGCACGTATTTATTGACGTAATTTGACATTAACATCAACATTTTTTATTTTTTTGTTATTTTTTGTCCTAATCCATAGCAAGCTTCATTACAAAAACCAAAAAGTATATAAGTTTTAAATTTACATATCTCGCTTATACAATGGGCTAATTTAATAATACTTGATGAGCTAGACGCAGAATTTAATTCTCTAAAACTCTTAATAAAATCAAAATGAAACCATTTTATTCAAGAAAAACTGTTAACAACTTCAGGTAATATATCAATTCCGGTTAGCCTGTTTTAACCAAATTCTGCTATGCTATTCTAGTTGATATAAAAGTCTTATATACTAAATTTGAAAAGTTTTGGATTTGTTTTAATATAGTTTCTCATTAAAATCTATTATAGGCTTCAAATAAAGTACCATTTCTGGAAATTATGTAATGACCAAAAAGGGAGGTGCACAACTAGATGTTATAGAAGTCCTGAATACAAAATTTCAACTTTCTACGGCTTACCGTTTTTGAGTTATGCGAGATACGTACGTACAGACGTCACGACGAAATTAGTCAGAATGGATTCAGGGATGGCTAAAATGGATATTTCCGTTGAAATCTGGAAACCGAAATTTTTCGCGAATACAATACTTCCTTTATTTTGTACAAGGAAGTAAAAATGGTTATAAAATACTTCTCAAATTTGGTATTTAAAACTCGTGTATAATTTGAAACAACATTAGATTCTGATTATACCTATGATAAACCGGAAGTGGTACTTAATTTGGAGCTCTTAACAGATTTTCGAGGAAAATTTGATATTACTGACTTTTCTATTTATTGGAATGGAACAACAAATTTGATTTTGTTTACGAACGATCAACTGGAAGTGATACTTTACTTAAAGCTCATTGCTATTTCAAACATGGAATTGACGGGAGGTCATGTGTTGGCCACATCAGATTTTTCCCTGAGCGTACAACAAACATAAAAACAAAGGGCTGCTACCACTATCCTTGTTTTAAAAACGCTTTAAAAATGCCAAATTTTAATATTTAATTTCACCCTTATGTTTAAAAGAACGATTCTTTTCAAAATATTTATTTGAATACGAACTAAGTTCTGCTTTAAAATAATATTTTGATAATTGAAATTTAACATTTTGAAAACAATAAGGCTTGTGGTACCAGCCAAGGTGTTTAGTTAGTAATTATTTTATGGACACATAATTTATTAAGAAATATAAAATAAACTTTGGTTTTGATAGGATGCATTTACCCGACAAAAATTATGAAAATGAAAAAGGGAATGATGTTAATTTTTTTTATTATTTATTAAAAATATTTTCATATACAGTGGTCTAACCTGATTCTTGTAGAATTTTAAAAGAACACGCTTATATTTTTTCGTGCTTTGTTTTATTTTCTAAATGTGAGGCTACCGGAATTGAAAAATATAGCGCCATAAACCGGAAACTTCAATAAATGTACTTAATATCCAGTTCTTGTAGAAAGTTTAAAGAATATTAGTACATTTTATAATGAAACAAAAAATATATACTATTTATAGAGTTATAATCTATTAGTTTTCAGGATTTATTAACCGGATTTTTAAACTGGTTTATTATCCGGTGTCATAACCGGTTTTGTGAACCAAGAACTGGTTTTCAACAGAAACCATTTTAAATCATTTTAATTTATATTTCGGTTAACATATAACAAACATTTTTTCTGTCCTTTGCAGTGTTAAAAAATATATCTGAGAATATTGGCTAATACCACAAGTCTTGTTTTGAAAACGCTGTTTTGAATATGCCAAGATTCAATATTTAATTTTACCCTTTTGTTTTAAAGAACAATTTTTTTTCAAAATATTTTAAAGCAGTTTGTATTCAAATAAATATTTTGCAAAAATCGTTCTTTAAACATAAGGGTGAAATTAAATATTGATTTGGTATTTTCAAAACAGTGTTTTCAAAACAAGGCAATATCAAGAGGTTCATTTGTAAATATAATTCTATTTTCCTGACCTAGTTGTTATGATACGGATATAAACGGATTAAATTATAAAGTTTCATAACTACGAAGGATTATGCTAAAAGGAATTTGTAAAACATTAGTCGCATTAAGCGAGTTTAAAGTATAATAAACTTGAGAGGTATGTAAATTAATTCATGCTAAATTTCCATACTATAGCATTCTAGAATCTAGGGTACCTACTAATATTTTAAATTTCAAATCCACGTGCATTTGGCAATTTTTACGGATAAGGTAAAACAAACGTAAAAAAATTCGAGAAGCGACGAATGTAAATGAAACAAAACCTTTAATTACACTTAATTTATGCAGAATGAACACGAACTTATACAACCTTTGTAACTAAATAATATTATTTTACAAAATTTAATATCTAGGGTTTTCAAAAACTATTTTTTTAGGTCCGGTACAAAAGAGCATTTTTTGTACGAAAAAAAATATCTTATTTCATTCATAGTATTTGACTTTTAATTTACAAAGCTTTTTACTCATGTTGCATAAACTATTAAAATATTTTCTTATTTTAAAAGGACCGCAATTTTTTTATTTTATTATTGATTTCAGCAGAAAAATTATCTGGTGTAATTAAACTATTTTTATTTAATTAAATTTGAGAATTAAATCTGAGAATATTTTTTTAAAGTAATTTTTTAATTTAAACCAATATTTAGTTTTAAAAAATTAGGGGTAGTTTATGTAGCATATACTAATGAAAATAGATTTTTAGAAAAATTAAAACTATTCTGTTCAATGGTAAAATAAAATATACAGCATACCTACCATTTAAAATAAGTTAGAGACTTTGAAAATATTTTAATAGAAATGGGCATATCTGAAAAGTCCTTAGATACCTATACTCTATATCCGTTTTAACTATACAGTGGTGGGAAGATAGGTGCAGTTTGATGTTGTTTGGTTGGATAATATCGGGGTATTATACAATCAAAAAACATGATCAGTTAAATATAGTTAAAACGGATAGAGTACTCTGTTCCATTTAAGCCATTCAGCAGATGGCGCTCACATCAGCGCCAGTGTTAAGTAGCCGAAATTACATTGGGTAAACTTGCCTCTTATCGTGCTCTTATCTCCAATTTCAGCTAATAAGAGAAATCAAAACTATTCCCTGTTTTCTGCAATATTGAACGACTTAAATGGAACAAGGTATAGATACCAAATTTTGTAAAATAATATAAAGAAGTTTTCAAAACAAAAATCCCGTAAGCTCGTCGTATGACACCTTCAAAAAGTTATAAAATATGCTAAATATAAAATATATTCCACACAGGAGCAAAAAAAGAAAATTATATGGAAAATTCTTTTAAAGTTTTTAAAACAAACCACTTCCACTAAAAGCCCCACAAGTAGACTCTCCACTTAATTCATTTGCATACATTTGAATAACAAAAACCAAGTACCGTAGAAAATATTGCGGAAATTAAGGGCAAAGTAGAGCAACAATTATTAATGTTCTGTATTTTCAAAGAAATATAATGAAAGAAAGGAAAAGGTGAGTGACGACAAGATTTATTTTTTCTACATTTAGGTTGAAGGAAACCCCACATCCCTTGGGCAAAAGAAATCGATTACGCTTTTCAATAAGGTTTAAAG
The DNA here is from genome assembly GCA_963082715.1 of Harpalus rubripes. Taxonomy (NCBI): domain Eukaryota; kingdom Metazoa; phylum Arthropoda; class Insecta; order Coleoptera; family Carabidae; genus Harpalus; species Harpalus rubripes. The sequence continues at coordinate 18,441,542 of OY720448.1, forward strand.
AATAATATTCTTTGAATTCTTACACCTCTTACAGTCCCAGTGGTGTGCGTCATTTTTCAACATGTTATTAAACTGTCACTTCTTTCATCGATGCCACCTTACAGTACATGTACAAAAAAGGTTTTGTGAACACATACAATTTTATATCTATAAATTTTCTGAAACTAGAAGCAATAAAGTGAACAATAAAGTCTCTAAAATGCGATAAAAACAATTTTAATTAATGTAAAGAAATTCCATAATTAGTAAACCTTAATAAACGATTTTAATATAAATAACCAGAGATCACATTTAAACAAATAATGGCAAAACTTTAAGGCCCGGAATTTTCATCTCTAATTACACCAGATAAACGTCGGTTATAAGAACAATATGACATCTGACATCGGAAGATTAACCCATTTCAAATTTTTACAACTACAGTTGCCGTAAATGGGTATGGACTGGAGATTTCTACACTGTTTCCAATTCATAGGCAATGTTGAAAAAATCACAATAATTATCTAATTAAAATAGCGCGATTATTAATTGTCCCTGTCAGCACACTTGTTGGCTAAATAACTATTTATGTTAATGTCTGCGTATCTGTCTGTGGACATGTGAAATTCAAATTCAACGTGATTTCATATTAAAATTTAATAACAGGCGAAATCGTGGTAACAATAACAATGCAAAAAAATGACCCATAATTGACCTATTTCTTTATTTATTTAACGTTATACTGAATCGTAAATGTCTTATTACAGAGCTCTGTCTCTAGCGGTAAAGGAAGTTTTTACGGGCTGTTAAAACCGTAGAAACATGTATACAGATTTATTTATTCACTATTTCGCTTCGCCATATATTTTCAAAGACTATTTCGATCAAATAGTTTAATGTATTGTGTTGTAGGTTCCAATATTATTTTTTTCAAATTATTTACGATTCAATATATAATAAAACATTGTACAATGCTCAACCGTTACCCGAAATTTACATGCTAGCACGGATAACAAGCTTGCTTCTCTCGCTCGTTAGGTACCATGCACCCGTAAAGTTCTGAGTAACGGTCTTGCAATGTAAATTGCTATTATACTTTTATACAGGAATCAAGGCGATTAAAACATTAAAGTACCTAAATGAAATAAAAGATAATTTTTTTTAGGTAACGGACGTAATAAAATTTAATTTATTTATTAATTTTGCTACGATTCCACCTCGGATTCCACTGTATAAGTAGTTATGAAATATATTGGAACCAGCAAAAAATCGTTACTTTGTTTTCAAATTAAACATATAAAAATACATTTTGTGATTTATAAAAAAAAATGTTAAACAAACATGAAAAAGTACAATACAAAAACAAAATTACAATAATATAAATCGAATGCTTTTAGTCCAAGGCTAATGAATTTATATCTGGCGTACATTTACATATAAATAAATGGGTAAAAATGAGATCCTCAAATAAATTATTCTTTGTTACGCCACTGGAGTGAACGGTAAAAAAGAAATTAATTTGGCATAACGTGTACAGCGTACAGGCGCTAAGTTAAAAATAATAAGAGTTTATTGTAGTCGTTAAAAAGAAATTGTTCTCTTTTTTTACATAACATTAAAGTCTACTTTAGCAAATGTCTAAATGTAATGTAAGCTATTTGTACTTTGTACATACACAAAAATGTAATACAATCGATTGAAAAAGCAGTATTCAATAAAAAATACATGTAATAATGAAGTTCATATGATCGAAAACCTTGCAATTATGTTAATGTATATATTTTGATATCATACTATGCGTCACTATAAAAATTAGTGCTCACCCAAGTATTCATCCTTAATCAAATGAGACTGATATTCTTGTAAAGCAGTTAAAAGCAGTGCTCTTTCGTCACTGTTCAATCGCAGAGTTAATTCTTCTGCTTGCTCTTTTGTTAACCCAGTTCCTGTTCTCGATTCGCATCTTGCTGCTGCTCCATATAACCTCGTACTTGTAATCCAATTACATTTTATCGTTCTTCTTGACAATTTTGCCTCATTTTTTCTCCAACAGGATACATGTTTGATGTCACTCCATAAATTTCGCGATAATGTCACCCTTGACAAGGTCTTCAACTCCGGTTTTGAGCAAAGAAAGTTTAATTTTGTACAAACTGAATAATACACAGGCGATAAAACCGTTGTCATTTTGATTTTTATTTATATATTCACTTAAAATCACACTTTTGTCAGCTTACACTCATGATCACGTCATTTAAAAATTCTTTTTGAAATATTTACAACTCTGACATCACTCACTGAAATCTGAATCACAAATGTCACTTATGGAATTGAAGAGAGATGTCATGAGTGTTTTCCCCCACTACTCACTACAAAACAAATGCGGATTTGTGGTTCCCCCTCTACAGTTTGTTTATTCGTTTTTTACCTCCCGCCATTAGGTAAGGGAGGTAATGTTTTCGGCCCAAAAATTCGATAGTGAGTTTTCTGTGAATAAGCACGAGTTATCTGTCTGTCTCTGTGTGTGTGTGTGTGTGTGTGTGTGTGTGTGTGTGTGTGTGTGTGTGTGTGTGACGATTTTTTTCGTCAACTATAACTCATATCAAACTTCCAAAAATTTCTTATTTTCGTATTTAAGTTTTCTGCATTCAAATGAAGACTTGATTAGATTTTGGATAAAATTGGATAAACGGAGGTGGTATTTTACTTAAAGCTGTGAACAGATTTTCTTGAAAAAATAAAATATTAAAATATGATCTAAAACTTCTCAAATTTGGTATTTAAAACTCGTAATGATTAGAAACAACATAGTTTTTGACCATATATGATAAACCGGATGTAGTATTTAATTTGAACAATAAAATATAATCCAAAATTTCGTATTACAAATTTTTCTATTTATTTGAGCAACAAATTAGATTTTGTTTACAAACGATCAGCCGGAAATGATACATTACTCATTGCTATTTTAAACAGAATTGGCGGAAGGACATGTGCTGGCTATATCAGATTTTTTTGCATTTAGTATTTGCCGTCACTGGGCCGTTCAATGATTGCAAAATCTAAAAATGTTTTATCTTATCAGTATCAGGATAGTTAAAATAAATATAATTAATTAAATATATTAAAATACTCTATATTAAAAACTATAATTTACATTTTCAACAATCAACATTATAAGATAAAACAATATTGTCTTTTCAAATTTAATTAATTTCAAGTAATTCGTAGATAATGGACCTTTCCAATTTAAAGAGATAGAAGACATGCGCTACGGGGATCTGCGCATAGTAAGAACAACTGAGATCTATGACGTTTGATTCTAAAACATTTAGACGTAAAATGTGAGAATATTTCGGATAACTTTAAAAAATCTTATCGAAATAAGTTACAAAAGCTTTTATTGGAGGTAAAATGTCTAACGATGCAAATTTTCACTGAGAATACAGGTATTTTAATGACTGCAATATTTTTGACGTTTCGTTTGACAGCCCAACTGGCAGTTGTTCGCGCCATTTTCTTACTATTTGCAGCGATAGAAAGAGATAGCCCTTAAATTGGAAAGGTCCATTAAATTACGTTCGCAAAAAAACTAAAAGTGGTGAATTATTTCACATGTACGTAATTCTTATACGCGAAATAAAATAATTTACTTCATTTGCTTAAAATTATTAAAATATTTTATAATAAAAACAATACTGTTATGTAATCAACAATATATGATAAAATCATTGTCTCAAAACAAAGTAAACTATAAAAAGTACTACGGAATGTTAACATTAGTAGATAAATACTGCACGTATTTTCAGTAACGTTATTCGCTCTTCTTTTTCACTGGTTCTCCTCCTGGGTATAAGTAACAAAGTACTAATTGTACAGCGCATAATACCAGACCAATTAAATTTTGGAACTGTAATGAAATAATAGTTATAGAACGGAAATGATGTATAAATAAAGTGTAACTTACGATCATAAAATCATTTAACAATATAATTCCATATAAAAGCCACAAAAATGAGACAAATGTACCACATAGTACAATGGGGAATGGAATGCAAGATGCGTCTTTTTTTGCTATTACGTCTTTCTGCAAACAAAGAAATACTTAATTTTATAGAACTATGGTGTTCCAAGTATAAATAGCCAAACTCAAACCATGTATTATAAGTGAAAAAGTACTTTTGAGCATATGCTCGGAAAAGCTCATAACGACTTAATCATTAATATTTAGGTACAAAAATGAAATAATCAATAGGGTATTCTAATGTAGTAAAATTTAAGGTAAAAAATGTTATAACATTGTGGATTATGCTAAACAATATCCGAATAATCTAAACAAATATAAATTTTTGGCGCTAAAAAGGTATCTCGTGATTTATGACGTACGAGTGACTGAAGGCATTTTTAACAAATTTTGTACATATAACAGTCCGGTTAAGAAGCAGTTTTTCTACTATTGACTTTATGTCAACTGTTTTGTTCGTGTTCGTTTTATTATATTTTGTGTATTTATAAGTTTTCTATTTCTATGTATTTCTTAAATGGCATCAGCTCCTTACGTCACATCCGGTAAAATTCAAATTTTCAACAGAAGGTGTGGCAGATCGTTGTCTCGCTTGTCTCTTGTTTTTGTGCTGAAGGTCAAATGTTTGAATTCTTGTACATAAACAATAGTGATAAAGTCGTTTATTCTTAAAATAATAAATGTACGAATATCTCGGAAATGGTATTCACATTCACGGTATGTTATTGTTATATAAATACTTTACCACTTCCAATAGAGGGCTGCCAATTAAAATCAACATTAAAATTGTAACAATCAATCCAAATCTATATTCAATCAGCTCTTTATTTTCAATTTGAGCGTAGCCCATTAATATTCCAATTAATGCTCCTCCAATACCTAAAGCTTTTAGAACTTCTCCTTTAGTATTACTGTATACAAAATAAAATAACAAATATAATACGTTCAACAATATCGCAGCTGAGTTAACTGTTAACATGGCACTGTCATTTAGCATTACGGAATACTGTAGCATCAAAATACCGCTGAAATAAACAAATGAGAATTAATACACAAAAAAAAACAGATAATGACTTTTGTTTTACATTACTATACCCCCAACAAACGGATTCGAAGATATTCCATCGGTGTTTCCTTTCTTGTAAATATCTTTACAAATAAATCCACCGGCAAGAAATTGGCCTATAGTAACTACGCTTGCAACACTGCCTACAAGATCTTTATAATCTTGTAAAAATAATGATAAATTTTCCATTATTATGAAGTATAAATTTACTTCTAAATTATGAAAGGGAAATATTAATCGCTTAGTAAGCAACTTTTGCTCTGCGGTCTACTGTCGAATAACTACTTACGTAAATTATTTATCTATGGCACTAAAACTGTAACTTATAGGAATTTATGTGAGTTACGTGTTTATGCTTTAAACGAAACTTGATAACTGACGGAATGTAAAATAATAAGAGCAATTTAGCTTGAGAGTTTAATTTAAATACTATGACCTCCCAACAGATAACCGTGACAAGGTGACGTAAATGAATCAAGATCAGTTGATCAGTAAGAAATATTCAATGTGTTAAGGCTTTCGCCATAATTTACATATTATAAAAAATATTTAAATTTATCGCACTTACTGAAATTGAGCACATGGATTTCAAATATTATGTATCTATGAATAATTTCTGTTTTTATAATACTATAATAATTTAGTGCTACTTTATCATTTTTTAATAATAAATGTGGTTTGATTTATGATTTTATGCTGTATTCCACATTTCAAATAGTTTTAGGTTAAGTCGCAATGTACGAAAAAATGAAGAGGGGGTTGAAAAAAATAAAAAAATCAAGTGAAATATTGCAATTGTTTTTTATGAATTGCATTAAATAGTACGATTTTATAACAATTGCTAGTTAAGGTTAAACAAGTTCGAAAGAATAACATTTGAAACATAATTTTCCAATGAATTAAGTTTAAAAATAAAGTTTGCAGCGCTGTTTCGCTAACTTCATTATTTTGATTTTGCCAAGCATTGTCAAATAAGTTCGTGACGTCCGGAACAAAAGTGATTGTGTGTGAATATGAATCGTCCAAGCACATCCAGTGCCAGTGATATGCAAGCAACAATCGCCCAGAAAACATGGGAAATGGCGAACAAAATAGAAACAGTAGGGACGATAGATGATATCTATCGGTACGACAGGAAACAACAACAGGATATATTAGCTGCTAAACCATGGGAAAAAGAGTAAAAAAAGAATAATATATATTACTTCGAATCATATTATTCATTATGAATGTTTTTAGCCCCCATTTCTTCAAAGATATAAAAATCTCTGCCCTTGCATTGCTGAAAATGGTTATGCATGCTCGATCAGGTGGTACTTTAGAAGTAATGGGTCTTCTACTAGGAAAAGTTGATGCTAATACGATGATTGTAATGGATTCTTTTGCTTTACCAGTCGAAGGAACCGAAACTAGGGTAAATGCTCAAGCCCAGGCTTATGAGTACATGACAGCATATATTGAAGCTGCTAAATTGGTATACATTTCTTTGAAAATTTGCTGAATAACGTATTATTTACAAAAAATATTTTAAATAGGTGGGAAGACATGAAAATGCAATTGGATGGTACCACAGCCATCCTGGATATGGATGTTGGTTATCAGGAATTGATGTTAGTACCCAAATGTTGAACCAAAATTTCCAAGAACCTTTTGTAGCTATAGTTATTGATCCAGTGAGGACCATTTCTGCGGGGAAAGTATGCTTAGGGGCTTTTCGTACTTATCCAAAGGTAAGTTTTACTGTTTTATTATAGTAAATAAAAAATTCGAAAGGAAGCCCAGGGTAACTTATCCAACATTGAGATTTTGAGAATCATAAGAAATAAAATTAGATAAAAGTTGACGAATTAGTAGGTTATTTTGCAGTTTTTCGGAACTTCAATATTATCAAACTTAATGCGATGAATTTGTACCGTACAGCAAAACCGTTTGTCCATTCCTTAGTCAATTTTTTGAGACAAAATTGATAGTCGCCATAGAAATTTTCAATTGTCTTTTGTTTTTGAATTAGGCTAAAACTTGTTTTTTTGTTAATTTTGAAATTGTGAGAGATACGGAAAAATCCTTTAAACAATTTTTATTCGGTATCTTATGTAGAAGAATGTGGTGGTATGGAAGAAATAATTTTTAATTGAAATGATGTGCTTAATTTCTATGCAAAAAATTACACGGTTATAAATTGTTATCGAATTTGTTGAATAATTTAATTGGAAACTAATGTTAAAAGTATGATAGTCGATTCTATTCCACCACAAATTTTGTTAACTAAATTATGACCGTGTCAAATGAGGTTTATACGATATTTATATGAAATAAATTGGAATTGGTGTGGAAATATGCTGGCTACGTCAGATTTTTAATTTTACAAATAGATTCCAAATGTAAAAAAATACAGGACATCTTAGAAATAGGCGGCATGGCTTAACCACCGATTCCAGAGCCCGAAATAAAACGATTTAACTAGTCCTAAAAAATATTTTTGCTTGTCACGACCATGATTAGACCATAACTTTTAAATGGCATCGTCAATAACGTAAAATTATTGTTTTTCCGAAAGATACCTTCAATAGTAAACTTTGTTGTCGATTTAAAAATAAAATGAAAGTGACTGCGTCGTATAATTTTTAAAATAAATTTTATCTAGCAGTCTATCCAAATGTCAAACAACTAATTTTTAATGACAGTAACAATTGTTTGAGTGTTGTCAAATATTTATTAAAGAATACTGGTTGGACTTGCATTGTCCAACCAGTATTCTTTAATAATTTAACATTGTCTACAACCTTTGTCAAATATTTATTTTGTCATATTCAGAACTAGTAACATTCCGTTTGTTCGGCGTAATAGTATTTTTTACACGATAGGTTTTTTCAAATGTTTACCGATAGCGGTTCCAAGGTAGGTTTTATTTACAAATTACCCATCGGTAAGCGATATGTATTACTTACCGATCAGGAAGCGGTAAATAAAAAAATAACAATCAAAGCTTACTTTAAAAATGACAATTATAAATTTTGTGTGAAAATAATTTTCAAATCTATTTTTTTTTATTTTGTGCGTCGATCGTGCAAAAAACGTAATAAGCATTGTGGTCAGTAAGCGTTCTTCTACCGGTATCGGATGTATTGGAGATCGAGACGAAGTGCTTCACTAATAATAATAAATACCGTCTTCAAAGATGAACTAGCACTTTCATATATAGGTAAATTTAGTTAAATCGTCTTATTTTGGGCCCAGAAATCTGTGGTTGTCATGACTCCCTATTTCCAAGATATCCGTTATATTGAAATCAAAACTATAATTTCCATTGGATGAATTATCATGAACAGTCAAAATGTTACTGTACTCCATTTACAATAGCGAGAGAATTTGGAACTAATTCTTGAACAGATACGTTATTCTGTTGGTTCTGCTCCATAATTTCCCTCTGTTGATCAATAGAATGATTTGCCTTGTTCAAGAATTATACTTCATTTCACGTAAGCAAATAGTGACGGGAAGATAGGTGCAGTTTGTTCTTATTGTTATATCGGGGTATTATCCAATCAAAACAAAATCAAACTGCACCTATCATAATTTTCACTATTTTCTTACGTAAAATGAAGTATGCTTCCAAATTATCTCGCTATCGTGAATGGATTATACAATCAAAAATTGTAGGGCTACAAACCAGCTAACGAAGAACCTTCTGAATATCAAACAATTCCCCTGAATAAAATAGAAGATTTCGGCGTACATTGCAAGCAATATTACTCACTGGAAGTTACCTACTTCAAATCATCTTTAGATAGAAAACTGTTAGATTCTCTCTGGAATAAATATTGGGTGAATACATTAAGTTCTTCAAGTTTACTAACGAATGCTGATTACACAACTGGACAAATTTTCGATTTGTCTGATAAATTAGAACAATCTGAAGCTGCTCTATGTAAGAATATTATGAAATTATTTAAATTTTAAAATGGATTACTAAAGCATTGTTTTTAGGTCGTGGTGGTTTTATGGTCGGTGGTTCTGACCCCCATGAGAAGCGTACTGAAGACAAACTTTTGAAAGCCACAAAGGACAGTTGTAAAACAACCATTGAAATCATACATGGGTTAATGGCTCAAATGATTAAAGATAGACTTTTTAACAGTGTCTCGCCGAAGGTTGCTGAATAAACAGTTTGTAAATTATATGAGTGTGACTTTTTTGAATAAAACATTAATGTATCAGCCACTATTTTATTTATACACTGATAGGAAATTACATTATAGGATCTCGCACATTTACACATGATTAAATTGATCTGAGATTGAAATGATTTGAATCGTAAATGTGCGAGGAATGTAATATCTACTGTAATAATATTTATTTTATATACAAAATATTTCCACACTTGTATAAAATAAATCGCATCACAGTAGAGACTATCGCATGAAACTATCGCAACAAATATTTACAATCCTTTGCACATAAACATGTAAATGTTTAAATGGACGCGAAAATAACATTTCATAAATATTTACAAAAACCATACCGGGTTTCTACTTTTTTACAGAATATAGGAAATACAATGTTAAAATTTTCATTTGACAATATCTATTTTAGAACAAAAAGTGTTACTGTTTAGTTTTAAAAAGTTTCAATGAGATAAATTACATTTTATACCTTTTGCTCGTCGTTTATACAGGTTTAATTAGCAAATCTGTATAAAAGCACTGCAGAAGGCGGTTGTTGAAGGCGAGTCCTTTCAACAGTTTGACAGTGAATAAGCCGTCAGAACCCCGAATCCGACCTACAGGTGAGCAAGTTTTCCATTTCTTTAAAAATACCGTACCGTGAGCTCTCCGTACGAGTTGTTCCGTTAAAAGTATGTCTTAGTGTCTCGCTGTGAGATTCATACACCCTACGTCGCGCTTGTTGAGCGTAAGTCAAAGCATCTAAAATCACCACGTGTGAGAATCTAGTTCTCATAGTAACTTGAGTTTTACAGACCGCTTATATATCGTTACTATAAATCGATTCGTTATCCAGAGGCGTCTATTTTATCGCGCATTGACCAAACTGCGTTTTTCCGACTCTGCGCCGCGACGCCTTAGTGCGTAAGCCGGCATTCAAGGCCTAGACTCTGCGAATTTTGCCGTCGATATGCCTCCGGACACGTTTCTATGCGGATCCCCGCATCTAACGCTTACCCGCCGCGACGCCCGGCGACGTTTTTTTGAAAACCCGAATTCTTGGATCCAGCCCTTAATGGGGTCTTGCCAAAAAGAAATGTAGATTTTTTTTAAATGAAAAATATATAATATTACACTTTTCATTGATGATTTTCTTTATAAAGATTCTTTCGTGACGTCATCATTTTGTACACAAATATACGATATACATGAATCAGATATGTCATTTCTCTAACATAACCTTATATAAACAACATTTTGAAAGTAACATCAATATCCTTGCAACAAGTTGTTTTTACAAATAACGAAATATGCTAAATAAAAATTATAAATAAATATAAATTGTTTGATTTAAATATTACAATAATGGTTGTATAATAGTGTTCTGTGCCACCCTGCGAGAACAACTTGTTGAGAAGTAAAAATAAAATTCTTGTTCGTGTTCTTATGGCTTAAGATATGAAAAAGATGGTATAAGGCAATACTCCAAAAGTTTTAAAGACTGTAGTTCCATTTTTACTCGGTAGGTGAAACTACGGCGTCAAAATTATGACGTCATTTTAAATTTTATATAAACTTTATAACATTATTTCTGTAAAACTAGAAACTTATGTGACAAAATATATATTTTAGTAAAAAGTTTTAAGTGTACTTTCAGAAAAAAAAAAATTGGAAAATGTGGTATGACCCCATTTGACCCATTAGCGACCACCAAACTAGTTACTAGCGAGTTATCACACAATAAAGTTGTTTTGTACATTTTATGTTAATTGTGTTCTTCATATCAATCCTATCTACACAGCTGCTACCCGATATGAAAATTCCTCATATTCAGCAAAGTATGATTTTTAAAAAGTTTTCAGATTAGTTTGTGACGTCACCGGTGGCAATGAAACAATATTTTTTCATGAGAGTTCCATCAACTTTACTCACCAATGAGAATGGAAAATGGAGTCGGCGGTGCGCTGTGGAATTATAGGCGGAATTCTCAGCTTTTATATTTCTGGCCAATAGAATCAAACCGACACGCATGACTGTCATAAAATGTTTAATTCGTTATAACTTTTCATTGAAGAATGTATTTTAAAATTATTTAGATTCACTACTTATTAATCAGTAAGTACCTATTTTATGATTTTTATATAAATTTATCTTTCGATTATGGTCTATGGGTCTATTGTTAACTATTACACATCTTTTTAATAGTAAAGAGATATCACTAAATGAAAATTTTAACATTGTACTTTCTATGTTCACGAAAAAAGCAAACACTTGGTATTTCAGAAAGCGTTAATTGAAGTAGCTAAATCCTTCAAACAGTTGCCACTTTATAACAATAAACAATATATATAGATAAGACGTTCATTTGTCGTTTGTTACTCTGGAAACTGATTTTAGAATTCAACTGTTATCGAAAGTTGATAGACAATGATCAGATATTAAAAATAAATCCGTCAGTCGCACAAATGTTAACAAATGGTCAACTATGTTTAAGACTCCCTCCACCTGTCATAAGTCGTTTTCAACGAAGTAGCGATTTATTATAAAATATAACTAATCACTAACTCAACTACATCACCCACTATAAACTGAAAAATACATCTGTAACATTAATTAATTAATTTAATCTCTTCGGAATGATTTCAAGTTGAGTTAGTTCGATAAGAATTAAATAATAAGCGAATAATTAAATATGATTAAGAGTTTTGGTACACGATAGTGATTCCACTTCAGATTCACGTTTGTTCCATTTGATTTTGTGTTTTAATTTATTTAGATATACATAAAAATAATATGCTTAAGTACTGAAGTGCTTCTCTGTGCTGAACCTGAAATACGCTAAGTTATCCAGTAAGTCTTGTCTTCCAGGGTCTGAGCACACTTCGTCAGTTCCAGATGTCGGTGGGAAAGCTGTTCACCTCCGTTTGCTCTTGAATGTTGACGCCGTCTACAGAGTACGACAGCCGGATACGCATTCGTAACGCACTCTACAAAAACGTATCGATGTTATTTTTAATAAATTACTTTTAAATGCGACAGATGCTTTACCTTATTTGGGTTTGTAACACGTAAAATTTGAGTTACGTTTCCACCAGGAACAATAACTGTTCCAGAGGGAGATAGCATTTGCAATTGGAATGTCTACGGGAAAACAAATTTATTACTATTTATGTTGTTTCATTATTAATGACTAGTGATGGGCAACGGGTAAATATCCGTGGGTAGGTAAATAAAAATGAGCATTTAGCTGGATATTTACCCGGCGCATCGGTAAATACACAACAAATGAGTATTTTCGGATATTACTATATTTTAAGTTTTTGTTGTAATAATTTATTAAATTTAATGTATTTTATTGTATTTTTGTACAAGAATTTTGAAAATCACCTGTATTAGAATGTTATAATATTTGTTGATTTACTAGTGAACAAGAATTGACGAGACTGCGTTGTAATAATGATTGCGAGTTTTAACAAGTGTCTGTTCAGAAATAGTTAAGCTGCATTCACAAATGAAAATTAAGTTTATGGCTTGTGTTTAGATTTAAGTAAGTCATTCATAAATTCAAGTTTAATTTAACTCTAATTTAGTTTTGATCGTACTGACAACTATGTAAATGCTTCAAAAACAAGATTAAAATATCGGTAGGGCAATACTTAATAGATACCCGTGCGCCGTGAAAATGTCATTCGCTTGGCATTATTGGTTATTTTTCAGCAATTAATTTTGATAGTTCTATGTTCTTCTCGCATTTGTTTTGTTTAAAAAGCTAATCCACCAAGTGAATACTAAATAAAGATGGGTGTATATATCTATATTGTTTCAGATTTGTTCTCATTGGTGAAGTTTGTGAAGTCAAACTAAATCTTAAACCTAAAGTTTGGACCTTGCAGTGTTTGTCTTTATGATTTGGATTTAGAGACGCTAAATTCTGAAGTGTGAATGGAGTCATTACACAATATGCGGCCAAAGTCTTTAAATCTAAAGTATAAACCATAAATCAAAACCTACTTTTCATTTGTGAATGTACCTTTAATGGTTGCAATGCAATGCTTATACCAGTTGGTGAGAAACATTTGACTTCATGAAACAAAATTTTGTATTTAACAAACCTATTCAAATTTAATCATTGATTAAGGTTTTAATCAACTTTCATGAAACCGGGCATAAGTAGATTCATATTTGTGATTTAAATATATATCATATCATTATAATTCAAAATTAATTTGTTTTAATTCCATTTTCTGCAAACAAGATATGAGTAACACAATTAATGTTTTAATTTTTATCACCCTAACATTAAATTTTATGAAAACAATATATTTTGATATTTTAAATGATTATTTGATACAGAAATTAAGGTTTAACACGTTGTAACCACCAACAAAATAAATACCCGGGTATTTACCTTTGGTATTTACCCTAAATATTAAATATCCGGGTATTTTACACCCCTGAATATGACTACTCTTGTAGGGTATTTCGAGTAATAATGCGTTGGTACATTCCAAGGTCAATTTTTTGAGACAAATTTAATAGTAGGTTGGTTCTTTTTCGGGTTGCTGGGCCGTAATCTAATCGAAAAATTACTATCTATCGTTTCGCCCAACATTGTGTTAAGCATCTTCATAGATGCAGGCCGCGAAAGCTTGCAAGGATTTTTTTTATATGCGTTCCAAGTAGTCAAATTTGAAAATATCACGAAATATCCAATACATATTTTACAATTAATTATTAAAAGTTGTGTAATATTTTGAATCACTTGATCTGAAACGGAATGTGACGTTAAAGTTCATACAGCTTATCATGTGACAAATTATCGCCTACTTTTATTTATATAAATAACGTAGGTGATGGACAAACTGTTTTCCTATTGGTCATGAATGACATGTATGTACTTGACGTCACAGGAATGGGGGTTTGTTTTTTCAGGACTATTTCTAGAGCCAATCTTTTTATTTATTTATTTACGAAATTAACATTTTTTAAAAAATATTATGGAAAAATGTGAAACCGGCTCATTATATAAATTTAAAAGTTATCACAAATTTGTTTTTCACTTATTTTGAAAATAACTCCTATCTCGGTTATGGATCTTGTACATCAAAAGAGAGAGAGAGATAGACACAAATGACATATATGTATGATATGTAGTGCGCAGTAGGTTGTTTGCGCATTGAGGAGGCCAGTTACATTTAAAATAAAATTACAAATGGCGGAAATTAAAAACATAACTTTATTAAATAAATTCACACAAAGCATTTGTGATGAATATTCTAAAACAAGAGGAAGAAGAGATGGGAATCAGAAAAGTGGTTATGTGTTCTAGAAGATGCGAAATAAACACCACATAAAGTGACAGATAATTGCGTAGTTGCCAGTCTGATATTAAGAAAGAAATAAACAAGAATAAAATTGCTGTTTTATCTTTTAAATGTATTTTTTTCATTATTAATAATTTTTACCTTCCGTCACCTTTAGGTAAGGAAGGTATTGTCTTTGGTCAAAAAATTCGGTGGTGAGTTTTTGATGAATAAGCACGTTTTAGGGTCCCTAGAATACGATTTTACTATTTTTACGATGATGTCTGTATGTGTGTGTGTGTGTGTGTCTGTGTGTGACAAAATTTTCTAATGCGATAACTCTAATACTACAATTCCAAAAATTATAATTCTTTCGTATTCCTCTTCGTTACATCCATGTGAAGAGCTGATTAGATTTTGGTTATAATTGGTCAACCGGAAGTACCCTCATTTGAAGATTTTAATAGTTTTTCTTGAAAAAACGATGTTAAATGACATTTTTTCACATTTAATGTTATTATAAATATTAAAGAATTATTTATTCTCTATATGATTTGAACGCATTTAATACTTCATATTAAATGGACATAGAGTTAAAAAATTATAAAGAAATTAAATATCATATATATTAGTCAGCTTTGCTATAACTCTGGAAACAGCTGCTACATTAAGAAAATTCTGATTGAAAGGTGTCAGTGTCAAGTGCAGTTGACAGTATGTTTATGTTATAATTTTACTGGAAATATAGGATCTTTTGTTAGAAACTTTCTGTATGGAATTTGTATAAAATACATACAACTGCCTTAAGGTAAAGTACAAGAAATATAATCTTTTGCAAGGAACTTTCTGTATGACATTTATACAAAATACATAGAACTGACGGAAGGTAATGTGCTGGCCACATCAGATTTTTTTATAACCAGACAAAATTATTTGTTTTTGGGTTGTTTAAATAATTTTTTTATCGAAAATAAATGATTGTCTAATTATTTTACTTGACAACATGGTGCCTCCTCAAAATGACGTCAGGAAGCAATAAAAATGTAAAAGGTCCATTATGAAAAATAAAAAATGTTTACACAGTATTTTACGTAGAATAATGTGGTGAAAACTTAATTTTCGAGATGTAACACAAACATAATTTTGAAATGGGAACCTATGCTGTATCTCATTTTTCTTGTATAATTTTTCAGTATTTCGGTTTTGGTTTGTGTCTTGAAATATGCCTATAATAACTGTTACACCTGATTCATTAATGGATAAATAAAATGAAACGGTACTTACTTTGGGAACAGCAGCTTGGAACAAGAATTCCGTCATAGGTGTCGTGTTAGTATTAGTTGCAGTCATACATATAGATACACTATCACAGTCCGGTACTTTTTCTACCGTAAAAACTATTTTAAGTCCTGCTTTATCGAATGCCGTTAAAGTTGATGCTTTTGGCACTGAAATCAAATTATCATTATCAATTTTAATTAAATACTAATAAAAAAATTTAGAGTAATTTTCAAATATGACAGTAACATTTTATCGGACTAGTTCTGAAAGTTCTATTTTCCAGACCAATCAAGTACCTATAATTTTTACAAAAACCGAACTAGCTCTCGTCTGTATTTGAAAATATTTTTATAAGGGGTATGAGATTTTTTTAAACCAAAATATTAATTTGATGATAAATTCCTAATATCACTTTCTTCTTCATTTTCATAACTTTTATCGAGTAAATTCAAAATTCCTACAAAAAACAAAATCCATGTGTCTTTATTTTTTATTTTTAAATATGATGGAGCCATAAAATAAAATTTCAAGCTGAACACCGTGTTTATTATACACCGAGAAAAAATGACCAGTCATACAATGAACGATTTTCAAATGAGTCGTTTTTTTTGTTTTATGAAAATTAAAATTTTTGGAAGTTACTATTTTTGTAAAAAAAAAAAAAACGGAATTGTGTTCTTAAGAGACCACTTTATTAAATAATTATCCTGATCGTCAAAATAAATAGCGTACGAACCAAGCTCAGAGATTGATTTATTTGATTCGAAAACTTTGAAAAATTGCCTACTGCAACTTGTCCTAAGTACTGCTTACGTAAATGTAAAATGTTACTTTCAAATTTTTTTCCATATTAATAATCATAAATTTTAACGTTGATTGTGTATGTTAGCAATGTTTGTTTCTTACCGTGGTTGTCTTGGGTATTTAAAAGCCCATCCATTAAAAAATTCGAGTTCTGGTTGTTGGTGAAAAGGACGGTTCCATTGTTGTTGTTGGTGAGGTTATTGATAAGGCCAAGGGGCTCGACGACCGGCGTCGTAGGCGTCATATCTAGACCTCCAAGCAAGTCCAACAAATCTTGATTGTTACTCGACACTACTTGCTTGATGTCTGTATTTGCTATGCTCTCTGCAGGTCTTATAATATCTAAATCGGAGGTTTCAGTGCCACCTAATAAATCTAGCAGTGCATTCTACAATAATATTATTCATTAATACAAAAATATTTATGGAGTAACAATGTGTGAACTTACTGAATCACTTTGGTGTACAGGACTATCGCTCTGTGGTTCCATGTCTTCCAAATCGCCATTTGCTTGCACATCACTCCCTATTTGTCTCACAACTTCCATGGGAGGCATTCTTTCCAATAATGCTTCTCTCATAGACGCGTATTTGCCAAACAGCTGTGAAAATTCTACACCTCGCTGCTGCAATTCTATGTGCAAGCTTGATGCGAATGAATTTATAATTTGTTTTATTCGACTGAAAAAATACAAATCATCAAGTTAAATGATAATAACTATTTATGGTATATTTTTTTTATAGATATCTCGGGTAAAATTAATGATAGAGCAAAATATTTTGCCTTTTGTACATTCCTCAATCTTTAGAGACAAAAGTCGTCACAGGAATTTTCTATCGTGTTTTGTTTTAACTACAGGCTAAAACTGTGTTATCGCTCATTTTGTAAATATTTATCTCGCTTATTATACAGGAATACAAATAAATGTTTTAACAATTTTTAGATTTTTATACGATGTTTAGTTAATTTAAAAATACACGAAATATACCTTAAACAATATTTTTTAAATGGGAACCTATGATTTTTCTTATTCATTCAAAGTAATGTAACGTGGAACGCCCGCCGTCGCCGCCGCTTTAAGCGAGTGTCTATTTATAGCGAGCGATGAGGTAATCGCGCTAGCAGCCGGGTGATGTAAACAATCTGGTCGCGACGTGTTTAATTACTTGCGGTCGCCGGAACCTTTTGTGTTCATTGTTATTATGCGGTCGAACATTCTAGGGCTTTTCTAGAAGATAATGGCAGCTGTATAAAAGGGACGTAGCTATGCTCGAGAGTTAGTTAGTTACATGGAGAGTAAAGTGTTAGTGGGAAGCACAGCAGTATCGTAGTGAGCGTATGCAGTTGGTGTCGAGTAGGTACTCGGGGGAAGTTACTGGCATATTGGAATAGCTGTGGATGTAAATACTCAGTAGTGTTGACGAGTATTGGGACAGTAACGGCGAGTCGGAAAGTTACTGGTATACCGGGACTGCTGTTAAAGAGAATACTCGGTAGTGTTGAAGAGTATTGGGAAGCTAGGTATACGGGGACAGTAACGGCAAGTGGAAGTGAATACTCGGCAGTGGTGTTGAAGAATTGTGGCATACGGACAGTCGGTGATACTGAGGCTGTGGAGTCAATTGAGTATATAGACGCTGTGGAGGTAGGTAGGCGGACAGTTGAACATGATATATAGTGATATAAATATCGCGTAAACAGTCTACAAGAGTCTGCAACAGACCGGCAGTTTAAGATTGGAAAGTGAAATAAATAATTTGTTATATCGTGGAAATAAATAGTAGTGTTAATTGGTTAAATAATTAGTTAATATAGTTTGTTTTAATTAGTTTTTAATAATTGTTCAATATTAGTAATAATAACTTTTATTATAGTTTAATAAACACTTAATTTTAATTAACAATAATTGTCTAATATTTACACTTCACCCAAATAAATAAAAACGTTACAGTAAGATACTGTGCTACTATATTTAATATATCATTTTCAATGTTGATATTTATTAAAATTATTGAAAAGAATCATTGGGTAACTCTGGAAGTAAATCTTCAAGTCGAATTGTATTTTAGGACCTAAGTGAGTCTACCACGAATTTTGGTTGTATGTAAATAATTGCAATGAAATATATCTTCTAAATTAATTAAATTGTAAGCAGACGGAAAAATGTACGGATTTCAATTTTGGTTGTAAATGTACCTTTAAACATTATTCTACTTACTCATTGGAGACGGTAAACCTTGTGCTTAATTTAGTCAGAGACATGAGTGTGTATTGCTTAGTAGTAGACGAATTCTGAGGCGACCACAATAAACGCTGATATACATCAATGACATCGTCCTCGCTGGGTCTCTCAGCAGTTTCTGTTTCATCAGTAGTAGAGCCGTTAATCAGATGATCTCCATATTCGCCAATAGCCCAAACAGCAACCTGAGTTAAAGGTTGCTTGTCTGCAAGATCTTCCGCTAAAGCTAGCCATAATTGAAACGCAATATACCCCTGCTGAGCCGTAGTCTCCGAGATTAGTTGTATTGTACAGGAAATTACGTCGTCCCTTACGTAGTTTCCAGCCTATAAATTAAGAAAAATATCTTAGTCTAAAACTCAGGTTGGTCATTTCTTAACATTATTATACCCACAGATGGGTCGAGTTTCCACTTATGTCGGACCTATTAAAATTTTACAAGTCTAATTACCGAATCTATTAAGCTGGGCGCACACTAAACGAACAAAAACGTTTTTATAAAAAGCGTTTTTCTTAATCGTGTTTGAAACTGTTGTTTCTGTGCTTGGTTTATGGAGCACATTTGAGCCTGATCAGACATCTTCGAACGAATTGTTGTGTATAATGGCATTTTTGATTCTTCAGTGTGCGTTGAGTTCGAGTAAAACGTTTTGGCACGTAACAAAATGTTTTGTATTATAACGTTTTGCTCAGACAGTCTGCGTGGACAAATAGGTACCAAGCGGACACCATCAATACAATTTCAGCTTAAATTAAGAACAAAAATAAAATTGTTTCGTTAATAATTAGGTTTTAAACTGAATTAAATTAACTTTGACACGAACCAAAATAGTTGGGCCACTATTTTAATATTGCGTTGCGCCTCTTTTATTGGCTATAACGGCTTTAATTCTGTTAGGCATTGCATCAACTAACTTTGCACCCTCATCAGGTTCAATGATATCTCATATTTGTTTCAATTTTAGTTTTAATTCGTTTACTGTGCGTGCTGGATTCTTATGCAGTTCCTTTTTAACTCTCGCTAATTACCGAATCTATTAAGCTGGATGCACACTAAACGAACAAAAACGTTTTTATAAAAAGCGTTTTTGCTTAATCGTGTTTGAAACTGTTGTTTCTGTGCTTGGTTTATGGAGCACATTTGAGCCTGATCAGACATCTTCGAACGAATTGTTGTGTATAATGGCATTTTTGATTCTTCAGTGTGCGTTGAGTTCGAGTAAAACGTTTTGGCACGTAACAAAATGTTTTGTATTATAACGTTTTGCTCAGACAGTCTGCGTGGACAGGTAGGTACCAAGCGGACACCATCAATAAAATTTCAGCTTAAATTAAGAACAAAAATAAAATTGTTTCGTTAATAATTAGGTTTTAAACTGAATTAAATTAACTTTGACACGAATCAAAATAGTTGGGCCACTATTTTAATATTGCGTTGCGCCTCTTTTATTGGCTATAACGGCTTTAATTCTGTTAGGCATTGCATCAACTAACTTTGCACCCTCATCAGGTTCAATGATATCTCATATTTGTTTCAATTTTAGTTTTAATTCGTTTACTGTGCGTGCTGGATTCTTATGCAGTTCCTTTTTAACTCTCGCTAATTACCGAATCTATTAAGCTGGATGCACACTAAACGAACAAAAACGTTTTTATAAAAAGCGTTTTTGCTTAATCGTGTTTGAAACTGTTGTTTCTGTGCTTGGTTTATGGAGCACATTTGAGCCTGATCAGACATCTTCGAACGAATTGTTGTGTATAATGGCATTTTTGATTCTTCAGTGTGCGTTGAGTTCGAGTAAAACGTTTTGGCACGTAACAAAATGTTTTGTATTATAACGTTTTGCTCAGACAGTCTGCGTGGACAGGTAGGTACCAAGCGGACACCATCAATAAAATTTCAGCTTAAATTAAGAACAAAAATAAAATTGTTTCGTTAATAATTAGGTTTTAAACTGAATTAAATTAACTTTGACACGAATCAAAATAGTTGGGCCACTATTTTAATATTGCGTTGCGCCTCTTTTATTGGCTATAACGGCTTTAATTCTGTTAGGCATTGCATCAACTAACTTTGCACCCTCATCAGGTTCAATGATATCTCATATTTGTTTCAATTTTAGTTTTAAATCGTTTACTGTGCGTGCCGGATTCTTATGCAGTTCCCTTTTAACTCTCGCTAACAGAGGTATTGAATTCATGCTAAAAATCGCATATCCAGATTTTAGTGAATAAGCACGTTTTAAAGTCCCTAGAATCCGATTATAACATTTTACGATGATGTCCGTGTGTGTGTGGATGTGTTTGTGGATGTTGGATCCACGATTTCTTAAATACGGTAAGACTAGACATTTTTAACTACGGATTCCTCAATCTAACAATAATGGGAAGAGTTGATTAAGTTTTGGTAACAATTGGACAACCGGAAGTAGTAGTTACAAGAAAAAAAAAACATCTAAATATTATTTATCGAAAATTTATGTAAATACTTATATTAAAGAACGTTAAATTCTTTATTCGATAAATATAAATTCATTATTATATCTTCTATAGATTTAGAGATAAAGAAATGCATATAAAATAATATGATGTAAAAAATCTCAGATAAAACTACTTCAAGGCAAGAAATTCAAATGTTTGTAATTGACATATAAATGTCACTGTCAAAAATATTTGTATGCCACTGTCAAAAATATTTGTACATCATTATGAAAATAAAAAAAGTCTACAACGCAAAAGAATATACGTAAAAAGAATATAAAAGGAATTTGCGAAAAAATGACGAATATAAATAAAAAGAAAAGAAAAATCTGGCGAGAGGTTATGTGCTGGTCACATCAGATTCATTTTATGCCAAAGGGACTAAATTGGTGACAAATCCGAACTACTTGAAACCCCACTTTAGAATAGGAACATTATGATTATCAAGCCAGGTTTTAACGATTTTTGCAGTATGACACGGGGCACCGTCCTGCTGAAAAAAGTAGCTCCCTTCGACCGACTGGCATAGAGGAATTGATGGTAAAAAAACCTCCTAAACTATATCTTTATATTTATCAGCGTTAACAGTGCCATTTATAAAATGTAGCTTGCCCACTCCCCTTCCAGACATACAACCCCAAACCATAAAGCTTGCAGGAAATTTCACTTTTTTAACCAGTCAGTTTGGCATGCCTCGGAAAAAGTACGCAATACGCGTTTTCCACAATCTCCCAGGCAAATTTCATATTTGGACTCATCACTCCAAATGACGCTATGGCATTGTTCTTGAGTCCAATTTTTGTGATCCTTGGCCCATTTCAACCTATTACGCTGTTACTATTTTGTAAACAAAGGCTTTTCTTTGACCTAGTGAAACACACAAAATACTAATAATCCGTTTTAACAGAGAAATCGCAAAAAAAATCCTTATAAAATTTGTATCCTATTTTCTTGTAGTGGTAGATATCGAAATTTGTTTTCCGATCATTTTCCGCCATTGTACGGTAATATCTCGAGCATTTGATCGACGATTTGGTTTTACAATTTTCCTTAAAACTCGATGATCAGCATTAGAAGTTGAACGGTGGACGGCCAGTTTTTTCCTTTTCATAACATTTTCATTTTCTTTAAACAAATTAATAATATCTTGCACTGTCGATCGCGGAATCGAATGTGAAATCGAAATTTTTGTGCCGAAATGCTGTTTATATGGGCAATTATTAAAGATTTTCCTAAATCATGACTATATGGTTTACCACAAGCCATTTTAGTGTAAAAACAAATATGGGATAATATTGAACCTTATGAGTGTGCAAAGTTAGTTGATACAGTGCCAAACATAATGGACCTTTTCAATTTAAAGAGATAGAAGATATGCATAATGCGGATCTGTGCATAGTAAGAACAAATGAGATCTATGGCGTTTGTTTTTAAAAAAATTAGTCGTAAAATGTGAGAATATTTCAAATAACTTTAAAAAATCTTATCGAAATAAGTTACAAAAGCTTTTATTGAAGTTAAAATGTCTAACGATGCAAATTTTCACTGAGAATACAGGTATTTTAATGACTGCAATATTTTTGACGTTTCGTTTGACAGCCCAACTGACAGTTGTTCGCGCCATTTTCTTACTATTTGCAGCGATAGAAATAGATAGCCGTTAAATTGAAAAGGTCCATTAAAGCCTTTTAAGTCAATAAAGAAGGCGCAACGCAATATTAAAATAGTGTCCAACTATTCTGATTCGTATGTTGTAGTTAATTTAAAACCTAATTGTTATCGAAACAATTTTATTTTTGTTCCTAAAAGCTGAAATTATATATTTTACGGGAATAATATAATTTTTGTAAGAATTAAATATTTATTGAGTTTTTGAATGTTTGTAGACCCTGAAGAAGGTATACTTGTACAACGATACTTAGATTTTATAAAAATAAATGCAGTATGACAGATTTCGAGTATTTGTTATACATAAAATAAAAGTTGAAATTGATTGAAATATGGAAAAGTTTCGCTTACCGCAACTAAAACCTTCAGCAATGTGTCTAAATGCCATTTCTTGTTCGGTGCATACTTTTCTGCTGATAAAACTATACTGGATGAACAATTTGCTTTAAATTCTGGATCTGCTTTTTCTAAGAACACCAGCAATTCCTTCATCATCGTGCGAATATTTTGTGTATTAACTAATGCGAATGAAAGTTCCATGGCTCGACGTCGAATGGAGACGTCTGGATCTTTAAGACATTCGAGGATTGTTGTCCGGTGCCGTTGTACAGCGGAGGTGTCGATATAAACGGTTTTTAATAGTGTATTTAAGGCGACATACCGTATGTTTTTGTCGTTGTTAAGAAGAAAACGGCCTAGGATGTTTATGGCTAACACCTGGTAAAATTCACAAAATTTATTAATATCACCGAAAGAAAGAATACAGGATAATATATCCAGCATGGAGATTTTGAGAAATATAAGATACAAAGACAGTTAAATTAGACAAAAATTGCCCCAAAAAATTATGGATCACTCATTACAGACAAAAATATTAATATTGCAGCGCACTTTTTAAGGTACTTTTTTAAGTTCTTTCGAATGGTGATGTTAAATTTTTTTAATCAGTATTATATTTCGATTTATAAATATTTCGAATTTTATATGGCACATATTAACTCCTGTGGTGCACTCTCCACGCCAGCAATGAGTGCCCGTGAGGTGACGCCTGGTAAGCGCCCGCACGGTGCAAATATTTCATCATTTCCGATATCTGTGTACAAAACAGATTGGCACACCCAGCAATGTTTAATAAGCCGTGATGATATATTTATTTATATTTTAATTTATGATGCTAAAGTTATAATTTCCATATGGACGTTATAGTGAAAAGTTACATTACCCATAGAAAAAAGATTTCTTTAACTTTCCTACAATGTATAATTTATCAATGTTCATTTGTTTCAAACAGAAAATTGCAACAATTATTAAATTTACCAAAAAAAACAATGGTTGCGACAATGAGACAAATGAAAAATACAATTATAGATTATAATTTGTCCATTTTCATTGATAATTTCCTAGTTTAATATTCAAAATTTGATTCACCCCAATTCATTTTAATATTTCTATACGGAAATACAATCATATTCACTACGAAATTTAAAAAATGTTTCAGCGCTGAATAGATTGAAAATAAGAATGAAAATGAATGAAATAAACGTAAAAACAAAGATTTGTTTTAACTTAATTGATGATTTCATTTGTTTCATTGTCATAAACAAACCATTGTTTGCATGCTATAAATTAAATAATTTTGCTTTTTTGCTGTTTGAACTAAATGAACACAGATAAGTTACACATAGTTGGAAAGCTACAAAAAAATATAATGGGCGAGTTTTCGAATATTTGATTTTTTTGTTAAAATATTTTTAAATCTAAAGCGTTTTTACTTTTATATTTTGTGAAATTTTACAAAATACCGAGAAAAAAAATGTTAAACTTTTGCAATATTTTCTTCCTGCCATTACGGCGTACATAACATCAATTATGTGGAATTAGGTTTTGACATACGTGCCCAAAACGTGCTTCATAGAAAGGGACACAAAAGCAAAATGCGGCCACCTGTTTATGTTTATTTTTGAAACTTGACAATTTAATTTCTGTGTTTATCAAATTTTCTAGGTTTAACATTTATATATTTAAAATAAAATCATTTGTTTTTTGTGATTTTACATTGAATTTGACGTTTCAATATCAAATATAGAAGACATACGTTCATGTTTTCATTCTAAACTAGCGCTCGTAGCGGACAACTACGGCGAACCAAAGATGCCACATACGTCTTCGTATTGCGGGCGATTTAGCTAACGATAAATTTAATATCGTTTGAACAAAAAGATACGCTATATTTTATTACTTTTGTTGCATTAATAGTAATATTGCATGTATAGTATTGCAGTAATGTGGAAAAATCATTATATTTCAACTTGACTAAACTCCCCCATTCCAAATATTGTAACTTTGGCATTACAACTCGAAATCGAATAGTAATAAAATAATTTAAACTTAAAAAAGTGCCCTAAAGAAATGAAAACCAAAATCCAGTATTATTTTATATTTGAAAATTATTTGAAAAAGTAGAAAACTGCAAAATTTCTATTTTTGCTTATATCTAATGACCTATGATTTTTTTCTGGATAAATAATAGAGAGCCACATGTTTGACATGTTATCCTGGACACTATATAACAAGATAAAAAATTGATCATAATTTCATATTATAATTTAAAATGAAGTTAAAATACAGAAACAAGCGAATAAATAAAGTAAGACCTTCGCAGAATTAATAGCTGTGTAAATTAGAAAAGTAATTTAATTAAAAATCAATACATTCTAAATTAAATTTTATACGAACATAAAAAAGATATAAAAGTCATACCCGTAAACCACTTTCAGATTTTATGTCCATGATAGAAAGAACAGTTTCATAAAGAATCGTATTGCCCACATTTTTACTTGTTTCAGTATTTGTTGCAACTTGAGCTAGAATATCATTCATTGCCTCAGATGCATCTACGTCATTTTTACCTAAAACGCGTAGTAATCTCAAGATTTTAACCTAAAAACAAATTTTTATTATTCTGTCAGTACAAAGCAACATTACAATAAATTATGACAAAACGTATCAACCAATTACCTGTAAAAAGGGATCACTGACTCCAGAAACATCATGTTCCGGCGAATAGCCAGCTAAGATAAGATTTTTTAAAATTCGAACAAGATTAGGAACAATCTGAAACAAATATAAAAATTAACTTGAAATACTAAACAAGTAATATATCATTTTCTAAGTTTTTAATAACCAACATAATAAAAGCCGTGAATCACGTCAATACGATGAACAAACTATGTTCTACAGGGCGTTGTATATACAAGCCATAACAAATCTTTAAGCCCTGAAAAATATTGTTTTATGAACAACTGCGTAAATAAGCACCTGAAAAAAGCTTTTAATAAGTGATTTGCCGAAGCTGAAAGTTTTTTTAAATAAAAAAATACGTAATGGCATAATATTTTATATTAGTACATCTAACTAGAGATGTAATGGATATCCGGTTATTATTTGGTATCCGGCGTATTTTTTTTTAAATTCGGCTAAATATTGAACCTGATATCCGGTAGACAGCGGATAACTAGTAAAAAAGAAATATGTATAAGTAAATAAGTAATATATTTTATTTTAAAAACAAAAAAAAAATTATTTGTTTACTTATTTAATTTGATGATTAAATTCAGAAAATTTGGTAATTAATCAGTATTCCAGAAGGCAATTTAACAAACGCGTCATCGCACTATAATATAAGACGTAAACAAACATCAACCAAAAGTTAGTACTTGTAAACATAAAATTTTTCACAATATATCTTAGAAAATAAAATGAATATGTATCTTGTATCTGGTATACCCTTTCGAGTCGAATATTTTTATACAAAAATACTAGCATTCCTTGATGTTTTGCACACAAACATTGTATAAATATTTATAATAATGTTTGAATCTAATTTTAGAAAAATAATTGCATGGGTCGTTATATCCCACCTAGACCAAGACATCTTTAATGGAGTATATTAGACCCAACAGCCATACAAATTATTCTTTACTATACCTTGTTCCATTTAAGCCATTCAGTATTGCAGAGAATAGGTAATAGTTTTGACCTCTCTGATTGGCTGAAATTGGAGACAAGAGATAAGTTTACCCAATGTAATTTCAGCTACTTAAAACTGGTGTTGATGTGAGCGCCATCTGCTGAATGGCTTAAATGGAACAGAGTATACAGAATGTCCAGATTTCGAAGGCCGCCATTGAGATCTCTGAAACTACAAGAGACACGACTTCGGTTAAATGGGACATGTGGTGCGCCTTTGGGGGGCCATTTTAGATGTTCTTTTATTTCACAAAAATTCTCATAGGTTACTAGAAAATGAGGGAAAACTGAATTTGGTCGATAATTTCATTTTGAAATTACTTCGAAACTATCAGTAATCGAGAAAAATGTTTCAAATAAAAAAGTTAGATATTTTTATTGTCTCAGTGGTGTACGAAAATAATTTTTCTATCGGTAAATTTTCCAGATAAAACACAAACTTAAATTTTTTAAATGGAACCCCTATTTGATTTTTGCTTCAAAAAATGCATATTTTTTCTCTTTCGATTGGTATAAGGGTTTTGTGTTTTAAATAATTTTTTAGATCATACCTGGTATTGTGAATTTGAATAAGTTATTTAAGTAAAATAAAATACTATTTTAAAATTACTGACAAAAAAATAAGAAATATGATAAAAAAAAAGGAAAAACACGCTGTATATGTATAAATAAAAATTAAATAAATTAATGGTATTTAGTAAAACATTTTTTTTTACATAAAGAAATAATACAGAAATGTAAGAGTTCAAATTTTGAAATTTTTTTAACCAGTGAAACGTTCTAGAACCACTAATTTATATTTTCATTTTGTCTTAGAATTGGATTAAAATCATTATAGATTTATTTCTTAAGAGTCATAAATAAATGTATTGAATTAACTCTAAAAATTCTGTATAACTATATATAGTTTAAATTAAAATTTAGACGTAGTTACTTATGTAACAAGACCACAAAAATGCGCATTATTTCAAAAATAAAAGTATGACAATTATAGTCGTAATTCTCTTCTTGCTTGAGTTGCATTAAATATTTCTATTATTTCAAATATACGTATATATTTATCCGTGAGATGAATATTAAAATTAATATATAATGTAGGTAGCAAGTACATGTGTTTCATATTTAAATAAATTCTTAATAACAGTATTATTGTAAAACGGATGATATTAATATTTTAAAAATAAATATGAGTAATATGTTAATTAAAGCAGTTTAAAATATTGATTACTGATGAACTTTATTATCTACAGAAAATTCAAAAGATGAAAAATAAATGAATATTGTAGATTGTACTAAAAATATCTGAATAGTTAAAAATATTTCATTAAAAAAAACGTATGACGTACATTTCTGAATAATTTTGTACACGAGTACATTGTTAATCGAAAGCTAAACGTCGTAAATAATTCAACAGTTGCAAGGAAATTTTCTTATTTAACACATAATAATTAACGATTTCGTCAAGTCCGACTATAAGGCATATTCGCGTCATAAAATTAAAAATTAAGAAAAGGAATTGCATATTTCGTACGTAATTTAAAGCTGAAAAATGAGGAAACCCTATGTGATATGCATCATGCAAATTGTACAAAAAACAGATCATGCAGACAGAGAGACAGTCATTGCATACCTCACGATGGGCACAGTCCTAAATCAAACAAACACTAAGTTAGTCTCACATGCCACTCGAAATGAGCACGGCAGAACGGCACTCTACTCAAGGTACGAGCATTTATACAATCCACACCACTATCAACACTTACTTTTTTGAAGTGGCTTAGTGTATCCGGGCTGTTTTCACACATTTCCGTAATTAAGGTTACTCCAGTAATCAGCACACCTGGCAAAATGAGATAAAATGATTTATAAGAACTAGTGCAGTTACAATATATAGGTTCAGATAAAGAAATATTTTCGGTTGAATATAAAAATTAATAAGTTCTTCACATATAGAAATCGTAAATAATATTTTTGGAATCGTAGCAGTAGCAAAAAAAAATTGTCACACATAATATCATAATATGATATGAATTTTAAAACAGACTTACCCACTGAAATTTTACTATTTAGGTAAACATTAAATTAAAGTTTACTTAATGCTGTTTTTCAATGAGTGTACATACAAAATAAAATAAATAAATATATCATCACGGCATATTACCCATTGCTGGGTGTGCCAATCTACATACAAAATAATATTCTTATTAACATTATAATCAAGAAATAGAAAAAAATATATATTTTTTTGTAAATATTAGCAATTAATTCAGAAATTAAAACGATTCAAATAATAGACAACAAGATAACATTAATACTATGTGTTGAAATGAACACTATTACGAAACTTGTGCTGTAACGTAACTTTTCCTACTTCCGTTTAGAAAACTCCTTTAAAAATATTCTTATGTTACGAAAAATAAAATATTTTTTTTATATTTTGCGTTCATAATGAAGTCATTACGATACGAAATTTTTTGTTTTAGACCGTTGGTACTAGATGACGTTTCTTTAACCCATTTTTACCTAATTTATTTTTAGTTAATTGACAATTCATTTTAATAATATAATGTCGAAATTATTATTATTATTTTTTATTTGGGGAAGATTATTTACATGAAAATGTACAAATGGTTACAAATATAATCACAAATTGAGTAAGTAAAGGTTATTGTATAAGGCGCAAAATATAAAAAATAGTATAAAGAACTCATTTTATAAGACTTTCTTT
Source organism: Harpalus rubripes (assembly GCA_963082715.1). Lineage (NCBI taxonomy): Eukaryota > Metazoa > Arthropoda > Insecta > Coleoptera > Carabidae > Harpalus > Harpalus rubripes. Next base: position 18,471,310 of record OY720448.1, read on the forward strand.
CGCACTTGTCAATTAGAAAACGAGCGTTAGCGTGCGAAAAAAACATGTCTTATAAAACACGTTCTTTAATATACTATTTCCGCACTCAATGTGGAAAAGAATTATTCTTCCGCACGGATATAAAAATGATAGTACTCTACTTTTCCGCATTGTAGTCATAAATAGCTTTATTTATCGTAATTATTAACAGTACAATTTTTCACTTATTCCAAACGGTAGTAGGAATATAATTGTGTGTAACACAACACGTAGAAAATGTATATTTTTCCTTACTTGTTGCACAAATAGCTACTACATTTTTTACATCTTTAGATTTTTATGAAAATTGAAACTTTCTAGTTTTGCTTCGGACAATTCACAAATATTTATGAAATTTGATGAAATATTAAAATTTAAAACAAACAAATAGTTCCTTGCTTATTTTATAAAAAAATACGAAAAGAACTGTGTAAATAATATATTTTTTTAAATCAATAAAATTGATTCTTACCATGATTTTTTTCTGATAGAAGCGATCTCGTGGCAGGTAGAAAGATTTCCATAAGTTCAGGAACACGTTTGATTATTCTAAACGCACATAGTGCTGCTTTTTTCCGAATATATGCGTTCGGAGATTTCATTAACCGTTCGACTTCTGCAGCTAAATCTCTTGCCATTTCAGGAGAAGCGATCGCACCCAGAGTGCAGAGAGCAAGGCCCACTACGAATTGTGTCGAACTGTTCAAATCACTACAAAGAAAAACAATAAACAAATGAAGGGAACATATGTGTAGAGTAATACTTTTTCAAACAATTTGTGATGAGGAGATGAACATCTTGCCGTTCGTCTAAAAGTAACATGGCACCCAAGTAACCAATTCTTTTGTCTGTAAAACGGGGACTAGCAATTAGTTTCAAGCATTCTAGCTGTCCAAAATGGGCTGGGTAGCCCAACATGTGTATATACAGTAATTTTGCAATGTTTCGACACCTGAAATCATAACAAAATAATAATGTTTTTAAACTATGATGTAAGAGGAATGTAATACCTCCATACTGAGTCTTCTTCGCGAAAAGTGGATCTAATATACGCACATTCTTTGTTTACAACTGTTCTTTCTTCTGCGGCAGTTCGCGCAGCCCTAATTTGTCGAATCAAATCTCTTAATCGCATAGGTGTTGGCATTCGAACTAAAAAGGACATAGTATGCATTGTGTATAGAATACAGTATATTGTTTGTACCTCTTTCTACAGCCTCATTTATAGCTTGTTTTATGGTGGCCATGTTGAAGGCCGGATTGAATCTATAGAAACAAAACAATGAGTAAGGTGCGGAGGAAAACAAGTGAAGATGCTAGTTTACCCGTGGTCTGATACATTCATGTTGCGATTTCACAGTACGGGACGGAACACAGAGCACACACTAGCGAATTATGAGCAGGAGGCAATATTCTGTCAAATTAGATTTAAGCAATTGTCAACTTCTACTGTCATATCACGCATCCGTTAATTGTTCGCAAATTTTGACAACTTTTTAGAATCGTTAGTGGATTTTATAACATATGTTGTATTTGTCATAGATTAGTTCACAAATATGTGGTTATGTTTTAACTCAAAATACAAAAAGTATCAGTGAAACTGGCTTATTATCTATATTATAATTTTAAGGAAAACAATAAACTGCGGTAAAAATATCTGTGCAGATTGTCAAGTTTTGTAGCATGTATTCTTGCATGTGTCTGCCAAATAATTTTAACAAAGAAAGCTAAAATAAGTCACCCACTAAAAAGGGAACAAATATAACACCTGCACGTCGACTTTGACAGCTCACATACATTTTGTTGTGAGCTAACAAATTCGATTCATTTATATCCAATGTTACCTTTTTAGTCATATGTAACTTGAAAGTGTTAATCGCACTCCATTGTTGCAGTTTTGAAATTTAATCTTACCAAAATATTAACAAAACAATTAAAAATAATCACGTAACAACACCTATGTAATTGCACATAACTCGTAACATCATACATGGACCGACTAAACTGCAATATGGCTGCTAATGACGTCGGCACGGCATGTAAACGCAGTATAGTCAACTCTACACCAATTTAATAAATAGATATTTCTATGTGGCAAATATTATAATTAAGTTATGATGTTATTGATTATTCTAGCGTCGAAATGCTTCAACAAAAATATGTATGGCTTAAACAATAATAACACATTTTCCAAAACCAAAGAGCAAAAGCCACGGAACAATGAACATTTAAACAAAACAAACGTTCATTAACACTAATAATCAATCTATTCAATATTCTAATTTGTCAAATATTAATTCACACACTACAAATTTCACGTTTACATAAAGGCGTAAAAACAAAACAATTTAAAGCCGATCTACCGGTTGATATACAAATACCTTCTGTTTAATTCTGGAGGCAATATACTCCACTCACTATCTTCGTAATATGGATACATTTGAAAAATAATGGAAAGTAATTTGTAAATTACTTCAAGCACACCCTTCCAGATCACATATGCGCAACTGGTACTTCCTATCTGTACTGATAAGGTATTTGCATCTTATCTCTAAATTATCAAAACAAAATCGAAAGCAGTTTATTAAATAAATAAAGTTATATCTTACAAAATTAAGTTTTATTACAAAATTATAAATAAATAACATTTAATATTACGCTTGCTCTTGATTTCTTGGGGGTCTAAGATAACTGTTTCTTTTTATGCAGTCAACTAGCCAGATTATGCCTTCATCTATTCCATCACTGAAACAAAAGATAATTATAATAAAATCAAACATGTGAAAGTAGAATATTTACCCAGTTAATGCGGAAACTGGCATAACCATGCAATCTCTTCTGCCGATTAAATGTGCATTTTTATTAAAAATTGGTTTTACTTCACGAACTCCCATACAATCAGGTACATCCTGCTTATTAGCTAAAACAAGCAATGGAATACCTTGCAAATTTTCGCTGGCTATCATTCTATCTGCAAAAGATTATTAATACTATACTTTTATATTTTAGTAATACTAAATAATACCAAATGTTTCTTTTGAATCTGAAATGCGTTCTCGATCTGACGAGTCAACTATATAAATCACTGCATGACATTCTGCATAATACTGTGAAAATACAAAATTTAATAGGAATTATTAACAGTTAATTACTATTTCACGAATATGAAGTTAATTCGCACATGTTAAAATAATACATATTCTACTTGAGTAGTATACAATATTTTCTACGCCCATAATTAAAAGAATTCATATCCTATATTCCATTCACGATAGCGAGAGAACGTAGAACTAATTCTTGAACAGAGACAAGTTATTCTATTGGTCAAACGAGGATAATTTTGGAGCCAGAATTAGTTCTACATTCTCTCACGCACTTTTTTTAAATGTAAGAAACAAATGAGTAAAAAATTGTATTATTTTTCACATGAATATTTACCTTATCCCACAGTGATTGAAGTTCTGTTTGTCCGCCAAGATCCCAAAAATTTAACTGAACACCAGAAATGTCAATTTTTCCAATATTTAATCCTACTGTTGTTGTGATTTTACTAGGATTCAGCCCCTTGTAGTTCTTTGTAAATTTGGTTTTTGCCGCCTCGAGGTAAGTCTGTAACATAGTCCAATGTAAACGAAGAAAGTCACTAGAATTATGTTGGTATTGAAACGTCAACTCACCGTTTTTCCAGCGTTGTCTAACCCCAAAATCAGAACACAATATTCATCTTTCTGAATCATATATTTATAAAAACCATATAGTAAACTGTACATTTTTCTCTATAAATTAACTATAATCAGAAAATATACTTATTAGTTAGTTACAATAGCACATTTGGTATATTTTCTATATTGCTACTGATTACTGTCACTTTAATCACTATATCTTAGTTGACTTTGAAAATTGAAGATGGCGTACATTTATTTCCTAATTAATTTTGGCGCTAAAATATGGACAAAATATTTTTGATTTATATATATTTATACCCGAATTTTTAGTTTTAGAATAATAAAAATTATTACTCCAGTAAGTAATTATTTAAAAATGATGTATCTATCTATTTACATTTCTTATCACTGTGATATCTTAATGTTATAAATAGATAAAATAATAACTATTGAACAAAATTAGATTAGTTTTTAAGAAAATCATGGCGTTGTCACGGTGTAGTAAAGTTTTATATTGTGGATACCATTTTTTCTTTTGTGTAAGTGTTTGATTTTATATTGCTTTAATAAAAAGCTAACAAAATTATTATAGATTGCAGATATTACAGTAATAGCTTTGACATCATATTTTCTAAGTCTATTATTTCAATATAGATTGTTTTTGCCTGTGGTGTTATATTTGCCATCATTTTTAATTATTTTCTTTAACTTTGCTCAATTTTTCGGTCTTTGGCAAGGTATTTCCGGAATTATAAAAGAAAATAAAACCGCAATTATTATTGTTAAGTATAAATTAAATTATATATTAAATAATTAAATTTATGTTATATTTTATACTATTTACAGTTATGCGTTTCATTTATTTTCAATGCTGTTATTGATTTATTTATGGGAATATGGGCTCTTAATATTTATAATGAAATTAATGAAAGTATAAATACATATATGCAATATAGTTACGGAAATTATACAAAATTACAATTAAGAAAAGAAGAATGGAATAATATGCAATTACAGGTAATTTATCTTTATCAGCTACTAAAACATAAGGCAGCGTGGCCGAGCGGTCTAAGGCGCTGGTTTTAGGCACCAGTCCGAAAGGGCGTGGGTTCGAATCCCACCGCTGTCAATACTTTTAATTTTTTTTACAATATTAGCTTTGAATATATAACAACCTACTATTGTTGCTATATATTCAAAGATATTACTGAAATTATTGAATTATTTTAGTTAAAATGTTGTGGAATTAACGGTCCAGAGAATTATCTAGATATGGGAGTAGATTCTGTTCCTTTTTCATGTTGTTCGAATTCTCCCAGTTCTACTTTTTGCGAACATGGAGTTTACAAGGATGGTTGCCTAGATTCCTTAACAGAATTTGTTCATACTCAACAAAATAACTTTCTAGTGTTAATTCTTTCATTTGTAATTTTTCAGGTAATTATATGATTTATTTTTTGTATTTTTTTACATAAAATTTTATTTTTTCCAGATTTTAGCAATTGGTATATTTTGTAATTTGTATACAGTATTATCTAAATATGATATATATGAGCAATATGCAAATAAACGGGGCAGTACATTGTTGAAAAGACAATCATCAGTAAAAAAATAAATATTTCTTAATTTTTGTAATGTATTTTTATTAAATATTATGAATCCTTTCCTATTTTTGTTTGTTCAAAAATTACCTTCCGCCTATTCTACACCTTGTTATGTTGGTAATATGGTTTGCGATATACGACAACTGGGCGACAGACTACTATGAGTGAGTTACATTTGGCATTAGGCGGAGGTTAACTGGACGATTGTCAAGTGGGCTACGGTCATCTGAGCGTCAGAAACTTAATTTTTTTGTACAGCAGGCACAGAATATGGTGAATTTTTTTTGCAACAGGAAAAATAGTTAAAAGTGCCGTTCCGATTTTTCTAAACAAACTATAACATAACATAACCTAATCTAACCATAAAAGGGTATTCACTTATATTATTTTTTTATCCGCTTGCTCAGAAAGTGACCTTTTTCGTACCCGATCATTTCTTAACAGTTCGACAGACCGTGCGCAAAATAAAAAGAACCGTGCGCAAAATCGCACTTTGCGCACGGCTCTTTTACTTTCCGCATGGCCTGTTCGCAGTGCTAAGAAATGAACCACATGCAAAACAGGCACTCAAAAGGTCACTTTTTGAACAAGCCGGATAAAAAATATTGTGTGTACCACAAGTGTAAAATGACATTGCCGCGCTCGCATCATTGAAGCTCTCAGCTGCGCTTCGAGGTTCAAAATTCAATCTCGGGCGTCAATGTAGCAGTTTGCACCCTTAGTACATGGATAAATATTTTATGTTAGTCTATTTGTTCATACAATGATATTTACGCTGAAAGCTTTTTGACTACCTGTGAATGTGTGTGTGCGTGCGCGTGTGTGTGTGTGCGCGTATGTGCGTGCGCGTGTGTGCGTGTATGCGTGTGTGCGCGCGTGTGTGCGTGCGCGTGCGTGCGTGTATGCGCGCGCGCGCGTTTGTGTGTGTGTGTGTGTGGATTTTCCACTCTAACTTAGAGGTGGGCGCGTGAGTAACTTTTTATTTACGATCACGCACGCTCACGGAACTAAAAATGTAATCACGACCAATCACGCACGGCTTTTTATGGTTGATTCACGATCACTCACGCTCACGATTTTATTTTGGCACTCACGCCCGATCACGCACGGCGGGTCACGTTCGTGTCACGTAATTGTTTCTATGTACATTTAAGCCTGCTTAACACAGTCATAAGTTGTTATCAAATTTGTTAACAAATTGGTAATAAGTTAGGTAACAGATTGGTTTCATTGGAAACGAATGTTTATGTACAAATGTTCTATTCCTTCACAAATATCATTATAAATTTGGTAACAAATTTGTTAACAAAATTATGATCGTGTCAAACGGGCTTAAAGATTTGTATATCTTTAGTGACATCGGAGCAACTGTGTATACAATTTTGGGGACAACAATAACACTGTTTTTATGCAAAAAAAATACTGTTGATGACATATTTGGACATAATAATGATAAAAAGAATGCAAAGTAAAAGATGGAAATTGACATTTTTTTAAATAAAAAATAGAAGAAAACTTGTACTCACGCCCGATTAAATTTCAATCACGCCAGATCACGCACGATAATTTTTTAGTGCCTCACGCTCACGTCCAATCACGACGCAAAATTTAAATTATACTCACGATCACGCGGGTCACGTCGTGACCCATCGTGACCCGACAAAATCACGGCCCGCGCCCACCTCTGTACCACATTCAGAAAATTTGGAACCTTATATTTATACCTTATTCAGATAACCAGAAATTGTACTTTACTTGAAGCTCAAAATAGTTTTTCTTCGAAAAATACCTTCAAATGTTATTCTTTCAAGATTTGTGTTATCATAAAAAGTAACTATGTATATTTAAATTAATAAAAATTAAATAGCGGGAGGTTTGGTGTTGGCCACATTAGATTTTTTTGTTTAAGCGTGGCTTAAAATTTAAGGGTCAGCGGTGCAACTGGGCATAAATACATATTACAATTACCTAACCTAACGCCCAAAACTCGGGCCGAGTATTCTCAGCCTAACTTTTGTATAAATATAACAACATTAACATAACCTAACGCACAAAACAGCCCAAATTTATCAACCGTGACTTTTGGGCGTTATTTGTAACTCAATTGATTTGTTATAAACAATCTTTTTTGTATACATAAATATCCTGTCGCTTAATTTTGTGGCGATCAATACTTTGGCGATCAATTTTCCTAGCGACCAATTTTCTTAGCGATCAATTTTCTGGCGATCAATTTTCTGGCGATCAATTTTCCGACGATCAATTTTCCGACGATCAATTTTCCACTCGATAAAATTTCCGGATATGTTTTTTATCTCGTACTTCTCGGATAGGAATGCTCCGAGAGCTTTCAAGCGCTCTACCAAATCTGTAGGACGAAATGCGCGGGTATGTGAGTTATCGGAAACATGGAATTTAAAATTTGTTACATTATAATGGGGTCCGGTACTAAAAAAAAAGTTGCATATTTTTTGTCATATTATGAAAATATGACTACTTTTAACTGATTTTGTACCAAAATATTTTTAAAATATTAAACTTTTCATTAATAATTTTAATAAAAACGATTAGCCCTATAACGATATGACGTCACAACTGTATTTTTGTATCAGTGTATACCAAACGAAAAGAATATAATTTTATATTATTCACTTGTGAAAATAAAATCCATATATTTCTATTTACATGAAAATGTATGATACATTTATCATTTTTATTAAAATAAATCATATTTATTTAAAATCTTTATAACAACAGATTTTTCCTTTGACAAGGTACAGCTATAGTTTTCTGAAAGTAATAACTGTCACTAGTTAACCCTTCTTGACATCAATTTTTGGCAGAATTAATGACATTGTCAGATATAAACAACTTTAGTCAGTAGGCGAAGTAAAATTGCAGATATGACGTCACACAAAATTAATTAAATTAAAAAAATTGTATTTCAAAAACTACAAACATTTGGGAAGCGTAACAAACGCTAAAATTCATCATTTTATTAAATCTTTCAGAAAAAAATAAATTGAAAAATGAGTACCGGGCCCCATTGCAACAGTAATTAGTAAACTTTGGCACTTGCGACACTACAGAGTACAGGGGCATGACATATGGGGGGAAGGGGGTGGCGTAACACTTAGACCTTAGACATTATAAAATTATGTCAGATACAAACTCCTCTAATTTGAAAAATTACATTTTGTTTTATTATTGACGAATTATTGACAAAATAATCAACAAAAGCCATATGATATTTTTATTAAAGACTCGACATTTTGAAGTACGATATTGTAATTAAATTCGTTTACATGTCATATTACATGGCATCTGTTACTGTGTACCTCTGTTTATTATTGAATTAAAGATATCCCTTATCAGATTGTGACTACGATAACATTTAATCTCATTAAAAAATATTTATAGATAGAAAGACTATGGTCATTAAAAATTTCAGTTTTGACGGTACACTGTTGTGATACTATCCGTCGCAATGATTTTCGGAATAAAGACAATGAAGTTTCTTTTATTTGTATTTAATTTTATATTCGCTGTGAGTATTTTGTTTTACTTACATGGCACTCTTTATTATGTTAGTGGTTATTTTGTAGATTTTTGGGATAGCGATGTTAGCATTAGGTGTGGTATATAAATTACAAATAGAACCGATTGTTGATTATCTTGGCAAAGATTTTCCGGTAACCCCTGATTTATTTATTGCTATTGGAACAATGGCGTTCGCCATATCCTTTTTTGGGTGCATAGGGGCAAGCAGGGAGAATCGACCTATGCTTATGGCGGTAAGATTTTCAAATTTGTTATTTTGAAATAATTATAATGAATGTTTGCATTCAAATCCTTTGCTTTGACAGTCATTATTATTTATTGGTTAGTATAGCGTATACTGTGCCTCAGCATATAGTGAACTGGCTTTTACTGTACAACTGTCAATTTCTTACTAGGATTATAAAGGTTGGAAGACAGAACAGTATTATAATTATACAATATTTTATTTAGTGCAGGTTTTACGAGGGTTACGCTATACTTATTAGAGACTTTTCACATAATAGACAGTTTTCACATAACGTCAATATAAATAGCGTGAACGCTATAGCTCATTTTGACTTCAATGTGTATGCGTATAGTTCGTCCAGAAATCATTTGAACAAATGACTTTTTTCTTCAAGCGTATTATAATATGCATATTATGCTACTGTACACACGCTATAGAAGATATTCATTGTCTTACTAGTACAAAAATGTTGTTATTGTTGTACTAGTAAAAAAATGTTAGTTTCTTAGTTCACCGCTGGCGGCGGCAGTAGCCACAGCAACACAGATCATATTGAAAATTGTTATTTGGCAGTTGAATCGTTTGTGTTTTGTAGTGTTCACAGCCAGCTTTGACTAAAATTGCAAATTTTACAAGTAAATAAATTCCAAAAAAAAGTCAAAAAATTATTTGAAACGCTTGAAGAAAAAGTTGTATATGTCATTCGGAGTAGAACGCCCTTTTTGTGTTTTACCCAGCTTGCCAGGCCTCGGCTAGCGCCTCGGCCGCAATAGCTGGGTTCAACACAAAAAGACCGATTTCTACTCCTAATAACATAATATACTATTAAATCCTCTGTGTTAATACTAAACTTTGCTATTGCTACTGAGAACCGTAGTTGAACTGTAAAATTCTTATCCAAGTTGTAATGCTTGCTTTAACAATGAAAGCACATTACTGAACTGAGCAATTGGTAGTGTCAAAATGTAAATGTAAACGAGGTACAGGATACAATATTCACAGTAGCAATAAAGATTAGTATTAACACAGAGGATTTAAAAGTCATTTTTTCAAATGATTTCTGGACGAACTATATGTAATTTTTTTACGGTATGTATATAGCGTGTTTAACCTTATTTGTCAAGAAATAGCATCCGTCGAAAACTACTTTATATTTGACGTTAAATGAAATATAAGCAAACTTTTAGAAGAAGATAGCTGAACGTTTTAATTACATTTCATTTTGTGCAACTGTATGTAGAGGTTGTGTAAGTATTGGTTCTTTTTTAAATGTTGTTTATGTGAAAATTTGTTAAGGCTTCGTTGAAATCTTTCTCGCTTAAATTTGCTAACTAAGTAATAAATATAAGTCTTTCTAATTTGCTTTCCATTTCCCTTATGTGACATTAAAATATAACGTGTACGTTATGTAAAAACACATTTTAATGTACAGAATAACGTTCACGTTACCTGGAATTTATACTGTATATCGAAATTAAACCACGGTAACCACTAAAACTGGTTATGGTTTAACCGCGGTTACAATGTTAACGACATCGGACTAGAAAAACGGACTAGCTAACAGCTAACCTTATTTTCACAAATTTAAAATAGTTAAAAGTTCATTTGTCATGCAACCAAATGTAACCGCAACACAACCGCCGATCTAGCACGGTTAGCGTGGTTACAGAAAAGTTACCAGCTTTCAGTAACCGCGATCCGAAAACACAACCCGTTACTGAAAAAGTAACCGCGGTTAGCTTGGTTCAATTTCGGAATACACTATTAATCGTTCACGCTATCTATTTTGACGTTATGTGAAAACTCTCGAATGTCAAAATAAGTAGCGTAAACGCTATAGCCCATTTTGACTTCAATGCGCATGCGTACGTAAATTTTTACGGTATGTATATAGCGTTTAACCTTATTTGTCCAGAAATAGCGTCCGTCGAAAACTACTTTATATTTGACGTTGAAACCGACATAACCAAACTTTGAAAGGAAGATAGCTGTATCGTTTTAATTAATTTCATTTTGGGCAACTGTATGCAGAGGTTGCAAGACTGTAAATAATATTTTTATTTAAAATGTTTGTGTGACAATTTATTAAGACATCGCTGAAATAATCTTCACTTAAATTTGTTAACTCAGCAATTAAAATAAGACTTTCTAATTCGCCTTCCATTTTCCTCGTGTGACAGGTAAAAAAAACATGTACGGTATGTGAAAACCTATTTTGATGTACAGAATAATGTTCACGTTACCTGGATTTTTAACGTTCATGCACACTATCTATTTTGACGTTAAGTGAAAACTCTCAATTGGATCTTACTACGATAACGGTTTTAACTAAAACGCTGTTTTAAGAAATGTCAAATTTCATTATTTAATAATAATAAACAATATCAAATTTATCAAAATATGATTTTAAAGCAGAACATAGTTTGTATTCAAACAAATATATTTTTAAAAAATTAGAATTTGACATTTCTTAAAACAGCGTTTTAGTTAAAACCGTAATTAGAACCATTGTGAACAAGACATGTGATTAATATTTTTCAGAATTTTATTTTTAAAATAGTTCTCTTCAACAATATAACAATAATACACTTCAACACTATTTTTTCATTCAATTTCTTAAAAATTGTTTTCAAAATAATCATTGTAGAATCAATCTTTTGTTTAGACGAAAACTTTTTATTCTGCAAATTTCTAAACTTTATAGTTCAAAAAATAGCCAAAAGTCGCACATTGTGAAATCAATAGCGGGTCCAAAAACTGAAGTAAATGCTTTCTGGTTAATTCCATAATTTCACTCACAACGATACTGTAATAAATAATTAACTATGTAAATATGTTCCAACTAACTTAACTTTTGCAACTTAATTTCAAATGACACATAGATGATAGTTTAAATTTAGTTTTCCACGGCCTACCTTTCATATACTTAATAATTCTAGCGTGATCCTCGTATTATACTTATTTTTAGTTGTTATTATTTAAGTGTTGCCAACATAAATGTTATCCAAATTAAAATGATAATAAATAATTACACATTTTCCAAATTAAGTTCTTTTCTTATTTTTGCAAATTCTACCCCTACAGGTCGGTTGTACAAATTCTCGCTGACATGAGTTGAGCGTATTATCAGTGAAGTCCAGTCAATAATCGCATATCGAATCATTTATGTTCCCTTTTGTATCCACTCTAATACAAGTACAGTAAGCACAACAAAAGGGGGACATGTGATTTATGACCCCTAGATACTATACAAAAATAGGATTTAATTATGTCTCTTCCACTCACTTTTCCATTAAAAATATGCTACAGAAAATTTACCCGAATTGTTCGTTGTCACGTATATGGTTTGGTTTAATCTTAGTATACGAACACAACATTAAATCATATTAATAATTGTAACACGAGGGGGTCTCCTAAGCTGATGGAAATACTAATACTTCTACTCCAACGATGACACACTATTCTTTCTTACTGACTGGTGGGTGATAAGGAAGAACACACATACATTTCCACTTTATGAAAACTTCGACATTTACTTGAGATTTAATAACTAAACAAAGTTTTATTTACATGATTACAATTATTATTAATTAACCACAACTAACACAATGAAGCAATTACTAACATGTTACATTCCGTAACTCAGCGGACGGGCGTTTAGCGCGCGCCCCAAAACTAAAACAAACTACATGTGCAAAACAACAAACGTCTTCACGACGCGACGAACTAATCTAAACTATCCAAAACAAAGCGCAACTTAAGGACAGGATTATCTTAGGGGTTTAGGGTGTATAGGCTAGGGCATTCAAAGTCACGCACTTATGCGTAATAATTTCTAGACTTAATGATCAACAAATAAATGTCGTGAATATCATAATACGATAAGAATTTCTAAACTGAATTTTGACATTTATAACTTAAATATATAAACAGAGTTAAAATATGATTATTGAAACTATAATTTAGAAAAGTTAATAAAAATTTATTTATCTGTTATTGCTCTTACGCTCGTCTTATCAAATAACAAAACTTTCCTTATGCATTTGTGACGTGTCGTACATACGACGGATGTCAAAATATTCGCGAAATGATAGGGAAGAAGCGTAAATATAACTAAGTTATTTTTTTTCTATTCTTTACATTCTCCCGTAACCCTAATATACATTTCAGTTCTTTCAAAATACAGTCGAACTTCGATAACTCAAACCATGACTTGCCATAAAAAAATTCGAGTTATCAAGACTTCGGGTTATTAAATAAAATGCATGTATTTATTCGAGTAAAAATTACTTACCTTATGATACAGGTACCTATACAGATTGATATATGTATACAGATCAAAGTTATGAACATTATTTTAGTGTAAAAAAGTCAGTTATTTGTGACTGACGAGAGAATTCTAATACAGCTTAGTCTACATTCTCATACGTTGGTTTTCTTAACCTCTTAGAACTTCCACTTGCACCACCACTTTCAATTGCAGTGATAATTGATTGCTTATTTTTAAAAATAGTAGACAATGTACTTGCCGGATCATCATATTTCAGAGCTACATCTTTCTTTCGTGAACCACTTTCCACTTCTTTGATCAGTCTAAATTTTTCATCAATAGATAAAGTTTTTAAAGTACGTTTAATGACATATCAGCAATGAAAATGTCTTAAACGTGACAAATCGAATAGGCACATTATTTTTTTTTCACTTAATAATAATTAACAAAGCATATGTTTGAACTTCAGTAGTGCAGAAACCGAACTGCCTCCATCATCATGTTATAAAAACACCTGATACTAAATCACGTAATTAGGGGATTTCCCCCAGAATTCGACTTATTGAAACTGGCGCCAAATATTCTGTTCGAATTATACAGATATTCGAATAATCGAAGTTTGAGTTATCAAGTAAAAATTACCCATAATTCTCACTCTTGGCGCTATTGCCAACCAGTTTGATTCGAGTTATCCATAATACGAGTTATTGAAGTTCGACTTACTGAAGTTCGACTGTATGTATTAATATCTTCAAGAAAACAAAAAATCATTATTTTTTTAATCAAAATATGTAGTCCTAAATTGCAACATTAATTTCTCAACGTCCTTTATTCTAATCTTCCAAATTAGTTTTTTAAATTTGAGAATAAAAAATAATAATTGGACTACAGAATAAGTCGTCACTTCCGAAAATCGTAGTTAGAATTCATTAAAACAAACAACTTTTCTTAGTTCCAATTTTTGATTTGGTGCCCCAGTTCGTAGTTATTGGAGTTCTTTTGTTTTTCGAAACATCGTCATATCTCCCTTATTTGAAGGGCTATTGAAAAAAATTTCAAATTACCTTGAGGTCTTGTAAAACATCTGCATTTACAATTATTTTTTCAAATGACAAAATGGCGATCAAACAAAAATTTGTGATAACCACTTCATCGATTTCGAAGTAATAACATTTTTCAAATCCTTAAACTATCTACTATAACATTTGTCATAAAAAAATTTTCTATTCAAAAAAGTCTTTATCAAATTTAAATACATTAAACTTAATCATTGGTGTATTTTGCATAATTTTTACGTAAAAATGGCAGAAACACGCTGCCGGGCTTGCGTTATAGTTGAAGTAAATTAATAAAGACTTTTTTTGGATACATTTAAATAAAAATATTTACGACAGATGTTGTAGTAGATAGGTTAAGGATTTTATAAACGTTTTACTTTCGAAAATCGATGGAATGAGTGATTATTCAAAAATAATTGCAAATGCATATGTTTTACAGGCCCGAAGCATAATTTTAATAAGGAGTTATGATGATTTTTCGAAAAACAAAAGAACTCCAATAACTACGAACCGGGGCACCAAATCAAAAATTGGAACTAAGAAAAGTTGTTTGTTTTAATGAGTTCTAACTACCGTTTTCGGCTATAACGACTTAGTATTAACACCCTGTATAATATAAAACTTTAAGCATTTTTCTCAGAAAATAGTATTTGAGGGTATTAAAATATTATATCTTTGATTTCAGAATTGTATTCTTCAACGCATAAAGAAATATACGTTTCTATTTAAAATGAAAAACTTATACCTTATTCCATTTAAGCCATTCTGTATTGCGGAGCATAGGGAATAGTTTTGACCTCTCTGATTGGTTGAAATTAGAGACAAGAGACAAGTTTATTCAATGTAATTTCGACAACTTTAGATTTACGCTGTTGCCAGTGCCATCTACTGAATGGCTTAAATGGAACAGAGCATAGGTAAGCTATTTTGAGAATTACTGGTTGAGTTTTTCTTCTCTTATTACTTATGTAAAATAGAAATTGTTTGCATATTTAACCTTCTTTGTAGCTCTTATAGTTCTCGAGACATCAATGGTGGCGGTGGCCCATTTAAAATTAATATCCTTATATAATATAACTAAAATAAAATTTGAAATAAATGTCATAAATTATGTTTCCCACTTTTTGTTGCAGGTTATATATAAAAGTAGATAATCTATACAGTGTCCCACACTCTATGTTCAGTGTGGCGGAGATAACCAATGTTATTCTTATGGACGTTTTCTGTACCATGTTGCCAATTTTTCAATGTAATGTAAAATTGAAACATTCATAAATTTTCATTGCTATACCAAAATTAGTTAACACTGTACAATTTAAGTTTTATGAGGGTCTGTTATTTACCCAAGGGCTTATTGTATTCACCATTCCCCCTAAATTTGTCTGCAGTTCTAAATAGTTTTAAATACAGGGCCGCGAAAAGATGCGTTGGAACCGGGGTGTAAAAAAACATGCTAAAGCTTTTGTACCTATAATAAGTAATATTTCAATACAATATTTTAAAATCGCCTGGCATACTAATCTTGATCAAATGCATTATTATAAATTCAAATTGGAGATTATAAAGAAAGAATAAATACTTATGAAATATGTAAAATATATACAGTATTTCTATCAAGTCTAAATATTAGTAAATTATCAAATAAGATATAAGTTAAATAAAAAAATCTGTTGTGACCAGCACAAGACCTCTCGCAATTTTCATATTGGGCTATATAAGTATAGTACATATTTAACATGTCTGGTACACACAAAACACATATCTTCTTTATATGTATTTATATTTTTTAATTCACTCTATGAACAAGTTTTCTTTTATTCTTTTAATGTTCGAGATTCTTCCAATTCATTGATGAGATTGGCGGTATTTCTGAAGGGTATATGTATTATATGTATGTATGTATGTATGTATCTATCTAATATTTAATTAACAACAAAATTAGAAATATTAAATGTACTTCCCAGAAAAAGTCTTCAATAATGTCTCTAGTTTTTTGACACTGACATTTATCTCTGTCAATTACAAACATTTTAATTATTCCACTTGTTTTCCATGGGCTGAGAGATTCAGTACAATATATACCAGTCATAAATACATTCAATGAAGTACCCAGAATATTTCATCTCTTTTTGGGCATCTATTTTGCTCTTTCTATCTTGTACTTACAACAGGTAAATATGGCAACATGGTACTCCATAAGACCCTACACTGAACATAGAGTGTGGGACACTGTATACAAAGTAAAATGGTAAGATTTCAAATCTCAAATATTCACAAAATTCTGGGTAGGTGGTAGGCGGCATAAGATAAAAGAAGTTATAACAGTAAACTTAGGGCACGTATCTTTTCATAAAGCACGTATTCCGTTTATTGTTTGGATTATTCGTATCCTCAATAAACTGTCCTTTCACTGTTCCATACTTATATTTTCCCTTAGCCTTACCAAATATGATTATAATTAATTATTAATTTTTGATCGTTATAGACGTACAGGGTGTAAATCGAAAAGTGAAACCTAGGAGTTTAACATGGGAAATCAATTTTTCTTTGCGCAAACGTTACCTAATTATTTTATGCAAAAATACTTCAAATAAAAGTTATAGAGATTTAAATGCAGCATCTAAATCATGTGAAACGATTATTTTATCTCTTCATATAAACGTAAAAATTAATTACAAAGTTACAGTTTTTATGAGTTTTTTGTCTAAGAAGCCATGGATTTATGACAAAGAACAACGTATTTGTTTTTTTTTGTCATATATCCATGGCTGCTTAGACAAAATGCTCATAAAAACTGTAACTTTGTAATTGATTTTTACGTTTATATGAAGAGATAAAATAATCGTTTCTCATGATTTAGATGCTGCATTTAAATGTCTATAACTTTTATTTGAAGTATTTTTGGATAAAATAATTAGGTAACGTTTGCGCAAACAAAAATTGATTTCCCATGTTAAACTCCTATGTTTCACTTTTCGATTTACACCCTGTACATATAAATATTCTATCAACTACCTTATTTGCAATGATGTTACAATTAAAATATAATAGCACTTCAAAAATAAAAATGATGCAATACAAATTTATTTATATACATAATGTAATTTGTTTATTGACTTTATTATTGATATTTCTAGATCAAAATCAAGATCAAGATTCCATTTATTTGTATTGTCGTATTTTATTAGAGTACATTTTTGTACTTTCTGCGTAATATAAACAATGAAAATGGAAAATTTTGTAATAAAATTTACATATATATACAGAGTGTTCATTTTAAATGGGCCACCAGTCCTATCTCGAGAACTATAAGAGCTACAAAGATGGTTAAATGGGCAAACAAATTCTATTTCACAAGACAAATTTAAATAAAAGAAAAAATTTTTTTTCGACCAGTGATTCTCAAAATACGGTACTAAATGGGAGGCTGTATATTTTTTAGGCCCATTTGAGTATTTTTTTCTGAATTCAACCATATATACATTTTATATCCTTACATTATAAAAATATTGAGAAAAATGCAATTGAAATTTAAATAAATTTTATTTTTATAATTATTTTTCAGTAGGCTATGTGCGAAAAATAAAACTGCTATTTGTCAATTTGAATTATTTAGTGTATAATTCCCTCGATAATTCCTATTCTTGCTATTTATATATAAACAAATATTTATGTTTCGTTTTATTTTAGGTTCAATTTTTTTCATGCATAACCTACTGAAAAATAATCATAAAAATAAAATTTATTTAAATTTCAATGGACCTTTCCAATTTAAAGACTACCTCTTTCTATCGCTGCAAATAGTAAGAAAATGGTGCGAACAACTGCCAGTTGGGTTGTCAAACGAAACGTCAAAAATATTGCAGTCATTAAAATACTTGTATTCTCAGTGAAAATTTGCATCGTTAGATATTTTACCTTCAATAAAAGCTTTTGTAACTTATTTCGATAAGATTTTTTAAAGTTATCCGAGATATTCTCACATTTTAGGTCTAAATGTTTTAGAATCAAACGTCATAGATCTCAGTTGTTCTTACTATGCGCAGATCCCCATTGCGCATATCTTCTATCTCTTTAAATTGGAAAGGTCCATTGCATTTTCTCAATATTTTTGTAATTTAAGGATATAAAATTCAGAAAAAAAATACTCTATCGAATGAGCCTGAAAATATATACCATCTCATTTAAAAAAATATAACTTTATGTTATAGTTTTATTTGTATGATTTTCTTGTATTTCCAATAATAAAGAAAATAATCGGAGTGTCCCATATCCGAGAAATACCCTGTATATACTAAATCAAATATACAACCTAATTTTTGTTTTTAATTTCAGTTTGTAATATTATTAGTTATTTTACTGGTCATCGAATTGGCTGTAGTAATAATTGCATTTGTTGAAATAACTAACGGAAATCTAGAAGACAATATTGAAGAGACTCTTGAGCATGAGAAAGAAACTGGAAATCTAGATAGAGTGGAGTCAAAGGTACGGTCAATTGAAAATGTTTCATTATTCTAGTAAAACTATGTATGGACATACACAAGGATTATCAGGTGTAAAAATGTTCAAGGAAATGACAATTTTTGATATAATAAAATTATTTATGATAAGATATATAACATTCATTTGAATGAAGTATTTTGGAAATTCCTATATTATACAGATGCTTCAGCAAGACTGTGTTACTCGTATATACAGGGCGTTGACCGCGACACACATAGGACTTTAACATGTAAAATCATACTGTCGTATCGTAATCTCCTGCTTTCTTAATTATTTTAGATAAAAAAGCTTCAAATAAAAGTTGTAAAGCTTAAAATTTTGCATCTGGATCAATAAGCAAAAAGCATATAAAATTATTTTTGCTTCTTGGTTCAGTTGCAGAGTTTGAAGCTCTACAACTTTTATTTGAAGAATTTTCATATAAAATAATTCGGGAAGTAAGAGTTGCGGTCAACACCAGTTATATTTCCAAAAAAAATCGGTCCCTGTAAATTAAAATATAAGAAACGTTTCATTTTGCTAAAATGAAACCTTTTTCACAAAACGCATGTTCCACAAAATATTATTCAGATAATTCATATTTTAAAATGTGTGCAAATTCTATTTTATAATGCCAACTTTTTGTCATTTACAAGTCAAAATTACAATCTTTTTTGTATTAGTGCGAAAATGTAACAGATTAGTCAATCAGCGATAGCCTATTATTTTTTCGCACTATTGCGAAAATGTGATGTCTAAACTGTAATATGAAAATTCATTAAGATTTTTGTAAGAAAGTGTTTAGGAGGGGCCCATTAATGTGTATCTAATATGTAATGTAGGTACACGCAAAAATCTCATCACCGCTTATGACGTAGGCATTTTACGTGCACTGACTTATTGCGCCCAAAATACCCAAAAGTGCACGTTAAATAAATGTGTTTATGTTTGGATGTTAAAAACGAATTTTATGCGCTAGGTTTGGTTATTGTTGTCATAGGCGCCGACTTTTGGATTTTCGTGTGGGGACTAAAAAGATGCAACAGAAAATTTACCAAATAAAAACTTTAATTCTTAAATTCTTAAATTTGGAACATAAAGAAAATTGTACAAAAGATGCGAATTTATCGTATGACTTAAAATGTCTACTTCAATTTTTTAAAATCTTGACTTTTTTAAATTAACGGCGAAACAACGTAAGACGGATAGAACAAAAATTTCAATTGTATGTATGTTGAAAATATATACAGAGTGATCAAAAATGCCTGAAGTGTGCCGCTCCATACAATTTTGACATTTGCCGCTTAAATAGTACCTACGATAGTATTACTACATACATACTTCCATGTACCTTTCGAATTTGGCAGCAGTCATAAGAATAATCTCAAGAACCGTGTTCTTTATGGTCACCCGAATGAAAATATGCATCAAGAGGAAATCTGTCACGCTCTTCATTAAAAGCATAATGAAATGAAATTAAAAATTTTTCAGGAAGGTATCCGAAATAAATATCAAATGAATCAACGTACGACAATGATGTTAATCAAATATCATGCACCTGTTATCACATGTCATATGTGGAATATAGTTTGATGAATATGGAATATTGGAATATAATTTTGACATATTTTGGTACAAAAGTGATCACGTGACCTTCAATGTATTTTACAGGAGTCTACAAAATCTACCGTAATTTTCACTAAAATCTGATAATTTTATTATTAATTTTAGACAATACTGAAGAGTTGAAAATTTTATAAAATAAATAATAGAATAGGTATCATTGTTACTCTGTATAAGTAATTGATGTAAGTATTAAAAATATTTCAAAATAAATGTACTTTTGTTGGTACTAAAAGTAATTTGTTTGCGGGGGCAGAACTCCTTCAGATTTTTCCGTGTGGTGGCAGAGCTCCCTCAGAATTTTCCGTGTGGGGACTCAAGCCCCGAAGCTCCCACGTAGTCGGCGCCTATGATTGTTAGAGAAATATACCATTGCAGCCTACAAAATAACGTGGTGTAAATTTTTTATACGCATTTATAAAGGTATACCATACCTTATTTCATTTAAGCCATTCAGTATTGTAGAGAATAGGGCACAGTTTTGAACTCTCTGATTGGCTGAAATTGGAGACAAAAGCCAAGTTTACCCAATGTAATTTCGGCTACTTACAACTGGCGCTTGTGAGCGCCATCTACTGAATGGCTTAAATGGAACACAGTATACGCGTTAAATACGTATGTCATACGCGGTGATGAAGTTTTAGCGTGTACCTACAGTTCATATTAGTTTATTAGGTACACATGTGTGCCCCTAGACACAGCCTTTTTGTAAATGTAGTTTGGACAGTGGTTGCCTATGAAGCAGTATTTAAATAATTTGTAACGCCAGAAATTTGTATATTTTTATTTTTAAATACAAGACATCATTGTTTTTCTATGCTAACTACTCAATTTTGAAATATATACATAAAATAAAATTGTTACTGTAATTCATTGTAAAATCGTGCTTCGGCAATTTATACGTCTCCTGCAAAAAACACCATTTTGCAACTAAACACATAAATAACTTAAATGTATTGTTGACAATAAGAATAAAAAAGGAGAAAGACAAAATAATAAATAATCATAAAAAGTATTGTCCTTCTCAGGCAGCTGGCAACCCTCCAGCACAAACCAGTGTCAGCATAAAAGTAATAGGGAGGGTAACATTCACATAATTACTGAGTTTACATGCAGTTTTCAAACCGTTTTCAAAACGTTTCTAGTATTGAAAACGCCATGTATACAGAGTCAAAACGGTATTGAGTTATCGCAAACCAAAACTAAAATTCATGGGTTTGACTTGAAAACTAGCTTCGAAACTACTCATGTAAACACTTAAAATTCGGTTTCGATATTGCGCATGCGTACATAGCATAACGTTTCTGTCGCTGTGTGTTACTTCGTGTTACTAACCTACAAATAAACTGACAGTTGTGTAATTTTAGTGCGTAGTGGTACAAAGTAGAAAAAATAATTGGAATAATAGCAAAATGAAGAATGTGGAGTGAAGAGAGTTTGTCACTTATATCAGCCAAATGCGCATGTGCCGAAACTGTTTTCAAGTCAAACTGTAAACCTGTTTTGAAAATTACATGTAAACAGTTTCGCGTAATTTTGACTGAAAACTGAAACCATTTTCAAAACTGCATGTATACGTAGTATATATCAGGTCACGTGACGTCTGTTAAACAGTTTTTGCGATAAGAATATCTTTAAAATTTAATAGTAATTATTTACTGAGTTTACATGCAGTTTTGAAATCGTTTTTAAAACTTTTTTAGTTTTGAAAACGCCATGTATACAGTGTCAAAACGGTTTTGAATTATCTCAAACCAAAACTAAAATTCCTGGTTTGGACTTGAAAACTAGTTTCAAAACTACTCATGTAAACACTTAAAATTCAGTTTCGATACTGCGCATGCGTACAGAGCATAACGTTTTTGTCACTTTGTGTTACTAACCTTCAAATATACTGACAGTTGTGTAGTTTTAGTGCGCAGTGGTACGAAGTATAAAAAATAATTGGAATAATAGCAAAACGAAGTATTTGGAGTGAAGAGGATCTGTCACTTACATCAGCTAAATGCGCATGCGCCGAAACTGTTTTCAAATCAATTTTTAAACTTGTTTTCAAAACTGCATGTTTTGCATAATTTTGACTGAAAACTGAAACCATTTTCAAAACTGCATGTAAACGTAGTAAATATTAACATGATAATAATTTAATTTTTATTATCCAATTTTTACTTCTTAACAAATTTATTCATATGGAGAGCAGATAGGCATACCTCAACATAACTTATTTTAGTAGAGGCATTAATATAAATATACATATAATAAAATTGTGTAATCTTGAAATACAAAATGAATAATTTAAAATGATTTCTTTCTAATTTTTAAGTCGAAAAAAATGATTAGGTAAGTACCCTTATACAGAATGTCAAAAAATACGTTAAAAAAATGTAGGAGCATAAAGTACAGGCCAAAATGAGTAAACACTAATTTTTAATCAGCATAGGTCCTTGGGCTATTTTCATTATTAGCAAGTGTACTTCTTTAGAATTTATTAACGCCGTATTACCTTTGTTATTTTAAAGAGTAAAAAAGAAAACAAAAAATTAATTATCAACAAATTTAGTTAACAATTAACACATTTTTTGTTCTACTTATTATAGAGCGTTTCAGATACGAAAATAGTAGATGGCGCTTGAGAGCCGACCATTTTTACAATCTGACCAACGAGGTTTATACTACTGTGCGGATGGGATAGAATAGTGTGACGTCAAAGTATAGCGCCAAATATGAAGCACTGTCCTAAGCTAAAACGATACTTTCAAAGTAGACTATTGACAGAACACATAAGGGTCAGAATTTAAAGGTTTGTAATTTGATGCTGGTGTTATTGTTATTATGAAGAAGTTAACTCTGAAATATTAATAACATTAAATTATAAACATTTTTCTATTACTTCGTATTACTCTACACATTCTGAACTACAGAGTATCAATTTTGCGCAGCTTCAATCATATCCGAGAGTTTACCGACATACCGACTGAGATTTTGTTTGCTAGTGTTTTTGAGCGTTTTCAAATTAATTCTTTTCAGAACTTTGATTTCTTCTTTTTAAGTTTAAGGTACGTAAATAACTGTCTCTCCATATTAATATATTAATAATATGTCGTGTACTTATGGTACTGTAACCTAAAAATGGTTCGCTTGTCTTTCAAATGGGCCCTTCCGGCCGCTTCACGCGCTGTCTCACGAACATGTTCGAGATTAAACGAACATTTAGTTTCATGCAAAGTTTTATAAAACTTGAATAGAATAATCGTTATTACAAATTAGGATAATATGTTTTGTTTAATTGAAAGGGTAATATTCAAACTTAACTGAATGATAGCTTAAATAGCTAACTTTTCTTTATTAAGTAAGATTGGTGACGAAATGAACTGCTTAAAATTCTAGTTCTTATTTGCTGTGGCAAAAAAGGTTCACTGATCAAAGTAGACTTGCTTTTCATTTTTAATGAAAGCATCATTTTTCATGAAACATTCATTTGTTTTACATTTTCAATCATTGAAAAATGAAAATGATTCATAAATATGAACAGTGAGAACGCGACTATTATAGGACGCAATAATAATGGATGGTATTATTACAGAGCAGGATGAGCGAATGAAAGTTGAAGAATTATTTTATAGATGTGGTTTCTTTTGAAATCCTAGAGAAGAATAGAATTGTACGAAATATTCAGGTATGAAATTTTTGCATAAACCCATTTAAATACTGGAAAATATATGGCCGAGTAGGGTAACTGACTATCAAAACAGGGGTGCGTTTAAAATATTTTAAACATTTTTCGTTTATGTTGATTATAACAAAATATGTTGATCTTTAAACTATTTAGTTTGGCAATTCTATGAAATAGGATTATTTTTAATATCCCTCAACAGTAATTTTTTAAATACATACCTGTATCCTATAGCTAAGGTCATTTTAAATGCGTCCTTGTATTGAATATAATTCTAATCTTCTGTAACGGAATACATAAGGGTCAGTTTCCTTTCAAATCAAATATAGGGAAATGTTTTCAAAAGAAACCACATCTATTAAATAATGTAAATGTCAACTTTCATTCGATAGTCATACTATACCGAGGATGACCGGCACGCATCTACGTTCCTTATTAAAAGCAATGTAGAGAGCATATAAGAGCAAATAAGAAGGCTGATGGTAGAGGGCTTCGATTTCTCCTTGTTTTTGATAATTTTTCTTCACAAGTTAATAATAGAAACTAGCTCATATCTCATATCTTTAAAATGGTTAATTTGAGGACCCGGGACCCACATTGAATAAAAAAATTTGACTTAAGGTATTTTGGTCTATATTTTATGTTCCTAAATTTTTGGAACGGTTTATTAAACATCTGTATATAGATATTGGTATCGATTCAAAATGGTGTGTTAAAACTCAATCTATACATATTATTGTTAGAAGAAAATATTTTTAGAAAAATGACAGTTGGTAATTTGTTGTAGTTAGAATGCTGTGGCGTAATCGGACCTTTCGAAACTTACGTTAATAGTACAATTCCTGGTTATTGCTTTGATGAAAACGACAATTTCAACTCAACTGAATGCTTAGATACAATTACGGATATTTTAGAGAATAATATACCTTTTACCTGTTTTAAAGATACAGAGATAAAATTAGAAAATTTATATTTAGAAGGTTGCTTTGACAAAATTAAAGACATTTTTCACAGGATAGGAATACAGCTTGGTTCCATAGCAATAGCGATATCCATATTAGAGGTAAGTTGCACATAATAATCATAATTCGTCAAACATTTCTATGGATATGATAAGTACACTCTATATCTCCCAGTTGATCCTCACGTCATCAATTTCTGATGCTAGAATTACAAAACTTTTATGTAGCATCTTTGTCGTACAAACGTTGCATATATGAGACTTTTATTCGATATCTCATTATCGTCCGTGTTTAGGAGGGGTAGAAGCTATTTCCGTCTAACCAACGGTAAAAAAGAAATAGAACCTGTATTGTAACCGCGGCAATGAGTGCCACTTTCAAATATTTGAATTATTTGAATATTCATGTCATTCTGTCATGTGATTAAGGTGATTTGGCATCGATAATAAGTTGTGCTTCGTTTTCGTTGTGTGTTAGTAATTTTGTTAATTTTTGTGATTATACATATTGTGCATTTTGCTTTTGCAAAGACGGTGTTTCTAAGATGCCCGACAATTATTTCAAGTTATTGCTTTTGGACAATAAAAAGAGGTATATTTCATCCATTATATATCGTATTTATTCAATTGATTTATTATTTCTAAATAACTTTTATAATTCAAATTTTGATGAATAAAGAAATTGACACAGTATAGGGCGCGAGCAGACACGTGACTCGAGCGACCTTGACTTGCTTGGGATCAGCTGATTTGTGTGCGCATGTCATTTTGACAAGAACATTGTCAATTTGACAAGACCAGTGTTTTGACTTATTTTGATTTTGAATTGCCAAATGTTTATATTTTCTCATTTTTAGGCAGTAAAACATATGAAATTGAAAATAATAACATTTTAGCAATTAAAAATAAAAATAACTCAAAACATTGGTCTTGTGAACATGACATTGTTCTTGTCAAAATGACATGCGCACACAAATCAGCTGATTCTAAGCACGTCAAGATCCCTGGAGTCACGTGTCTGCTCGCGCTCTATAGGACATACTGTCAGTTTATACCAGTTTTTACATTACCTCATAATTATTCAATTGCGAAATATGTAACTTCGGATTTTGATGAATAATAATATTCACTCAGTAGGTATATATTAGCGAACAACAAAATTATTGCAAGTGTTATAAATGATGATTAAATGTTAGCGCTGAAAATTAGAATATTAAAACACATTTATCACCCAAACCGGTATATACAGTATTAATACAAAAATAATAACAAATCTAGATGACCGTCGCCTGGCCGAACCCGGTCACGCTGAATCCTCCTCCACGCCGTGATTATTTCTGTAAAAGAATTAACACATGAGAAATACTCAGTGAGGAGGCAATCATTGACAAAAGGTTCAGGCATTCACACACCGTACACACATGTTGGCAACTACGGGCAGTACCGCTAGTTACTACGGAACCTCTGCCGCTTCGGTGGTGATCCGGAGACATTCCTCTTAACCAACTGGATCAGATCACTACAGCCCTAACTGCTGCTACGCTGGCGACCACAGATGTGGGTCACTACAGCCTTCCCTGCTGCTACGCTGGCGACCCTCGGGTTCACACGAGCGGCCACTACGGAACCACTGCCGCTTCGGTGGTGATCCGGAGACATTCCTCTTAACCAACTGGATCAGATCACTACAGCCCTAACTGCTGCTGCCGTTGGCGACACCAGATGTGGGTCACTACAGCCTTCCCTGCTGCTACGCTGGCGACCCTCGGGTTCACACGAGCGGCCACTACGGAACCACTGCCGCTTCGGTGGTGATCCGGAGACATTCCTCTTAACCAACTGGATCAGATCACTACAGCCCTAACTGCTGCTGCCGTTGGCGACACCAGATGTGGGTCACTACAGCCTTCCCTGCTGCTACGCTGGCGACCCTCGGGTTCACACGATGCGGCCACTACAGTACCCAGTACTGCTCACACACACACCCACAATCATACACATGCTAGATTAACTCTCTCACCTGAATCACTATAATATCGATGTTCTCACACTGAAATCTAGAAATAAACTGAAATAAAATACGTGAATACCAGTATCATTAAATGTAGCTCTTATCCAACAGCATCGGTTACGTACCTAAATAGCTAATTAGAGACAAAACATAATAAATTTAATAAAAATAATCTTACGCAAAATAATATCTGTGACACAAGTAAAATATTGGAAATGTCAAACATGACAAAGTCCTGTCATACTCCACCTTATATAAATCTAGAAAATTAAATCCCTATAATAAAACCATGGTAACAATATGACGTCATCAATCCCCTCACTCCCCTGGCGATTTGAACCATATGTTTACTATTGATGACGTGGGGATCAAGTCGTGGAAACGAACTTTATATTAAAAATATTTGACTCTGTCGTCTCCAGCAATAAAACTAATCATGACAAAGCGGCGTATCGCCGCTTACTGCTTATTATAACAATGAATAAATATGCCGCTCTGTTGAAATTCTTGGGTAAATGCTATTTTTGTATGCCGCTATAGTTTTATTGCTGGAATTTTTTACTATATTTCTGCAAGGGAATGAAATTGACATTAAATGAAAAATTCAGTTTTCATTGCTTATTTTGCACATGATTATACCATTAAAAAACTTAAGAAGGTCATGGGCAAATCTTGGATGACAGACAATAGAAAGTACCTCATATATCTATTCGATGCAGTTTTTAATTCTGAACATTTCTTGTAGTTACACTTTTATTCTAAAATCAATAGTGCAGGAATTACAGCCATATGAAAATTTTACCATTCATTGTATTTCCTGTGATAATCAAAAAAGTAGACACCCGGTATATACGGGTGTTGACGGTCAGATGCGAACATAGAGATTTAACATAGGATTTTAGTTTCAGGGCACTTGTCCCCTTGGAAAACTCGCGGCAAGCCGCTCGTTTCTAACAAAGACGCGTACACTAAAATCATTCTTAGAAACTTGTATTTTAACGTAATATTTCTACAATGTTATAAGTCATGGCTACAAATTAGCGGAACTTTTGAAATTTATTTTTAAAATTAAGAAGAAACTAAAACCATAATAAAAGATGTAAGAACAATTTTATATACTACTTTTAATTCTGCACAACTTTGCACTCTACAGTTTTTGCCGTAAAATGAACAGGAGAGCAGGAAATTGCATAAAACAAAAATCCTATGTTAAATTCCTATGTTCGCGCCTGACCATCACCCTGTATAATTTTGTTCTACCGTTTGAGGTTGAATTTTCGGTAACTAAGTCACAGATAAACATACCCAGATGCACAGTCTTACGGGTAAACGTGTGTTTAATTTTTTTGTGTAGTTGTTGCAACTGTACTAGATGTCGGCAGTGTAGAGTGCTGATCACATTGGACCAAACAATTATTGTGCATTGACAGTATTTAGCAGGCTCACTCGAATTGTACACTTTTACTTTCAGTTGCCTTGGGCGGCCGCCTGGGGTCTGGGGTTTTGTTCGCAAACCAAGAACTCTGAGACTGACTATCAGCATCATGCAAACAAATTTCTGACCGGATATATCAAAATATATCTTATTTTATTTGACTGTTTTGGCTCTTATTAACTATAAAGAATAATTAGAATCCCAAGCCGTATGTTTGTCTGTGACTAAGTATTATTCACGAAAGATGACTATTCAATGTCATTTATGAACCGTCTGATATAATATTACTTGCAAATAACATCACTGTATTTTGTACGTATAGGCGCGCAACGCGAAATATTTATGGATACATTTTAACTGAAAAAATAAATGTACTTTATTTGAAAATTTTGTTTCTTTTTAAATAACGCTTTTCTCAACGTTTTATCTTCTTCACCAAAGTTTTTACATATAACAAAAAAATAGACTTGACATAAACCATAAATTAATAATTTGATTTAAATGCCAACGCCACTGGATAAACATTAGTATAAATGGCAGTGTAGTAGATAATTACATGTCTGTAACTCTACGACATACGTCATTGCTTTTTTTGGTGTGTTAGAAAGTAATAGCACCATTTACGTATATCTGTCACACCACATAAATTAAATAGACATACGTCAAATAATCTTCCACTTTCTAATACAAAATGTTGCTAAGCTACTGCTATAAAGTGCTGTGTTTTCTTTCTTCCAACAAATAACCTTGAATAGTCATCTTTCGTGAATAATAGTTTATAACATAATCATTAATCCCATGTTAAATTCCTATGTTCGCATTCGCACCTGACCGTCAACACCCTGTATGATTTTGTTCTACCGTTTGAGAACCACTGGCTGAAATTTCTGTAACTATAACATAATCTTTTCAATCACTGCATCTCATTTTTTTGACAAATAGAAAATTTATTTCGCTATTTTTGTTTGACTTTTGACATAAAAATTAGCTAACATTTATAATAAAAATGTAAGGACATTGCCCATTGCGCTATACCTTCTATAAACATAATTTTATTTGTAATTTCACCTTTATTGTAACTGTACGAGCAAAGATAAAATTAATCATGGTGATGCTAGTATTGCCTTTTTTCTAATTTTGTTAAGGTGAGGCAACTAATGAAATTGTACATTGCAAACGAAAGTAGGGTATCACACGTAAGCACGTATTTGTAACTTTTTAGCAGCGTGGCAGCGTGATGATTTTTGTACAACTGGTTTTACATGTAAAAAGTATCACAATATGCAAGAAGTTGCAGATATTTACTGAGTTTACATGCAGTTTTCAAACCGTTTTCAAAACGTGTTTAGTTTTGAAAACGCCATGTATACAGTGTCAAAACGGTTTTGAGTTCTCATAAACCGAAACTAAATTTCATGGGTTTGACTTGAAAACTAGTTTCAAAACTAATCATGTAAACACTTAAAATTTAGTTTCGATATTGCGCATGCGTACATAGTATAATGTTTCTGTCGCTTAGTGTTACTAACCTACAAATAAACTGACAGTTGTGTAGTTAGAGCGCGTAGTGGTACAAAGTAGAAACAATAATTGGAAAAATGGC
This sequence comes from Harpalus rubripes, assembly GCA_963082715.1. Lineage (NCBI taxonomy): Eukaryota > Metazoa > Arthropoda > Insecta > Coleoptera > Carabidae > Harpalus > Harpalus rubripes. The sequence goes on from OY720448.1 coordinate 18,501,503, forward strand.
AAAACGAAGAATTTGGAGTGAAGAGGATCTGTCACTTACATTATCCAAATGCGCATGCGCCGAAACTGTTTTCAAATCAATCTATAAACCTGTTTTGACAATTGGATGTAAACAGTTTCGCGTAATTTTGACTGAAAACTGAAACCATTTTCAAAACTGCATGTAAACGTAGTAAATGTCTGCCAAATTGCATATATATTAGGCTGGACCTTAAGAGGTGTCAGATCGAATTTTAACCGCCGCCCCCCAATGTGGTTCCAAATGAATAAAAAAAAATCTGGTGTGGCCATCACAATACCTCCCGCCATTTACAGCCCGAGTCACAAAAAATATTAAATTAATCCTTATTTTTGGATTAGCGAATTCTACTCTAATTTTGACAGTTTATTTCTTAAAATATAGTCTAATCTAATCCAAGTAACTACCTTTTTTTTAAACCCGGCAACAGGATTAAATCCCAATTACAGAGTGGGTTCACATTCACACACATCCATGCCTTTGAGGTATTCGAGCCCATAGTCCCGAAGACACTCATGACATGAGGCGTTGCTCTAACCATTGAGCCACCGGAGCTATAAAAAAATAAAGATTAAATTTGAAATACCGGGATAGAATAGAATTCACTAATCCAAAAATGAGGATTAGCTTAAACATTTTTGTGAATCGTTAATTTTTATTAATCTAAATACATACCTACATATTTACTTATGCTGGAAACTATATTGAGTTTCTTTTCTATTGTTCTATTTACTTTTTTCTTTTTAAAACGTTACTAATATTATTTTGTTTAAAGCGTAGGCTCTGGGATTTAAATTATAGATAATTTTATCAATTTATCCATAAAATATATAGAAAAAGTATTAATGCAAATCTATAGAAAATTTAATAATCTTTAATTTTTATAATAAAATTAATCTCGAAATAATAACATTTAAAGGTATTTTTCGAAAAAAACTATTTTGAGCTTCTGGTAAAGTGCCATTTCCGGTTATCCGATTTTCACTAAAATCTAATGGGCTCTTTCCATTACAGAAAATGTTTGAAATACAAGGTTTCAAAATTTTCTGAATGAAAATATTTGAGTTAGAGTGAAGGATCCACACATACACACACGCACGCACGCACGCACGCACGCACACACACACACACACACACACACACACACACACACACACACACATTCAGACACACACACACATACAGACATGCACACAGACATCATCGTGAAAATGTTAAAATTGGATTCTAGGGATCTTAAAACGTGGTCATTTATCAAAATCTTGATATGCGATTTTTAACACGATCCCTATACCTCCCTTACCAAGGGTAGCGGGAGGTAAAAATGTGCTGGCAATGATTAATATTTGACCGTGCGTAAATGCACTTGATTTTTTCCCATTTAAATAACATTGGGTTTTGACACAATATTAGAGCTTTATTTTTCTCCGAATCAATAAGAGGTTTAAAAATCCACTCAATCTTGGAATATATACTTACTAGAATGACCCGAGAATATGTGGACAAAGATTGAAGTCCCAACCATTATTTTTAATTGAATGGAGTATAGATTTTGGACTTTTGTGTGATAGTCTACAATTGTCTTAAGAATAATGATTGGGTCTTCGAAATCTGTCCACATATTCTCGGGTAATTCTAGTATATATTCCAATATTGAATGGATTTTTTAAAGCTCTTATTACCTCGGAAAAAAATAAAGTTCCAAAATGTGTCAAAACCCAATGTTATTTAAATGGGAAAAGTCAAGCGCATTAATATTAACCGGAATCATTGCCAGCATATTTTTTTTATCTATTTGGAACCACTTTAGGGGGCGCCCCTGTTAAAATTTGACTTGACTCCTTGTAAGGTCCAACCTGATATATATATATATATATATATATATATATATATATATATATATATATATATATATATATATATATATATATATATATATATATATATATATATATATATACAGAGTGTTCCGCGACTCGACCGACAAACTTATACCATATATTCCGGAGGTCATTATGATCAAAAAATGTTATATGACCTATACCTATAGGCGAATTCTTCTTTGTTTCGGAGATATCGAAGGAATTTAAAAAATTGACGAATGAACGTATGTTTGACAAATGAATTATTTTTGTGCTGTCTTATTAATTTAAGCAATTATGCCGCATTTTATTAATGCAGAATATGCCGATATGGTTTTCGTGTATGGTTTTTGCAATGGAAGTGGACGTGCTGCAGCTGCGGAGTATCTCAGGCGATACCTAGATCGCATTGTTCCTCACCACACAACATTTTCAAACGTTTTTCGTTGCGTGAGAAAGACAGGGAAAGGTGGATAGGACGAGATGGTCCTGTACGTTGGCCAGCTCAGTCACCTGACTTGTCGCCTTTAGATTTTTTCTGTGGAGTTGCCTCAAAACTCGTGTGTATAGTAATGGTAAACCAGATACACGCGAAGAGTTGACTGACCGTATAGTTGAAGCTACTAATTCTCTAAAGAATGAATTGGCAGTAATTAACTGGCAACATTCTATAACTCGAAGGATAGCTGTATGTTTAGAAAATGGCGGTTCTCATTTTGAACAGTTGCTGTAATTTTGTGTTAATAAGCTATCCATTGATGAATCAATTTTCTTTTATCATTTTTTTTAATTCCTTCGGTATCTCCGAAACAAAGAGGAATTCACCTAGAGTTCATATAACATTTTTGGATCATAATGACCCCCGGAATATATGGTATAAGTTTGTTGGTCGAGTCGCGGAACACGCTGTATAGATACATGCATACACGTGATATCGCCAGAGGTAGTACAAACGTATTTCAACAAGAAATTTCACCAATATTTATTATGTAAAGTTTATGGTATGTACAAGCAATTTCACTTTATTATCTAAATGGTTACTTTGACTAAGATTTATTAGCCTATTGACTAGACTACCCAGCATACGTCCATGAATAAATTGATACTGATAACATTAATTATTGTAATCTTACAAAATAAAATTCTGCTACAATTTAATTAGTCAGTATTTTATTAAAATGCTCAAAATATACTAAATGTCTAGTAAAAAACAAGTATTGTTTACTGGTCATTTAGTTTTTAATATTTGTTAAATATCAAGTAATGCAATTATTCTTTATAAGTACCTTTATGTTTTTGTATTTTATTTTAATATATAAATTTATACGTAATAAATAGGGTGTAATATTAAATGTAATATTAACTTTAAAATAATGATTTAATGTAAATTGTTTTTCAGATAATTGGATCGCTATTTGCTTTGACATTATCAAGCATTGTAAGGAAAAATTGATCTTTAAAAATAGATTATAAAGCACCTTTGTCGTACCTGCATTTAGTATTTATTGTTAGTGTAATATGAAATAATCATAATAAAATATTATGGCTTAATATATGTACATATAAGAAGATTATTATAATATTAGAAATATGTTTATACCTATCACATATTTTTGTGTTATTAAAAAAGTGATATATTTTTGTTTTTTATTTCTTAAATATTTCCATTTGTCATTGTTTATCCCTTCAATTAAATGTTATTCAAAATTAATTAGTCTAGTAAAAAAAAAAATTATTAATAAATAGTTTTTCTTAGAAAGATACCCTTAAATATCGTATTTTTGCAATGACACTTTTTCTACAGAGAATTTATTGTAACATGCAACATATGATCAATCACTTCCATGGTTACACTCTACTGTCAAAAAATGACAGCAATGTATTATTGTCCTTTCTCCAAGGGACATCAAAAGAGAGAGATAGACAAAAATTACATATATGTAGTGCGCAGTAAGTTGTTTGCGCATTGAGGAGGCCAATTACATTTCAAATAAAATTACAAATGATGGAAAGTATATACTCTGGCAAAAATTTAACTTTATTACATAAATTCACACAAAGCGTTTGTGATGAATATTTTGAAACAAGAGGAAGAGGAGATGGGAATCAAAAAAAGTGGTTTTTTGTTCTATAAGATGGGAAATAAACACCACTTAAAGCGACAGATAATTGCGTAGTTGCCAGTTTGATATTAGGAAAGTAATAAACATGAATAAAATTGTTATTTTTTCTTTTAAATATATGTTTTTTCATATATAATATCATAAATGGTAAATTTTTGCCGGAAAATTTTTCAGATTGTTACGAGAGCCGGTTGCCTAGCAATTTATTGAGTGGCATTGACAAAAAAATCACGAGTTGTCAAACGAGTGATTTTTGATCAATGTCATGAGATAAATTGGCAACAGGCTCGAGTAAAGCAATCGGAAAATTTTTCCAGGATAAAATTTAACCGCGAATGGTATTCGGATGACTATTTCCAAAACAAAAATCGGGTAACACTTTATATTTTTTATCATGAAAAAATCTTCTAATTCTTATTGTATTGAGGTGTCATATTTATGATTGCTTTTTCAATGGTTTAAACAGATTCCTGCCCGAATCGACTCGTTTTTAATAAAAACTGATAACACTGAAAATATACAAACTTTGACAGGTATGTAAACAATATGTTTCTAAAACGTCAAAAAAATTTCGCTTATCAAAACTCACTTGTAAAAATACAGCATGTTATTGGCTTAAAGGGTGCGAAAAATTTTTTGTGACAGTGTTTTGTCAAAATGAAACTTGGTAATTAGAATCCTCAATTTGGATTGGCTTATAAATTTATGAGTGAAATGGTCAAATAAAAATTATAGATAATTAGGTATATTCTATACCTAAGTCACTAAACATATTTTATTTTTATATTTTACACTTAAAACAGAGAACAGATTTTATTATTTTTGTGTGTCCTACAAAATCGAAATTATTATATTTATAACAGTTCAAATTCGATTTTAAAAGTACAAAAGGTGTAAAATAAAATATGACTAATGATTTAGGTTGGGAATTTAATTATCTATAACTTTTATTCCAAACTTAATGGGGTCTCGTGGCCGCGTGCCTGAGTGTCTGGTCGCGAATCTGGGGAACCGGGTTCGATCCCGACCAACGCCAAATATTTCCAATTTTAAATGGCACAAAACTGATCCCTGTGGTGCATTCTCCACGCCAGCAATGAGTGCCCGTGAGGTGACGCCTGGTAAACGCCCGCACGGTACAAATATGTCATCATCATTACCGATATCTGCGTACAAAGCAGATTGGCACACCTAGCAATGGGTTATATGCCGTGATGATATATTTTTTTTTTATTTATATTTTTATTCCAAACTTTATTGTCTAAAATGAAATGGGAAGTTTTGGACAAGGAAAAACTGATTTTCTATGCTAAATGCCTATAGCCCGCTTTTTAATTAACACCCTGTATATTTAAAAAGAATGGCGGGGGGTAATGTAGTGGCCATATGAATTTTTTAGAAAAAAAAGTCCTGTACCTGGACGAACTAGCAACATTCATTAAAGCAAGATTTCTCACTCTTTTCAAAGTTTCGGTTGGCTACGTAGATGACCTATAGTTATGCTATTATTATATTTTTTACGTTTCTTTGAAAAACAGGTAAAATTTTATTCTTCAAGGACAAACATAAACGTATGGATAAAAAATTTCATTATTTTTATTATGATTTGTACATTATTCATTAAAATTTTGGCATGTCATAATTTAGATTCTTGTAGATTTACATGTTATGAGAATGAATCATTTGTAGTTGCAATTTTATTACTAACTACTAATATATTCATAACTTCTAAGTTTTTAAAATATGTAAAAATATTATATTGGTTTCTTTTCAGTATAATGTGTAATATCACTCGCTTTATTGTAAATAATATATTTGAAAGTTTTGTAAATAGAATGTTTTAAAGGCATGTTATTCTTTGATTTAGACCAAATACAATGCTAAAACTTTCTTTGTTGTGAGAGTTAGATGAACCAAAAACAAAAAAATTCTGGACCTAAAGTGCGTTACAAACCAGTGGTTTACGAACTGTTTTACAGTTTTAGTAATTGATTATTTTTTATCAAAATAGGTTATCAGACAAAACAACGTGCATACTGCGTGATATGATGTATTGATTGGTTCTTTTTGCATGTGCAGTTTGCAAGAATAATTACTTCTAAATGAGGTTAGTAAAAATAGTACTAGTACTAAAATTTTATATTGTCTGAAATACTTTGTGAATGGCATCGATTTTCTGTATTGTATTGAAGATACAAAAAAATTACAATTAGTTAAATAATTAAAATAAAAAATATTAATTTATTATATGCAACCCCGTTCCAATCTACTCCACATACAAAAGTAAGGGTATAGGAGTCGTGTTAAAAGTAGCATTTTGATATTTCTGTGGGTTCGTTTTTTTCATATAATAATTTTAAAAAAAACTTACTTGATACATTTCAATCTCTGAATCAACCTCTCGGTCAGTTATCAGAGACTGGTCCACAGGTCCACTCACCCAGCCCAGACGCGTTTCGCTCTTATTGATGGCAAAAACTACCGATGGCGGCGCTAGTGTTGCAGCATACCCGTGCTCTGAAAATGGTATTGTGCTGTAAGATCGCATACAGAAACATTGTATAACCAACATTGGTTTTGAAGAATACTAACAAATTCATTAAACTTTTTATAAATAGTGTTAGTTATTTGTCATAACCTTGAAAGTTTGTCATGCGTATAATGGCTTGAGCGTTTCCAGCTACTGTTTTAGTCTTTATTAGTCTTTGTCATAGCGCATAAACACAAAGTTTGCATACTTCATACTTTCATCATAGTCTTTGTCGCTGTTCTGTTGGAAAGAGATAAGTGACGTACGCGCTATCTCTTTTTATGTTGCGCTGTAGTTCTACGCGTTGTGTCTGTCTTTTTTTTGGTGGTTATGTTATTATTATTGTGTTGAGATAATATAAATATGGACAACAGAAAGTAAAAAAATCATATTTTTTATATTATAAGTACAAATAAAATTATATCATATCTTATGGATATACAGACAATATTGAAATTTAAGGTGGAATATTAGAAATATTGTGGTTCGTTCACCATATTAATTTCGTGCTTTATTTCAAATGTTATTTTGGAATTATACAAAATAATTACATTATTACTTAATTTGAGTAATGATTACTACTCATCATTAATATCATTAATAACTATATAATTTTTGAAGCATTGTAAAGAGTTTTATAAATGTGTTCCTTTTTTGAGTGAACAAACATTATAAGTACAAAAACTTAAGACTGTGCTTATGTTAACAGCTGGAAATGGCCAATATCTTCCAACAAACACATAAGACAAAATACAAAAACAAAGACTAAAACAGTGACTATGTTAAGAGTTGGAAACGTAGCTACTTATTTCTAAGGAAATGTTTACTTATTTGGAGGCAACAAATTTTTTTCGAAGTTTTATAGAAGGGGGAGAATTGTTGAATCGTGGGTTGTTACTTTATGTGGCGTTAATGAACATAAAGCTACAGATTAAAAAAATAATTGGGCTGTGTTTAAACAAGTGCTCTAACGTCACATCCTCATGAGATTAGAAGAACTTTAAATTTACAATTGATTACTTACAAAGTGCTCTTGTATAGCTGGCCATCATATGGCCAGTTTAAACACATTACAGCTGTCTTAATATTTTATACAAGATAGTAAAATAGTACCATATATTATTTATGGATGTTAAATAAATATGTATTTACTTTACTTAGTTAAGAAAATTAAAATAGAACTAATGTCAAATATCTTTCAAATTGTTTTAATTACAAGTGTAAGAAATATATTGAATGCTACACATAAAGTGAAAAGTGTATTATTTTACTCATAAATTGGCCAGGAAATAATACAATACTTTTCATTTTTGTTATCATCTTATGATTCGTCACTTGTTTTCCAGTTCGTATTTTTCTAATCCAGCCCTCACTTTTGTCGATAGACTCCATTTTACCAAATTTATTCCTCTCATCAATTTTTGGGACAGATAATTTCTTTCTACCCCGAGAATGACAGCCATAAACTTGCAATTGACGTGGTTAATATTTTTTCGTTCTTTGCTCATATTGCAAAGTATGTACTTTAAAACAAAAAGACAAACAAGAAACCGGCAAGGAATCCAATTCACTATATATATTAACTGTAAAGTTGAATAACAGAATACCATTTTCAAGAGTTGCAAATATCGTCCGCTTGAGGGATTCACGTTAATTTTAGTCGGCAATGTGGTGCGCAGAAGTCTAGAAGGCACTGATTGAGTGGACGGAATTGTGGATAGATGATTCCGCATGTGGTTAGTTACCTGTGCAGACATCATATATCACTCATATTTTTTTATAGACACCTGTTTTTCAGGCTAACGTGTGCAAAAAAATTGCTATCTGTCAATATAAATTATTTAACAAAACTCGGCCTTAGTTTTCCAAGCATGAATTTTGTGAGTTAGGTTAGATAATGTTGAAAAGTATTTAAAGAAATTACGTAAAGCACGTCTATTTGAGACTTTATTTTTTCTAAACGATCCCGCGTTCGGGATATATATATATATATATATATATATATATATATATATATATATATATATATAAACTTTAGAAATAAATTATTTATTTTTCCTTGTAAATTTTCCATATTTATATCATTCTAATACGATGTTGAAATAACATCTTAAAAAGGAGTCGTTATAACATAACGTCTTAAAATGACGTCAAAACAACGTCTTAAAATGACGTTGAAACAATGCATTAAAATGACGTTGCACAGTTCCACGCTGAGACGTATCCAGGACGTCATAGTTACGTAAATTAGGACGTCCCAGTGTCGTCAATTTTAGGTCATTTATCTTATTTGGGTAGAATTCATAATAATGTATTTATAATATAATATTATATATTATAAATTTATTAAATACAGTATGTAAAAAATCCTAACTCGGAGTTGGCTATGAACAGAGATACGTATGTCTGATCATTATTCAATTTAAAAGTCAAATTGTCAAAATTGATCTTGAAATGTAATTTTAAGTATTAAAGATAATAAAGGAGGATACAGTATATTGCCATTTGTCGTTTTATAATTTATTTCCATTTCTAAAATAAGAAAAGCTTTGATTTAATTAGATAATATTTTTGAGAATATCTCGTGTCAAATTAACATTTAATTAAATCATTTTAAATTACATACATTTCTTTGTACATAGCCTCCTCAGAGTTAGGATTTTTTTGAACACATTGTATTAATAGAATTTGAGAAAAAACTATTAAAACTTTTGTAACGGCACTATTGTGAAGTATACAAAATAAAGGCAACGGGGTTGAAATAGATACGTCTGTAATACGTATGTATATTTTTCACTCTCGTTGATTGTTGCTTGAATGTATTATTGCAAATCGGACCTGTGACGCCACAGAAGTAATAATAGCCAGGGAACGAGAACACTCCACCTTTACTTCTTGGTTGACAAATAAAATTTTTCATATATAATATCATAAGTGGTAAATTTTTGCCGGAAAAATTTTCAGATTGTTACGAGAGCCGGTTGCCTAGCAATTTATTGAGTTGCATTGACAAAAAAATCACGAGTTGTTAAACGAGTGATTTTTAATCAATGTCACGAGATAAATTGGCAACAGGCTCGAGTAAAGCAATCGGAAAATTTTTCCATGATAAAATTTAACCACGAATGGTATTCGGATGACTATTTCCAAAATAAAAATCAGGTAATCATTTATATAACTTTTTTCTTGACAAAAATAATTTTTATTGTGTTTAGAGGTATTATGTTTCAGTTTGCTTTTTCAACGTTTTAGATAGATTCCTGTCCGAATCGACTCGTTTTTAATAAAACTGATAACACTGAAAATATACAGACTTTGACAGGTATGTAAACAATATGTTTCTAAAACGCCAAAAAATTTCGCTTATCAAAACTCATTTGTAAAAATACGACATCTTATTGGCTTAAAGGGTGCGAAAATTTTTTTGTGACGGTGTTTTGTCGAAATGAAACTTGGTATATATAATATAACTAGGTAGAATCCTGTATTTGGATTGGTTTATATATTTACGAGTGAAATAGTCATTTAAAATTAATAATGTTTTAGGCGAAATTTGAGTATAAATAAAAGATTTTTGTTTAGCGATTTCGTACTCTACTTCCATTGTAGCAATGACGGGTGTTTACAAATGTTGCAGTCATAGTATTTTAATAAAAATAAATATTTGTTTTATAAACGAAGTACCTAGTAGTGGGTGATTAAAGGTGACACAATCTTGCACTTCGTGACGCATGATATGACGTAACTAGCGTTTGCTGCGGAGATCATACACCCAACGGTGAATAATAAGCCTTGATGAAGATGGTGACTTTATTTACTGAAGTTTATAAGATATAGTCGGATTCATGAAAGAAGAAGATATTGCATTCATTGCATCGTATGAAGTACAACAGGTATTGAATAATTTGTCTGTGTACAGGGCTGGACTGGCCCGGCGGGATACCGGGAATTTCCAGGTGGTCTGTGACGGCTCGTGGCCTGACGAACTTTAAAAATAAATTATAAAAATTTAAAGTTGAAAAAATAAATAAATCGATACAAAAATAACATAAATTCTTGATTTTGAAATAATTCCCTATGTACTACTCTTGAATGTGCGCCAATATTTATAGCTATTTTTCTTTTTGACAACCAATTGTTAAATTCGCAATACAACTTATTTTTTGTATTACCGACATCATACACATGAAATGATCATTTATATCAGGATGTATTTTATTTAGATCCAAATAACTTTTATCAAATTATAAATAATAACATACCTGATACACCTTTTCATATAATAATTGATTTAATCAATAAAAAATCTGATGTGGCCAGCACATAACCTCTCGCCAGATATTTTACCTGGTTGTACGCATAAAACGAAAAATATTTTTAAATACAAATACATATATTCATGTCTCACTACAAAATAATTCTCACATATATTTGCAAAATCTATGGGATATTTTAATATAAATTATGTACAATACATACATTTTCTTTATATTCAATATCCCGAAATTTTCTTTTTCTACTTTCCTTTTCTTTTTCTTCATATTCGTCATTTTATCGCAAATTCCTTTTGTATTCTTTTTTTACGTACATTCTTTTGCGTTGTTGACTTTTTTTATTTTCATAATCTACATAATGATGTACAAATATTTTTAACAATGGCATACAAATATTTTTGACAGTGACATTTATGTGTCAATTACAAACATTTGAATTTCTTGCCTTGTAGTAGTTTGATCTGAGATTTTTTACATCAAATTATTTTATATGCCTTTCTTTATCTCTAAATCTATAGAAGATATAATAATGAATTTATATTTATCGAATAAAAAATTTAACGTTCTTTAATATAAGTATTTACATAAATTCTCGATAAATAATATTTAGATGATTTTTTTCTTGTAACTGCTACTTCCGGTTGTCCAATTGTTACCAAAACTTAATCAACTCTTCCCATTATTGTGAGATTGAGGAATCCGTAGTTAAAAATGTCTTAAGTCTTATAGTATTTGAGATATCGTGGATCCAACATCCACACACACACACACACACACACACACACACACACACGCACGCACGCACGCACGCACGCACGCACACACACACGCACGCACGCACGCACGCACACACACACACACACACACACACACACACACACACACACACAAACACACACGGACATCATCGTAAAAATGTTATAATCGGATTCTAGGGACCTTAAAACGTGCTTATTCACTAAAATCTGGATATGCGATTTTTAGCATGAATCCAATACCTCTCTTAGCGAGAGGTAAAAAATGACAAAAATATATTATTTTCGTGATTCGGCAAGCTTCGTCACAAAATACTTGACCTCATGGTATAAAGCTTGCGTTTACACTCTTGTTGCATAAATAACTATTACATACGTTAGCATATTAAAATTTATTTTTAATCTACAAATTTATTGTCACATTGTTATCAATCCAAGTATCCTGCGAACGATCATTTTCAAAATTACCTACATTTTAAACAGATTCAGAAATTGTTTCTGTCAAAATAAATTAGACGGATTCATGATTATGTTATGTGAAAAAGATATATTAAAGAATATCAAAAATGCATAGACGATTTGAAAGAAAAAATCTGATGTGGCCAACACAATACCTCTCGTCATTTAATTTTTATTAATTTAAATACTCCTGCGTCGTACGGCAACAACCTCTCAATCGACAATGTCCCATTTTGCGCTCTTAATACACAAATAGCTATTGTGTGAGTATGAAGTTCTGACATCACAAATTTACTTAGTGTTTACAGCCGCGAAAGTTTATTAGTAAATTTATGAATGAAAAGTCGCATATTTCAAATTATTTCATATTACTATATTTATTCAATGAGACAGATTTCACGATTTTATAAAAAAAATATTGACATTTTTATCTTCCGCTACCCTTGGTAAGGGAGGTATAGGGATCGTGCTAAAAATCGCATATCGAGATTTTGGTAAATGACCACGTTTTAAGGTCCCTAGAATCCAATTTTAACATTTTCACGATGATGTCTGTGTGTATGTGTGTGTGGATCCTCCACTCTAACTCAAATACTATCAATCAGAAAATTTTGAAACCTTCTATTTCGAACTTTTTCTGTAATGGAAAGAGCCCATTAGATTTTGGTGAAAACCGGATAATCGGAAATGGCACTTTACTAAAAGCTCAAAATAGTTTTTCTTCGAAAAATACCTTTAAATGTTATTTTTTGAGATTAATGTTATTATAAAAATTAAAGATTATTAAATTTTCTATAGATTTGCATTTATACTTTTTCTATATATTTTATGTATGTATTTATAAAAGTATCTATAATTTAAATCCCAGAGCCAACGCTTTAAACAACCAAAATGCAGTTATTCAAGTGTATGTAACTGACAGATAAATGTTACTATCAAAGAACTAGTCATTTCAAAATAATATTAGTAACGTTTTAAAAAGAAAAAAGTAAATAGAACAATAGAAAAGGAATTCAATACAGTTTCCAGCATAAGTAAATATGTAGGTATGTATTTAGATTAATAAAAATTAACGATTCACAAAAATGTTTAAGCTATTCCTCATTTTTGGATTAGTGAATTCTATTTTATCCCGGTATTTAATATTCAATCTTCATTTTGTTATAGCTCCGGTGGCTCAATGGTTAGAGCAACGCCTCATGTCATGAGTGCCCTCGGGGCTATGGGTTCGAATCCCCCCCGACATGGATGTGTGTGAATGTGAACACACTCTGTAATTGAGATTAAATCCTGTTGAGGGATTTAGAAAAAAGGTAGTTACTTGGATTAGATTAGACTATATTTTAAGAAATAAACTGTCAAAATTAGAGTAAAATTCGCTAATTCACAAATAAGCGAGCAAATAAGGATTAATTTAATCTTTTTTGTGACTCGGGCTGTAAATGGCGGGATGTGTTGTGATGGCCACACTAGATTTTTTTTACTTTATTTGCACAATGAGGCATTGTGTAAATAAAGTACGCTTTAAGAAAATATATAAATATTTGGATGACCCCATTTTAATAGATTTTATAATTATTCAAAAATGGTGCAAGTCTGTTTCAAATAATATTTGCACAGTGAAAGCAATCTTTCCTATTAATAATAGGAATTTACTAAGTATCCAATTTCAATGGAAGATTTTTTTTGTCAGAATTGCAACATCAACATTAATTACCTACAATGTAAATAATATTGTCAAATGTAGACAAATTGAAGGGTTTTTCTGACCATCAGTAGAGATTAGAGATTCTCAACATAACACATATTGCTATTGAATTCATGGAATAATATGCATCAATATCATCGGAGTGATTCACCCTACTAAATTAGTGATTCGTTTATATTTCACTGCGGTCTTATACGTATGCAGTGATTAAGCGTCACAATATTGATGGAATGGGAACATTTTGACGACCTCTGCATGACTCAAACAGGTTTTTGGCTCCACGCTCGCTCGCCAGGCCAGAGCTAGCAATTTCTGTTTCGTAGCAATCGCAGCAGTGCAAGTTTGTCTCTTGTGAAGTGTACATTGTTATAGGAACGGATTCGCATCAAAACAGCAACAATGGGGTGTGCCACAGGACTAGTGAAAGCTGTTATGTTTGTATTTAACTTCTTGTTTGTGGTAAGTTATTTTAAGTTATATTTTTGGGCATTTTTATCTTGGGCGTGTTCTGTAAACAACTGTTTCGAAACACCTCGTGAAAAGGCCGTTAGATTCTGTATTCTGCACGATCTAGCCGGAAATGAACAGTTCTACGCTTCCGTTTTTGTTTTACTGAAGGAAGTGATTGTTATTCGATGTAAATATCTGATACGGATGTAGAAATATTTGATTTAATTTTAGAGTAATTTGAGATTTCAGTGTGTAGGTTTCATGAATATGGTTATAATTCACGGAACGAATTGAAATTTGAGATAAGTGGACCAACATGACTTCATCACTCTTTTTAATCGTAAGGTCGCAAGAATTTTCTGTGGGAGAAACCGTCTTTTTTCCAATCTGTATTCGCAAAACAGCATTGTACGTCATTTGTATTAATTATAGGTGATTTCAAAGTGTTGCTTACATTCAATAAACATTCCTTTTTTGCAACAAATACGTTGTTCAATACTCATATTGCATTACAAACTTTGATAAAATAGTATGATTGCGCATAATATTGCAAAATTAATCTGGAAATTTGAAACTATTTCAGCAACACGTGTTTAATTGTTACAAAAAATTTGATGTGGTCAGCACATTGCTTCCCACCAATCGAATATTATATTTTATCCAACACCGACTCAAAATATACTTGTTACTATGGTTATTTGAAATAACTAATGTGCATTATTAGTCACTCCGTGAGAGAATATTTTAGAAGTCACGGAGAAATTATTACTGATTTTTGTGTTTTTTTTAAATATAAATAAAATACAATTATACAAAATTATTTTATTATTGAAATAACGTGAAATAATTTAACATTGTGAAACTTATTTAAATTAATATTTATGCTAAAATAGATTAGGTAGGTACTTATCTTCACTCAATGACAGCTATCATGTACGGCTAATGAAACGAAAACGAGACACAAGTTAGTGCTTATTTACTTCGGAATTAAATTCAAAGATGCTGCTTGTGCTTGTAAGTGAATACATTTTAAAGGAAGGTCCTCATTTTCACCCATTTTTATGTATTTTTCTTTCAAATAATTCCCAAAGACAGACAATAATTATTACAGCAAATTTTTTTCAATAACAATATAACAAAACCATTCAATGGCTACTTTGTAATTTAAAATATACTACATCAATTGACTTGTCAGTGTCAAACGATGAATGAAAACATAAAAATGATTTAAGAAGTTTTTAATAAAGTGTTGGATAAAACGTTGTATTACACTCGTGTGGAATGTATCATATTAGTCTCTAAAGAAAATTAGCCACTCGTCCTTCGGGCTAGGTGGCTAAACTTTTTCTTTCGTGACTAATATGATACATTCCACACTCATATAATAAATAACTATTATTTTTCTCAGTGACATTTATCATTTAATAATAAACATTTCTTTATCACAATGGTTGGAATAGCGTAGGTTGCAAGATCACAAAACAGCTGAGTATTTAATAATTTTTTATCTCCATGGGAAGATTTATTAAAAAGTACAAACAAAACATGGAGACGAACGAGATAGGAACCACATCAGTTAATCTAATTACATTAAGTTTTCTTTCTATTTACATACAACATCTTCTTCTATTTACAACATAAGCAAAGAAAACAAAACATAATAGTTATGACAAAAAACGAGAGGAACATTGAACGCAGAACGCAGTATTACATACAGTTGTAAAACAAGAACGCAGAAAGCCCTTATGTGAGAAGAGAAGCAAAAAAAAGACAGTCGCACTCGCACTATATATGTTAAAAATAATAACTAACTTAAATTATCGGCAATATTTATTAATATATTAGATATTTTGTCGTTCTAGACGTAGTAAAGATATGTTTTCTAAAATATTTTATTGTTTTAATGAATGACGAGACAAAATAATATAGGTATCTATTTTACCAACAATAGAAGACACCGAATTTACGTTTTAAAATTTTCAGATTTAAGTAAATAAAATACGTATAGCTCGTCCAGCAATCATTTGAACAAATGACTTTTAAATCCTACGTACCAACACTAATCGCTACTACTGTGAAAATTTTTGCGTTTCACACAAATATAGTGCACATTACATGTCTATTGCTTCCCAAATTATTTAAGAAAAAAATGCTTCAAATAAATGTTGTAAATCACGTCAAAAATAGTGATAGCCATGGAATTAAAATTGCTTGAAATCATTCAAATAGGGAAAATGACCGTAGTTGGACAGTAAAACTCTTATCCAAGATGTTATGATTGCTTTTACAATAAACGCTCATTACTGAACTGAGCATCTGGCAACGTGTACATTTACATTTTGGCGTTGCCAGGTGCTCAGCTCAGTAATGAGCGTTTATTGTAAAAGCAAGCATAAGAGTTTTACTGTCCAACTACAGTCATTTTCCCTATTTGAATAGTTTCAAGCAATTTTCAACTGTAATGTGCACTGAAAGGAGGTTATATTTGCGTAAAACGCAAAAAATTTTACAGTAGCAACGATTAGTGTTGGTACGTCGGATTTGATTAAATGTTTGCTGGACGAGCTATACACAGACTGTAAGATAAAATGCTTGTCATAAATAATATGAAATTAACATATCATTTTGTGTTTTGTTATATTGTTCATATTTTATCTTTAGTTAAAAATTCAATTTAAAGTTGCGTTATAATATTGAAATATTTTTAATTTTAATAAAATAATGATTTATGATTTTTTCGAATTCTATTATTTAAACCGCGATAATAGATTTTTTAAAAGGGGGCCAACTGATGTGGATCGGAGCTTGTAGAAATAATCTTCAATTCGCACAATATTTTAATTGTTTAACCTCAAAATGACAAAAAAATTTCAATTGACCAATTATAACCAGAATGTAATCAGTTCTTCCTGCATCTTTGTAATTATAACTTTAAGTATATTATAAATTAGTATTCTGTAATCACGGTATTTTTACAACACGGTTTTGCCCCAACAGGATTAGAGAACAACATCTCTCACAATAACAACACGTTGCATATCTACATAACACGATACGATTTCATGAAGACTCAAGGTTCGGGGAAGTCCCGATTTCTATACGAGTATGTTCAGATAAATATTTCTATGTATAAAATTTACGTTTCTTATTGTTTATCAGCGCAGATTGTGCTCATCATAATTATATGTAACAAAAATTCATAAGCATTAATAATATTTTTGTGTGAGCAGTAATTTTACAAATAGTATAAGATGAAAAATAATTAAAAATCTCTTTATGTACATATTTCGGTGTATAGTATTTTTTTTAAGTTGAAAGCGGTTCGTAATAGTCTTAGAAAGTCTTAAAGAGTAGTGTTCTATTTGGACATGTTTAATAGCTATTTGTGTATTAGAGCGCAAAATGGGACATTGTGGATTGAGAGGTTGATAGGAGCGCGGCATTCTCTTGAAATCGACAATGTTCATTTGCGCTCGAAACACACACAAATTTTTTTTCTACAGTCACCACAATGTGGTGCTCCACCATAACAAAAATTTGTATGTCTTAAGTACATGAAACTAGTGCAGTGAAAAAGTGGATATCCATTGGAAGCCTTCACGCCAAACTTTTGCAGGTGGCAGCACAACTGTTCACACAATTTATTTTATATTTAATTTTAATTTATCGTTATTTTCCATTGTTCTATTTCAATCTAACCTAAGCATTTTATACTTTCGTTTTTGTAAATAAATGCCCTATATTATTTTCGCAGCAGTGCGCCATTTTCTTTGGTTATGTAATATACCGACAGAGCAGTTATATGTCAGATTGACTTGTGAAGGTGGTAAATGCATAACCACAGTTCCATTAGTTCCTGACTAAACGTTTCCATTAAGAATGTAGACAATTGACATTTCTCAATATTGTATAGTTAGAAATTTGGACAG
Source organism: Harpalus rubripes (assembly GCA_963082715.1). Lineage (NCBI taxonomy): Eukaryota > Metazoa > Arthropoda > Insecta > Coleoptera > Carabidae > Harpalus > Harpalus rubripes. The sequence continues at coordinate 18,519,611 of OY720448.1, forward strand.
CGAGCGTTTTTTCTACTTTGTCGCGCATGAGCGGTAAAGTGACATTTTGCGTTGACAAAAGAGAGCGCAAATGGCTATTTTGTATATAGACTGCAGAAAAATAACTTTCGTGGTCAATACTTGAAAATCTGTGAATAAGAAATTTAATAAAATTATTAATATACGTTCATATATTTAGGTACATAATTATACTACAGTCTAAGTTTTGATTACTACTGCCTGGCTTATGTCATTCATTCAATATACAGAGTGATCCAGAATGATTGAAGGTCACGTGACATGAAAAAGTTCTGATTATGATCAAAATTATCTTCCACGGAAAAAAATAAGTACCAATTCACCGGTAATGTCAAATTGTGTTACCTATATTACCGACATTTGGAAAAGTCAATGGCATTACGTATTTAGAAATTTTTGACATTCAGTTTGTTTTCATCTTTTAAAATTAAACTGATATTTATTCAAATCGTTACGTTAGATGGTGTTTACGGATGAAAATGACAAGTTTATTTTGGAAGTTTATTTTCATTCTGCGAGGAATGATTGAAATTAATGGTAATATGTACGCCATTGCAATCTGTCAATCGTATTTCACTATCACACTGATGCGGCAAACAAAAAATCAGAACGAGGCGGAACCTTCAATCATTCTGGATCACTATGTATTTTTTTATTTTCATATAAACGCAACGCAAGTGTTTTTTATCTGATGTGGCATCATAAATTCTAACGAGTATTATTAATGCTGTATTAATTGGTTTACTTTCGCTGTTTCATTATTTTCTGCATTCATTTACTTGAAAATGGATTCCGGATTTCAAATACGCATTTGCAGAAGGTTTGAAAGTAATAAGAATTTGGAATAGAGTAGATATATAAAGATATGAAGAGCATTAAATATTCGAAATATCGTCTTCTTAAAAAATTGATAATCCCAACAATTTTAAAGTCTAGTTTTAATATAAATGACCCATGGTCTAATTTGTTACTATGACAGAGGACCTCTTTGATTTTAACATATTTATTTTATACATTGTATTGTATGTATTTTTGTGTTTTTTTTAGAAAGATTGAACTAGTATACAATATGCTAAAATGCATTGCACTTTTAAAAGTTTCATCGAATAGGTCCAGTATTTAAGTTATCGTAAAAGAGAAAATCGTCAAATAGACAGACATTAGATATCCTAAAAAAAAGTAACACGCTTATTCACTAAAAATTCACTGTAGAATTTTGCGAAAAAATGTTAGTGTCCGATATAAAATTGGTTTACTTGTATTAATCATTAAAAAAGTAGTTTGTAACATATTTTAATATGTATGTCATAAATATATGTTTCACCTTCATCCTGTTGGAGTTTTTGTAATACTGGTGAATCACGTGAGAAGTTATTATGTTTATATTCAAAAGAGTTACCGTGCCAAGCGATCTCAAGGCACATAAATGAGTTAAATATCATTAAAATTTAATAGTAGTACAAAACGCACTTACCCTAATTAAACTGGAATCATTTTATTTCCTGTTTAATGCTAAAAAATATTCATTGTGAATATAAATAATATTTATTATTAAAATGTCAAAACTTATTATTTTATCAGTGTGTATGGAAAATATAAGGTATACGTACACATATTGTGAATAATAGGTAATTATTAAAGTTTATGCCATTTTTAATAATAATATAATTATTCAGAATACTTTACTTTTTTTTACAAAATTTCTGACTGGAGGCTACACAGGGTATTTCAATAATTTATATTAAAGAGGTAAGAGTTTGGTTAAATGAGCAAAATTGTGCCAATTTAAATTAGAAAATTGGTGGAATCAGCAAAAAATATATCAAAATATGAGACAAAGTACATATATTTCTTAAATGGAATAACCGTATATTTTTTATTCTTTTAACAAAAAGAGTATTTTTTTCTCTTTTCAATAATATAATGTTGTTTGTTTACAATTTTTTCAAATAGACGAGTTATTTACGTTCTATAAAGTAAAGAAATTGTAAACAGTTTTTTTAGTTAAATTATCCGAGTAAGCCATATGCCATGAAAACAATTGTTTTTTATAGACGTACTACAGTGTGTTCAAAAAAATTCCTAACTCGGAGTAGGCTTTGAACAAAGACACGTATGTCAATTTAAAAATATTTAATTAAATGTCAATTTGACATTAGATATTGTCAAAAATGTTATCTAAAGAAATTAAAGCTTTTTTTTTAATCTTATTTTAGCTATGGAAACAAATTAGAAAACGGCGAATGTGAATATACTGTATCCTCCTTTATTGTCTTTTCTCCTTAATATTACATTTTAAGATCAAATTTAACAACTTGATTTTTGAATTAAATAATGATCAGACATACGTTTCATTGTTCATAGCCTACTCCGAGTTAGGAATTTTTTTGAACACACTGTATTTTATTAACTTTTTGCACTATCGGGTAATTTTGTATATATACCGATAGTGTTTCCAAGACAGTAGGTCTTGTTTACAAATTACTGAACGGTAAGTGATGTGACTCACGTCGGTAAGTGATGTGCTTTACTTACCGTTCAGGAGGCGAGCCGGTAAATAAATATAAACAAAAATCAAAGCTTATATCAAAAATGACAAATAAAATTTTTTAATGTCAAAATAATTTTCAAATCTTATTTTTCTTTTAAATTTTGTGCGTCGATCGCGCAATAAATAGTATAAGCATCACGAACGTTAAAGAATTACCGACCTCAGACAAAATTGGGACCTTCGCTTCGCTCAGTCCCCAAACATTGGCTTCGATCGGTAAACTGTCGTTACCGTTCGTAATATTTAATATACTATATTTTACAGAAATAGCAAAATAAATTAAATATTCAAATTGAAAGCCATCGTGGCATATTTCGCTAAATTAACTAAAAACTTTTTACAATTTTTTACTTTTAAAACCAAATACCATTTATTTGGAAAAAATGTACGTACCTAAATAATATACTTTGTTAAAAAGAAAAAAGTTCTCTTTCCAATAAAAGGATGAAGAATATGGGTATTGTTCCATTTAAAAATATATGTAACGATGTAAAACTTATCTGTTTAAAACAGCAAAAATTATAATACATAAAGGTCTATAAATTAAAGTCGCAGAAAAAGTATAGTGTGCAACTGTTCATAATGGCTCTTGCACTCGTGAATCCGTTACAGACAATTGAATGTTATTCTACAGAAGTATAAAACATTGGAAAATATTTTAGTTGTGCTTTCAAACACAACTGTCAAAGTTAAATTTAGATGTTTACATAGTAACCAAATTGTTTTCGTACTGAAAGAAAAAATATATGTTTTTTGTATGTTCTTCAATAAATCCCCACTTTTAATCTAAAATTTGTAATATTTTTCGTAAGGAAAATATGTAAAAAAAGAGACGCAGATCTTTATTCTTTATCTTGTTTCTTTTATTGTAAAGTTGTTGTGCATGAAATATTACTTTGTTTCCTTGAAAATGTATTGCATATTTATGAGTAAGCATTTATAATTTTAGTAATGTGACCAATGCATACGATAAACTCCAACATGATCTCTTGTTTTTTTCACTCATTTCATGTCACGTGATAATATACCAAAGTTAAAATGATTAATAATATCTCATATCAAAAAAATTCCCAGAAGTCTGCAAAATGCGAACTAATGGACTATACATTATGAATTTTAATGATATGAAATTATTTTTAAAGCAGGCTTGCGTTTGTGGATTTTTTATGATCCACCTGTTGATTGGTGATATCAGTACTACATCTGTCCGTGAATTTCACAGTGGCAGAACATTTTAAATTACACTAATTTCGTTTTAATTAGCTGATTACAGTTCGTTGTTGTTTTTATATTACTACGTCCTGTGTTGACTATCATAAATTCATATTCATTTTATCTCCCACGTATCAGGTAAGGGATGTTTTAGGGTTCCTAGAAACACATTTTAATATTTTTCGGATGATTTCTACGTATATTTCCGGAGGTACGATTTCTCTTTTCTGGATGTGGTTTTTTGAACTTCAGATATTATTTTTTAAATACATTTTGTGGAACATTCCATACAATTATCATAAGTGATAATTAAATTATCACTCGTTTTTTTAACCACATTTATATTTGTGGTAACTTTGGTTTAGACTGTATATTTTAGAATATCAGTGTACGAGCGTTTAATGAGAGTTTTAAGTTGTTATAACTAAAAAAGAAGACTGCAGTTACAGCCTATGTCGTAATGGGGTCATACATATTTTTCTTTCAAAAATGAAAAATTTACCTAATATTATGCATATATACATCAAAAATATTTAATATTATTATACTTTTCAATCATGATTTTCTTTATAAAGATTCTGAGTTTGGTTTTTGTGACGTCACAGTTTTGTACACAAATACACGATATTCGTGCTTTTACTGTACAAGAACAGATCTGTCACTTTTTTCTTACATAACCTTATATAACCAATATTTTGAAAGTAACGTCATCATCCGTGCAACAAGTTGTTTTTTTTTAAATAAGTACAATTTATGTTTGATTTAGATATTACAATGGTTATACAATATTGTTCTGTGTCGTCCTGCGAGAAGTAAAAATAAAATTTTTGTTTGTATTCTTATGGCTCAAGATGTAAGGGAAAGATGGTAAAGCAATAAATACTCCAAAAGTTTTGAAGATTACGTATGGTTTCAAGCGTGGTTTCAAAACACAATGACATAAACGTCAAATGTAGTTCCATTTTTGCTCGGTAGACGTCACTACGACCGCAAAACTGTTACGTCATTTGAAATTTTATTTAATCATTAAAAAATTATTGATGTAAAATTAGAAACGTGACATAAAATATATATTTTCGTAAGTAGTTTTAAATGTACTTTCAGAAAATAAATAAATTGGAAAATGTGGTATACCCCATTCGTCTGAATAAATAAAAGTCAATTTTCAAATGAGAAAATACTTTGAAATTAACAATGAGTTAACAGTCTATACATTCAAAATAAATTGTGAAAATGTGAAAGGATTATGTCAGCCACCGGGATTTAAAATCGGAACCTCTGTTTTGCCGGAGCAGCGCACTACCAACTGTGCTATGGTTGACCTATCCGGATGGCTGACATCTTCCATTTTAACCGCTAATATTAATTTTCAGAATAAACCTGTAAAATCTCCCAAGACAAATCAATAAATTCTACATACGTATTTTTACCGTTTTCTTTTTTTTTGTATTCTTTAGTAATTTACTACTATTTAGGCTTCGTTTCTGTACCCATACTTCGGAACGTGATATAAGGCAAAACGTAAACTGTAAAATTAAGTTACTAAACAATAGAATTTTTTTGTTGTTTTGTCATTAACAGCTGTACCGAACATGCATTCGTGTTTTATATTTTTATTCAACCATATATTTAACCATGCATCTGTCCAAATGCTTAGTAAATTTTATACACGGTGCCCGTTTTTGGGTCCTCACTATTGGTATATCTCGGTTATCTTAAGAGATACGAAGTCGCTTAAAATAGTTACACCATTAAAGATGTATTTGTTTTTCTCGAAAATGCATATGTAGGTCACTAGATAAATGCAAAAATTCAAATTTCACTGATTTTGTTACTTTCAAATTTGAAATATTTTGGAATTTTGTTTTCACTTCTATAGGCCACTTTTTATGCTCCGATTTTGTTATCTCAAATTTAAATAATTTTTATATAGTCGCCATAGTGGAAAGTTACACTATTAAAAGAGGTTTTTTAAATTTCCTAAAGATGGATACAAGGGGAGGGGGCGGTAATTGAAACGAACTGTTTCCTTTTATATGGATTTTATTTTTGTATGTTCCTATTTTTATATATTATACCTATTATTAAAATACATTAAATATAATTATTATTGAACTTGAGCGATAGCCGACTGTTGAATGGATAAGGGGTTCCAAAAGTCTTTGGTGAAATTATTTATTTCAAGTCAACGTTTCGGCTAAACATTAGCCTTCTTAGGGCTCTATTCTGTGACTCAGTGGTTAATTTTTAACCACTGATTAAAATTTTTATCCAGTAGATATTGATTTGACAACTAAAAATCTCTCTTTTTGTTATATGTCAACGTATTTGATTGGTTAAAAAATTTAACCAATGGTTAAAAATTAATCACTGAGGTACAGAATAGGCCCCTTAGATCAGGGGTTCCCAAAGTGCGGCCCGCGGGCCAACTGCGGCCCGCAGAGCCTGTGAATTTGGCCCGCAATATCGATACGATATATTATATTTTTATTAGAAAATAAATAAGTAAATAGTAAAATAAATAATAAATATTACAAATAAGATACAATAAAATATATAATATTTTTAAAAAATTCTTACAGAACTTTAACCATAAGCGTTTGTATTAATAAAATATTGTTTAGTTTATATTTAAAAAATTATTGTAATATGTCTAGTCTAGGTATTACACATTTGTACAGAAATATAATATAGTAGTCTCAAATAGATACAGAACTGTTAATCATTTTTGGCGCATCTAATGCAACACACAATTTCAAGGAGTCAGTAACAAATTTATCGTTTTTTTCCGTGTGCCGCACACTACAACTGTACCACAAGACCTTGTCCTGCCTACCCAGTTGCCCTGAGCAATATAGGCCTATGCCATATTAACGAATATTCAAAAATGCACTGCTCCAACTCACTAGAGGTGGGACGAAAAATAGGAAAACGTGCAAGCACAAACAGATCGTCTTTTCTTATTGGTTGCTCAAATTATGAACGAAATGCGGCTTTCGCGCAGTTCTATTTCTATTTGAGACGACAATGCAGTAGTGTTTACATGTGCTAAAATAAGAATAGTTAAATATATTTAAAACAAATAAATCGTGGTTATTGTTTTGATTTTATTCCGTTTTTTTGGCCCGCCAAAAAATTCGGTAATATTAAATTGGCCCGCCTAAGAAAAACTTTGGGAACCCCTGCCTTAGATAGTTATTAGACAGTTTCTTGCCCTGAAGAAGGCTAGTGTTTAGCCGAAATGTTGGCTTGAAATAAATAATTTCACCAAAGACTGCTAGTCTATAATTTTATGAGACTGAAGCTAGCAGCCGATTCGTAGCAGCCGATTCGTTAAGTAAAATACTTTGGACAACCCTGGTGCTATAATCCGTAACAACTTAACTGCTGTATTTACTATAAGATTATACACGTAATATCAAATGTAATAAAGTAATATTTACGGGGGTTGTTCTGCATATATCTCTTAATATAGAGCAACGTCGAAAAATTTAAATTTCAGGGGATGAGGGTAACTTATAACACATATTATTTAATAAATGCAAGAGTAGATTTGAGAAAATTAACCACCCTCACAACCTGTAATATTAACTGTAACAAAACCATATTCACAGGGTATATTTAGCATACATCCCTTATTATAGATTAACCTAAAAAGTTTCGAATTTCAGGGGATGAGGGTAATTTATAACACATTATATTATTTAAAAAATGCAAGAGAAGAGTTGAGAAAATTAACCACCCTTACAACCTGTAATATGAACTGTAACAAAACCATATTCACAGGGTATAGTTAGCATACATCCCTTATAATAGATTAACCATAAAAGTTTCGAATTTCAGGGGATGAGGGTAACTTATAACACATTATATTATTTAATAAATGCAAGAGAAGAGTTGAGAAAATTAACCACCCTTACAACCTGTAATATTAACTGTAACAAAACTATACTCACAGGGTATATTTAGTATACATCCCTTATTATAGATTAGCCTGAAAAGTTTCGAATTTCAGGGGATGAGGGTAATTTATAACACATTATATTATTTAATAAATGCAAGAGAAGAGTTGAGAAGATTAACCACCCTTACAACCTGTAATATCAACTGTAACAAAACCATATTCACAGGGTATATTTACCATACATCCCTTAATATAAAGTAACATTAAAAGTTTGAAATTTCAGGGGATGAGGGTAACGTATAACACATTATATTATTTAAAAAATGTAAGAGTAGAATTGAGAAGATTAACCACCCTTACAGCCTGTAATATTAACTGTAACAAAACCATATTCACAGGGTATATTTAGCATACATCCCTTAATATAAAGTAACATTAAAAGTTTGAAATTTCAGGGGATGAGGGTAACGTATAACACATTATATTATTTAAAAAATGTAAGAGTAGAATTGAGAAGATTAACCACCCTTACAGCCTGTAATATTAACTGTAACAAAACCATATTCACAGGGTATATTTAGCATTCATCCCTTAATATAAAGTAACATTAAAAGTTTGAAATTTCAGGGGATGAGGGTAACTTATAACACATTATATTATTTAATAAATGCAAGAGAAGAGTTGAGAAAATGAACCACCCTTACAACCTGTAATATTAACTGTAACAAAACCATACTCACAGGGTATATTTAGTATACATCCCTTATTATAGATTAACCATAAAAGTTTCGAATTTCAGGGGATAAGGGTAACTTATAACACATTATATTATTTAATAAATGCAAGAGAAGAGTTTAGAAAATTAACCACCCTTACAACCTGTATTATTAACTGTAACAAAACCATACTCACAGGGTATATTTAGTATACACCCCTTATTATAGATTAACCTTAAAAGTTTCGAATTTCAGGGGATGAGGGTAATTTATAACACATTATATTATTTAATAAATGCAAGAGAAGAGTTGAGAAAATTAACCACCCTTACAAACTGTAATATTAACTGTAACAAAACCAGACTCACTGGGTATATTTAGCATACATCCCTTATTATAGATTAACCTTAAAAGTTTCGAATTTCAGGGAATGAGGGTAACTTATAACACATTATATTATTCAATAAATGCAAGAGAAGAGTTGAGAAAATTAACCACCCTTACAAACTGTAATATTAACTGTAACAAAACCAGGCTCACAGGGTATATTTAGCATACATCCCTTATCATAGATTAACCTTAAAAGTTTCGAATTTCAGGGGATGAGGGTAACTTATAACACATTATATTATTTAATAAATGCAAGAGAAGAGTTGAGAAAATTAACCACCCTTACAACCTGTAATATTAACTGTAACAAAACTATACTCACAGGGTATATTTAGTATACATCCCTTATTATAGATTAGCCTTAAATGTTTCGAATTTCAGGGGATGAGGGTAATTTATAACACATTATATTATTTAATAAATGCAAGAGGAGTTGAGAAGATTAACCACCCTTACAACCTGTAATATCAACTGTAACAAAACCATATTCACAGGGTATATTTACCATACATCCCTTAATATAAAGTAACATTAAAAGTTTGAAATTTCAGGGGATGAGGGTAACGTATAACACATTATATTATTTAAAAAATGTAAGAGTAGAATTGAGAAGATTAACCTCCCTTACAGCCTGTAATATTAACTGTAAAAAACCATATTCACAGGGTATATTTAGCATTCATCCCTTAATATAAAGTAACATTAAAAGTTTGAAATTTCAGGGGATGAGGGTAACTTATAACACATTATATTATTTAATAAATGCAAGAGAAGAGTTGAGAAAATTAACCACCCTTACAACCTGTAATATTAACTGTAACAAAACCATACTCACAGGGTATATTTAGTATACATCCCTTATTATAGATTAACCATAAAAGTTTCGAATTTCGGGGGATGAGGGTAACTTATAACACATTATATTATTTAATAAATGCAAGAGAAGAGTTGAGAAAATTAACCACCCTTACAAACTGTAATATTAACTGTAACAAAACCATATTCACAGGGTATATTTAGCATACATCCCTTATTATAGATTAACGGTAAAAGGTTCGAATTTCAGGGGATGAGGGTAACTTATAACACATTATATTATTTAATAAATGCAAGAGAAGAGTTGAGAAAATTAACCACCCTTACAAACTGTAATATAAACTGTAACAAAACCATATTCACAGGGTATATTAAGCATACATCCCTTATTATAGATTAACCGTAAAAGTTTCGAATTTCAGGGGATGAGGGTAACTTATAACACATTATATTATTTAATAAATGCAAGAGAAGAGTTGGGAAAATTAACCACCCTTACAACGTGTATTATTAACTGTAACAAAACCATACTTACAGGGTATATTTAGCATACATCCCTTAATATAAAGTAACATTAAAAGTTTGAAATTTCAGGGGATGAGGGTAACATATAACACATTATATTATTTAAAAAACGTAAGAGTAGAATTGAGAAGATTAACCACCCTTACAGCCTGTAATATTAACTGTAACAAAACCATATGCACAGGGTATATTTTGCATTCATCCCTTAATATAAAGTAACATTAAAAGTTTGAAATTTCAGGGGATGAGGGTAACTTATAACACATTATATTATTTAATAAATGCAAGAGAAGAGTTGAGAAAATTAACCACCCTTACAACCTGTAATATTAACTGTAACAAAACCATACTCACAGGGTATATTTAGTATACATCCCTTATTATAGATTTATCATAAAAGTTTCGAATTTCAGGGGATGAGGGTAACTTATAACACATTATATTATTTAATAAATGCAAGAGAAGAGTTGAGAAAATTAACCACCCTTACAACCTGTATTATTAACGGTAACAAAACCATACTCACAGGGTATATTAAGTATACACCCCTTATTATAGATTAACCTTAAAAGTTTCGAATTTCAGGGGATGAGGGTAATTTATAACACATTATATTATTTAATAAATGCAAGAGAAGAGTTGAGAAAATTAACCACCCTTACAAACTGTAATATTAACTGTAACAAAACCAGACTCACAGGGTATATTTAGCATACATCCCTTATTATAGATTAACCTTAAAAGTTTCGAATTTCAGGGGATGAGGGTACCTTATAACACATTATATTATTTAATAAATGCAAGAGAAGAGTTGAGAAAATTAACCACCCTTACAAACTGTAATATTAACTGTAACAAAACCATATTCACAGGGTATATTTAGCATACATCCCTTATTATAGATTAACGGTAAAAGGTTCGAATTTCAGGGGATGAGGGTAACTTATAACACATTATATTATTTAATAAATGCAAGAGAAGAGTTGAGAAAATTAACCACCCTTACAAACTGTAATATAAACTGTAACAAAACCATATTCACAGGGTATATTAAGCATACATCCCTTATTATAGATTAACCGTAAAAGTTTCGAATTTCAGGGGATGAGGGTAACTTATAACACATTATATTATTTAATAAATGCAAGAGAAGAGTTGGGAAAATTAACCACCCTTACAACGTGTATTATTAACTGTAACAAAACCATACTTACAGGGTATATTTAGCATACATCCCTTAATATAAAGTAACATTAAAAGTTTGAAATTTCAGGGGATGAGGGTAACGTATAACACATTATATTATTTAAAAAATGTAAGAGTAGAATTGAGAAGATTAACCACCCTTACAGCCTGTAATATTAACTGTAACAAAACCATATTTACAGGGTATATTTTGCATTCATCCCTTAATATAAAGTAACATTAAAAGTTTGAAATTTCAGGGGATGAGGGTAACTTATAACACATTATATTATTTAATAAATGCAAGAGAAGAGTTGAGAAAATTAACCACCCTTGCAACCTGTAATATTAACTGTAACAAAACCATACTCACAGGGTATATTTAGTATACATCCTTTATTATAGATTAACCATAAAAGTTTCGAATTTCAGGGGATGAAGGTAATTTATAACACATTATATTATTTAATAAATGCAAGAGAAGAGTTGAGAAAATTAACCACCCTTACAACCTGTAATATTAACTGTAACAATATAATGTGTTATAATTTACCCTCATCCCCTGAAATTCGAAACTTTTTAGGTTAATTTATAATAAGGGATGTATGCTAAATATACTCTGTGAATATGGTTTTGTTACAGTTAATAATACAGGTTGTAAGGGTGGTTAATTTTCTCAAATCTTCTCTTGCATTTATTAAATAATATAATGTGTTATAAGTTACCCTCATCCCCTGAAATTCGAAACTTTTAAGGTTAATCTATAATAACGGATGTATGCTAAATATACCCTGTGAGTCTGGTTTTGTTACAGTTAATATTACAGTTTGTAAGGGTGGTTAATTTTCTCAACTCTTCTCTTGCATTTATTAAATAATATAATGTGTTATAAGTTACCCTCATTCCCTGAAATTCGAAACTTTTAAGGTTAATCTATAATAAGGGATGTATGCTAAATATACCCTGTGAATATGGTTTTGTTACAGTTAATATTACAGTTTGTAAGGGTGGTTAATTTTCTCAACTCTTCTCTTGCATTTATTAAATAATATAATGTGTTATAAGTTACCCTCATCCCCTGAAATTCGAAACTTTTATGGTTAATCTATAATAAGGGGTGTATACTAAATATACCCTGTGAGTATGGTTTTGTTACAGTTAATAATACAGGTTGTAAGGGTGGTTAATTTTCTCAAATCTTCTCTTGCATTTATTAAATAATATAATGTGTTATAAGTTACCCTCATCCCCTGAAATTCGAAACTTTTAAGGTTAATCTATAATAACGGATGTATGCTAAATATACCCTGTGAGTCTGGTTTTGTTACAGTTAATATTACAGTTTGTAAGGGTGGTTAATTTTCTCAACTCTTCTCTTGCATTTATTAAATAATATAATGTGTTATAAGTTACCCTCATTCCCTGAAATTCGAAACTTTTAAGGTTAATCTATAATAAGGGATGTATGCTAAATATACCCTGTGAGTCTGGTTTTGTTACAGTTAATATTACAGTTTGTAAGGGTGGTTAATTTTCTCAACTCTTCTCTTGCATTTATTAAATAATATAATGTGTTATAAGTTACCCTCATCCCCTGAAATTCGAAACTTTTATGGTTAATCTATAATAAGGGGTGTATACTAAATATACCCTGTGAGTATGGTTTTGTTACAGTTAATAATACAGGTTGTAAGGGTGGTTAATTTTCTCAAATCTTCTCTTGCATTTATTAAATAATATAATGTGTTATAAGTTACCCTCATCCCCTGAAATTCGAAACTTTTAAGGTTAATCTATAATAACGGATGTATGCTAAATATACCCTGTGAGTCTGGTTTTGTTACAGTTAATATTACAGTTTGTAAGGGTGGTTAATTTTCTCAACTCTTCTCTTGCATTTATTAAATAATATAATGTGTTATAAGTTACCCTCATCCCCTGAAATTCGAAACTTTTATGGTTAATCTATAATAAGGGGTGTATACTAAATATACCCTGTGAGTATGGTTTTGTTACAGTTAATAATACAGGTTGTAAGGGTGGTTAATTTTCTCAAATCTTCTCTTGCATTTATTAAATAATATAATGTGTTATAAGTTACCCTCATCCCCTGAAATTCGAAACTTTTAAGGTTAATCTATAATAACGGATGTATGCTAAATATACCCTGTGAGTCTGGTTTTGTTACAGTTAATATTACAGTTTGTAAGGGTGGTTAATTTTCTCAACTCTTCTCTTGCATTTATTAAATAATATAATGTGTTATAAGTTACCCTCATTCCCTGAAATTCGAAACTTTTAAGGTTAATCTATAATAAGGGATGTATGCTAAATATACCCTGTGAGTCTGGTTTTGTTACAGTTAATATTACAGTTTGTAAGGGTGGTTAATTTTCTCAACTCTTCTCTTGCATTTATTAAATAATATAATGTGTTATAAGTTACCCTCATTCCCTGAAATTCGAAACTTTTAAGGTTAATCTATAATAACGGATGTATGCTAAATATACCCTGTGAGTATGGTTTTGTTACAGTTAATAATACAGTTTGTAAGGGTGGTTAATTTTCTCAACTCTTCTCTTGCATTTATTAAATAATATAATGTGTTATAAGTTACCCTCATTCCCTGAAATTCGAAACTTTTAAGGTTAATCTATAATAAGGGATGTATGCTAAATATACCCTGTGAGTCTGGTTTTGTTACAGTTAATATTACAGTTTGTAAGGGTGGTTAATTTTCTCAACTCTTCTCTTGCATTTATTAAATAATATAATGTGTTATAAGTTACCCTCATCCCCTGAAATTCGAAACTTTTATGGTTAATCTATAATAAGGGGTGTATACTAAATATACCCTGTGAGTATGGTTTTGTTACAGTTAATAATACAGGTTGTAAGGGTGGTTAATTTTCTCAACTCTTCTCTTGCATTTATTAAATAATATAATGTGTTATAAGTTACCCTCATCCCCTGAAATTCGAAACTTTTACGGTTAATCTATAATAACGGATGTATGCTAAATATACCCTGTGCATATGGTTTTGTTACAGTTAATATTACAGGTTGTAAGGGTGGTTAATTTTCTCAACTCTTCTCTTGCATTTATTAAATAATATAATGTGTTATAAGTTACCCTCATTCCCTGAAATTCGAAACTTTTAAGGTTAATCTATAATAAGGGATGTATGCTAAATATACCCTGTGAGTCTGGTTTTGTTACAGTTAATATTACAGTTTGTAAGGGTGGTTAATTTTCTCAACTCTTCTCTTGCAATTATTAAATAATATAATGTGTTATAAGTTACCCTCATCCCCTGAAATTCGAAACTTTTATGGTTAATCTATAATAAGGGGTGCATACTAAATATACCCTGTGAGTATGGTTTTGTTACAGTTAATAATACAGGTTGTAAGGGTGGTTAATTTTCTCAACTCTTCTCTTGCATTTATTAAATAATATAATGTGTTATAAGTTACCCTCATCCCCTGAAATTCGAAACTTTTACGGTTAATCTATAATAACGGATGTATGCTAAATATACCCTGTGAGTCTGGTTTTGTTACAGTTAATATTACAGTTTGTAAGGGTGGTTAATTTTCTCAACTCTTCTCTTGCATTTATTAAATAATATAATGTCTTATAAGTTACCCTCATCCCCTGAAATTTGAAACTTTTATGGTTAATCTATAATAAGGGATGTATGCTAAATGTACCCTGTGCATATGGTTTTGTTACAGTTAATAATACAGGTTGTAAGGGTGGTTAATTTTCTCAACTCTTCTCTTGCATTCATTAAATAATATAATGTGTTATAAATTACCCTCATCCCCTGAAATTTGAAACTTTTATGGTTAATCTATAATAAGGGATGTATGCTAAATATACCCTGTGCATATGGTTTTGTTACAGTTAATATTACAGGTTGTAAGGGTGGTTAATTTTCTCAACTCTTCTCT
Organism: Harpalus rubripes; assembly: GCA_963082715.1. Lineage (NCBI taxonomy): Eukaryota > Metazoa > Arthropoda > Insecta > Coleoptera > Carabidae > Harpalus > Harpalus rubripes. The sequence continues at coordinate 18,534,885 of OY720448.1, forward strand.
TGCATTCATTAAATAATATAATGTGTTATAAATTACCCTCATCCCCTGAAATTCGAAACTTTTAAGGTTAATCTATAATAAGGGATATATACTAAATATACCTTGTGAGTATGGTTTTGTTACAGTTAATATTACAGGTTGTAAGGGTGGATAAATTTCTCAACTCTTCTCTTGCATTTATTAAATAATATAATGTGTTATAAATTACCCTCATCCCCTGAAATTTGAAACTTTTATGGTTAATCTATAATAAGGGATGTATGCTAAATATACCCTGTGCATATGGTTTTGTTACAGTTAATATTACAGGTTGTAAGGGTGGTTAATTTTCTCAACTCTTCTCTTGCATTTATTAAATAATATAATGTGTTATACGTTACCCTCATCCCCTGAAATTTCAAACTTTTAATGTTACTTTATATTAAGGGATGTATGCTAAATATACCCTGTGAATATGGTTTTGTTACAGTTAATATTACAGGCTGTAAGGGTGGTTAATCTTCTTAATTCTATTCTTACATTTTTTAAATAATATAATGTGTTATATGTTACCCTCATCCCCTGAAATTTCAAACTTTTAATGTTACTTTATATTAAGGGATGTATGGTAAATATACCCTGTGAGTATGGTTTTTGTTACAGTTGATATTACAGGTTGTAAGGGTGGTTAATCTTCTCAACTCTTCTCTTGCATTTATTAAATAATATAATGTGTTATAAATTACCCTCATCCCCTGAAATTCGAAACTTTTAAGGCTAATCTATAATAAGGGATGTATACTAAATATACCCTGTGAGTATAGTTTTGTTACAGTTAATATTACAGGTTGTAAGGGTAGTTAATTTTCTCAACTCTTCTCTTGCATTTATTAAATAATATAATGTGTTATAAGTTACCCTCATCCCCTGAAATTCGAAACTTTTATGGTTAATCTATAATAAGGGGTGTATACTAAATATACCCTGTGAGTATGGTTTTGTTACAGTTAATAATACAGGTTGTAAGGGTGGTTAATTTTCTCAACTCTTCTCTTGCATTTATTAAATAATATAATGTGTTATAAGTTACCCTCATCCCCTGAAATTCGAAACTTTTAAGGTTAATCTATAATAAGGGATGTATGCTAAATATACCCTGTGAGTCTGGTTTTGTTACAGTTAATATTACAGTTTGTAAGGGTGGTTAATTTTCTCAACTCTTCTCTTGCATTTATTAAATAATATATGCCCGGTTGCACAAACGTTCATCAACGCATTATTCGATTAACGGTTCATCAAATCGAACAAATTCGAATCACTTTCCTTGTTCTTATGACATTTAAATCATTGCTGTCCAAAAATCGCGTTGCATTTGTTCGTTTTGATGAACCGCTAACCGAACAACGCGTTGATTAACGTTTCTGCAACCGGGCAATAATGTGTTATAAGTTACCCTCATCCCCTGAAATTCGAAACTTTTACGGTTAATCTATAATAAGGGATGTATGCTAAATATACCCTGTGAATATGGTTTTGTTACAGTTAATATTACAGTTTGTAAGGGTGGTTAATTTTCTCAACTCTTCTCTTGCATTTATTAAATAATATAATGTGTTATAAATTACCCTCATCCCCTGAAATTCGAAACTTTTAAGGTTAATCTATAATAAGGGGTGTATACTAAATATACCCTGTGAGTATGGTTTTGTTTCAGTTAATAATACAGGTTGTAAGGGTGGTTAATTTTCTAAACTCTTCTCTTGCATTTATTAAATAATATAATGTGTTATAAGTTACCCTTATCCTCTGAAATTCGAAACTTTTATGGTTAATCTATAATAAGGGATGTATACTAAATATACCCTGTGAGTATGGTTTTGTTACAGTTAATATTACAGGTTGTAAGGGTGGTTCATTTTCTCAACTCTTCTCTTGCATTTATTAAATAATATAATGTGTTATAAGTTACCCTCATCCCCTGAAATTTCAAACTTTTAATGTTACTTTATATTAAGGGATGAATGCTAAATATACCCTGTGAATATGGTTTTGTTACAGTTAATATTACAGGCTGTAAGGGTGGTTAATCTTCTCAATTCTACTCTTACATTTTTTAAATAATATAATGTGTTATACGTTACCCTCATCCCCTGAAATTTCAAACTTTTAATGTTACTTTATATTAAGGGATGTATGCTAAATATACCCAGTGAATATGGTTTTGTTACAGTTAATATTACAGGCTGTAAGGGTGGTTAATCTTCTTAATTCTACTCATACATTTTTTAAATAATATAATGTGTTATATGTTACCCTCATCCCCTGAAATTTCAAACTTTTAATGTTACTTTATATTAAGGGATGTATGGTAAATATACCCTGTGAATATGGTTTTGTTACAGTTGATATTACAGGTTGTAAGGGTGGTTAATCTTCTCAACTCTTCTCTTGCATTTATTAAATAATATAATGTGTTATAAATTACCCTCATCCCCTGAAATTCGAAACTTTTCAGGCTAATCTATAATAAGGGATGTATACTAAATATACCCTGTGAGTATAGTTTTGTTACAGTTAATATTACAGGTTGTAAGGGTGGTTAATTTTCTCAACTCTTCTCTTGCATTTATTAAATAATATAATGTGTTATAAGTTACCCTCATCCCCTGAAATTCGAAACTTTTATGGTTAATCTATTATAAGGGATGTATGCTAACTATACCCTGTGAATATGGTTTTGTTACAGTTAATATTACAGGTTGTAAGGGTGGTTAATTTTCTCAACTCTTCTCTTGCATTTTTTAAATAATATAATGTGTTATAAATTACCCTCATCCCCTGAAATTCGAAACTTTTTAGGTTAATCTATAATAAGGGATGTATGCTAAATATACCCTGTGAATATGGTTTTGTTACAGTTAATATTACAGGTTGTGAGGGTGGTTAATTTTCTCAAATCTACTCTTGCATTTATTAAATAATATGTGTTATAAGTTACCCTCATCCCCTGAAATTTGAATTTTTCGACGTTGTTCTATATTAAGAGATATATGCAGAACAACCCCCGTAAATATTACTTTATTACATTTGATATTACGTGTATAATCTTATAGTAAATACAGCAGTTAAGTTGTTACGGATTATAGCACCAGGGTTGTCCAACGTATTTTACTTAACGAATCGGCTGCTACGAATCGGCTGCTAGCTTCAGTCTCATTATAATTTTGATTAAGTTTGCGACATTACATGAAGCTGCGGATAAATACGCAGGATATTATATTATAAAATATATATTATAGAATCTATATTTAGAGGAATACAAGTCATAAACATATCTATAGACGTACCTCGAGGATTACGCTCGGTCAGTCACGGATGTCCATCTGTAAAACAGGACTTCTATCAAAGGTATTATAGCCCCTCTTCAAAATGAACCGCCTGTTTTGTCTACGCGATGCTTTGGCAAGGCTGTTTCAAAAGAAAAGAAACCAGTTTGGCAGTTAACATAGCATGAGCATGGATGAAAATATACTATAAATTGGCAAAACGCAATAAATCTATTAAAGAAACTGTTAATTTGCTATAGAAATTGAAGATCCTCTGTAACTAATATCAAGGGAAATATTTATATCAACATAGAAAAAATGAATGATGTAAAATAAGTCTGTCAGTAAATATATTCTAGAGAGTTACAAATCTATCTCTGGCCAGAAACCAACGCTGATTGTGTAACACGAGGGGGTCTAAGAAGTTGATTGCTCTGCGCTTACTTGTTTTCCAACGAAGACACACTTTAACAACTGGTGGACGCTTGAATAATTGGCGTCCACGACTTGGTGAAAAGGAAGGAACACACACACACTTTCACTTCCCACTCGATGACGGATGAGGGATGCTGATGAACACTTAGATTTATAGACACGGACAATACTTGAGATTTATAACCAAAGTTTTATTTACATGGTTATACTTATTATTAACTATTGATTAAACTAAACATTAAACAAATTACATTGTTACACAGTGGGCTGGCGATTGGCCAACGACCTAAACTAAAACACTTCATGCTCCGACAACAAACGTCTTCACTACATGATAAACTAATGCAGACTATCTCAAAAATAAAGCGTTATGTTTCATAAGCAGATATCTCGAAGGGGTGCAGAGTTCAGGGTAAAGCATCCATAACAAACTATCAACCCTGCACTTAAGCTTGTAATAACTTAAATACTTAATTTTCAACACATTACTGTCAAAGGCTTCTGACAGCTAGACTCAACAAATCACTGTGACAAAAATGATAATTATTTCTAAGCAGAATTTTGACTAATAAAGATAACAAGTTGAAATATTATTCTTGAACTATAATTTAGAAAAGCTTATAAAATAGCTATTTGTGTATTAAGAGCGCAAAATGGGACATTGTCGATTGAGAGGTAGTTGCCGCGCGACGCAGGAGCGAGGCATTCTCTCGAAATCGACAATGTCCATTTGCGCTCGAAACACACACAAGATTTTTTCTACAGTCGCCACATTGGGGTCCTCCACCATAACAAAAATTTATTTTTTATTTATTTTTACTTATCGGTATTTTCCATTCTTCTTGAGCTATTGTTTCAATCTAATCTAAGCATTTTATACTTTCGTTTTTGTAAATGAATGCCCTATTTTATTTTTACAGCAGTGCGGCATTTTGTTTGATTGACCCACTTAACAAAAGGGGGTAATGTGTAACTACTATGTCATTAATTCCTGACTAAACGTTTCCATTAGGAATGTAGCCAAGTAACATTTCTCATTTCTCAACATTCTACTTTGTCGCTCTCGAGCGGCAAAGTGACATTTTGCGTTGACAAAAGAGAGCGCAAATGGCTACTTTGTATATAGACTGTAGAAAAAGTTATTTATTTGTTATTGCTCTTCCCCTCGTTTTGTCACAATTGCAGATGAAATGTCAAAACTCTTAACATTTTCACGGCGGAGATTTTTTTTTAGAGTTTTATTTGAGTGCGATTATATACCTTAATGAACCAAGTCTAATTCTTCCATAAATTTTTATTTTAAATATTTCCATCTACGCACGGAATTTAGACTAGAGAAGAATATATGGTTTGTTCAGATCTTATTTTAGCGTCGACGAAACACTTAGGTCCCTTTTTGTAATTAATGCTTTTTCTGCTAAAAGCAGAATCTTGTTCGTTTGCTTACTCATGTCGTACAAAGTCGGAATTGAATTAACAACAAAATATATACGAAATAAGGTTAGTGATGATAAGAGTGTGTTACGTCCTGGACTGTTTCTAAAGGACTACTCATCTCTAAAACTTCAAAATGCTACCTTTTGCTATTAATCCCATACACACTACTGAAATTACAGTTTCCAAAAATCACATATGGACATTAAATTTTATCGCACGATCGCGAAAAAAACAAGTTATAACGGACAGAGGCTTAAAAAAATGCTTCTGCAAATTTTGTACACTAGAGTTGACCCCTTTTCAGAATGACCGATTCATTTCATGTATCAAAGCATTGTCAAAGATGAAGTGTGAATTTAAATAAGAAATTGGGGATAGTGGATAAAGTGAAAGAATGAAATGAATTATGGAACATTTCATTTCATCTTTTGAACTTTATAGAGAGAGCATCAATGATATTGAACGTCTAGGTAGGAGTTACTTTAGTAGTGAGTTATGCATATCATTAATAATCAAGATATGAATAAATTATAGAAGTACATATACTTAAGTCAACATGAATAGATAAAATTGTTTAGTGCTACAATCAGTTAATTTTACAGTAATTATTTTGTATGCTAAAATATAGTAAAATTAGAATACAAACTATAAATTTAACATATATGCAAATTTATCCTAAGTAGGTAGTGCATAAAAATTTTACCTATGATTATATAAAGTCACCTACTTATCGGATTACAAAAACAAACTGATTAAACTCCAGCTGCATGTTGTATGCAAATAGGGGATTTCCCGATATAAAATTATGTACGTTGGCACAATAAATTTATAATTATGATGTGATCAGCACATTACTTCGCGAGTTCACTTTCGACATTATTTAAATAAATAACCGTAACACTGATAAAGAAGTTTTTTGACCCTTGGAAATGTATAAATTAACGGAAATAGTCATATAGAAACACACGTTGAATGTGATAAATAAATATTGTATTAACCACCAGTGGCGTTCCCAGAATTTTGGTTGGGGGGGGGGGTGCGATATAGAGGAAATTTATATATAATATTTGTGTATTTACTTTTCGCGATTTTTTTAAATATATACATTAGGGTGGACTTTAAAAGGGGTCAAGTCAAATTTTATTCGGGCCGCCCCCTAAAGTGGTTCCAAATAAATAAAAAAGAAAAATGCGCAGGCAATGATTCCGTTTACTATTAATATTTGACCATACGTAAATGCACTTGATTTTTCTCCATTTAAATAACATTGGGTTTTGACACATTTTGGAACTAAGGCAATAAGAGGTTTAAAAAATCCACTTAATATTGGAATATATTCTAGTGTGATCCGAAAATATGTGGACAAAATTTAAAGTCCCAATCAATATTCTTAAGACAATGAGCCCATCCAACTTTTTTTGAATTTTTTATATGTTACGAAGAATTTAAAAATAGAAATTCCGTATTTTTTGTTTTCTTGAAATTATGCTTAATAACGCCTAAAATAATTATTAAAGTTTTGGCGCGAAAGTTGTGACGTTAGTGTCATTCCGTCGCAAGTAGAGAGAACCGACATATGTTACCATTAATAATGGTAATATAATATATAATAAATGTAACAAGAATAAAAATACGTATCCATTACAAATTGTGATCAAAAATCTTTAGAGGTAATGGTAATAAATAAACGAGATAGTTACTATATCATTTCAAAATATATTTTTTTGTTTGATTTACTTACATGAATAAGTATAGGAGTAGTGTTAAATGATAATTTATGAAAAACTTCCAAAGTACAATTATAAATAAATATAAATCAGGTAAGTAATATTAATAATTTGACTTTAAGACTTTCTTTAATATTATATTAAAGGTTATTATACTCACCAAGTGCCATTATTATAATTAAAATAGTATTTAAACTATTTTCTATTTATAATTAAATACAACAATGACAGTATTGATTACAATAATCAAAGCGTAGTTCATAATAAAAAGTAATTCAACATTTACATTTCTATTTACTACATGATTACAACAATGACAAGTATTGAGATTACAATAATTAAAACAAATTATAATTTTATATATATTAAATATGTGCATGTTAGAGTATGTGTAAAGCCAATCGCGAATTTATGAGCAAAATATGCATGGCCCACTGTACAGTGACATTTTCACAGGGTAACTGGACGACTGTAATGACGCTGACGTCACAACATGGCGATCGTTTTACGCTAAAAATTTTAATTACATTATTATAGGTATAAAAATACAAAATATATAACAATTTTTATTTCATTTATTTATATTAAAAATTCACATGCGACATGTAATTTCTAAAAAATCGATGATTTGGACGGGCCCATTGTACGCCTTTTGGGCGACAGTTTAACCATCTATAATTATCTTAAGAATAATGATTGGAATTTCAAATTTTGTCCACATAGTTTCGGGTCATTTTAGTATATATTCCAACATTAAGTGGATTTTTGAACCTCCTATTGGCTAGGAAAAAATAAAGTTCCAAAATGTGTCAAAATCCAATGTTATTTAAATAGAAAAAATCAAGGGCATTTTGGCACGGTCAAATATTAATATTAAGCGAAATCATTGCCAGCACAATTTTTATTTATTTATTTGGAACCAATTTAAGGGGCGTCCCGGTTAAAATTCGACGACCCTTTATAAGGTCCATCCTAATATACATATATTTTAAACAATTTCATATATTTATGTTTTCATAAATTTAAAATAAAATCAAAGATATTAGGTATAGGAACGTTACATTAAAAATATTAGAAACATTAAACAAGAAAATCTGTCACCTAATAGCATCATGATTTATACTTGAAAATGGCTGTCTCTTCCCTCGAAATTCTAGCGTAATTTTTTCACCACGCCAATTTTTTTCTTGATAGCAAGTTGCAATTTCTTTTTTATTTTGAACGATACTTAAGTCAGATTTACCTAAGTGAGGGGCCATTATTAGAAGAAATTTCGAGATAAATGAACAAAACTTAGAGCAATTTTATGACAATTGTTACAACTAACTATAGGTCCAGGGGGGGGATCGCCCCCATCGCCCTCTCCCTGGATACGCCACTGTAAACCACTGTGAAATTTATGTGAAAACTGTTATTTGTTGTTTAACATAGGCAGGTGTTTCATAACATGCAACATATGAAACATTTTATAAATAGAGCTGTTTCTAGTAAATTATTTGTTCAGAAAAATTATATATGTACATATTTTTTCCATAAATTAACACCATGTCCACTAATTCACTGTTACTAAATGCATCCATTTTAACAAAAACTACACTACACTTCTATTCACTGTAAAATTAGAACACTGCACCAGCAAAGATAAATGCTAATTAACAGCAATGTCGTCAAAATAATTCCTTACCACCTATCAAATTAAATTATAGTATATTACTAACCGAGGTGATAAGTGTTTCATTGTCGAGGGCGAAGATAGTTAACCAAGGCGCGCAGCGCCGAGGTTAACTATAGCCTGAGACAATGAAACTTTTCACCGAGGTTTGTATACTATTTTATTCACAATCTGAAATAAAAAATACTTGATATTTAAATATTAGCTGTATTCTTTTTGACCCAATTGTATCTCAGCTCAGTACATAACTGAGTTGAGCTGAAGTGAGTTGTGATTTTGCAAAAAGAACAAGTTTTATTCCATTTTATCATTTCCCTCTTTACCGATAGCATTTGCTGTAACAGCTGTCAAATTTATTGACATTTTTCTGATCTATGGTACTGTTTATAAACGAAAAATGGATAATGTTGAAAATATATTACTTGTAAGTATATCTGTATATGTGAATATAAATTTTGTTGAATTATATAACCTTAAAATGTAAACTGAGTGTTTCAAATCATTTTGAGTTTTTTAAACTGGTAGTGTAGCATCGGAAAGGGGGGAGGTGAGTTTACTAAGAACCACTCAAATCAGTTGTGTCAGAAAGAACAACGATTTCCTGAGTTTATTTGAAGTGATCTGAGATGAGCTGAGATTTTGTCCAAAAAGAATACAGCTAATAATAACCTAACAAAAAAAAACGAATGGTCTGAGATTGTTCATTTGTCACATGAACTGTCATTTTGATTTCTAACCTTAAATATTGATTTTATTCATTACTTGTATTATTTACAAGTTTATTCCATATTGTTATCATATAAAATGTAAAGATGCTTTGTTTAAATGTAAATACCCATCATTGATACGCATTGATCTCTCAAAGCGGGGGGCAGCTATTTCCCGCCTCGAGGTTGGAAAGTATAGCGTGAGTATAGCTGAGGTTGGAAAGTGTCAACTTTCCAACCCCAGCTATCTTCACGTTATACTTTCTAACCTCTTGGAATATGAGGTTAACAATAACTAACTTCCCAACTTTTTAAAAGTCAGAAATCATCATATTACTAACCGATTGTGAATAAAATTATTAATTACACAATATTAGACATTTATTAGTATTAGATATTAAGTAAACAATTACTTTCATTGTAGAAGATTTAAAAAAAATTATTAAAAATAGCTACCGACCAGTGGCAAAATAAATGTTTGCGTGAAATACGATGCATTTTTTTGCAAATTTTTAAAAAATTCTTTTTGTTTTATGATCAACATGTTGTACAGTATACCCTTTAAATTTTTGTCCTAAGTTGTGGAACCTTCTGTATATTGGCACAGGCACAGTATTGTTTAAAAGTCGTGTTGATGTATATCTTTATTTTCCTAATTTCTAGATAAATTATACAATGTATCTTTCTATTTTTACAATATAAAAGGTATTTAAAAATATGTAATGTACGTTGCTGACAATGAATACAAGTGCCAAGCAAATAATATATAGTTTTACTACAGTATAGCGGTTGACCGCTTCGCTTGCTTCTAACCAGTACGTGCACTCGCTGGTTTTTTTGAGACCAAAAAATTTGACCTCTAAAAGCCCCGGTCACACCAATACGATTCTGTCGTGTCGGGTCTTATAAAGAAGAAGATGTACATGAGACTGAAATTTTGTGGTACAACAGCGGTCACATTTGTACAACAATCGTACAAAAATCTCTTCTTCATATTATTCTAATATTACTTACATATTTGATTGATCGTATGCTTCGTAACATTAACAAAATAATCTGTTTCAAAACAATTTTTTTTGTAAATGTTTGTGTATTGTTAACTTCGAGTCTTTTTTATTGAAATTACTTTAGTTTTCACTCTGTTTAAATTTTCCTACCACAGGTATTTCGAAAATGTCTTCAAGTTCAGACGAAGCAATAATTTTGGCCACAATTGTCATCATTGATAGTGAAAACAGAAAAAAATGTAAAAAGAGATCTATCTGGAGTAAGGAATGGCTAAAAAGACGAAATGAAAGGAATTAGTTTCTTTCCAATACTGTGAAATGAGTAGCATATAATTTCATACAACTAGTCTGATGAAAATAGCGGCGCCACTATTTTTGATACGACTCAAGTACTTATTTTTCCGTATTAGACACGACACGACAGAATCGTAAAGGTGTGACCGGGGCTTTAAACTTGGAGCTGTGTCGTCGCGTAGTTATCACGCTTGCCGTAGGATGGCTCTAGAGGTTTAACCACCTGCTGTTAAAGCCGCAAGATGTCTTGTATTAGATATAGCCGGGTTTATTTTCAAATTGAAATCATCCCTGCATTTTGCAAGAGGTGGAGGTAAAACTTATGATACCTGTACTATTTATTTTGTTGCGAAATATTTAGTGTTTGTGTAAGAACTTGTGCATTTTAACCAGGTTAGTACCTATTCGTTATATATAAAATGTTTTAAATTTTGATACTTCATTCTTTATTTGCATAATTTATATAAATTTTTTATTGGAAGTAAGCTTTTAACGTTAATTTTTGAGTTAAAATAGTTATTTATGTTATAAATGTTAGAAATATACACATTGTAACACATACTTATATGGTGTACTATTTTTAATCTACAACATAATTATCAAAGGGGCCGACGCAGAGTGCACCTACTGGTTGCGAAACGGTCAATCGCTATACTGTGGACTGTGGTTATACTATACATGAATGGCCACGGCGTACTTACTAAGTGGGAGTGTCAGTCTAGTACGTAATAACAAACTAAATTAGAACGAACTCGTTTGTCTTATTAACTCGTTTTTTGCATTGTTTTGCAAAGGTTTGCGATGTTTATGTTCGTATTTTTAACTTTCGTGATAATTTAGAAATTATGTTCAACACAGAGCTAAAATAGTTAAAAATAAATACTTACGAGTATTTCCGCAGTTTCCAAATTTTTCATATTCCCACTTTTTTGGTGAGCATGAGAAAATAATTTACTTTTTTCTACATACTAACTACTTTTACTTTTTTTATTTATTATTATTTTAGTGTTAAACCAGTCGCTTTTATCAAAATTACAAAATGAAAATAAAAACCATTGTTCCTATTCATTTTAATAAATGGCTTTTTTATAAAACTTCATCTAAATTGAAAGCGATTTGTTGTAGTTTTAGAAAGTTTTTATTGATATTGTTATTCGTTAAGCCGTAATAATTTTTTAAATATTTTGTGACGTAAGAGGTGCTTTGTTCTTAAACTAAACTTCGCTAATAATTGGACATAAATTTTACTTATAAAAATATGTAAATATGTTATAATAATTTTTATGTTCAATAATTGAAAATATGTATAGATAATGAGCAATCATACGTGTATTATAGTCCCAGGTTTGAGTGCCACTGGGAGCCTATGTCATTCAACATATCTTTCATTTTCATACAAACGCGTGGAGTCTGTTTGGGGCCTGTTTCTCAAAAAATACGGGACTAGTATTACTAGTCGATACACTAGTAATACTAGTGAAGTTTACTAGTTTTTGTTTCTGAAATATACAAGTGTAAAATACTAGTTACAAGTTGGAAACTAGTACTTACTAGTGTATTTGACAAAAAATACTAGTATTTTGTTTCTCAAAATATTTGAGTTGTCTGTCAGACTAGTAATTTACTAGAGAAAAGATTCATGTAGTGTCTGTCGTTGTTTAGTGTTAATATATATTTTTTAAATAATATAGTAATGTGGTGTAGAGACTCTGAGTCTAGTGATGAAGAAGTAGTACGACGTCAAAAACTAATTAAAGCAAGAATAAATTATGTCCATGCAGAAACCCCATATGAATGAGAGGTTACTCATGTCAAATAAGTTAGAAACATTAATTAATTTATTGGGACCTATTCTTCAGCTAGATATGATTTGGCCAAAATGTGTCCCTGACATATTTTTAGTCTTTGTCTTGTCTACTCAACCCGAATCGTGACAAGTTTGACAGATTTTTATCTATCCATTGAATTTAACTGCTTTAGACAATTTATTTAGAGAATGCTCCAAATAGAATACCTTTAGCATCTCGAATCATCCTCAAAATAGTTAATTTCGCATTCAGTGTAGACATTTTTATTGAAAAATAATTTAATTTCAAATTAAAACACTTGAAATTGTCAACGTCAGTCAAAAAATTAAATCACTTGATTTAAAGAATATTGGATTAAATACTATACTCTATCCGTTTTAACTATAGACTAGATGGCGTTTCGAGCGCGGTCGTTTTTACATGTATTAAATAAAAAATTCAAATTTTGGCGCCATTCCTAGATTTAAAAAAATCTTTCTAATTGACATTTTTTCAGTAATTTTGTCTTGTTTGTAGATATCTATTTTTATCCATAATATTAACAAAGAGAACAATAACAAAACTAGCGAACTACTAACTAAAAACTAAGAAAACGCGCACAACGAAAACTATGTAATATGAAATATAACACCAAAACACTATGGAAATTATATAAACGAAAAGAACAATAATATACTTAACAAACAGAACTGGACAGAAATGAATAATATATAATAAATCGTGTACTATTAACTTTGTTGACTTTTATTAATTTTAAATCAGACGTCAAAATAATTGATACAGTTGTCAAGCAAATTTAAACTTTGCGTCAATTATTTTACTGTGTAAACTCGTTTCACGTTTGAACCAATCAGAGAGCTAGAATCGTAGGCCCTATCTCACCCAACGCTCTATAGTTAAAACGGATAGAGTATAGTATTTATTATAAAAACTACTGTAATATTGAAAATGTTTCAGAAACACTATTTTACTTGACTAATAAAGTTTCACTTGTGAACTAGTAACTTGTAAACTACGAGTAGTAAAATACTTTTCAGAAACATAATTTATTAGTAGGTACTATTAAAAATTTCACTTGTAACTAGTAATTTGTAACTTGTAAATTAGAATTTTTTGAGAAACAGGCCCCTGGTGTGGCATCATAAATTAAACAAGTGTTATTTGGTTTACTACCGTCTTTTCGTTATTTCTGCATTCATTTATTACTTGCAAATGGATTTCGTATTCAAAAAGGCGATAGCAAAAGGCTTGAAAGTAGTGAGAATTTGGACTAATAGAGTAAATGTGTGATGCAGATATAAAAATGGTAATAATATTTTATAAACTAATAACTTTTTTAAACTTTGATAAATTTATAATGGTAATATTTTGTAGGGTTGCCAACCGTAATATAATATATAGTATTATACTATATTTTGATTTGATGTACTATATTTTTTAAACATTGATAAAGTCAAAACTTATGCTATTTTTAAACGAATAAAGGTGTGAACGCACTGAAATTCTATATCGCCAATCTGAGTTCTGATGAAAATCTGAACTTCTGATCTGAACACACCCTAAGATTTGGGTGACGAACGCGCCATGGCCGCTCTGAGAGCCCTTCGTATTCGTGATATTCCCTAAACTTATGTCAAAAACAAATAGTTATGTTTGTTTACTAATTAATATAGTTATACTTCATTTCACGTAAGAAAATGGTAGATGGTGTTTGAGCACAGACCTTTTTTAAATGCATTAAAGATATAATTTAATTCCGTAAAACCAAACTTTGTCAATAATAAATAGCATTATCTGTGAAAATGTACAAGGCCTGAATATTATAAATTACAGCAATTAATTCTGTTGATTTTATTTATCTACCTAACTAACAACTGATAGGTGATATTTTGTTCGTTTCTGTGAACTAGGTTTGCATTTTGACCAATCAAAGGGTAGAATTTATATCCCCATCTAAACTATTTCCTTACTTGAAATGAAATACCTATAATATTGTGAGTTAATAATAAAAAACGCAAAAATGGAGAAAGGTTGCAGAAATACATAACAGATTGGGAAAAATCATTCCAGAGTGGTTAACCAAAGATCAGAATAACGAATATGCAGCAAGATGCAATACACATTTAAAAAATATATTTTTATTTTTTTAAAACGACCTATATTTCCAACTTTCATTGACGTGCTATATTTTTCTTTCATATACTATATTTTTTTTGTTTTGATCTCTGAAGTACTATATTGGACAGAAAAAAGTTGGAAACCCTAGTATAGAGGGTGTTCCATGTAAAAGTACAAGGCTTCGGAATAGAAATTCTACATAGCAAAACGAGAAAACAATCCCAATAAAAATTGGTGCCACAACACTTCCTAACAGAGATACTGAGAATTTCATAAAAAACCGGAAAAAGTAACCAAATGTTCAAAATGAAAGCCATTGTATTCAATAAATATTACATTTTTATTAAATTCAAATGGATGGAATATTTGTTAATTAAGTCGCATTTGCCTCAAATGAAATAATCAAAAGGGGATACAATTATATAAGCCGACTATTTATTGATAATACATTGATAAATTGTAGTAATAGTGTAGTTATATGCAAAGAAACTTGATATACCATCATTGGTAAATAAGTTTATATTTATTTAAATGAATAAAAATTATTATTACCGATATCTGCGAACAAAGCAGATTGGCACACCCAGCAATGGGTAATATGCCGTGATGATATATTTATTTTATAATCAAAATTAAATGACGGGAGGTAATGTGCTGGCCACATCAGATTTTTTTTATGAAAATTTTCTGATTAAAACTGGTGCGCAGTACACATTTTTTCAGAAGTCTTTGCTTTGGAAATCCCTATTATTTACAAAACATGATTTTACTGTGTAATTATCATCCTTTTCGAAACACTTCCTCCAACATTGTGGTAAACGCAATACCACATAATTTTATTTTTAATTAAAAAATCTCTTTCTAATTCACCTCATTTTTCACGTCATCATAACGAACATAACTGTCCAGCCCATTTCCATCTAATATCTAATCTAAATACGCTACAATCCTGGATTTTTTTTAAAAAAAGAATATATAAATGTTTACATTTTTTTCGGTGACTTGTCTCTACATACCAAAAAAAGACAAAAAATGTATAAATCGTTTATTTACTTCAATAAGGTAATAAGGTGTAAGAGTAAATATCGCTTCCACTTTTCTATTTCTATTTCCTGTTGCTAGCTGATAACATTGAAGCAAAAAATGAAACCGATTGAAATAACAATGAAAGTATTTGTCACGATATGTAGTTCCCTAGGTTATAAAAGCATAGAACGTTTTGTTTGTCTATTGTCTGAGTGGAGAAGAAAAAGAAGATCGAGGCTACGGTATGCATTTGTTCTGAGTCATTACTAACAACCTGAGAAATCACCAATGACGTCATCAAGTGCGTAGCGAATGATTATATCAGCGGTTAGAATAATTCTACTAATTTGTATACCAAAAATTAATAAGGAAAAATGTAATATGCACTGTGATTCATCGTTAAATCTCATAAATTCATTAAAATATTTCCTTATACATATTTTTAAATAAGTTAGTATGATCGTTCTACTTAAAAATTAATCGAACAAAAATGCAACATTTTAATCGAATAAAAAAAAAATAATTGCATTTTAACAAATATTTTTCCACTGACAGACAAGAAATAAATAAAATCAGCAAAACATAGATAAGATAATTAAATATACGTTTATTTTTTGTTGTTGTTTGTGTCTCCTCAATTAACAATCAACAGAGATGCTGCTTATACGATGTCTGATAGAAAAGTATCCGACCTTTGGCCGGGCGAAAAAAAACTGGCATACCTGGACCCAGGGACAAATAATCTACTAACGTAACTAACTGCACGGACCGTTGGAAACCTAATCAGTAATCACCTTCAAAGTAGTATCCTTGGATCTCCACACACTTCTTCCAGCGGTGTCGCCATTGTTGGAAGCATTCCGAGAAAATTATTTAAATCACGGGCGACAGAATTTTTACAATAAATAATTTATACAAATTGTCCTACGGGTACTGAGGATAATAATGTTATTGCATTTTGTTAGTAACACTATAGGGATAATATTACCAAAATTAGAATTTAAGACTATCATTAATAACAATTATATTAATTATTTAAGTCACGGGTGACAGTATTTTTACGATAAATAATTCATAAAAATTGTCCTACGGGTCCTGAGGATAATATTGTTATTGCATTTTGTTAATAACAATATAGGGATATTATTAAAAAGAAGTATAATATAATATTAGAACAATTTAAATAATTTTATTTTGATTTTACCGCTCATTTCGACCAAGACATAAATGTCAAGTTGTTGTAAACACTGGCGTAATTTTAATAGTATTAACATTATATTGTTGTAATTTACACTTTTGTTCCATCTACATGTTGTTATTGTATCTCTAAATAACATTAATGCGTAGATTATGCATTTAATATAATTCATTACAAGATCCTTGGTTTTGGTAGTGCATCTATTTGTTCAGCGTCAGGCTGGTTCACACTTATTTGAATCGCGAATCGGCTGCTGCGAATCGGCTGCTGCTAATTTCACCGTCATCTTTCGGAATGGAGTTTAGCTCGGCTGTCGTTGCAGCCATAATATCCTCTTTCATCTGAAATCGCGTTCCTTTCAATAGCCTCTTGAGTTTGGGGAACACCCAGAAGTCGCAGGGGGCCATATCAGGAGAGTAAGGAGCCTGTTGAACCACAGGAGTTCGGTTCTTCGCCAAAAAATTTGAATTAAGTGCGAAGAATGTGCTGGAGCATTGTTGTGATGACCACAACTCCGGTCTCTTGCGCCGCACAGCATCACGTAGGCGACGGAGGACATCCCTTTGGTGATTTTTTGATCCTGTGGTGCGTACTCGTGGTATACCACACCGCGAGTCAAAGGAAGCAGTCAGCATCACTTTGACGTTGCTGCGCACTTGACTGGCCTCCATAATGTGTGATGCCCATAGCATTGTCACCGAAAGCCGTCTGAATCTACCGAATGGTTTCTACCTGTCTGTCGCCCAGTTTCAGGCAAAATTTGATGCAATAGCGCTACTCCAGTCGTTCCGTAATTTTCCTTGAAATGAAAAACCGACGAGAGCACTACACACTAAAGTTCACGCATGCGCACGAAGGTTCAAGGTCGGCTCATGCAAGCGCGCTTAATTCAAATTCATCACGTTTTCGCAAAAATGGGTCGGATACTTTTCTAACAGACCTCGTATTCAGCGGGATAAAAAATTTAATTATTGTAATTATATAACCCTAAATATTTCTCTCATGTAATCAAAATTAACCAATATTTTTATTCAAATTCACAGAAGGATATTGCACTATTTTTTAAGTTATTCTTTACATTCTCTAAAATTTATCGTAAACAAATTCTTATTATAGAATCATTTCCTTGTTCCCAGTGTATCAAAGTTTCAATTAATATAACCAAAATTGCCAATTGCACTTGACACTGACACCTTTCAATTAGAATTTTCTTAATATGGCAGTTGTTTACAAAGCTATAGCATAGGTGGCTAATTTATGAAATTTAATTTCTATATAATTTTTTAACTCTATATCAATTTAATATGAAGTATAAAATGCAGTCAAATCGTATAGAGAATAAAATATTCTTTAATATTTATAATAACATTAAATATGAAAAAATGATATTTAACATCATTTTTTCAAGAAAAACTGTTAAAATCTTCAAATAAGGGGACTTCTGGTTGACCAATTATAACCAAAAACTAATCAGCTCTTCATATGGATGTAACGAAGAAGAATACGAGAGAATTATAATTTTTGTAATTGTATTATTACAGTTATCGCAGGCGAAAATTTTATCACACAGAGACGCACACACACACACACATACATACACACACACCCACACATACATACACACACACCCACACATACATACAGACATCATCGTAAAAATCGTATTCTAGGGACCCTAAAACGTGCTTATTCATTGAAAACTCATCACCGAATTTTTTGAGCAAAGACAATACTTCTTCCTTGTGACGGAAGGTAAAAAAAATACAACTTTTATTATATTATATAGGGCAGTAGATAAAAAAATATTCATCAAAAGATAATTGACGTATATGAGGAAGTTGCACATATTTGGAGTGAAATTATGATGCAAACAATTTCGAGGGATCGGGAATCGATTGAAAATGAAGGAATACAAAAGAAATGTTGAAGATTTGATTTTAACAAAACGAAGGATAAATGTTCCAGTGATTACAATTTAACTGTGAATGTCAGAAGCAAATTACTTTAGATTCAATTGTTTTCTTCATGGCCTTCACTTTCGTATCTAAAATAACAAAAAAACCTATTGTACTCGTATTGTTGATACATCCGCAGTTACTCTGACTAATGCGACATACATGTAATTTGGAAAAGTGTTATATTATTTTCGTAGTTTGCTTATTTACGATATTTTCAAATTCTCGTAGAGTATCTTTCAGTTCCAATATCTTGCACGTAAAATTATTACTCAATAATCTTGTTCATAGATTTAATATTTCGACAAATTGAATGATAACTATCGGAATATGTTCCCCTAGCAACAATAATTACAAATATTTTGGTTTTTCAAATATTACTTGTAAACATACTCGTAGTATTTTTCAATTAACGGAAATTTAAACAGTTATTCTTTAAATTTAAGTAGGGTAATTGATTTTTACACTCAACACCAAAAGTTAAAACATTTGAATTGCACTTACCGCTGCCTACGATGTTGTTAAATAGATAAATTGAAGAGGAAATATAATTAATTCTACTACTGGTTTGAAAAACATAGATTTCTCTCGACAAACTATTGCTGTAATTTTATCTATTTATTCATATCTACTTCCGACGTCGTATTTATGAGAGTAAATTAATATTGACAGTGAGAGCATTGTTAATTTTAAGAGATATGATTTTATTATTTATCTGCGATTTTACGAAATCGGAAGAAGATGTGATTTGTGCTTAGAATTGCAACATCGTTACGTAAATCCATACGTAAACAAATTGCGCAAGAATACTTCTAGATTTACCGTGGGTGCTATAGATTTTTACATCACGCTATCCAGTAGATACAGGATCGTGCTAAAAATTGTACCTATATGGAGATTTTGATAAATAAGGACGTTGTAAGGTAGTACATTTACGACAGATTGATGTGAATGACAAGTACTTTTCATTGTATTTTAAGTATTTTCCAAGTATTAAGTACCAAGTACATGTGAGATGTGAATAGATTTACTTTGTCAAGTACAAAGTACTATAAATACAAAGTACTTGTGAGCCTAATCAAGTACTTTTCTTTTAAGTATTGCCCCAGGTCTGTTAAAAAGAAAATATTTCACGATATTTTTATATAAGATTTAAATGTTATTACAAAAACAAGTACAACGAACGATAAATTTTAAAATTTATGCAGTACATGGTCACTGTATTATAAATTAGCAAAAACTTATTTTATTTTCGTGGGATTAAGTAATTATATAGATTAAATTAGACAGATTAAAGAAAAATATTTTCTTTCAAATAATTCTTAATGTAAAGGGACCGACCCTGTCCTTGCCTGTTTGTATGATGCATTAGGGGTATGTAACCGCAAACTAAAGGTCCCCATTGTTGGTTTATAGATGCAATTGCTAAATCGTTTTACAACAAAGTGTTCTTGTAATATGCATTTTACTATAATTCGAATGTGATTGGTGCAATTCACCAAAATACTGTGATTTAATTGGATGACAGAATATGAATGGAATTGTCGATGGAATTTTTGCATATATTAAAACAGTTTTGTTTTTTCTGGAATATTTTATTTTTATATATTTAGAACAACAAATTAATTCTCTTGACAACCTCTAACCTTCATAATGTTAGATTGAGTAGTAAAGGTGGTGTGAAGTAACATTTATTTCAATGCCATTTCCATTACCTACATTTAATTCTAAGAAGTTAAAATAATGAATTAATAATAATTGCAATACAAGTTTTAATTTTTCATTACATTTTCACTAGAAATAAATAAGACAATTACGCATGCGTGAAAAACAAAGCGGCATCGAATTAACTGTCAGATACCACCTCTAGGGCCTGTTTCTCAAAAAATACGGGACTATATAGTATTACTAGTCCCTACACTAGTAATGCTAGTAAAATACTAGTTAAAAGTTGGGAACTAATATCTACTACTGTATTTGACAAAAATACTAGTATTTTGTTTCTCAAAAAAAATATTTGAGTTGTCTGTCAGACTAGTAATTTACTAGAGAAAAGCTACAAGTCTCAAAAGTCTTATAAATTTTACTAGTCGTATTATTTGACAGTTCGTGTGTTTCTTTTTCGTATGTAATTCAATGGTTCTTTGTTAATGTTAATTCAGATTCATGTAGTGTCTGCCGTTGTGTAGTGTTAATATATTTTTTAAATAATATAATAATGTGGTCTAGTGACTCTGAATTTAGTGATGAAGAAGTAGTGCGACGTCCATTCATTGAATTTAACTGCTTTAGACAATTTATTTCGAGAATGCTCCAAATAGAATAGCATCTCTAATCATCTCCAAAATTATTAATTTCGCATCCAGTGTAGACATTTTTATTGAAAAATAATATAATTTCAAATTAAAAATATCAACATCTGTCAGAAAATAAAAAAACTTGATTTAAAGAATATTGGATTAAATACTAGTATTTATTAAAAAAAAACTACTAGACTATTGAAAATGTTTCAGACACACTATTTTACTTGACTAATAAAATTTCACTTGTAACTATTAACTTGTGAACTAGTAACTTGTAAACTACGAGTAGTAAAATACTTTTCAGAAACACAATTTACTAGTACTATTAAAAATTTCACTTGTAACTGGTAACTTGTAATCTAGTATTTTTGAGAAGCAGGCCCCTGATTATTTAGTTAGGCATATAAAAAAACGTTCATTTATTGAAATAATTACAAACTAGATTAATTTATACCGTGACTTTATATTAAGTTTACCCGTGATTACCAAAGAGGTAAATAAAAAAATTGGTGTCAAAAAATTCAGAATTTTATGCTCCAAAGTTATGTGGATAAAGCACATAAAATTTTACGGGATAGATAATTTAAAAAAAAATGTTTTTTCATTTTAAATTATGTCAAGGAGTTTTTGGGACACCCGGTAATCCCGATACACATCTCAATAGACAAAACTTTTAAAAAATAAATTTAAATTACCAATGGAAAGATTTTGAAAAGAAACTATTGGTAAAACAATTTTATTAAATTGGAACATACTCGTAAGTAGGAAAAAATCTGATGTGGACACCACACGACTTCCTTGTACGCAAGACTAATATGAAGTATAGATTCAATTATAAAATTGCACGTATTTGACGTAATATGACATTAATATCTATTTTTTATTATTTTGTTATTTTTGTCCTAATCCATAGCAAGCTTCTAAAATCAAAATGAAACCATTTTATTCAAGAAAAACTGCTAACAACTTCAGGAAATATATCACTTCCGGTTAGCCTGTTTTAACAAAAATCTGCTATGTTATTCCAATTGACATAGTCTTATATACCAAATTTGAAAAGTTTTGGATTTATTTTAATATAGTTTTTCATTAAAATCTATTATAGGCTTCAAATAAAGTACATTTCTGGAAATTATGTAATGACCAAAAAGGGAGGTGCACAACTAGATGTTATAGAAGTCCTAAATACAAAATTTCAACTTTCTACGGCTTATCGTTTTTGAGTTATGCGAGATACGTACGTACGTATACGTACAGACGTCACTACGAAATTAGTCAGAATGGATTCAGGGATCGTCAAAATGGATATTTCCGTTGAAATCTGAAAACCGAATTTTTTCGCTAATACAATACTTCCTTTACTTTGTACAAGGAAGTAAAAAGAATCATAAATATTTTACCAGTATTGTTAAATGTATTGACATAAAATAAAAATTAAATGGTTGGAAATAATGTATTGGCCACATTAGATTTTTTTCTGAATCTGTACATTACTTCTTAATTATTTTGTTCATATATATATAAATCCATTAGTATATGTCTTTGTTTAGTACACAAATGTATGACGGTATAATGTAGACCAGACATAAAAATTGTTTTACATAAAGAGTCGAGGAAAGCATTACTTACGTAAATGGGAAACTGCCTGTATTATGAGCAATCATAAGCGATATTTTTAGAAAATGACAACTTTTATGGTAATTCCGTTTTATCCACGGGTGAATAATAATAAAAATAATGTAGAATTGTGGATTTCTTTTTTTAAAGGAAATTAATGAGTTTTTGATGTAACTTGATAAAAACATTTCCTGCTATTATATATGGGTTAATTGTTGTTCACTTGTTTTTATTTACATAAAAATTATAAATTCGTCATTGTGGTATATTTCAGGCATAAATTAAATAATAAACCCTGTTTTCAACCAGGTCGAAAGTCAAATTTTTAACGTTCCTTCATTAAATGTCGCATCGAAAAGAAATATGAAATAAATTACGTATCGTTCGCTAAGTATCGATTTTCAATATTTTAGTTTAACATAGTTTATATTTTAGCCTTCGTGGGCCAACTGAGTATAAGCAACTTATGCCTTATACAGGGTGTTAAAAAATGGGTATTTTTTGCGTAATATACAATTCGATGTCCTGGTTCTCGGTTTCTCGGTCAAAAAAGGACATGGTTCTTGAAGAATACATTTTTAGTGCCACTGACCGACACGGAATTTTTAAAAAAATAATAATGATTTAATTTATGTAACACGTCATGTGCGAAAAACTTGGTTTTGCAACGAATCATTAGTACAAGATTTTTTCTTATTCCATCATTTACAAAAAAAATCGTGAATTTTCATATTAGAAGTTAAAATGTTACTTTTTCGCATTCGAGTGAAAAACTGGAAGATAAACGCACTAATGCGAAGAAAAATATCATTTTCGCTTTCAAAATATCAAACAAAAAGATGATTATGAAACAGAATGGGATATTCTACCATATTTTTATATGTTTTTTGGGATAATATACAGGTGTTTCAAAAATACTGTAAAAAAATTTAAAGGGATATAGTACTGATCAAAATAAGTAAAAAAGCTTCATCAACATAGGACTGATCTTCAACTGTTTCCGAGAAAATCGAAAAAAAAAAACTGACAGATAGTGATTGAACAAAATTTTGTCTATGTCAGTAAATAGACTATAAAAAACAATAAAATTTTATATGAAACGTTTTTCTCAATTTCTAATAGTTCCGAAGTTATTTAAAATTAAATATTGGCCAAGGTCGCCACAACATTTAACATAGTACAATTATTGTTTTTTTAAAAAAAAAAAAACTAGCGCATCTAAGATGACCTCTGAAAGGTAAACAAAAAATCCCATTTAATCAAAGTCGTAACCCTTATAGTTTTGGAGATGTAAAAACTCATTTTTCACTGCCTCAAATCTCGGAAATTATTGAAGATCGGACCTATGTTGATTAAGCTTTTTTTACTCATTTTGGTCAGTACTATATGCCCTTAAATTTTTTTACAGTATTTTTGAAACACCTTTTATACAAATCTAGTAGTATTGGTGAAAATGCGATGTTAAAATAATAAGACACATATGAATTTTTGAATGTCTCAAATTATTTGTGACGTCACGGACCCGAATTGTTTATGTTTCTCAAACAGTTAATTCTAGGGGTATCTGCATTATCTATTAGGCATACATTTCCATTTATTTTTATTAAAACTTATTTCCCTTATCAAATTAATTATTAGTAAATACAGAAATAAAGAAAAATGTTTAAAATAAATAAAATATTTAAAATACATATTATTTCGATTTATTTCATGAAACGTTTTGAGAGATGGGAGTAGTGTTGCAATCAACGACTAAATATAACTAGACAAAACTTCATTTGGTTTGTTTTGATATCAGCTGACCAGACAGAGAAAGTAGAGATAGAGATATGTCTTATCTAGTGCGAGTATTTCTCACTAGAGGTCACCACTGAGGCCACGTAGAGTATCAGTATCTAGTTTCAAGTGTTCTTAGTTAAAATTTCGTGGATA
The DNA here is from genome assembly GCA_963082715.1 of Harpalus rubripes. Lineage (NCBI taxonomy): Eukaryota > Metazoa > Arthropoda > Insecta > Coleoptera > Carabidae > Harpalus > Harpalus rubripes. The sequence goes on from OY720448.1 coordinate 18,559,426, forward strand.
GCATTTAAGGTTAACATTAAATAATTTATAGGGTTTAATATTAAAGAAAAACCAACGTGTCACTCACAAAACCACTACAACTACAAAACAAAAACAAAATACACATGCTTCTACGTGGCCTCTAGTGAGAAATACTCGAACTAGACAAGACATATCTCTATCTCTAGTTTTCTGCCTGGCCAGCTGAAATCAAAACATTCAGTGAGGAGGGATAAGGAATGTTTTGTCTTGTTATATTTGGTCGTTGGTTGCAATAGTTTTACATTTGAATTCATACAAAAACAACGAATAGCAGATTCCGCAGTTTGCTTGAATTTTAACAAATTTTTTACGATAATAATCGAATCGGGGCCAGGGACATTGCGGTTACAATAATTAAGCATTTTTTTAGAACGAAGTAATATTTTATACATAATTTTCTTTTTACTAATAACCTTAGTTTATGCTACCCTAACTTTACTATTTCTTTGCAGTGGTAGAATACCCCATTAGGAAATATTTATAACAAGTATTAAAAGTGTCATTTTATTTTGTGAGAAGGAATTTTGGAACACAACGCAAAGTTGAGTAGTCCAAACCTTCGAACTAAATTAAATCACTTTTAATACGTATATCATACACTATTTTTTCTACAATCACTATTTTTTCATTAAAATTTGTATTTCTAATCATTTTTTGACATATGCCAAAAATGTTGTTCCATTCGTCATTATCAAGGCAACTAATTAACGTTTAACGCTAGTGTTAAAAGTTAAAAGTAACAATGATCTGTCATTTTTTAACACTGATGTCGTAAAATGATATTTTAACCCTAAAAACAAACATTAAAAAGCCAAATTTTGGTAGATTTGTAAAAAATTGATATTATGCAATTATGTATTATTCTGAAAGTTTTGTAAATTGTGCTGATTTTAATTCTGATTAAAAACAAAGAATAATTCGTTTTGTGTACCTACATTAAAAACAAATAATACATAATATGGAATAATTTAGTTTAATTATGTATCTAAACAAATAAAAGTGTCCTAGTTCGATGTTCGATGAGTAAGTTTATCTATGTATGTACTTATGGAGAAATATTGAATGTGAAACAATTCAGAGTTATGAAATATAAATTGAGACTCAATTGCATTTGTTGTAAGTACATGATGTTATGAATTACGCATAATAATGAACGAGAACACAGTAACCTTGAATTGCTACATAAGGTGTAATTTCAACCTGCTGCAAACTTCAGTAGAAAGTGCATCCGGTTAAATTGATAAAACTTGTTTTGATTTACTACGGATTTATTATGATTAATCAGATAATATTATTCAACAACCGTTTAATGATGGTTATTACTCAAGAGGTTTGTGACACGAAGCGCAGGCGATTGTTGTAATAGCCATAGGTACTTACTATACTTTATCTCCTTACCTTATGACTATTCAGTAATAAATGACAGTTTTTGGGCTTGACTAAAGAGCAAATTTTGAAACTTCCAAATACCTATGTAAATATTACTTGACAATAATAATACCATAGTTAAAAGTTACAGCGTCTAACGCCAGCATTACATCATTGTGTTTGTGTTTGTGATTGGCTGTCGTACAGTTAGTTACAATGGGAAAGTTTTCGAATTTTTATTTTTTTTACATGTTAAAATATTTTTAAGTCTAAAGCGTTTTTACTTTTATATTTTGTAAATTTTAAAAAATTCCGGAGAAAAAAATAATCTTTTGCAATATTTTCTTCCCGCCATTACTGCGTACATAACATCAAATATGTGCGAATTAGGTATCGACATACGTGCCCAAAACGTGCTTCATAGAAAGAGACAGAAGTAAAACACGGCCACTTGTTTAAGTTTACATTTGACGACAATTTAATTCCTGTTTTATCGTATTTTCTAGCTTTTACATTTATATATTTAAAATCAAATAATTTGGTTTTTGCGATTTGACAATGAATTTGACGTTTCAATATCAAATATAGAAGACATACCTACGTTCATGTTTTGCATTCTAAACTAGCGCTCGTAGCGAGTAACTACGGCGAACCAAAGATGCTGTATACGTCATCATATTGCGTAGGTATAGCTACTATGCTCTGTTCCATTTAAGCCATTCTGTAGACGGCACTGGCAACAGCGCAAATCTGAAGTAGCCGAAATTACATTGGGTAAACTTGTCTCTTGTCTCTAATTTCAGCCAATCAGAGAGGCTTAAATGGAACAAGGTATAGATAAATTACAGCTGAAGTCTTATAGTATTTGAGAAATCGTGAATCCAACATCCACACACACACGTCCACACACACATACGGACATCATCGTAAAAATGTTATAATCGGATTCTAAGGACCTTAAAACGTGCTTATTCACTAAAATCTGGATATGCGATTTTTAGCATGAATAAAATACCTCTCTTCGCGAGAGGTAAAAATTGATAATAAATGTGAAATTATTTAAAAAAATAATTCTTTATTTCATTAATAGTTTTGTCACAGTATAAAAAGTATTATACAGTAGCGAAACTCATGGTTCTCTGTAACAGCGCGCATGCGTCAATCAGCGCAACGAGAAAATGGCGTCCCTTTAATTAACAACATGAGCGTAGAGTTTAACTTTTATCACAATTAAAATATTCAATACAATTATTTATTTGTCCACAAAATATATTGAACGGTCATATATTTTAAATTTATAACAATTTAGCTAAATTTCAGTATATTTTGTACATAAAATAAGGCTCAAGAACTATGCATTCGTGTCAGCCTGTTGATATCGCCGCATATGGCATTGTTTTCAATTATTCTGACAGAAGGTGGGAATATAATAGTCTTGAACGATAGTAAATTCGCAGACAAAAATTTGTGTCTAACTTGTCGAAAGACATCATGTTGTATACTGTTATTATACTAAAACCATGTAAAATATTTGTACTGTGTAGCTGGTTTTAGTATAAGTAATACGATATTATACTTTGCGGTACCATTTGAATTGGCGCCACTACGCGCAACAGGAACATGGCGGCTTCATTCAAGGTCACTCAGTTTGATATCAAAAGTTCAAAGGTGCCGACACAGAGTTTCGCTACTGTATATGTTGTGTATACTGTGGTTTTGTCTTGCAGAAGTAGAAAAATTAGTGTTTAGAACACTTGTTGAAAGTCTCTCTTAGCGAGAGGTAAAAAAAAAACATATCTGTACATTTTCAAAACAATTAAACTCCTGTAAAACAATTTTATTTACTCATTTAGGTTGCTGTATGGTTGGTTGCCAGGGACGTCTGCATCAATAGAGAGGTTATTTTAAGTAGAATGAACGTTACCACCGTTGGTAAATTATTAATGGTTAAAGACAAATCTTGTACAGAAAAACGTTTTGTGTTACCGCATTTAGTAATGATAATATTTCTGTATTTGCTATTTTATTTTTTAAACTTCAATTGTGAGTGATGAGTATCAGAAATAATAACCATATTCTTTCAAATGCCATAATCTAGATTTTTTAAATTAATTTAAGTAAAAATTATTATTAATTAAATGGGCACGTGTCAATAGTCTCGGATGTCACCCGCTCTCGACAACCGCGCCCTGACTACAATGTATAAAACCGCATCCTTCCGCAAGATAACACAGACCACTTGACCTCCGGTATGATTAATATGCTGATTAACCTTGTAGGTTTTCAGAAGATCTAGAGCTAGACCTCTGGCAATGGCATGGATGTAGATAGTGAATTTATTCCTAAAACTAGAGCACCATAGCCTCATGGCCATGGCCATGTTTCAGAAACACTGGAATGTGATACAAATTTCAGAATGTGCTTTAGTTCATCGGATATTCAATTTAATTTTTAAATTAAATTAAAATTAAATCATTGCATCAAATCATAAGATTTTATTTTTTTGAACGTAAGTAGTTGAAAACTAAGACTATATTAACTAGTCCCAAAATGGTTTGCAACTGGTTCGAAGCTTGTTGTTGTTGGAACGCCAGACCAGGTTAGCACTTAAAAGCAGGGATGGGATAACGTTAACGAAACGTTACGTTATTTCGTAACGTTATAAAAAATAATAATTCGTTACATAACGTTAAAAATAACTTTTAAAAAAACAAAGTAACGTTATAATAACGGTATTTTTACTTCGCTATTATACCGTTAAAATAACTATTCTTTCTCAAATTTGTAATAAATATGCATTAAAATTTAAAATAAAAAAATAATTAATAATGTTTTTTATTCTTACCTTATTTTAGAATTGAAAATTATCTACCTATTACAAAAAAATGACTGATTTGTAAATACAAAATTAGAATAATTATATTTAAATAAAAACGGGTAAATAAAAGGTGTCAAGTATTTTATTATAAATAATATATTATTAACAAAATTAACAAAACATCGATAAATAAGAAAATTATATTCTCAACGGCAAAATTTTAAATTTTTAAATATGGATAACGTTATAGTGAATCGTTATTTGTTACGTTACGGTTACATAACGATATATTGTTATTGTTACGGTATTGAAAAAAAAAAAAATAATTATCGTTACGTTTTCCATCCCTAGTTAAAAGTCCAGTTTTTTATGTTTGTTTGAATTTGAATACTACTTTAATACTACACATGTGTCGTATAGTTCAGAGTTGGTTTGCTATTTTGTTGAAATAAATCTCTTACTTTTTAACAGGGTTGGCAAAAATCATGATTTTTTTTAAGAAATCAAAAATCATTGATTTAAAAAAAATCAAATCATGATTTTTTAAATTTTAAATTCATGTTGGTGTTACTGCACTTTTTAATTGTTTTAGAAGCAATATAAATATTTTATATCATAAACAAAAACGAAATCTGCAATAAAACCCCAAAGAATGCATTTGAATTATTGCTTAAACATAGTATATAACGCGTCCACGCGCGCCTGTATAAACTTTAAACTTAAACCATGCCTACCTAAATAAAACAAGTCAAAATATGTCTTGCATGGCACTCTGTAAAAAGCTTAAAACGGCTATTTTATTTTACGTTTATCTCAATACAAGAATCTATTATATCAATAAATTTAGGCTCATTTGATGCAGTATTTAATTCTGAACATGTTTTGTATTTACACTTTAGTTCTAAAATGAATAAGGCAGAATTTACAAATATTGAAAAACTCTGCCATTGTATTTTCTATGGTCCATAAAAAAGTAGACACTCGGTATATATGTTTATATTTTTATATTATATTACTATAGTAGAATTTTCTTTTTGTTAACTCTTTAGGCATCTAAAATAATTTGAAATAGATTTTCTGACAAAAAATGTATTATTTTATAAAATTTGATTTAAATCAATGATTTAAAAAAACATTTGATTTAAATCACGATTTAATCATGCCAACCCTGCTTTTTAAAGATATTTTCTGAAGTATATTTGTTTACTGCTGCGCTATTTATTAATATCCAATTTTAGATTATTAAACCAAATCTGATAAAAATAATAATTTTGTGAGCAGAAGTACTAAATCAAAATAATCTCGTTTGAATAAATTAGTTTTCAAAAATTCATTGCGCGCATATTTGAATTTAATTATATTTCATTTATACCTATAATAAATTTTACTTTATGAAGGGGGTAGTCACAGAGAGCATAAATAATTCAAGATAATTTTCACACGTTTGTTTTTAATTCCTAGTTTTATTTCGCACATATGCGATGTACCTGCTTCATAGAACCAACGATTTAATTACAGTAAAACCATTGATTAAGTAATTGGTATAGATTAGCAACCTTATAAGTATATGTGTACCATAATTTGAGCGCATGCTGCCAAGTTTTTATTATTTTACTATTTTACATAATTGAATGCGAATATTTATCAGAAATGTTAAACAAGTTACAAAATAGAAATAATCTAAGGCGCATTTATTAAAAATAATTTTATGATTAAATTAAATTTGCAAAATGAATACATATTATAGGTATGGCGACAATTTAATAAAACGGGTACGCAAATTTACTATTGCGTTGCCAATCTTCAAAATTTATGGTTATTACTATTATAGTAAAACATACCTAATAGAACCTAAATTTCTGAGAGAGATAAGGTAAACATGGCATATAGGGGTGATTCACTTCATTTAAGATTTAAAAGTATTCAAATTTCCTTAATACCTTTTAGGGGCCCCCAGTATACGCCTCTTGTGCCTGTTTGTGCTGCACAGTCGTTTATTTTTGCCATGTTTTTAAGAAACTCACTTTCATTAAAAATCTGGTGTGGCCAACACAATATCTCCCGCCATTTACAGGCCAAGTCACAAAAAAGATTAAGCTAAGTAATCCTTATTTTTGGATTAGCGAATTTTACTTTAATTTTGGCAGTTTATTTCTTAAAATATAGTCTAATCTAATCCAAGTAACTACCTTTTTTGATAATAAAATGAAAATTAAATTTTAAATGCCGGGATAGAAGAGAATAGAATTCACTAAACCAAAAATGAGGATTAGCTTAAACTTTTTGGTGAATCGTTAATTTTTTTTAATCTAAATACCTACATGCTGAAGACTTTACTGATTTCCTTTCCTGTTGTTCTATTTACTTTTTTTCTTTTTAAAATTTACTATTATTAGGTTTGTTCGCGGTAGCGATCCCGGACTAGTTTGAGCATCATACGCATGCGCAGTTTCATTTTAGTTATTTAGTTGTTGGCGATACGACTCTGACTGACACTTGATTGGTCACGTACTAATCATATCACTCCGGGTGATGCTCAAACTAGTTCGGGATTGCTACCGCGAACAAACCTATTAATTTGAAATGATTAGTTCTTTGACAGTGTCATTTATTTGTCAGTTACATACATTTGAATAACTGCGTAACGAAGGAGTTTTGTTTGTTTGAAGCGTAGGCTCCGGGCTTTAAATTAAAGATATTTTTATACATTTATTCATAAAATATGTAGAAAAAGTATTAATACAAATCTGTAAAAAATTAAATAATCTTTAATTTTTATAATAACATTAATCTCGAAAAAATAACATTTAAAGGTATTTTTCGAAGAAAAACTATTTTGAGCTTCAAGTAAAGTGCCATTTCCAGTTATTTGATTTACACCAAAATCTAATGGGCTCTTTCCATAATAGAAAAAGGTCGAAATACAAGGTTTCAAAATTTTCTGAATGATAGTATTTGAGTTAGAGTGGAGGATTCACATGTACATACACACAGACATCATCGTGAAAATGTTAAAATTTAATTCTAGGGACCTTCAAACGTGCTCATTTAGTAAAATCTCGATATGCGATTTTTAGCACAATATCCCTATACCTCCCTTGCCAAGGGAAGCGGGAGGGAAAAATGCAGGAAATTGGAAGAAACAATCTATTGATGCAATTCACAGCAGATAATGATTAGGCACTACTAATTATAACAATTTTATAAAGAGTAGTCCGTATAGTTTAAAGTTAAAGTAATAATATTTATACTACGATAACGGCAGAAGTATTGAGAAAAAGAAAATCAAATAGGCTGTTGAAAACAAGATTTTAAGAATTTATTTATCTGTTTTAAGTTTAGAACTTAGTTAATCAAATTTTTAAAGTTATAAAGTTTTTTAAATATGGAATTAGTCAGAACCAGAAAGTATTTTCTTCGGTTTTTGGCGAAAAAAATATAAAAGTAATATAGAATCCCCGCCATACTTACCTGATTTAACATTGTACGACGTTTGACTATTTTGTGTACGGTATAAAAAGTTTTCGTCTGACGAGAATGATATTGCAATAGTGCAATTTATGATTACATATTTTGAAAGCTTTCCAAAAGAAAATTGTTCGGAGCTTTTAAGAAGTGGAAGGAAAGAATGGTGATGTGTATTATTGCATTAGGGAAGGGAACATATATTTAAAATAAAATTTTTAAAAAATTAACAGTTTCTTTTTTCAATAATTCTAGCGCTCGATCTAGCGTGACCATCGTTAATGAAAAATATTATTTATTAGTGTTATAAAATAAATGACCAAAACGTGTCAAAGAACTTAATGTAGTTTTGAAAACAATGGTATTATTTGATTCGTAAATATTTTCCATAATGTATAAATCTAATAAATGTCAGTTTATAAAGCGAGCGCAGAGTATGCTTTACAAAATGCGGTCATATCGCCATAATATTTACGATTATAGTTTCTATGCTTATGATTTCTCCTTCAACAGAATTATGTCAAGAGTATAAAATTCTTTTCATGGGTTTTTCTCTTTGTATAATGTTATTGAAGTTATTCACGCCACGCCGCATGATTCACGATACGATACGTTAAGAATAAAAGTATTCTCTGGTGAAACGAATTTAATTCATTAGACATCGCAAGCTAGCCTTCTGCAATTGTAACCTTGCTAAATACCAGTCAAGAATGAAGCCATTTGCATTTGTTATTTTTCCGTATTAATTTAGTTCAACTAAATTGATTAATGCGTTTTGTAATTTTGTATAAAATAAATAAATAAATATATCCTCGAATATATCACCGAGATCATCACGGTTTATTATCCATTGCTGGGTGTGCCAATCTGCTTTGTACACAGATATCGATAATGATGATATATTTGCACCGTGCGGGCGCTTACCAGACGTCACCTCACGGGCACTCTTTGCTGGCGTGGAGAGTGGCGTCAGTCGGGATCGAACCCGGTTCCCCAGATTCGCGACCTGACACTCAAGCACGCGGCCACGAGACCCCATGTAATCTTGTATTATAAGAAGAATGTATCATTACATCTATAATGAAACTATCTATTTAAAATTTTAAACAATATTGGTAGTATGTACCTTTAAGTAATCACGTGTGATTAGGAATGTTTAGACACTTACTAAACACTCACTAGGGACTAGACACTAGACACCATGATTAACAATTGTACTAGGTATTTATTTTTGTTTCTTGGACCATTGACTTAAGTCACATCTTTAGCGAAACTCGTTTTTTATTACAAGGAGTTATGTATTCTCCACACAAGAATGGCATTGCGCAATAATATTTCGTTTATAGGTATGTAGTTCAGAAATATTTCAATTTTTTTTTTACGGCGTACATAACATCAACTATGTGCGAATTAGGTCTCGACATACGTGCCCAAAATATGCTTCATAGAAAGAGACAGAAGCAAAACACGGCCACATGTTCATGTTTTCATTTGACACTTGATAATTTACATATTTAAAATCAAATAATTTGCTTTTTGCGATTTGACATTGAATTTGACGTGTGAATATCAAATATAGAAGACATATGTTCATGTTTTCATATTCTAAACCAGCGTTCGTAGCGGACAACTACGGCGAACCAAAGATGCTGCATACGTCATCATATTGCGGGCGATTTAACTAAAGATTAATTTAATATCGTTTGTACAAAAAATTCGCTAGGTATATTTTATTACTTTAATTGCATTAATAGTAATATGGCGATATTTATTTTTTTCTTGAAGTAAGTACATAATTTTTATAAGACTACATGTCCGAGTTAAAAATTCCTCCGAATAAGCGAAATATTAAGGTCCGAATTTTAAATTCGCTTTGTGACGTAGGTATAATGTGGGTCTGGGTGTAGGTATCAGAAGTAAACATTGGCTTACGAAAAAATGTTGAGCAAATTACAAAATAATATATTTTTAAATAGTAATGTGTATTTCACTTTTTTTCTCATTTTAAACGCAACCGTTTACATTCAGACTTTCGTGGTAGTGCAGTTACATTGCAGTGCAGAAGCTTGCGCTTGCAAGGTCCTAACTTTTGCTCTACGCTACCAAAGCTGCGATGTAACGACCTATCAAAACGAGGTATATTATTTGAATCTATACACAATGTAGAAACCCGAAATATCTTTATAGTTTGTTGATATAGACAGTAGCGAAAACAAATGACAAAAAACCCAGCGATGTGACAAGGCGAGGGTAAGCGCAATAACAGATAAATAACTTTATATAAACTCTTCTAAATTATAGTTTCAATATTCATATTTTAACTCTGTTTATCTGTTTAAGTTATAAATGTCAAAATTCAGTTTAGAAATTCTTATCGTATTATGATAGTCACGACATTTATTTGTTGATAATTAAGTCTAGAAATTATTGTGTATGCGTACGTGACTATGGATGCCCTTGCCTATGCACCCCATACCCCTAAGATAATCCTGTCCTGGAGATAGCGTTTTTGTTTTAAGTCAGTCGGCATTAGTTAGCCATGGGATAAACATGGGGAGTCGGCATTAGTTAGCCATGGGATAAACATGGGGAGTCGGTTTCAGTTAGCCATGGGATAAACATGGAAGAATCGGTTCAGATACTCGTGAGAGTGAACATGTAGTGTTTTAGTTTTGGGGCGCCCGCCCGCTGTATTAGTTAATAATGTAATCATTTAGTTAAATTGTAAATAAAAGTATTAGTTTTTAAATCAACAAGTTGTGTTCATGTCCGTAGTGTTCATCAGTGTAAAGTTAAAGTGTAAAGTGTCTGTGTGTTCTTCCTTCTCACAAGCCGTGGACGCCAGCCATCCGAGGCGTCCACGAGTCATCAAAGTAGTATCATCAGCCAGTTTCACCCCCCTCGTGTTACAGCGACGACGTTTTGTTTTTCTTTTCTTCAATAATAAGGCTGGTTACCCACTGGGCGGTTTTTACAGTGGCGGTAAATTGGTCGTCGCCGCCTACAGAATTTTATGTGTTTACACACTAAGCGGTAAAAGCGCCGCCGCTTATTAGCGGTAAAAGTGGAGCCGCTCGAGTTGGTAACTTGATCGTTAATTTACCTTAATTTGGCTGATTTGTATTTTGCTTTGCCAATTGACGTTATTTAATTGGGTAAATTTAAAATGAACCGCCAAAAAAATCTCGCTTTATGGTTATACCGTCGACGGAGAAATAAGAAAAGAAAAATTCGCCTTATTTGGATCCATCAAATCAACCAAAAGAGAAGAGAATTTGGAGCTTTTAACACATTATTTGAAGATTTGAGGAATGACGTCACCAAGTTTTTTAATTATTTTCGTATATCTATTTTGTCAATTGATGAAGAAGATCGTTATGTACGTCACTCATTTTTCGATTTTGTACTCTTTTCAAAATAAAAATGTGTACTACCAACACGTGCAAGCGGCGAGAAATTCGCTGAATGTGTAAGCGCCCATTTGGTCACATGTGCCACTGTCTAGGCGGCGACGGCAAAACTACCGTCAGCGCCAGTGGGAGTAGGCGGCAGCATATCTACCGCGCGGCTGTTCTTCCGCCCAGTGTGCAAACTCCCATTTGATTCTTCGTACCACTGAAGGAACGACGGCGACGGTCAATTTACCGCCGCGGTAAAAACCGCCTAGTGTGTAACCGGCCTAATACTGCTGTACACGCTATTAAATAACTCATTGAATATAGGTTATAACACAAATTCAGTAGGCGTGCCCGCTCTATATTGCACAATTGCATTAGTTTTCTAAGCGAACGATACTTTCGCACTGCAATATAAATCCACAACCAATAATAATATAATAAACAATATTTCAAACAGTCAATTTAAAGCGGAAGATATTTTGATGAGTACTACTCAACCTAGTTCTTGCGTCTTTACATTACAGCCTACAGATGTAGTTGAGGTATACGATGCCATTAAATCGTTGAATAATTCTAAATGTTTAGATTTTTATAATATTAGTAACAATTTATTAAAACAAATAATTGATTACATTACTGAACCATTGACTGCACTTTTTAATAAATGTTTGAATGAAGGGATTTATCCTGAAGCCTTTAAGAAAACTAAAGTTTTTCCTTTATTTAAAAAAGGAGAAATTAGTAAGGCTGAAAACTATAGACCTATATCTATTATACCCACAATTTCTAAAGTTTTTGAAATTATAATTGAAAATAGATTGGTTTCTTATTTTGATAGGAATAATTTACTTAATAGTCAGCAATTCGGTTTTCGTGCTGGACATTCAACATCTCAAGCAGTTTATAATGTTTTACAAAATATAATTTCTGGCCTTGAAGCAGGTAAACATATGGCACTGTCATTATGTGACCTGTCAAAGGCATTTGATTGCGTTAATCATGCCTTACTTTTACATAAATTAGAATTTTATGGTATTACAGGACCGGCTTTAAGTCTTATCAGGTCTTACTTAGATAATAGAGTCCAGTGTGTTTCTTGTGACGGTGCCACATCAAATTTTAGAAAAATTGAGTACGGCGTTCCCCAAGGCTCCATTTTAGGGCCCTTTTTCTTTCTAATATATGTAAATGATTTTAGTAACTATATGGATCCGATTACAAGTGTATTGTTTGCAGATGACACCTCACTAATTACAGGTGATTCTAATTATGAAAATCTATTGCAAGCTAATAATTGTACTATTAAGAAAGCTGAAAATTGGTTTTCAGCAAATAATTTACTTTTAAATAAAGATAAAACTCAAAAAATAGTTTTCTCAAATAATCGTTATTTCAATAATAATGTTTGTGTCTCAATTCTTGGAATGCATTTAGAACCGGCTTTAAATGGTTCCTCTCATATTTCTTACATTAGTAAAAAACTATCAGGAATTATATTTTTATTACGAAGACTAAACTCTATGATTGATAAATCTACATTGAGAATGGTTTATTTTTCATTATTTCATTCAGTTTTATCTTATGGTATCCTTTTATGGGGCAACTCGCCAAACTCTATTAAAATATTTCGTCTGCAAAAGAAAGCAGTGAGAATTCTTTGCAATCTTTCTTTTAGAGACCACTGTAAAGAAGCTTTTATTAGTTTAGAAATTTTGTCGTTACCTTGTCTGTTTATTTTTCAGACACTCATCGATATTCATAAAAATAAGGACAATCTGTTGAAAAATGGAGATGTGCACACTTATAACACCAGATCTGTAGATTTAATAAGGTGTTATCACTATGCTTATAATATAGCCACGTAATCAATCTATATTTTTTTCTGCTTCCAATATCTTACGATAACATAAACAAAGTATCTTACTTCGAATGCTGAGGCGACAGTTTCTTCTGATGACGTAACTGCGACGTCACAGAATCGTCACGCCACACCGATGTGTGAATGTAATCCAACTGTTCAACCTAGAAACAGTGAGTTAACTTGAGCAACAGGCTCAGTGAATGCCAACCCAGCTGGACAACGCTTTTCGTTGAAATTACAAACAACAATAATAATAAGCATACATTCATAATACTCTCACAATTCGTAACGTGTCGCAAGATGACAATATATTGTAAAATATAATTTGTCGGTCGTGTAAACAATGTTCGCATTACCCAGTCAGTACTAGGTCGTGAGACCCGCATGGTCTCTCGTTGGAGTAGCATGTTTACCCTCGGAGTAACTCAGAGGCTCCCATCGGTGGGGATTCAGCATGAACCCCAGTCGTCAGTCGGTCGTGAGACCCGCATGGTCTCTCGTTGGAGTAGCATGTTTACCCTCGGAGTAACTCAGAGGCTCCCATCGGTGGAGGTTCCGCATGAACCCCAGTCGTCAGTCGGTCGTGAGACCCGCATGGTCTCTCGTTGGAGTAGCATGTTTACCCTCGGAGTAACTCAGAGGCTCCCATCGGTGGGGATTCCGTATGAACCCCAGTCGTCAGTCGGTCGTGAGACCCACATGGTCTCTCGTTGGGGCTGCATGTTTACCCTCGGAGTAACTCAGAGGCACCCATCGTTGGAATGCATTCGTATTCGCAATGTATCGTTCGTTCTCGTATCGAGTACAATTGTCAGTAATGTATGTAATGTTGAGAATCGTGCATGTACGCAAATATAGATACAACAACAATATTTATTATAAAAATAATACGCATTCATTTACAACTTAACGCGTTATTCAACAAATACAACTAAATTAGCACTCACCTTCTGTTGCTAAGATAAAAATCCCTGCGACTCACAGCACAACACTCTTAACACTGTTGATACCTCTAAGTCGAATGACGGATTCAGCTTACTATGCTTTATTTGAATGAATAGGGCTTTCATAAGAACAACGCATACGGTCACGTATGTTTAGATTATTTTATTCCTATCTAATTGCCAGACATAAACATATGAGAATGGAATATAATTTTGATATACATTAAAAATTATTTCCTAACATTCGGCCATCCTGTCCTTGTCCTCGTCCTCGAGGACGGTAGCATATTCTTCATCGTCGTTGTCGTTGCTGGATTCTGAGAGTGCACCAGGGGGGATGTATGGTTTCATTCGGTCAACCGCGATTACATTTCTGTATTTCGCTCGCTTACTTCGCTTAGACCCCTTGATGTCTGATATTAGGTATCTGTCGTTCTGTAAAACTTTCTCAATTACGAATGGTCCATCATACGGGGCTAATAGTTTCTTGCTTCCTTCGGCAGTTGGTTGTTTTTCTATTAAAACGAGCTCACCTACTTTATAGCAACGAGCTGGTTTACGTCTCAGATTATAACGCTTTTCTTGGCTGCGTTGATCAGATCGAATCTTGTCAGCAGTTTCGTTTCGAATATCGATTATATTCTCGATGTGAGGGCGTTCTTCCTGTACTGCCGTAGAGAACGGTGCTCCAGCTATTGCTCTGGGCCTATAGCCAAAAATCAACTCGCTGGGCGTTTTACCGGTCGCCTTGCAGAGAGTATTGTTCATAGCGAATTGTAGTTTGTCTATTTGTTGATCCCAATATTTGTCGTTGGTACTTATTGTTGCAAGAGATGTTATAGCGGTTTGATTAAATCTTTCCACTTGCCCATTTGCACGAGGCGTCGCAACTGCGTTTTGGATATGTTTAATACCGTGTTGTTCGCAAAAGTCGTGGAATGATTTTGATGTAAAACTTGTACCTCGATCTGAAATAATACGTGTGGGAACACCGAAAATTGTGAACAATCCCTTCAACATAGTAAGGACATATTTCGTTGAGGTATTTTTAACAGCTCGAATAAATGTATATTTCGTAAACGCTTCCGTTAATACTATAATTTGCGTATTTCCTTTAGAACTCCTGATGAATGGTCCAACATGATCTACATGTACTGTGTGGAATGGTAGTGGAACTTTTTCTATAGGATGAAGTAATCCTTCTTTTTTTCCTTTTGGACGTTTGAAGTACAAACATTGCGGACAACATCGAATGTAGCGTGTAATATATTTACGTATATCTGGAAACCAGTAGGTTTCCTGAACTTTATCGATGGTTTTATCAACAGCAAAATGACCCATTTCATCATGGCACCATCTTAGGATTGATGATCTTTGTCCTTGTGGAATGTAAATTCTTGGTCCTGCTTTGGTGTTTTTATATACGCGTTCGGTTTTTAGACTGTAGGCCTTGTGAACTTGCTTTTCTCGTTCACTTTCCGCAACTTTTAATAATATGTCTTTGATTTCACGAATATTCCTGTCCGTTTGCTGTCCTGCAAGGATCCAATCAATTTTCTCTACCTGTAAAATATCCATTTCTTCTTGTGGAATTTCATTAGCTGACGGATTTCGACTTAAAGCGTCGGCATGTTTCATTTGTGTTCCTGGTCGATATATGACTTCAAAGTCAAATTCAGATAGTTGTAGCCACCACCTTGCAATTTTCGGTACAATATCTTTCTTGGTCTGAGCCGTTTTCAACGCATTGCAGTCGGTAATAATTTTGAAATGTATTCCTAATAGATAAACGCGAAATTTCTTAACTGATTCGACAACTGCAAGAGTTTCCAATTCGTACGAATGGTAGCGTTGTTCGCAATTGGTAGTTTGACGACTAAAATATGCCAATGGCTGTAGACGTCCGGTGTCTTGATATTGTAATAATATACCAGCTATTCCACGCTTACTCGCGTCCGTATGTAATTCTGTCTTCGCATTTACGTTGTAAAGTGCAAGAACAGGTCTGGTTAATAATTTTTCTTTTAATTTTTCGAAAGCTTCTTTCTGTTTTTCGTTCCAAACCCAATCACAATCTTTTCTAGTTAACGCTGTTAATGGACGTGCAATCATGGCGAAGTCTTTGATAAATTGACGGAAATAAGACGTAAGTCCAAGGAACTGTCTAACAGTGTGTACATCCGTTGGTTCGGGAAATTCTTGAACTGCTCGAAGTTTGTTTTCTCCAGGGCGAATACCGTTTTCATCTATCTCGAATCCTAAATATGTGACAGATGTTTGTAGAAACATACACTTGCTCAATTTCAACGTTAAACCTTCATCTTGGAACGCTTTCAAAACATCTTCTAGTAAGGTTATCCCTTCTTCAATTGTTTTACTAGGAATTAATACGTCGTCGAGATATACGCAAACAGCGTCATGTCGTAAAGCTCCTAAAACTCGGTTCATCAAGCGAGAAAAGACACTAGGCGCATTGGCTAATCCGAAAGGTACTCTATTATACTCGTATTGACCGTCCGGTGTGATAAATGATGTCAAATATTTGCTATCAGTGGCGATAGGAACTTGATGATATCCGGCACATAGATCTAATGTAGTAAAATATTTGCACCCGTATAACCGATCCATCTGGTCGTCGATCCTTGGCAGTGGATAACGATCTTTAACGGTAAGGGCATTTAATTTCCTGTAATCCACGCAAAGACGATGTTCACCATTCTTCTTCTTAACAAGTAACATGGGTGAAGCATATGGTGACTCTGATTCTCGAATTATGTCATTCTTTAGAAGATCTGACAGTATCTCGCGAGCTATGTTACGTTCATGAATGGACATCCGGTATGGTCGATATGTAACAGGTGTATCTGTGGTTAGTTTTATAGTCATTTCTGTAGATTTTGCAGTTCCTAATTCCTCCAGAGTTTGTGCAAAACAATTCCTATATTTATTTAATAGAGCAACCAGTTTAAGTTTATGTTCATCTCCGATTGGTCCACATGAGATCTGGTCATTAGGTAGTGTTGATAGTTCGCATGTGCTAAGTTGTAAAACTTCGGTAGTAGTTGCATCTTTCATATCTGTGCCTGGTAAACAAATCCATGCATTGGCCATTTTAGTTTTCTTCGGAAATTTCATATCTTTAGCTGATAAGTTAAGCACTGGTAGGATGCTTGTTTTATCGGGATGAATATGGATGACTGATGCTGGCATAAAGCTCTCCAATTCCTCATTACCCTTCAAATTCGAATCAATAAACAATTCACCGACAAACTTTTCATTATCTACGCTTACTGGAACATGTCCAAGGTGATTCGGTGGGATAACGGTTGCTGATTTGGCCCAAAGACAAACTCGATCTGGTGGTGGTAGTATGAAACTCTTCGCATTCTTGTTGGATTTATCCATTATACGTAAATTACTATTGGTTTTGATGACGATGATGTTAGGTGATTCAGTGAATGGTTGTCCAATAAGTAACGGTATATTCTGAATCTCATCTGTAACGACTTCTGCCTTCACTTCAACTTCCGCTTTATCAACTTTCAGTAAGAAAGTAGTTCGACCTAACGTCTTTACGGTTCCTCCGCCAAATCCTTTAATAATGGTTACTGTAGAGTTATCAATTACCAGGTTTAATTGTCGAGCAACACTCTCCTTAATAATGACGCATCCACTTCCGAAATCCACATAGGCACGAACGGAGTGTCCATTGATTTCCGCATCTACAAAGAACTTTTCATTTTGGGTATTTTCCTCACGGTTGACGTACAAATTAGTTTTTGAAGTAGACGGTTTATTTAGACAACGAACTTCTGAGTGACCTGATTTTCCACAGTGTCTACATAGTTTTGGACATTGGGATGCGTAATGACCATTTTTATTGCATCGAAAACATGTCACCTGTTCGTTCTTATTTGATGTTACTGCTTGTGGTTTCGATATTGAATTATTACGTCCTTTTGTGTGAAAACGAGTCTTCCGAGGATCGGAAGATGATTTAAATCGATTTTGATATCCCATATTCTGTGTCCATGACTTACTCGTACTGACGTCTTTAAATGAACATAGAAAATTATATAAAGATTCCGGGGTTTTATGGTTCCCGGCTCGAGCGGCTGCTTGAAACGTATCATTATTCATACCGCCGATAATGCATGAAACAGAATTTTCTCCAACTATTTCACATGCATTAAGAAGAGCCACCTTCTCATAATAATATTTTGCGTAAGATTCATCCGGCTGCTTCTTCCGACGAAACATATCTTCGATCCGTGTGCAATAATCCTTTTTCGATGGAAATGCTTGCACTAATTGTCGCTTCCACTCGGTCCATGTGTAGCGTACAGATGTCAATCCGTTGTACCAAGTAGCGGCTAGTCCCCGAAGTTTACCAAGAGCATGGTAGATTGTAGCTTCTTCCGACCAATTGAATACTTCACGTAATTCGTCGATTTTATTGAGCCATCGGATAATATCGCTATTAGGATTTTCCGGTTGGAATGGCACGATGGCATCACCGCGGAATGAATTTACAGTTGCCGGTTTATTTGTGTCTGGTGTTTGACGACCTACCGTTTCCGCTAATTTTTGAACAATCGATGCCAACTGCAAAAGTTGGCCATCCGATTTCCCCGAATCTGGCGACTTAGTATGTTGACGGCGCTTTGTTTTCTTCGTACGATCAGGCTTTGTCGATGTCCCTTCACGACGACGTTTTGTGGATTGACGTCGTCTTCGTGAACGATCATCAATTTCAGAACTTTCCTCTGAACTGGAACTCATGTCTCAACAGTGGGACAAGACCAGAGCAGCAAGTCACGTTGTTTTTGTATCCCACTTCTGAAATGTTATCACTATGCTTATAATATAGCCACGTAATCAATCTATATTTTTTTCTGCTTCCAATATCTTACGATAACATAAACAAAGTATCTTACTTCGAATGCTGAGGCGACAGTTTCTTCTGATGACGTAACTGCGACGTCACAGAATCGTCACGCCACACCGATGTGTGAATGTAATCCAACTGTTCAACCTAGAAACAGTGAGTTAACTTGAGCAACAGGCTCAGTGAATGCCAACCCAGCTGGACAACGCTTTTCGTTGAAATTACAAACAACAATAATAATAAGCATACATTCATAATACTCTCACAATTCGTAACGTGTCGCAAGATGACAATATATTGTAAAATATAATTTGTCGGTCGTGTAAACAATGTTCGCATTACCCAGTCAGTACTAGGTCGTGAGACCCGCATGGTCTCTCGTTGGAGTAGCATGTTTACCCTCGGAGTAACTCAGAGGCTCCCATCGGTGGGGATTCAGCATGAACCCCAGTCGTCAGTCGGTCGTGAGACCCGCATGGTCTCTCGTTGGAGTAGCATGTTTACCCTCGGAGTAACTCAGAGGCTCCCATCGGTGGAGGTTCCGCATGAACCCCAGTCGTCAGTCGGTCGTGAGACCCGCATGGTCTCTCGTTGGAGTAGCATGTTTACCCTCGGAGTAACTCAGAGGCTCCCATCGGTGGGGATTCCGTATGAACCCCAGTCGTCAGTCGGTCGTGAGACCCACATGGTCTCTCGTTGGGGCTGCATGTTTACCCTCGGAGTAACTCAGAGGCACCCATCGTTGGAATGCATTCGTATTCGCAATGTATCGTTCGTTCTCGTATCGAGTACAATTGTCAGTAATGTATGTAATGTTGAGAATCGTGCATGTACGCAAATATAGATACAACAACAATATTTATTATAAAAATAATACGCATTCATTTACAACTTAACGCGTTATTCAACAAATACAACTAAATTAGCACTCACCTTCTGTTGCTAAGATAAAAATCCCTGCGACTCACAGCACAACACTCTTAACACTGTTGATACCTCTAAGTCGAATGACGGATTCAGCTTACTATGCTTTATTTGAATGAATAGGGCTTTCATAAGAACAACGCATACGGTCACGTATGTTTAGATTATTTTATTCCTATCTAATTGCCAGACATAAACATATGAGAATGGAATATAATTTTGATATACATTAAAAATTATTTCCTAACAAAGGAAACCCTTTTTGCAATTACAAAAATCAATAAATAACACCTTAAATCTAGATTTTTATAATGTTTTACCCTCCAGAATTAAAAATCTGAAATTTAAAGCTTTTAAAATTGCTGTTAAAATTTTTTTATTGAGAAACTGTTTTTACAGCACCGAAGAATATTTAAAATTCAATTTTAATGACTAGTTAAAAATAACTAAGTAACACTCAATTTTATTGTATTTTATTACTAATTATTTATTTTTTCGACACGTGAGTCTACTTACATTGTTACTTACTTTGTTTAATTATTATATTTGTTCTCTTTTGACGTACTATAAACATTGTTAAAAATGTAAAAAATAGTTAAATAAATAAATACTAAATACTAAAAATACTAAATACTAACACTGCATTGCAACTTGCAACTGTATATGAATGAGGCTAAGACTCCACTGCTAAGATAATTTTATGTAAAGAAAAACGAACAATCATCCCAACGAAAAAATTAATTCCTGGGTTGAATCGGGCCCGGGCCCCTCCAAATTACTGCCCCGAGACATTTTTTTTTTGTGTATTTGTTAAGCCGACCTTGTACGTCTGTTTTATGTTTTCGAAATTACTGGATTACAGAACTATGTAAAGCAAAATAGCACAAAAACATATTTTTTGTCGACATTATTTATTTTATAATGAAAATTTGTTTAAATTAGGACACGCGATCAACATCAATTTCCTTTGTATAAAAACTTACAAACCAAAATAAATATAGCAGAAAAACTTGGAACAGGGAATTAACTTTCATTTCTAAAAACATGATTGAAACAGATTGAAGCAGACGGAAGCTTAGTGTTTATTATTTTTGTTTAAGTTATTATACATTCTTTTAGGATTATCATTTGAATTATAGGTTACACTAGTTGAATTAGAATCCTTAATTTTTTTCTTAATTATTGTTAAATAAATGAAAATTAAAACCTCTTTATTCTTTACTTCTACGATGTTTAAAATTTTAATTCAACTAAAGGGATAGTTGCTTCGAAAAAAACTATTCTTCTGATAGCGCAATGGCCGCTAGTTGAATTGATTAAATATCGTTCCGAACAAATATATTTAATTTTTAAATTTATTCGTATGCATGCTTTTTAATAATAATGGGCTACTTGCGTGGTACTGAAAATCCGATATCCATCACTATGTACCTAATGATATATTGAAAACGAATGTAAAAATATAAATTTTATTTTAAAAAAATTATTTGTTTTTTAGTAAATTAAGAAAAAATGTTTTCTCTGACGCCATTATTTTGTACCGGAGAACGGGAAGCATATTTAAGAATGTAACCTGCAGATTGTGTGCGAGTGCGAATTTTAATTTGATTTTGACATTAGTTCATTTTTCTATCTATTTCTTGTTTATTATTTAAAATTTGCGTGGTTTCTGTTACTTTTATTACGTATTTCGATTTGTTGAGCAGGATTTTGACAAACTAAAATACTAACCTTCAAACGTCAAACAGGTGGTCTGTCTTGTTTAAATTACCCGCACATGCCATTGCTATGGGGCTTACCGATGCTATGGCCCTACGGCCATTCATTGGTTTGGTGTAATTATACGTCATACATGGCGGTAATTTAAATAATCAAATTTCATAAAAAAAATCATGTCTTCAAAAATATTAAATAAAAAATTGGTACGCAAGTAGGAAGTAGCTCAATAGGAAAACAGTGAAAATGACAAAAAATTTATTATGTGAGTGTTCCGTTTATCCTCTTTGAACTTCAAAGTGACAGATATGAGACAAACTTGAATGGGGGACTATGATTATAAAATTTTACTGTTGCCATCTACTGAGTTCTGAAGTAACCTTTTATACAATGCCGACAAGCTCGAAAAAGAGACAACAAAGCACTACCATGACATTCTAGACAGAACCTAAAACAGTATTTAAATGTGTTGAATAATTTTGTGTTGTGGCAGTTTATTTTTTTTAGAATTTATTATCAGCTAACAAATCATTGTTTTAACAAAACTGATTACTCAAATATACGTCAAACATCACCGCAAAATAAAACAGTAAATATCAAATTGGATTAGGACAATATGTTAGAAGAGAATAGAGACATGGTACTACAAAACTATCTCTTTTTTCGAGCCTGCCGTCTTCTTCTAAAGACATGTAGTACTGGAGGGGAGAATATGTGAGTGTGACGTCAATGGGGTAGAATAGTGTGACGTCAGAGTATAGCGCAAAATATGAAGCAGTCCTAAGCAAAAACGATACTTTCAAAGTAGACTCTATTGACAGAACACATAAGGGTATGAATTTAAAGGCTTGTAATTTGATGCTGATATTATTGTTATTATGAAAAAGTTAAGTTTGAGGTGTTAATAACATTGTAAACATTTTTCTATTACTTCTTAATACAATATATACATATCGAAGGACAATAAGGAGGGGGCGTGTAACAATCATCACTATCAGACATTTTGATTAATTTAATGTGTTGTTTAATAAACTAAAATACTTAGTACAATGATTATAATTTAACTTGGAATTCGAAACTAATGGATAGTTCCTAAGCACGCTTCTCTTCTCACAATCTCAAACACAATGATCAACCCTTCATCTTCCGCTCTTGAGATTGTAGATCCTTCCCCGCCTAGACTCCATCCCAACCGACACGAATAGTATAAACAATAATATTTGGGTGTTTATTTGTTCGGCACGCTCGCGTCTCGTTCGATGCGTAGCTCAAGATCTCCGACATACACATTAATAAATAACAAATTTGTTAGTGTACTACTGATGATAACTGCTTGGCAGTCGAAATGTACATTTAGTGTTTCAATAAACATTTATTTGTGAAGAAAAGAATACTGTATTATTTATTAAATTTATCTGCACGTAGCTCTAACACTATATTAAATAACAAAGGCTTTATTTCAAATTGAAATCAACTCCGCACATTCTGAACTAGAGTAACAAGTTTGCGCAGCTTGAAGCATATCCGAGAGTTTACCGACATACTGACTGAGATTTTGTTTGTTAGCGTTTTTGAGCATTTTCAAATCAGTTCTTTTCAAAACTTTAGATTTTTTCTTTCTAAGTTTAATTAACGTAAATAACTCTGTCTATCCACATTAATATATTAATAATATGTCGTGTTCTTAGGGTTCTGTAACCTAAAAATGGTTCGCTGTCTTTCAAACGGGCCCTTCCGGCCGCTTCACGCGATGTTTCACGAACATCTTCGAGATTGAACGAACATGTAATTCCATGCAAAGTTTTTTAAAACTTAAATAGAATAATTGTTATTACAAATTAGGGTAATATGTTTTGTTTAATTGAAAGGGTATTATTAAACTTAACTGAATGATAGCTTAAATAGCTAACTTTTCTTAATTAAGTAAGATATTGGCGACGAAATGAACTGCTTAAAATTATAGTTCATATTTGCTGTGGCAATAAGGTTCACGAAAGATGTGTTTACCGGTAGGACAGTAGTTTAAATGAAGCGCGCCGCATATGACGTAATTACTGAACAACCCTATTTCATAAGTCCCCGTGTGACGTATGCAGCAAGACTGTGTATATATTTTGGAATATGAAAGCTTTGGCCTTTGGTGTTGCAAGTTTCGAGCGACGAACTATTTGTTCCGTATCCGTATTAAAATCTATTGATTTTTATTAGAAATAAGACTGCATCGGAAATACTTTCAAATAAAGCGAAGAACTGGTCAAGATCGATGTGCCCAAGATAAATTTTTAGCATGCGTAATGTTAGACTGTTTACTAAAAAGCAATTTTTGTTTTAGCTGGCAGGTTTAGGTCTAATTGCCATCGGCGCAACATTCTACCTAAGCATCAACACATACAAGGACGTAGTGGACTCGCAATTTCAAATAGCCCCCACGTTGGTTCTCATAGTGGGCATCATTGTCTTCATCATCGCCTTCTTCGGATGTTGCGGTGTCTGCAAGGAAAGCTACTGCATGCTCGTCACGGTAATAAATCCTTTAGTCTATACTGTATCTGGTTTAATATAGCAGTGATGCGAAGAGAGCAGCAGGTTGATCTTGTTTTCTGATTGGATAATACCCCGATATTATCCAATCAAACAACAAGATCAAACTGCTCCTATTTTCATACCACTGCAATCTTAAACCAGATACAGTATAGGAAATCTACTGAAAAAATACCCCCAACCTCAAAGAAATTGCAACAAAAGCTTTTTAACGGAATCCTATCTAGAAAAAAGCACTGAACAACAAACGAGTAATCTGAACATGGGAATCTCCCGCCAATTGGGAAAAATGGCGGCAAATTTAAGCTTTTGGCAGTTTTTTTCGAAAACAATTGCCCGTAACAACCTTTTACAAGAATATAAAATTAAAGCAAGCAATTTTTTACACAAAAATGGATCTTACATTTTTTACCTAGGGTGAAGAAATATAAATTACTCAATATTACATTATTTTATTTATGACCGTTTGCAGAAACATTCATCAACGCTTTTTTTAATCAACGGACCATCAAAATAAACACATTCGATTCAGTTTCCTTGTTCTTATGACATTTAAATTATTGCTGTCAATAAATCGCGTTGCATTTGTTTGTTTTGATGATCCGTTAATTAAACAAAGCGTTGCTGAACGATTCTACAACCGGGCATTAGTCAAATGGATTTTATTATTTATGTTTACATTCGTCGTGGCATCGAAAGAAGTAAAAAATCGATGATTTTTAAGTAATTTTTGCCAACGCTTTCCTACAAATTTTCATTTTTTTATCCACTGATAACGCGGATTGAAAATTTGAATTCAGCATGAGAGTATCTTCCATGTAACGTAGGTATTATACGATTTTTGTCGATGAGCGCTTTAAAACATCTTTAAATCGGCTCATTTTCTATTTTTTCATCAACCACTTCGACACATATTAAATACATAATATTCTTTATCTTTAATTGTGTAGAAATTTTGGATGAAACAATGAAAATTGAGCCAATTGAAGATTTTTGAATGTAAAACGAAAATTTGTAGAAAAGCGTTGTCAATAATTATTTTAAAGTCATGGATAATTTACTTCTTTCGATGCCACGACGAATGTAAATTGTTATAAATAGCATTGATTATAATATACTAGCATATATACGTGATCTGGGTAAATAGTAAAACGTATAAGACTAAAGGTGCATCCACAAATGAAAATTAAGTTTAGATTTATGGTTTATAATTTAGATTTAAAGACTTTGGCCGCATATTATGTAATGACACCATTCACACTTCAGAATTTAGGGTCTCTAAATTCAAAACATAAAGCTAAACATTGCAAGGTTCAAACTTTAGGTTTATGATTTAGCTTGACGTCACAAACTTCACCAATGAGAACGAGTCTGAAATGATATAGTTATTATACACCCATCTTTATTTAATATCCACTTGGTGGATTCAGCTTTTTAAACAAATGCGAGAAGAACATGGAGACTGTCATAACTTAATTGCTGAAATATAACCAATAATGCCAAGCGAATGACAGTTTCACGGCGCACAGGTGCCTTGTTGAGTACTGCTCTACCGATATTTTAATCTTGATTTTGAAGCATTTACACAGATGTCTGTACATATCAAAACTAATTTTCAGGTAATTTAAACTTACATTTATGAATGACTTACTTAAACCTAAACAAAAACCTAATTTTCATTCCTTAAAGGTGCATTCACAAATGAAAATTAGGTTTATGGTTTTTGTTTAGGTTTAAGTAAGTCATTCATAAATGTAAGTTTAAATTACCTTAAAATTAGTTTTGATATGTACAGACATCTGTGTAAATGCTTCAAAATCAAGATTAAAATATCTGTAGAGCAGTACTCAACAAGACACTTGTGCGCCGTGAAACTGTCAATCGCTTGGCATTATTGGTTATATTTCAGCAATTTAATTATGACAGTCTCCATGTTCTTCTCGCATTTGTTTAAAGATGCCGAATCCTCCAAGTGGATAATAAATAAAGATGGGTGTATATACCTATATCATTTTAGACTCGTTCTCATTGGAGAAGTTTGCGACGTCAAACTAAATGATAAACCTAAAGTTTGGACCTTGCAATGTTTAGCTTTATGATTTAGATTTAGAGTCCCTAAATTCTGAAGTGTGAATGGAGTCATTACATAAAATGCGGCCAAAGTCTTTAAATATAAAGAATAAACCATAAATCTAAACCTAATTTTTATTTGTGAATGTACCTTTAGTATTAAATATGTAATATTGTTTATTTTTTGAGTAATTTAAATTTCTTTCATAAATTGTTATTCTGTATAAGTATTTTTTAACATAACTCTTTAGGAGTTTATTCTGGGTAAAAAATGTAAGAATCCTTTTTTGTACAAAAATTACGAGCCTTAATTTTATATTCTTGTAAAATTTCGATACAAACAATTGTTTTCGAGAAAATAGTCAAAAACCTGAATATGTCGTCATTTCCATGCTCCGATTTTCGGAAATTTGATATTTTGTTCAATGCATTTTTTTGGACAGGATTCCGCAAAAAAGCTTTTGTTACAATTTCATTGAGGTAAAATCGTAAATTTTCCGAACTACTTTTATTTTCTTCATAATACATGTTGCATAAATAAATGTTTGTTCTAGTATGCCGTCCTTCTTTTGACACTGTTTGCCATCCAGTTGGCTATTGGAATCTACGCCTACATGCAAGTGAAAGAACAAGGAGACAACGATATTACGCCAGTCATTACTGAAGCTATGGAGAAATCTTTTAAGGAATATGACAGAAGCAAAGAAGTCCAAGAATTCTTTGATGTCATGCAAAAACAAGTGAGTTTTGCCTATTAATTAGAGAAAAACCGCCTTCAAACAGTGATTAAATAATTACAAAATATGCAGAGTGTTCATTTTAAATGAACCTCCATTGCTATTTTAAAAGCAATAAGAGTTATAAACAAAGTTAAATTTAACAATTTCTCTTTTACAAGATTAATGTAATAAACAGGAAAAAATTGGATTAGTATTTCTCAAAATACGGGACCTAACTTTTTTGCTTAGTGGAAAACATATGTTTTATTTGCTTATTAATTAGATTATTTTTTGTCATTTTTTACAACCAATGATATGTTCCATTTTGTGTCACGTGTCTGCGTTTTAACCAATCCTGTCATTATGATACTGAGAATAAAGTTCTATACTGTATTTCAGATAGGAATAGACTTGGGGGCGCTGTTTTTTTACACACATAAATCTTATGAATTAATTTTGTTTCATGAATGATATATTTGACAGCGATAAAATTTGATCATTTTTAATTATTCTTTAGTAAGCATACTGTTACTTAAAGTTGTTTTATAGATTAGAAAGTCAAAATGGAATAAATAATATACCTGTTTACATATTGCTATTGTAAACTTGGTTTGCATATAGATCAGAAAGCTGTAATCGTACGCCCTATTTTACTCCTAAGTCTATTCCACGTCTATTCTTATCTGAAATATACTGGGATTTTCAAGTATCAAGAGATGGCGCTAATCGCATTAAACAATGGTACACTTTTGTTGACATTTGTAAGCGTAGCATTGCTGTCAATTATGTTTCTTAAGTTTGCGTATTACTTTCTCATTTATTAGTATTTTTTATTTATAGTTCAAGTATGTATAATAGAGTTTTTGTAGTCATATAGTTGTAGTTTCAAGTAAATGTCAAATGTGTACCACTGTTTGTAGTTCTAATATTCGCCGCTAGTTAGCGTTTTCTTATTTGAAAATCCCAATAGAGATTATTCCCGGGAATAATCTCTGTAGCTTTTGTTTTTGTCGCCATGTATCAGATAGTAATCAACACATAAGTAAAATGAGCGAAAAAGACCAATTTTGTGTTTGATCATGAAATAAACCAAAAAAATATTGAAACCATTTCTAGAAATACCATAATTAGTAATTATATATTTTGATTATTTATTTTGCATTGTCAACAAAGTGTGTTCTAGTCAGTTGTCAAAACAGACTTACCAACTGAGCCATGTAAATTAATGAAGCTAGTTAATTATGACAGTAGATAGCGTTACAATAGCATGACTGCCTCATTCTGTTGTTTGAAACTTGTGGATCAAAATATAATCTAATTAAATATAATTCGAGTGTTCGATAAATTAGAAAATAATTTGACAGATTTGGCAATAGCCACTCAAGCCTTACGGGCTTTCGTGATTATTGCCTGGCAATAAGTTTTCGAAAAATCTGTCAAATTATTCTAATTCTCTTGTTAACTTATTACTGAAAATTTAATTCTGAATTCATTGATATATTTCTATTTCCGTACGCTCACATAACGATTTTTTAAAAAATAATGCGTATATTTTATATTAGTTTTATAAATACATTGTATTGTTCACTATAGTCTATTCGCTGAGGCGAACCAGTAGAATGACTTATTTTTGTTCAAGAATTAGTTCCACATTCTCTTGTCTCAGCGAATGCAGTATAAGGCCCGGGCCACACTATGCGTTTTGGCGGGACCGGTTGAACGGGACCGGTTGAACGGGAAGACAACAACTTATTGTTTTAAATGAATGCGTCCACACCGCATGCGGTTGCGGTCCGGTTGCCGGATACTACCGCAGCATGTTGCGGTTTGACCGGACGGTCAATTTGCCGCATGACAACTACAACATATTGGAAATAATGCGAGCGTTCACAAGGGTCTGGTTTTGTTTTTTAATAGACAACGTATACTATTCGGGCTCTGCACTAATCAGACATTGGTCAGACTGTGTCCGAATCGGGTTGTCAATGCTTCCGTCCTGTTTAGCGGGATATATGTGGACGCTATGGCTCGGGCCACACTATGCGTTTTGGCGGGACCGGTTTAACGGGAACGGTTGACCGGGAAGACAACAACTTATTGTTTTAAATGAATGCGTCCACACCGATGCGGTTGCGGTGCGGTTGCCGGATACTACCGCAGCATGTTGCGGTTTGACGGGACGGTCAATTTGCCGCATGCCAACTACAACAAATTGGAGATAATGCGAGCGTTCACAAGGATCTAGTTTTGTTTTCTCATAGACAACGTATACTATTTGGTCTCTGCAATGAACAGATGTTGGCCCGACTGTGTCCGAATCTGGTTGTCATTGCTGCCGTCCTGTTTAGCGGGATATATGTGGACGCTGTACGATCCATCCCGTTTAACCGGATGCGGTTTCACCGGTCCCGCCAAAACGCATAGTGTGGCCTGGGCCTATATGATCCATCCCGTTTAACCGGATGCGGTTTTACCGGTCCCGCTAAAACGCATAGTGTGGCCCGGGCCTACTTGATCATATTTTTATTATTAAATGTCAAATCTTAAAACATTTACATGTATTAAGGCGTCACCTCACGAGCTTTTATTGCTGGCGTGGAGAGTGAATCACAAGGGTTACTTTTGTGTCATTTAAAATTTGATACAATTTAGGCGTCGGACGAGATCGAATCCGGATCCCCAGATTCGCAACCAGACACTCATATCAAGTTCTATTTAACCAAAATTGTAGTTCTTAAAGTTTTCAAGATCCCATATCCCTTTGATGACAGTTAATTATAAATGTGACTGTAGTGTGGCAGTTCAAGCGGCGACAAAACCTTTATCAACAAATCTAAAATTATTACCAGTCGCGTTATTGTGTTGTAGGAGGATGAATGAAATATTTATATTATGTTTGTGTTAGTTCCAATGCTGCGGTCCTACCGGCCCAATTAACTACGCTAGTCTCATTGGCCTGCCCGCGAGTTGTTGCGGATACGATGGAAACCAACAATGTACTTTGCTGCACGCTTATACTGCTGGATGTGGAAGCAACTTGTCACATTTCATCGTCAGTAGCGTCCAAACTGTATCCTACGTCGCTGGGGGTATAGCTGCCGTAGAGGTAATATTTTATATTATGCAATAATGATTTAAAACATACAGTCCACCTTTAATCATCTGAAAACAGCCAGTAAATCTTTTTTTAACACAGCGGAAAATTATTAAAGTTCATACTACGTTCATATTTAATTATAAAAGCTCTAAGAACTTAAATTGATAAAGTTTTTGCAGAATTTAAATTGATTTTCTTAGCTGCGTAATAAATAGAAAGGTGTAGTTTGGTTTTTTATAAACGCTTCGCAATATTATTTTCTAAAGGAGTTCAAAATTATTATTATTATATAATTTATTTTATGCGCAACTAAAAGTAGCAGATTTTTTTTTATTTTTCTTCAAAAAAGATACCTGCAAAGACTACTTTACTCGACAAATTAATCAATGTATTATTTATTATTAAGTTATTTTTCGCACTCCCGAGACTAAAGAGCGATTCTAATCACTCATTTCAGGGACTAAAGTTCAAATTCAGTCCCAGAGGGATTAAATATGAAAAAAATCCCTGGGGGACTAAAGTAAAAATAAACAAGATGTTTCCATAACATCATATATGTAGTTACTATGATTTATCTATTCGTATCTGCACTACATTTTGAGCAGGCGTTGAGTTTAAATTTGAAAATAATTGACATTTGTATTGTCAAATTGTAATATTAATTTCTTGTAAACTATTATTCACGAAAGATGACTATTCAAGGTCATCTGTGAGCCGTCTGATATAATATTGCTTGCTGATAATTTCATTGCATTTAGTTTGCATAGGCATGCAACATGAAATATTTATGGAAACATTTTAACTGAAAAAATAAGAGTAATTCATTTGAAAATTATTTTTCTTTCTAAATAATGTCTTTCTGAAAGATTTATGTTCTTCACTTATGTTTTTACAAAATACAAAAACATGGACTTAACTTACAAACCAAGGAATAATAATTTGATTTAAACGTCAACGCCACTGGGTAAATAATAGCACAGAGGGCAGTGCAGTAGATAATTAGGTATCTGTCATTCTACGACATATGTCATTATTATTTATAGTGTTTTAGAAAGGAATGCCACTATTTACGTATATCTGTCACACCACAAAATAAATAGACATAGGTCAAATAATCTTTCTCTTTCTAATACAAAATGTTGCTAAGCTACTGCTATAAAGTGATGTGTATTCTTTCTTCGAACAAATTACCTTGAATAGTCATCTTTCGAAGAAAGAATACACAGCATGTTATAGCAGTAGCTTAGCAACATTTTGTACTAGAAAGAGAAAGACTATTTGACCTATGTCAATTTAATTTATGTGGTGTGACAGAAATACGTAAATAGTGGCATTACTTTCTAACACACTATAAATAATAATGACGTATGTCGTAGAATTAGAGATACCTAATTATCTACTACACTGCCCTCTGTGCTAATATTTACCCAGTGGCGTTGAAGTTTAAATCGAATTATTATTCCTTGGTTTATAGTTTAGTCGATGTTTTTGAATGTTGAAAATACATAAGTGAAGAACATAAATCTTTCAGAAAGGCATTATTTAGAAAGAAACATAATTTTCAAATAAATTACTATTATTTTTTCAGTTAAAATATGTCCATAAATATTTCATGTTGCACGCCTATGTATACGAAATGTAGTGAAGTTATCTGCAAGTAATATTACATCAGACGGCTCTCCATTTGATACGGGAGTGCGAAAAATTATTTAATAAAGTTCACCCACAAGATTGAATATGCACTTTAGTCCCTGAGTATATAATATATTATTATTTTCATTTGTAGCGTATAAAATAATTTGATAGTAAACATTAATTTTGTGAGTCAGTGATAGAATTCAAATGTGATTCTATTTTAGATTTTAACATGCACAAGAGAATTATATATTCGCTTTCTGTTTCAAAAAAATTCGGGTTTTATATTATATTTTTTATAAATTATCTTTAAATTGAACGCATGCTATTAAATTTTTGCTTCGCGGCGACAAGCGTAGAAAAATGTCTCATATGGTATTGTAAAGTGCGTGTTGAAGTGACAGCAAATCAAGTTAATTAATCAGATATGAAATTTATTTTTACATAAAACTGTTTAGATACTAAATTTTCATTTGTGTATCGATTTATTACTTAGTATTTCAGTTGCTCATTTTGCCAGCGTGCTACTCGGATAATGATTTTCAAGTTCTAAATAAAGCTTAACTAATTGTTTTTTTTTTATGATTAATTTGTATACATTTTTGTTTGTTTCAGATAATTGGCGCCCTGTTCGCCATCTGCCTAGCGAGTACCCTGAGAAACGAATCGAGAAGAAGGTACCCTTAGGGAAATAAGTTTCGATTCTTGTTCAAAGCTTTCTAGAGATTAGAGTCTCGAATAATATATTCTAAAGATTTGCATGTTTTCGATCAGTTTGTTTGTGGTATTTATAAATACTTAGAGTTTAATATTTTCTTATTATAACTGTTTTACTTGTTGATTATTTTTGAAATTTTTGTTTTGCGGGGGAGTATGTTTAAAAACTCATGTTAAAATTGTTGTGATTTAAGAGTATATCATATATAAGATTTATAAAGAAAAAAACTTTTACTTTTTCGAACAATTAATTGTTATTTTTATACTAACTTTATAAATATCTACAAGAAATGATATTGTAATAATTTTATATGTAATTTTGTACAACCTTAATATAAATAAATATCGAAGATAGATATAATTACATTTACATAAAAGTAATTAATATTATCTCCCGCCATTTATGATGCACAAAAAGTACAGAAAAATATTATAGAAATAGAGAATAAAGCGCTAAAATAAAATACCATTTCCATCCAAATAAATCTAATAAAATAAATTTAATGTAGTTAATACATAAATGATCGCTTGACCGTAAAATACCACTTTTGCTTACATAACGATTACTTATATGATTTTCAGGTTATGTTATGAATGAAATTAAGTTCGAAATTAGAAGTATAAAAAAGGGAATAAATTAACTAGGCACCAAAATACTTATTTGTTACCAAACACAAGACACTATGAAAAAAAAATAGGTAATTAACTTAATATGTATATTTCAGATTAATTAAACTAACTTTTGTCCTCAATTTTTTTTTCCTTGCGAAATCAGTTCTGTAGACAAAAAGTTAACTACTTTTGCCCCAAAATAATTATTGTGACGTCGAAATTATTGATTTGTCAAATAAAATATTTCCAGCGCCGAATTGCAATCTGTATTTTATTCTGTTACGATCGCCATCATAGTAGATCAAAAATTTAATTTACAAACAAAAAAATAGGAAGTGTTGGCAAGTTTATGGCTTTGATTTTCAAATTCATTTCAAAATGCGACAACGATTTGCAAGGGGTGGGGGTCAACGAATATTACCTATTAAACATTTAATAGCTATTTTGCTCAACGCTAAGCACAGAAGACGTCAATGTGAAAATAATATGAATCCAATATATTTTTTGGTCTCTACTCGTTGAGTAGAGTCAATTGGTATCGGTGACAGAATGGACTTTTTCAATTTAACGGCTATCTCTTTCTATCGCTACAAATAGTAAGTAAAATGGCGCCAACAATTGCCAGTTGGGCTGTCAAACGAAACGTCAAAAATATTGCAGTTATTAAAACACATGTATTCTCGATGAAAATTTACATCGTTAGACATTTTAGCTTCAATAAAAGCTTTTGTAATTTCTTTCGGGATGTTTTTTAAAGTTGTCAAAGATTTTTCTCACATTTTACGGGTAAATTTTTTAGACCCAAACGTCATAGTTCTTAATTGTTCTTATTATGCGCAGATCCCCATTGAAAAGGTTATTTTTAAATACAATTTTTACGTCTCCTGCAAAAAACACTATTTTGCAACTAAACACATAAATAACTTAAATGTATTGTTGACAATAAGAATGAAAGGAGAAGGACAAAATAATAAATAATCATAAAAAGTATTGTCCTTCTCAGGCAGCTGGCAACCCTCCAGCACAAACCAGTGTCAACATAAAAGTAATAGGGAGGGTAACATTCACATTATATCAGATCACGTGACGTTTGTTAAACAGTTTTTGCGATAAGAATATCGTTAAAATTTAATAATAACTATTATTAACATGATAATAATTTAATTATTATTATTCAATTTTTACTTCTTTGTTGTATTTGCGAATTACGTACAAAAAAAGTACTTCTTTTCATATGGCGAGCAGGTAGGCATACCTCAACATAACTTATTTTAGTAGAGGCATTAAAATAAATATTTAATAAAATTATGTTATTTTGAGGTACCTACCTATTAAGTAGATTTTCAATAGGAATAATTAAAAATTATTTTTTCTAATTTTTAAGTCGAAAAAAAAATTAGGTATGTACTCCTATACACAATGTCGCATGCAATTGTCCGACTCGCTTCGCTCGTCGTGCAAACTTCCATGCTCGCCACACAAAGACACTTTTATTGCGAATGACACATTAAATTTTGTTTTCAAACGCACTACTTTTCTTTTTATTCGCTAATTCTATGTAGTTGCTATGGATATTTATTTATCTTATTTCTACGCCGCCGGCGTAGAAATTAGCTATTTCTACTCCGGCGGCGTAGAAATTACTAGCGGCGTTGAAATAAAACTTCTCCGGCGGCGTAAAAATAAGCTATTTCTACTCCGGCGGCGTAGAAATTTCCAGCGGCGTTGAAATAAAACTTCTACCTTGTGAATCAAGTCACAAAAAATGCCATTCCTACGACGTTTAAAAAAAAATGTTTAATCAGCATAGGTTCTTGAGCTATTTTCAATATTCGCAAGTGTACTTCTTTAGAATTTATTAACTTTGTTATTTTAAAGAGCAATTAAGAAAAAAAAATATCAACAAATTTAGTTAACAATGGACCTTTTTAATTTAACGGCTACAAAAAAGGTCTATTAGAAAATGCAAAATAAAAATCTATTTTGGATCCAACAGAACTAATTTTTGTTCAACATTAAATTCCTGCCCCTCTTTCATCCCAGTTAAAACCACGGTTAAAGGAGTTTCTGCTGTTCCAGAAAAGATAAGATGTTATATCAAGTGTCCATGCGGCGGGTTCCCATTGTAGCGGTTTTTTGATGACTAAATCATACTTAAAAGGTGGCAAATATTTAATGATTAATTTCCAAAAAAGTCATTTTTAATGTTTGGTTAGTTTACTGATGACAGGCATGTATTGAGATATTTATATTAAAAGGTTTGGTGATCGCAATTAGTTATATTAAACACAAATTAAATTAATTAGTAACAAAAAATGGAATAATAAGGTGCTTGGTTAATTCTTTTCCGTATAAAAAATCGACATTTAACCTTTTTTTTTGTTGGAATAATTTAAGATATACGAGTATTTTCCCTGTAACATAATTCATAATTGAAAAATTTATTTTGCCGTATTCTAGAAACTTCAGAATATGCTTAATTTAAAAAATTTGGATGTGTTAAATTTACTGCGATCTTAATGACGTCATGGACGATTTTTTTTTGCTTTGATTGAATGAAAAAATATTTTCCTCGTATTTTTTATTTTCTTTGTTATTAACCTTTATTAATGAGAATATGGTCTTTGAATATACAATAGTTTCAGTTGAATTCCACCACTTCTCCCTTTGCCTGGATGACGACGCGATGTTCATACCAATATGAGAGTGCCAAACTTACTCACAACAAAGCAACTATTGTCGTTGATGTCTGGGAATTGCTTCTAATTTTTAAAGAAACTTTATCTTTGTTACTGGCAATAATATATATTATATATATTTCAACAAATTATTGCAATTTATATTATGTAACACATTATTAACAAATAAAAATATTTTTTTAACTACATTTGTGTCGTTATGTAATATTATTATCTTTCCAGTTCTGTCATTGGTTAAAACTTTTTTGTCGTCACATGCATAGTGATTTGGCCCCGATTCAAACTTAGAATACTTTTGCATATGTTACCTCTAACGTGATGAAAAAGAGGGTTAATTTTAACTTTATTATTTGTTTATCTGTATAAATTTATTTAATCGAAGTTTGAACGTCTTGTTTTACAATTAACAATTATTGATTAATTAGTTTTCATTATCACAGATGTTATCAATAAAATTAAATCGCGATATAATATTCTATGAGATAAAATGTGTGTGATACAAGTACAAAATGTCAAATTTGGATAGTGTCTTAAGTTTAGGTATTTTAATTTTGAATATTGTAAGTACTAACACATCCCTATAAAATTAGATGAAATAATAATTTGATAAAAGTTTTTAATGCTT
Organism: Harpalus rubripes; assembly: GCA_963082715.1. Taxonomy (NCBI): domain Eukaryota; kingdom Metazoa; phylum Arthropoda; class Insecta; order Coleoptera; family Carabidae; genus Harpalus; species Harpalus rubripes. The sequence continues at coordinate 18,595,544 of OY720448.1, forward strand.
TGGTTATCAATATATAAGTGAAATGAAATGAAAAAATATTCGTAAAGAATTTACGTATCAGTTCAAATTCCTCATGATCATGAGATTATAATATGTATATGTTACAGTAAAAGAAGATAGTGGGATAATGTGCACATTGTCGGTAAATGTAGAAACTTGTCTAAAACTAGTTCTTCAACTAAACACAATAACAATAACTTTTGAAAACTCTGAGTAAGTTTTGTGCGTTAGGTAAGGTTATTGTTGTTCTATTTAGTTGAATTACAAACGAAAACAATTTTAAGCGAATCTACATTTGCCGTGCAATGTGCATATCGTCCCACTATCTATTCACTTTTACTGTAACATATACAAATCATTTGAATTATTTTATTTTTTAGGGAATAAGCATAACTCTGATCGTAGTGGGAAGTACTTATCATGTGCTAATTGACAAATATAGCGAATTAATTATAGATGACTATAACATTGCTTCAAATGTGGAAATATCTGTAGGAGTTATAACTTTTGTTAGTTGTTATGTTGTCTACAGATTTGTTAAAGAGAAAAAAGTAACTCTCATTTTAACGGTAAGTAAATTTAAAAGTTTTAGGCCCGGTATTGTAAACATCCATTTTTAAATTTTGTTCCATAGTAAATTTAATAAAATTTACCGGTTTCAGGACATTATTCCATTGTTTACATGTACAAAAGTAGGCTGGTAACTAAGTAATAACTGTAACTGTACGGTAATATTATTACCATACTGACTTGTCAACAACGGTTTATAAAATGAAAATAAAACAAAATGAAAATATAATGCTCTTCATTAATACATACAGATAACGTTAGCGTATCGTTCTAAATACGGTCTACTTTATTCTAAAGTAATAATCATGAGGAATATAGCACATAATTTGAATATTTGTCATATTGTTGTTCTGTTAACCATAGCATTCTGAAAGTAGCACTAATGAGAGAATTTCAAATATATTTACCAATAATTATTGAACAAACCACGGATGTTATGAATCAAAACAAGCCTTAGATGCCTTAAAATCCTCGCTCTACGAGCTCAGATTTCAAACCGACATCTGCGGCAGTTATGATATACATAACATTCCTACGTATGTTAATAGCTATAACAAATTCAACGTGAATTTTTAACAGCAATGATTTAAATTGTTAAATTTTATAAGAACATGGAAATAGATTCGAATTTGTTTATTTTATTAAATTTGCTATGCAACTAAATTTAACTGGACGTTTATAATACCGGACAAAATTTGGAGTACCTAATTGTTTTATGGCTTCTAATAGTATATTAAGTATTAAGAACAGTAAGGACAATTTACCGATCGAAGACAATGTTTGGGGGTCCGAGATCGGCAATTCCTTAACGTTCGTGATACTTATACTATTTTTTTGTACGATCGACACACAAAATTTCAAAGAAAAATAAGATTTGAAAATTATTTTAACATATGAAAAAATTTTAGCTGTCATTTTTGTAGTAAGCTTTGATTTTTGTTTTTATTTATTTACCGTCTAGCCTCCTGAACGGTAAGTGAAGCACATGATTTACCGACGTGAGTCAAATCACTTACCGTTCAGTAATTTGTAAATAAGACCTACTGTCTTGGAAACACTAACGGTAAACATAAAAAATAATCCGATCGTACAAAAATATATTTTAAACAAACTCAAATTATCATCATAGAAAGAAAATTCGGTGGTTTGGAGTTTCAATTCGAGATTAATTAATTAATTAAGGGACACTTAAAATTTAAGTGTTAGCGGTGCAATCGGGCATTAGAGTATATTTTTTTGTAATAAGTATTTGATTTAAGAGACAATTTTTGGGTTAATTAGAATATTAGCTTCATGATTAAATGTACAGAATGTCTCATTTTCGATGTTTTTTTAAGGTGTCTCGGGTAATATTAATGATAGATCAAAACTGTTTGCACATTGCAGGGTCAACTTTTTGAAAAAAATTTAATAGACACCACAGGAATTTTCGATCTTCTTTTGTTTCTGAGCTACAGACAAAAACTCGTTTTTCGCTCATTTTGAAAATATATCATATCTTATTTATTATGATAGTTAGAGAAAAATTGTTTTTACAAAAATTTTACCGTTTTTTAGATAGAATAAAATGGCGTAATTCGATTTTTTGAAAACTTAATTATTCTCGAGATATAATACAAACTTATGATTTTTTTAAATGGGAACCTATGTTGAAAATAGTCTCGTCTTTTTGCTTAATTTATAAGTTTTTTAATGATATATAACAAGTCTACATTCTTTTGTTTAAATATTAATAAAAGACGAATTATTAATTTATTGGAGTGAAAATATTGGAAATTATTAAGAAACAAATGAAAAAATCTCTTACAGATCATCATTTGCAAATTTCTAATAGTATTTGTTTCAGTTTTACTAATTTTTTCAATTTATTTACTTCAAAGGCATATTAAACCGTTTTTTTCGGATTGTGTCAAAGCCAACTATAACGTAGATAAATAGTAATTTAACTAACCTGAAAATAATTAGTTAAGAATAATTTTAAGAACACAATTAATAAATATAGAATCAAAATAAACAAATGATGATCTGTAATAATTTTTTTCATTTGTTTCTTAATAATTTCCAATATTTTCACCCCAATAAATTAATAATTCGTCTTTTATTAATGTTTAAAACAAAAGAATGTAGACTTGTTAAATATCATTGAAAAGCTTATAAATTAAGCAAAAAGACGAGACTATTTTCAACATAGGTTCCCATTTAAAAAATCATAAGTTTGTGTTATATCTCGAGAATTATGAAGTTTTCAAAAAATCTAATTACGCCATTTTATTTTATCTAAAAAACAGTAAAAATTTTGTAAAAACAATTTTTCTCTAACTATCATAATAAATAAAATATGATATATTTTTGAAATGAACGAAAAACGAGTTTTTGCCTGTAGCTCAGAAACAAAAGAAGATCGAAAATTCCTGTGGTGACTATTAAACTTTTCTGGAAAAGTTGACCCCGGAATGTGCAAACGGTTTTGATCTATCATTAATATTACCCGAGATACCTTAAAAAAACATTGAAAATGAGACATTCTGTACATACAATATGATATGTATATGCGTAATAAAATTGGTGTAGGTACTTCAAAAAATAAACAAGTAATTTTTTGTACACCCAATGCCCAGTTACATTAATGCCCATTTGCACCACTAACCCCTCGGTATTAACAACACACATTTAATTTTAAATGTGCATTTATAAAAATAAGCACATCGAAATATCATTTCGATATGCTTTTGCTCGTGAAATGCTCATTTAAATTAATAGTCTGTTGATAATATCGGGGGTAACTCATAAAATTTATACTTGGTTTTATTCTGTCGGTCAAATAGGTTAATGTTAATTCCTATTGAATTTATATTTTTTTAATTGCAGTGTAAAATTTTGTTGACTAAGACCCGCTCCTACCACCTCTTTTTAAAATGAGAGTAAGTGCTAACCAACGGTTATGTTGCACAATGGGAGCAGTTAGGCGCTGCTGTTCCACCTACTTTTTTTCCCCCTCCAATCTTCGTCCAAACGTCAAATTCCGACTTTTTCATTTCTAACCTAAATGTAACTGTCATAATAACTTTATTCAAAGTGCGCAAGCGTACTATATAAAATGAAACATAGTTCATAACAGAGTCTACACTATTAACTTCTAAAAATGAGTAGGTAAAATAGTGCTGCCACCTGGAATAGTTTTACGTGTGTGCCCTCATTGTTTTTACCACCTTTCCTTAGAGCTAACTGGAAGTTAAAACTGTTGTTTGCATCGCTTTTAACCTTCAGTTAATTCTTATCTAATGGTTAATAAACTGACACTTGAACTAGATGTGCTATGATCGGGCCTAACTGAATAAAACCAGGTTTAAATTTTAGGTATGATGGCCGGAAGCATCGATTTGTACCAACGTAACTTTAATATTAAACTTGGCCTCAATTGACAGTATTGCATTGAAATGAATTATAATATATTACTGATAAAATTTCGATTTGCATTTTTTTGTTTAACCCTAGCTCAAAATTTAAGCCTTGTAGGTGCAACTGGGTATTAGTGGTATAATTGGGCATAACAAGGCTTAAATTTAAGCTAGGCCTAAAAAAAATGAAAATCTAAATTTTGACAATAATATATTATAATTCATTTCACATTTAATTTCGATGCAATATTGTCAATTTAAGATAAGTTTAATATTTAAGTTATGTTGGTGTAATCGGCCACAAGTGAAGTAAATATTTACATATTTTTTTCGTAAACGATTAAAATATGTATTTGTGAAGATTATTGTTTTAATATATATATTTTTTTCTAGTATTGTCTTTTTATATTGATAATGTATGTTGCTTTATTAATGGTTGGTATTTATGAGTATAAAAGAGTATTAGACGAAGAATTAAAAGACAGGTTTATATCGAAAATTGATAGAAATTTAACTGAAGCATATTATAACAATGATATGGATATAGCAACCCAATTTTTTAAATTTCAATCTGTGGTAAGTACCTTAGATATATTTTAAAGGATATTGCATAAAGAACGGTACAAGAAATATTGCCGCTGTCTCTGTTTCAACACAAATTCCCTACTTTTAAAATACTTTTCAGTCACTAATATTTTAGAAGTTATTAAAAAAAATAGACCCGAAACAATTTTTCATCATTTTCTAGTAGTATGTGCGATTTTTTGAAATAGTAGAGATGTCTCATTTTGATGTTTTTTTTTTAAGGTATCTGAGGTAATATTAATGATATTTGTTTTTCGCTTATATTGAAAATATCTCATATCTCGCTTATTATGAGCGATAAAGGAATAATGTTTAAATATTTTTTTCTGAAATCGACCCCGATATAACTCCGCGAAGTTTGCCAAAATAGTAGCTAAAGTAAAACTTTACAGACTCTAATCTCAAAATTTAACTTTACATACCATCTGTCAAACTTGAATTAACCTAAATATCTAACACTATAAAAAATATACATATTGCAAACTTTCCTTCACATGATATTCTGAGTTCACATACCAATCAACTCGATGAAGACTAAGACTACGTCTAACTAATCATTTTTAAGTTAGTGGTAAAATGGAATGTTTAGGGAAATAAGCAGTGTTGTGACAGATCAATTTATAAAGAATCTATGCCAAGATCAAGATCTTTACAAATAATATGTTCTAGATCAGATTGTAGGTCAGGAATTTGAGATCAGTTTTTCTTAGATCATAAAAAGATCAGTAACGATTTTCAAAATTAATTACAAAGAATATACTTAGCCGTATGCCTTACACATGGGAAGAAAAATTAGATACATAGGTACGTAGTTTTATCAATGGTGAATTAACGAATAAAATAGAAATAGAAACAAAAATAATAATTTTAAACATTAGAAATTTTGAAATGTACTAAATTAAGACATGTTATATCAAATTGGCAGACAATCATTATATGCTATTAAATTTTTTAAATGAGTTAAATAAATTACATCCCACTTGTATTTAATTTGATCTTGGATTTACTGGTTTCAAATTTTTGTATTTTTTGTTTTTTTCATTTGACATGGCCTAAACTGTTAGGTACATAAAAAAATAATTCTTGTCTTCTCAAAGTTTATTCAATTTTCCCGTATATTTGATCTTTTAAGATCATAGATTATATAGTTCTTCGATCTAGATTCAGATCAAAATATGAATATATAAAAGGATTTAGATCAGGTCAAAAACCATACTATATGAACTAGATCAGTGATTTAGATCTAATGATCTAGAACAGTCACAATACTGGAAATAAGTGATGTTTATTGTTTATACTGTTAAAGTATTTGACAGTAATTTGTTACCACAGCCATCTCCATCGCAACAGCTAGCATTCAAATGATCTAACCCTAACGTCTTACAAATACATACTATTACTATTTATTTATGTTTTAAATTAATAATTTAACGATTTCAGAAAAAAAATATAATGTATACCTCAGCACTAAAGTATTTTTTACCTCCCGCTACCCTTGGTAATGGAGGTATAGGGATCGTGCTAAAAATCGCATATCGAGATTTTGGTAAATGAGCAGGTTTTAAGGTCCTTAGAATTCAATTTTAACATTTTCACGATGATGTCTGTGTGTATGTGTGTGTGGATTCTCCACTCTAACTCAAATACTATCATTCAGAAAATTTTGAAATCTTGTATTTCGAACTTTTTCTGTATTGGAAAGAGCCCATTAGATTTTGGTGAAGATCGGATAACCGGAAATGGCACTTTACTAGAAGCTCAAAATAGTTTTTTTTCGAAAAATACCTTTAAATGTTATTTTTTCGTGATTAATGTTATTATAAAAATTAAAGATTATTAAATTTTCTATAGATTTGTATTAATACTTTTTCTATATATTTCATGGATAAATTTATACAATTATCTATAATTTAAATCCCAGAGCCTACGCTTTAAACAAACAAAACGCAGTTATTCAAATGTATGCAACTGACAGATAAATGTTAGTATCAAAGAACTAATCATTTCAAAATAATATTAGTAACGTTTTAAAAAGGAAAAAAAGTAAATAGAACAATAGAAAAGGAATTCAATACAGTTTCCAGCATAAGTAAATATGTAGGTATGTATTTAGTTTAATAAAAATTAACGATTCACAAAAATATTTAAGCTAATCCTCATTTTTGGATTAGTGAATTCTATTCCATCCCGGTATTTAAAATTTATTCTTCATTTTATTATAGTTTAGGTGGCTCACTGGTTAGAGCAACGCCTCATGTCATGAGTGCCCTCGGGGCTCTGGATTCGAATCCCACTAAGGCATGGATGTGTGTGAATGTGAACCCTCTCTGTAATTGGGATTTAATCCTGTTGAGGAGTTTAAAAAGGTAGTTACTTGGATTAGATTAGACTATATTTTAAGAAATAAACTAGAGTAAAATTCGCTAATCCAAAAAACTTAATCTTTTTTGTGACTCGGCGGGAGGTATTGTGTTGGCCACACCAGATTTTTCTCCTTGGAATAAATTCCACATTCGTAATAAAAAAATATACTTTAGTGCCTAGGTATACAAACAACTACTTTTACGGTTTTTAACGGAAAATTTGTGTTATCTACGTTTTTGAAAGTTGTCTGAGACTTTTCTCACATTTTACGTGTAATTTTTTTAGTAACAAACGCCATGGCCTTCAGTTGTTCGTACTATGCGCAGATCCCCATTGCGCATATCTTCTATCTCTTTAAATTGAAAAGGTCTATTTGAGTCTGCGAGGGGAGATTTTACATCTAATCCACTTCTATATTTACATTTTAAATACATTAATTGTGAAAACACATGTTCACACATACAAGATGATGCAAAGGACAACAAGAATTTCAATGCCGTATCCGATAATAGACCATATTATTAACTATAGCGCCTCTGCCGGCAGATTTATGAAATGAAAAAAGCGTGCCAGGGTGACAATTTTTTTTTATTTTTCCAATTAAGTTGGCAATACTAAATTTTTTTCTCTTTACTATTCTTAGGAAAAAAGGAAAATATATTCCTTTTTAATTAATGGATTCAAATCACAATCATGGAAGCAACAATAGTAAACAGGCATAATTAAAAAAATATATTTTGCTCTTTACAAAAGAATCACAACAACAAAACATTAGTTTGAGGTTATCTGTCAGTGCGAGAAGAGTAAATAGGCGCTTAAAATTTTTAAATTTTAATGTTTATTTTATTGATTATTTATATATTATAAGGGCAGAATCCAGTAGTTAAACATGAAATGAAACTTGCGAGAAAAAATTATCGTTCATTTACGTCCACATTAAATACTATTTTGCTTTAAAAATACAATTTTTCCCATAAGATAACATTGGTTTTATTTCCGCTGTACTCCCAAGCATATGATTGGTGCATTCTGAGCATGCGCATTGAGATAGTAATATGGTCTATTCTGCGAATTCGTTTCGAATTCTTAACCTAAAATTGTATAAAGAGAATTTTTAAATCTCAATCGGAAGAGATTTCTACCAAATTTTCTTTATTGGTCAGTGACAAATTTGAAATATGACGGCACACGATTAAAGAAAATGAATAAAAATAAAAAACACTAGCAAATGAGAAAATCAAGTTTAAGATTTAAAATTAAACTTATTATTTTAATTTTTAAAATCTAATAAATTTTACAAAACAACTCTTCTTCGTCATTTTCTTTCGTACCTCCTGCGACCCCAGCAAAAATTTTCGCGGCCCCATTTACGGTTGCGACCCCTAGTTTGAATACCACTGCCTTATAAATGTTATTCTGAGAACGAGATAGATTTACGTACGTAAGAGAGAAAAGGATACAACTTTCGGAAGGCTATGCGAAATGCGCAGACGCCGCGGTAGACCATAGACGTCGGCATGGATTTTCCCTTACCAATAAAATGTTATACTGAACTTCTTTCCATTTAATAACCACGATGATAATAATAACTACAATTCATTTTGATGTGGGTAAACACAAAAAAAATCTGATGTGGCCAACACATGACCTCCCGTCGATTCCATGTTTGAAATAGCAATGAACTTTAAGTACAGTATCACTTCCGGTTGATCGTTCGTAAACAAAATCTAATTTATTGTTCCAATAAATAGAAAAGTCTGTAATACCAAATTTTGGATTATATTGTATTATGTTTTTCCTCGAAAATCAGTTAAGAGCTCCAAATTAAGTACCACTTCCGGTTTATCATATAGGTATAGTCAAAATCTAATGTTGTTTCAAATTATACACGTGTTTTAAATACCAAATTTGAGAAGTTTTGGATCATGTTTTAATATATTTTCCAAAGAAATCTGTAAAGTAGTACTTCCAGTTTATCAATTTTAGAAAACATCTAATATGTCGTTCTCATTAATATAAAAGTCTTAAATACCAAATTTAAAAAGTTTTGGATTATATCAATTTATTTTTCATAGAAATCTGTTCAGACGTTCAAATAAAGTATCACTTCCGGTTTATCAATTTTAGCCAAAATCTAATATGTTGCTTTCCGTTATATAAAAGTCTTAAATACTAAATTCGACAAATTTTGGTATATATCAATATATTTTTCACAAAAATCTGTTCAGAGCTTCAAATAAAGTATCAGTTCCGATTTATAAATCGTATCCAAAATCTAATATCTTGTCCCCCTTCATATAATAGTCGTAAATACAAAATTTCACAAGTTTTGTAAAGTAAAGTAAAGTATCACTTCTGGGTGATTAATTTTAGCCAAAATCTAATATGTTGTTTCCCATGATATAAAATTCTTAAATACTAAAATTGAAAAGTTTTGGATTATATTCTAATATAGTTTTTTTATTAAAAACTGTTATGGGCTTCAAGTATAATATTTTAATATTTATCAATTTTTACCCAAAATCTACAACTCGTTATATGAATGCAGAAAGCTTAATACGGAAAATAGATATATTTGGAAGTTCATTATAAGAGTTATCGTGGACGAAAAAGTCGTCACACACACGCACGCACGCACACACACACACACATCGTAAAAATAGTATAAACGTGTTGTGGGGACCCTAGTTCGTGCTTATTTACTGAAAACTCACCATCGAATTTTTGGCACGATTACATTACCTCCCTTACCTACGGTATGACGGGAGGTAAAAACACAAAATGCACTTAATGATTACTCGCCAACAACTTGCAGTGGCAGCGCTAAGGGGGGGCCCGGGTGGGCGCATGCCCACCCTAAAAAGTCTTGTGCCCACCCACTACCAACATACAAATAATTGTTCTATATATAAAATTTGTGAATAAAATTATATTTTTAATTCTGAACATTATTTGTAATTCATTTTGTTATAAAATTAAAAGAGCAGAAAATACAGCCATATGAAAATTTCACAATTGTATTTCTGTGATTTGGCAATTTATTTTTGTACATGAAAGGGAGAAAACATGCACATCTTTTAAAAAAATGTAAAATTCAATTAAAAATCATTTGACCTTGAATGAAAAAAAAAATTGCCTGCGGAGCCTTTTTCTCCTAACCTCTGCATGACCTATTGTAACCCCCCCCCCATCATGATGCCCACCCATTTTTTCATTGTGCTCACCCCACATTTACATCCTGGCGCCGCCACTGACAACTAGGAATAGAGTAACTGCGACCTATGAAAAAGCACAAAAGTTTCGTCGCCGTCACTGGCGCAAGTATTTCTGATTTTGCGCAGTACATTTACCCTTCCGTGTTTTCTGTCTCTCTCAATCCTAAGCGTTCCCGAATTCTTCCATCCAGTTCGAAAGCTATATGATCTAAGGATGCTCTTTATAGTTTTCGAGATTCCATTGGTGGTAGTTTTAAATGAAATATACTGTATTAAAATTAAAATACCTAGTGAAATATTTATTTCAGTATCACTGTTGTGGAATATACGGCGTCAGCGATTACGCAAATTCTACAATGCTGCCTGCCAGTTGTTGTTATGAATGCAAAGATTGTTGGGACAAATTTTGTTCGAATAAAGACGACTATTGGTTAATAGGTTGTGGTGAAATTATGTTTGATTTGATTTTTAAGTACGCAAGCGCTACTTGTATCACAGCTTTTGTAACATCATCTTTAGGGGTAAGTACGTACTACAGAAGCGTATAGAACTTGTTACTTATGCCGTAATTTTTCTTTTAGATTATCAGCATGGTACTTATTCCCTTTTGGAAAACAATCCATAAATTTAATGGGAAGTAATATTATGTTTAAATAATTTCTATATTAACAATAGTTAATCCAAAATATCAGTAAATGCTCGGATTTAGAGGCCAATATTAAATTAAAACCAATAAAATATTCTTTATTTTTTCTTTATAACCTTCACATTCTGCTTTAGTTTAAAGAATGGACCTTTTCAATTTAAAGAGATAGAAGATATGCGCAATGGAGATCTGCGCATAGTAAGAATAACTGAGATCTATGGCGTTTGTTTCTAAAATATTTAGACGTAAAATGTAAGTATATCTCAGATAATTTTTAAAAATCTTATCGAAATAAGTTACAAAAGCTTTTATTGAAGATAAAATGTCTAACAATGCAAATTTCAACTGAGAATACGGGTTTTTTAATGACTGCAATATTTTTGACGTTTCGTTTGACAGCCCAACTGGCAGTTGTTCGTGCCATTTTCTTACTATTTGCAGCGATAGAAAGAGATAGGCGTTAAATTGAAAAGGTCCATTTATAAGATGAAATTTAACAATAATTTGATTTATTTATGAGTAATTAACAAAAGAAGATATCGATTATTCTAAAGAAATATCGAATGAATTTGACGCTGCCCAGAGCAAGTTGGTTCCACAGAAGTGAAAAGGCGTATACGAGAAAGGATACGAATAGTTTTACGAGCAGCGGTATTCAAAAAATGTGATTTATCGAATTTATTATGTTGTCTAACATTTATCTAAAAACGACGAGTTTGGCGTTGAATAGCTGTTGCTTGGCAACTTTATAAGCTCTCGGGTGATAAAAGCCAAATCGCGCCCGTTTTTGAGGGTGGATAAACAAGTTTATGATTCCAAAATAAAATAAAATATTTAATTTTATTTTATTTAAAAACATTTATGTTTACATCAGGGATGGAAAACATAACGTAACGATACCCGATAACGTTTCATTTATTATTATTTTTTTCAATACCGTAACAATAACAAAATAACGTTATGTAACCGTAACGTAACAAATAATGATTCACTATAACGTTATCCATGTTTACAAATTTAAGATTTTGCCGTTGAGAATATAATTTTCTAATTTACCGATGTTTCGTTAATTTTGTTAATAATATATTATTTATAATAAAATACTTTTTTATAACGTTATCCCATCCCTGGTTTACATCAAAATGGTCTTCACGGCAGCACGAAGCTTTGATTTTATAAATATTTTTGTTTATAGCAAAAGAAATGCATCATACAAGACCTAATTTTACAAAAATTATCCTTCTTCATTTCTTATACAAATTACAAGACATACATACTATATACATCAGTATTTAAACATGACATTTCCTTTTATGCTATCCCATCCACTGCCAATATTCATTGAATCTGATTAAATTAACTTTTTTATTTTATTCTTTCTTTATTTTTCAGCTCACATTTCATATACATAGTTACAGATGTATTTTATAAACTATTTGTTGGTCTGTGAGAATTGAGTTGAGTTCAGAATGAAGTTTCGTCTGTGTGGATATGTATATTATATATACAAATGTACTAAATATCACGAGTTTTGTAAAAATATGTGCAATAATTTAAGTAAAAGTTGCCTTAGTTCAAGTAATACAGTAATGTTAAAAAATAATAATTTCAAATTACATGCAATTGCACAATAATTTATCTATAAATATATTCTAATAATAATTTCAATATAAAGAGAATCATAATAAATACAAAACACTTGGTAAACTATTTCTAGTGTTCGACATCCAATCTTCAATATAAAACATTTGCTAAAATTACAATTATCACTGATATTTTTATCAACACAAACATGCTATCCCCAACGCCCGATCTCAAATACGTCCATAAAGAATTAAGATATCCCGATAAAAGAAAAGAACCACCCCAAAAAGTACCAAAAGTATTATGAAAGATAACATTAGTTTTGGAAGGTACATTATAATAGTCAATGATATATTACAAAATCAAAAAGTTTCAATAGTCATCTTCAATCAAAAAGTTCCGGAAGCTCAATTTTTCAAATGAAGCATTATTTTAATTTTATATTCATCGTGTATAATAATACAAAGTCTAAAAATTTTCTTTCAGAAATTTGATAAAAAAAACTTCTTTTTAAACTTAATTAATTGACATTAAAATTTGAATTTATACATTTATTTAAAACATTTTAGGAAAAAAGATCCGGAACGCGTTCCGGCTTACAAAAATGTTCTGGACCGAAGCTTCAGACCTCAAACTGTTTCGGCCACAACATACCAATGATTAAAGTATTATATAGCTTTATTTACGATAAAATATATGGACCTGCATAACATCCAAATTGCATGGTATGGTGTCCTATTTTATGGAACGTATTGTGAACGTTAAGTGACGCATGGTTGAATCAAATAAAATTTCGAAACTTGATTTTATTATATTATTACAGCTCCGTATGCACGTATTCTGATTCTACTTTTACTTCTTCTATATGAAAATCGTTGCATTTTTCCAAAAATCGTATCTGTAACAAAATGAAGTGTAAGTATTATTTTAAAAACATTGTTTTATAAGAAATATTACACAGGAATCTGAATTACGAAGGTCATCATTGAGATCCCGGAAATTACACGACGGCCATTTTAAATGTGCTTTTGTTTTTTTAATCGATATTTTAATTTTCAAATAAACCTTAAACTATTGATAATCTAGAAAAATGTTTCAATTAAAAAAGTTATTGATTAATAACATTTTAGCAATTCAAAATCAAAAAAGTCAAAATATTGGTCTTGTCAAACTGACATTGTTGTTGTCAAAATGACATGCGTACACAAATCAGCTGATTCCAAGCACGTCAAGGACGCTCGAGTCACGTGTTTGCTCGCGCCCTATAGGACTTCGAAAGTGATGACGTGAAAATCGAGCGGGAATTACAAAATCTGAAATATGTATCCGATTTGTAAGTGTGACCGTGGTGTACAAACCAGATTACTGGGCAATTTAATTAACTGTAATCTGGGTGCGTACTTAAGTTTCGTTATATATCTATTTTTCACCACGGGCACACTTAAAAATCGGATATGTATTTCAAGAATATTTCAGATTTTGTAATTCCCGCTCTATTTTAACGTCACGCTTTCGGAGTCTATTGGCGACTAAAATTAACGTGAATCCCTCAAGCGGACGATATTTGCAACTCTTGAAAATGGTATTCTGTTATTCAACTTTACAGTAAATATATATAGTGCATTGGATTTCTTGCCGGTTTCTTGTTTGTCTCTTTGTTTTAAAGTACATATAAATTAGTTTGCAATACGAGCAAAGAACGAAAAAATATTAACAACGTCAATTGCTGCGTTTATGACTGTCATTCTCGGGGTAGTAAGAAATTATCTGTCCCAAAAATTAGTAAGAGGAAGAGTGACATGCAAAATAAATTTGGTAAATTGGAGTCTATTGACAAAAGAGAGGGCTGGATTAGGAAAATATGAACTGGAAAACAAGTGACGAATCATAAGATGATAACAAATATGAAAAGTATTGTATTATTTCCTGACCAATTCATGAGTAAAATATTACACTTTTCACTTTATGCGTAGCATTCAATATATTTCTTACACTTTAACTAAGTAAAGTAAATACATATTTATTTAACATCCATAAATAATATATGGTACTATTTTACTATCTTGTACAAAATATTAAGACAGCTGTAATGTATTTGCACTGGCCACTATCAAGGCCAGCTATACAAGAGCATTTTGTAAATAATCAATTGTAATGTTAAAGTTCTTCTAATCTCATGAGGATGGGACGTTAGTGCACTTGTTTAAACACAGCCCAATTTTTTTTTAGTCTGTAGCACTATGTTCATTAACGCCACATAAAAATAACAATCCACGATTCAACAGTTCTCCCCCTTTTATAAAACTTCGAGAAGAATTTGTTGCCTCCAAATAAGTAAACCTTTTCTTAGAAATAAGTCTAAGATAACTTTCTTCGAATGTCATTATAATTTATGTATGCACACAAAATTATTACTATACTCTGTACGCCCAACAGATAGAGTAATTAAATAAATGGGCAGAACCTAAACTGCGCAGTACGATGTGCGCAGAAGTCAGCTTTACAAGCAAAAAATTTAACAATGCTGAAGAATTGAATAGTTTTATTTGAAATGAATATAAGTAAAATTTAAACATTACCAGCCCGATTCACAAAAAAAGTTAAGCTAATTTTTGGATTAGCGAATTTTTGGATTAGTGAATTCTATTCTTCCCTGGCATGTAAAATTTAATCTTCATCATATTATCAAAAAAGGTAGTTACTTGGATTAGATTAAACTACATTTTAAGAAATAAACTATCAGAAGTAGAGTAAAATTCACTAATCCAAAAATTCGCTAATCCAAAAATTAGCTTAACTTTTTTTGTGAATCGGGCTATATGTATGTATCTATTTATTCATATATAACTTCATGATATATAATTTCAAAATAATTATGAAGTTAAAATAAAACATTATATATTTATTATACGATGACATAATGATATATAATTTTAAAAGAAATTTAAAGTAGAAATGAAAGATTTGGTTTATTTATGCCTTGATAGGGTATATGACATAATGCCATTATGTAATTTAAAAGAAAACAGTAGGTACAAAAGAAATATTTATTGATATTTAACATAATAATAACAATATATTTCAAATGTTAATCTTCTGGTTCGGAGTCTGATGAAGATGAGGACGAATCACTCCCCAAATGAATAATAAGGGGTTCCACTTGCATTTCTATCATAATATCGAGCTGCCACATTTTTTCTTCTTCACTAACAGCGTGCCTTATTGCATGTCTCCAGTTGTCTGGTGTAACATTCGCAGTAGCTTGATTAAATATCGGCAAAACATCTTTCATTTTGAATGTTAAATTATTTCTGGCAACCTCACCTTTTATTTGCCCCCATATCAGCTCTATCGGGTTTAGCTCGCAATGATATGGGGGTAATCGAAGGACAGTTCGATGTTGTTCTATTGCCATTTCATCCACAACGAATTTCGGAATAACACCAGCTCCCTTGACGAGTGCAAGTAGCTCGTCTTTGATCATGTCTTGCCCATAAACTATTGATTTACTGGTTAACCATGCTTGAATGTCACCTTTTTTTGTGCCAGAATTTGGGATCTTCTCCAATTTCCTACTGTGATAGGATGCGTTGTCCATCACTATAACGGAATTTGCATCCAACCGTCCAAGTATTTCCTTGAACCATTTTTCGAAAACATCAGCTGTCATCTCCTCATGGTAGTCGCCTATCTTCTTAGATTGAAAACATAGCAAACCACCCTCAACAAATCCATCCTCCGAGCCAATATGAAGGATAATAAGGCGGCTTCCTTTCCCAGATGGGTCTTTCAAACCCGTTGTGACACCATTTATAAACGCTTGTCGTGCAGTCAGTATTGTAGTGTCTTTCCATACCTTACTTACGGTATGGCCAGCGTTGATCCAGGTTTCGTCTAAAAAATATATTTTCCTTCCTTCTTGTCTGTATCTCCTAATTTCACGGAGGTAACGTCGTCTCCACACAACTATCTCGCTCTTTTCTTTGAGAACACTGTTGCGTGACCTTTTGCAGAATCTATTTGAAAGTAATTATTATTATAACATTGTACAAATGGAAAGAAAAGTGACTGCCGTGGAAATGAGGTATTTACGTGGTGTATGTGGATATGTAAGACGGGATCGCGTAAGGAATAATTTGATGTATGAAGAATGTATGGTTAGGAAGAATGTTGTTAAGAGAGTTGGAGTAAGTCAGTTGAGATGGTTTGGTCATGTGGAGAGAATGAAGAATGAACGACTTGTAAAGCGTATATATTTAGGTGAAGTAGAGGGTGTTCGATTGCGTGGCCGTCCAGTGTGTAAGTGGATGGACGTGATTGACAAGGTGCTAAAAGAAAGTTTCCGAGTGGGAAGAGAAGACGAACATGTATGAATACGATTATGAACGTGGCCGAGGTGAAAGAAGTGTGCTTGGACAGGAATGTGGCGAAGAATGATTGTTTCATAAATATTATTGTGTATGTTGTTGATGACTGAGTGATTATTTTTGTGATTGTTGTAATTATTATTGTTATGAT
Source organism: Harpalus rubripes (assembly GCA_963082715.1). Taxonomy (NCBI): domain Eukaryota; kingdom Metazoa; phylum Arthropoda; class Insecta; order Coleoptera; family Carabidae; genus Harpalus; species Harpalus rubripes. The sequence goes on from OY720448.1 coordinate 18,612,424, forward strand.
TATTATTATTATTGTCTCGTGTTTGTGCTAACCCACTAAGTGGGAGATGCGCGATTTTATGTATGTACAAATAAGTTAATTGTACTTTAGTTATTTACAAAATTCTTACTTAAATCCAATTTCTTTTAACACTAAACTTAATGTAGTTCGTTTTAAATGAGGCATGTCTTCATCTTCATGTAATGCGGCCATAATTTTATTGAGAGTAGGCGGTTCGTTTCTTTCAAAAAAAGAATGAACCAAACGTCGAAGTTTACTCTTGGTTAGGTCATCGATGTTGTCCAAAACTGCTCTTTTTCGGCAGTATACTTTTGGTGGATCCAATCTATGTTCTTTATTGTAGTCACGTAGAATTTTGTGAACACTTGCAACACATATTCCTGTAATTAGGCATTATAATAGCTGGAGGTTTATATTCATGTAATGATATAAAAATCATTGCATTACCTGCTGCTTTTGCAGTGAATGCAACATTTTCTGTCTTGTTGTTGTTGTGGTTTTGTTCACAGCAAACTTTGAAAAAGTTCAAGATTCGCTCCTTGTCTTCAACCGTAAAATGCTTCGCTCGCCGTTTTTTTGATGGAGACAAAGACTGCGTTTGGTCCATAATTAATAAGACTTAACTATCAAATCAAAACCAAATATATTAACCTTTAAAAAGCACGTGGTTTCATAAATATACAATTATAATATTACGTATAATTTATATAACATACCTTTTATACTGTAAATTGTCACAGTAAATTGTAATTACGGAAATTACCGATAGAAATAATAAACAAAGTACAAACTCGTAAACACCAACCCAAATGCCAAAAAAATGTTATGGAGGTTATGCGGTTTGCCGGTTATTTATAGCAGTTTCCGTTGTTACCGATCTCAGCTGTCGAGTTCGTCGATCAGTGTAAAACTGGCTTACCAATAGAAATACTGTATTTCAATTTCGCGCACATTTGTGGGAGGAGTATCTACTCTATCTGTTCGGCGTACAGAGTATAACACTATTTATAAAAGTTTAATGAATTTATTAGTATACTTCAAAACGAATGTTGGTTATACAATGTTTCTGTATGCGGTCTTATAGCACAATACCATTTTCAGAGCACGTGTATAAATCGTGTATGCTACAACACTAGCGCCGCCATCGGTAGTTTTAGTCGCCAATAGTAATTGTGTATTTATAAAACCGATAACGAGATGAAAACTTTATTTTTAGGACTTTTGAAAAATGGTACTTGCGAAATACAAATAAATAAGGTATGGCTGAAACATATCTCAATTGAACACATTATAATTTAGGAGGATTTTAGTGAAAAATAAAACTAATTTCCGTTTTCAAAACGTTTATTAAGAAGCCGCGAACTTTTAATCCCATCGACGTGTAATGTAGTATTATACTTACTGAACAGTCTGGTTCGTCATGAATTGTACTATAAAGCGTCCAAAATGAAGTTCCCGTCCTCTCCGACAGGAACCAAGCGGCAAACATACTAGCAGTTTTACTGAGAGCCATCTTCAGGCCGGGTAAACTGATCTTCGTCTCTGGAATGTCTTGATTAATGAGACACATGACATACTTGTCACATTCAGGAACTTTTTTGGCAAAGCGAAACGCACGCCATACTCTTAAAATTGGTTCTATTATTTCTAAATTTAATGTATCAGTAAGTTTCTGAGCCAATTCGTCTGAATCTAATCCTTCTTTGTACAGGAATCCTTTATTGTGAGCTAGGCGAAGTACGTCCTAAAACAATATAAATATAAAAATTGAAGCATTCAGTTCAAAAAGTTGTGTCAAAGAATATTGTATAAGATTGTTTAGAAACGGCACCAGGTTAATGAAATGAAAAGTCATACAAGGAACATCCTCTAAAATTTTAAACATCTACAAATTGGCTCATTTCTTAGAATTTTCTCATGTAAAATTTCGACACGATTAAAGATAAAATTTTAGAGGAATTCCATGTGAGTTTAAGTTATTACTAATTCGCAAAATGCTCATCGGCAAAAATTGTGTAATATATGATATAGGTAAAGAGAATTTCATTCAGAATTCAAATTTTCATACCGCGTTATCAGATCTTTAATAGGATCAGGTGGTGGATAAAAAAATGAAAATTTGCTATAGGGCGCGAGCAGACAAGTGACTCGAGCGTCCTTGACGTGCTAGGAATCAGCTGATTTGTGTGCGCTTGTTATTTTGACAAGAATAACGTCAATTTGACAAGATCAATGTTTTGACTTATTTTAATTTTGAACTGTTGATAAGTTATTATTTTTAATTTCATGTTATACTGCCTGAAAATTGTAAATTAATAACATTTTAGCAGTTCAAAACCATAATAAGTCAAAACATTGGTCTTGTCAACGACACAATGTTCTTGTCAAAATGACATGCGCACACAAATCAGCTGATTTCAAGAACGTCAAGGACGCCCGAGTCACGTGTCTGCTCGCGGCCTGTATCTCGAAAAGGGTTAAACTTATGGAAAAATGTATATAACCAATCTTGTAGATAATGTTTTCTATAACTTTCAAAATAGCCTTTATCGACGTACGAAGCATAGGCGGCGAGTTATTCGCGAAAAAATAATTTTGGTGTAACCACAGAATATATACATGACTAACGTCAACAGAAGCGACACTGTTGTATGTATTGCTGTCCGTGTGCTTATGGCTATGTGTGCGTGAACTTGGACCAGGGAGGGGTAACGTAAGGAGATTGGGCGTACTCCAGTACGCCAGGTTTTGCCAGTGACAGAGTGACAGCGTTCATGTGTAGGGCGGTTCAGCGCAAGAATATTACGACTACCACACTAGACTACTAGACATAATGTCGGGTGGTATAATATATTGTTGTGTAAAAGGCTGTCCAAATATTAATAACTATTTGAAAATAATCCTAACTAAATCGGCGTTAAATAATATAATAAGTTAGATAGTAGATTTAATATTATTACTAGTGTTAAGGATTTTAAATTAAAATTGAAACTTTATTTGATAGAAAAATGTTATTATAGTGTACAGGAGTATTTAAATAGGTAAAATATGTCTTAATCTTCTTTCATTTTGTATGTAAATTTTTTCTGACTTATTCTATGTCATGTATTTGATCTTCGAATGAATAAAATATTATTATTAATAAAGATAAACAAAAATTGTAAAAAGCTTTTTTAGATTACCGATTGACCCAGAAAAATATATTTATTTTATTTTACATTTCTATCGACCGCCTCAGTATATTATGGTTACACTAAAATTTATATGTAATTTTTAAGGGGTTTTATTAATTTAGAACAATTATTATATTTTTATTGATATCAAAATAAATCATCTTTCCTCTGTTACCTAGGCAGACATCTTACGTACGCCTATGCTAGCGCGTAAAGCGAGCCTGTTGAAGGTCACCAAATTCAAATACACACGTATAGGGTAGTGTCGTACCAGTGGTGTAACATCGAAACATACGTGTATAGAAAAATTCTGCTTGGTCGGAATTTTTTCGACCATCTGGCCTTTTTTCGTCTAATTTGCTTTTTTCTACTCTAAGTAGTAGATCAAGTAGCACTTAACCGCAAGTGTAGATAAATTGGAATACAATATGACCTTTGACAGTCTGTGTTAATAACTTTGTGCAATGGGGGAGTTTAGTCATGTTGAAATGAAATGATTTTTCACATTACTGCGATACTATACATGCAATATTACTATTAAGAGAATAACAGTAATCAAATATAGCGTATTTTTTTTGTACAAACGATATTAAATTTATCGTTAGTTAAATCGCCCGCAATATGATGACGTAAGCAGCTTCTTTGGTTCACCGTAGTTGTCCGCTATGAGCGTTAGTTTAGAATGAAAACATGAACGTATGTCTTCTATATTTGATATTGAAACGTTAAATTCAATGTCAAATCGCAAAAAGCAAATTATTTTATTTTAAATATGTAAATGTAAAACCTAGAAAATACGATAAATACAGAAATTAAATTGTCAAGTGTTAAATGTAAACATAAATAGATGGCCGCGTTTTGCTTTTGTCTCTTTCTATGAACCACGTTTTGAGCACGTACACTGACTTGCAAAAAATCGCGTACACCTTAAAAATCAAGTAACCGAGTTTTTGTAATTTTTTAGCTCTGTAAATAATGTAAAAACTGACAATGTTGTCACTGTCATCAATATTTGATCTATTATGGAGCAAGTTCTTAATTGTGTTTAATTTACCTACTGTTAAATTACAAATATTTTCCAGAAAAATGAAAGAACAACCAAGTACATATTTGAATTTCTGTTAATTTTGACATCTTAATTGACACTAGTGACATTGACAAGTTCAAAATCAAGATCGACTCAATACAGCAAAAAATAAGTGTAAACTATTATTCACGAAAGATGACTATTCAAGGTCATGTGTGAGCCGTCTGATATAATATTACTTGCAGATAACTTCATTACATTTCGTATGCAGAGGCGTGCAACATGAAATATTTATGGACACATTTGAACTGAAAAAATAAGAGTAATTCGATTGAAAATTACGCTTCTTTTTTAATAATGCTTTTCTGAAAGATATATGTTCTTCACTTATGTTTTTGCAAAATACAAAAATATAGACTTAACTTATAAATCAAGGAATAATAATTTGATTTAAATGTCAACGCCACTGGGTAAATATTAGCACAGAGGTCAGTGTAGTAGATAATTAGGTATCTGTAATTCTACGACATATGTCATTATTATTTATAGTGTGTTAGAAAGAAATGCCACTATTTACGTACATCTGTCACACCACATAAATTAAATAGACATAGGTCAAATATTCTTTCTTTTTCTAATACAAAATGTTGCTAAGCTACTGCTATAAAGTGATGTGTATTCTTTCTTCGAACAAATGACCTTGAATAGTCATCTTTCGTGAATAATAGTATACGCGATTTTTTTGCAAGCCAGTGTATGTCGAGTCCTAATTCGCACATAGTTGATGTTATGTACGCCGTAATGACGGGAAGAAAATATTGCAAAAGTTTATCATTTTTTTTGTCTGATATTTTTAAAAATTTTACAAAATATAAAAGTAAAAACGCTTTAGATTTAAAAATATTTTAACATATAAAAAAAATCAAAAATTGTAAACTCCCCCATTTACGTTACCAGAAAGATTTATTTTTGGAATAGAACCACAACTTACATAAAATTTTGAAATTGTGCTTAAATATTAATTTAATTTATAATTGTTTTTTAATAATTAATTTCTTTAAAATCTGGTATAAAAAACTAGAATTTTATACACGACGATAAAATTTAATTATTGAAAAATAACTAAAATAATAATTTTATCGCTTGTTAATTAACACTTTTCGCTCGTCAATAAAATAGAATTTTATCATGTTGTATAACAAATAACTATTAATGCATTATTCGTAAGGATTTAGTAGTTTTAATTAATCTAATCGAGTTAAATAATTTACTTAACTTTTCTTTGAATTACGATATCTACAAACTGACACATTATTAACGATATGGGAAGAAATCAATAATTATTCAAAGATAAAATGCTGAAACATATCTACGCAAATTTTTTATCTTTTACGAAAATTTTTTGACAATTAATGTTTTCGGTGTACTATTTCTAAATTAATCATGCTGCACAAACGTTTTTTTAGTATAAATAAAAAGAAAACAGGCAGTAAACAAGAAAAGAAGACAATACATACATAGGTACTAAATAACATGAGTTAATATTCCAAACATAATGCCAAATTTTTATCTCAAATCCTACATATAATAATGAATAATAAAATTTATTCCTTTATGTGAAATATAATGTCAAATCATGGTCATGAGATTAAACCATTGTTTTACTATAAATACTTGTTTACAATTTATTGAACACAATAATATATTGTACTTACTATTATGACTAAAGCAAAAATTGTTATTTTTATAAATTCAAATGCAAAGCATACCTTCTAAAACTTATTATGATCAGAATGGCAAATTGGGAACCCTTTTTATGCATACATATTTCAATTTCGTACATCTATGATTTACAATGTAAGAATGAATTCATTTGAATAGTTTTTGGCCAAAACAACCATAGGCCAAATATTGTAAATATGAGTTACATATAGTGACATGTACTTTCAAAAATGCCAAACCGTTTGGTAAAACTGTTTTTCGCAAAAAATACCTATCTTAGTCACTAGTTATTACATTTACATTTTAAAGTTTGTGCGTTTCTATAAAAATGTCTAAAGTTCGTTTCCACGACTTGATCCCCACGTCATCAATCGGAAGCATATGGTTCAAATCGCCAGCAGGGGGAGTGAATTGATGACGTTATATTGTCAGGTGAAATCATGTGATTTCCAAAGTATTCATACAAATCAAAACTGACAACTGGCAGTATATAATATAACTTATTCGCGATTCAAGTTGAACAATCTCTATCTGGTGGCTAAATTTTGAACTAAAAATATTCCCAGAATATATTATTTCTTCCCCTCTACAGAAATTTTCTAGAGTTTTAAAGTCATTTAAATAATTTAAATCATCATTTAACACAAGTTTAATGTTTTTAAACTTCTTCAAAAAACGTAAAATGAACTATTAGTTACAGATTGACAGATCGTACAGACTGCTTGTTACGTCACAAGCAGTCTATATAATAGCGGGAAAAGTTAATTTGAATCGCGAATACCATGTGAATATTATTATTCATCAAAATTCGAAGTAAGACATTTATTTCGAAATAATAAATCAACTGAATAATTATGATATAATGTCAAAACTGACAGGTATAACCTATATTGTGTCAATTTTGTTATTCATCAAATTTCGCAGTATAAATAATAAACGAATTGAATAAATATGATATAAGTATAATAGACGAAATATACCTCTTTTTATTGCCCAAAAGCAATATGTTGCAATAATCGTCGGCAAAATACAGTATATAGTACCAAGAGTTAACAAAACTACCAACCACAATGAAACATAAATTAAGGACGCCAAAATCACCTTAATCACATGACTGACAGAATGACATGAATATTCAAATATTTGAAAATGACACTCGCTACCGCGGTTACAATACTTTTTTTATTTCATTTTTTACCGTTGGTTGGACGGAGATAGCGTATACCTATGTGTGGTACTCACGATAATGAGATAGCGAATAAAAGCCTCATATATGCCATGTTTGTACAACAAAGATACAAGATAAAAGTTTTAGTAATTATTGTATCAGAAATTGATGTCGTAGGGATCAAATGCTTCAAAACTCGGAAAATAATGCGAATAATTAGATATTATAATATATTTTTTATAATTTGACAGTTAAGGCAGTTGAGGTAACAAAATCAAATAAACAAAGCGATAAGCAAAGCCGGCTTGATTTTGAAAACAATTGTGTTTTCCTACGTATTTTAAATGGATGAATTTAAAAACTATTGGTCTTTGACTGCCTGTTACAGAATAATATTCTGTAACAGTGTGACAGAATATGTTCATTCTGTAAGTTTTAGTTACAGAATGAGTAATTTCCAAAGTAGTGTTAGAGAAAGTTGTTCCTTTGATTATCTCAAATTTAAAAAAATGAACTATGGTTATTTCTGCTAAGAGCCCTTCAAATAATACTTTTTTCTAGAAACACCTAAAAGTAACCTTTTTAGCGTAAAAGAAGGCGAATGCGTAAATCCTATATGTAAAAAATACTTTACTGACAAGTTGCAGACAAATTTTTTTTTCGTCTACAATAAAGTGTTTCAATTTTTCAACCGTCAAACCAATATTAAAATTGAATTATAGCATTGATTATAGTTATGAATGAATTTGTTCAAATGGAAATAATATATGTTAATAATGCAAAATATAAGTAGATATACATTTTTAGATCCAATTTTATTAAAAAAAGCTGTTGCCAGCACATGACCTCTCGCCAATTTCATGTTTATAATAGCAATGAGCTTTAAGTAAAGTATCACTTCCGGTTGACGTTGTTTCAAATTGTATACGAGTTTTAAATACCAAATTTGAGAAGTTTTGGATCATATTTTAATATATTTTTTTCTAGAAAATCTGGGTATAGCTTTAAATAAGTACTATTTCCGGTTTATCAATTTTAGAAAAAATGGAATATGTCGTTCTCATTAATATAAAAGTCTTAAATACCAAATTTGAAAATTTTCGGATTATATCATATTTCACGAAAATCTGTTCAGAGCTTTAAATAAGCGTCACTTTCGGTTTATCGATGTTAACCAAAATCTAATATGTTATTCCCTTGATATAAAAGTCTTAAATACTAAATTTGAAAAGTTTTGGATTATATCAATATATTTTTCAAGAAAATCTGTTCAGAGCTTCAAGTAAAGTGTCACTTTCAGTTTATCGATTTTAGCCACAATCTAATATGTTGTTTCTCTTCACATAAAAGTCTTAAATACTAAATTTGAACAGGTTTGGAATACATTATAATATAATTTTTACGAAAATCTGTTCAGAGCTTCAAGTAAAATATCACTTTCGGTTTATCAATTCTAGCTAAAATCTAATATGCTGTTCCCCTTAATATAGAAGTCTCAAATACTAAATTTGAAAAGTTTTGAATAATATCATGATATATTTTTCACGAAAAGCTGTTCAGAGCTTCAAGTAAAGTATCGCTTCCGGTTAATCAATTTTATCCAAAATGTAATATGTTATTTCCCTTAATATAAAAGTCTTAAATACTAAAATTTAAAAGTTTTGGATTACATTTTAATATAGTTTTTCCTTAAAAACTGTTTTGGGCTTCAAGTAAAGTACTACGTCGGTTATCCAATTTTACCCAAAATCTAATCAACTCTTTATATGAATGTAGAAAGCCTAAATACGGAAAATGGAAAATTTTGGAGATTTCTTATAAGAGCTATCGTGGAGGAAAAATTCGTCACACACAGACATCATCGTAAAAATAGTAAAAACGTATTGTAGGGATCCTAATTCAGCCTTATTCATTGAAAACTCACTATCGAATTTTTGGACCAAAACATTACCTCTCTTACCTTCGGTATGGCGAGAGGTAAAAAGGACAATCTAAGATTCTAAGCTATTAACAGAATAGTTATTACACGAATAGAAAAGTTTGACCGCACGAACCGTAGGCAAGTTCGTCAAATACTGTGTGAAATAAGACACTTTTTACTCTAGTTGCATACATTTTTTTTACGTTTACAATGAAAGTGTGAACAAAAGTGTCATAGCGTTTCATTATATCACCCGTTTCCGTTAAAAAAGTGTTTTTTGAAACTTTTATGTGTTAAAAGGCATACTTTATAAACCCATTTTAATTTAAGCTTAATTTAAAAGACGTAAAAAAATAAGAAAACAATTGACATGAGCCTACATTTCTAATAATTAAAAAGATACCAATCATATGACTTTTCGCGCCCTATTGTCTTAATATGGTTTTTTCTTTGAAATTAGTATTATTAAAGTGCAATATGTGAAAAATATTAATATGAAAAGTAAAAAATAAACTTACCTCTACGTAAGTAACTGCTGGAACAACATATGGCGTGGAATCCATATCCAAATTGAGGTAGACTCTCAAAAAATAGTTTGTTAAGTTTACTAGTGTTTCCTTAGGTCTAGTAATATCAAATAAAACTGCTTTTGGAAAATCAACACTCCTCAGAAAACCATTGAAAAGTGATATAGCTGTATTTAAATATCTGTGAAATAAGGAAGAAATATTTATTAACAATATATTATTTTGCAAAATCATATGATTATTCTTATTCTTTGATTAAATGTTAAGGCCGTTAAAAAGTTTCGCTAATCAAAATTAACATAACATTAAGAAAACACCTTTACTTAATTAAAATAAATTCCAGAAATAAATATTTATTTTAAATACCTATTTTAATTTAGCCGTGCATTCAGTGCGTTTATAAATATCGATAAACTATTGAAGAGATCAAGTTCACGTGGATAATTATTAAAACTAATAAAACAAACTAATAAATAAATACGAAGTCAAAAATCTTATCATTTGCCAAGTATTGTAATGAAAATTTAACAGCATAACAAGTTTATGGCATTATTCAAAAGCTGAATTTTTTCGGCGTTTTTATTAAATTTTTCATGAAAAATATGTTACAGAAAAGTCAGCCGTTCACTAGAAAAGAATTCGGAATACCCTATAATTGTTATCCGCCGTGTGGATATTCGCGATTTTCTCCCGACAACGTATAATTTTAAATCCATAATATTCGCGACGTATGGCGAATGAAAGTGTTGACTTTTAAATTATTTTATAGATGTGGTTTCTATTGAAACCCTTGAGAAGAATAGAATTGTATGAAATATTCTGGTATGAAATACTGGACTAGGAAAGCACAGAAATACATTACTATATCTGGCTGAAAATAGATGGCCGACTAGGATAACTGAATATCAAAACAGGGGTGCGTTTAAAATATTTTAAATATTTTTCCTTTATGTTGATTATAACAAAATATTTTGATCTTTAAAATATTTAGTTTGGTAATTCTATGAAATAGGATTATTTTTAATTTCCTCTAACAGTAATTCCGACTCGAGGGTTGCTTACACCTGAGACGAACGAACTAGAAATTGCGGTATTAATTTTTTTAAATACATCCCTGCATCCTGTTGCTAATGTCATTTTAAATGCCTCCTGGTATAGAGTACAATTCTAATCTTCTGTAACGGAATACATAAGGGTCAGTATTCTTTCAAATCAAATATAGGGAAATGCTTTCAAAAGAAACCACATCTATTAAATAATCTAAACGTCAACTTTCATTTGCTAGTCATCCTATACATCTTTTTCTTCAGTTCTGTAACAACCTTCAGATAGTACTCGCCAAGCTACACAACATAGAACATGATATAACTATCTAAATTTCGACATTTTTGTGACATCCATGGTTCTCTCTCTACCCTTTATATACAGGCGGCGACTCGAACACCGAACATAGGGATTTAACAAATAAAATCAGATTTTCGTAATTTCCTGCTTCTCTAATTATTTTAGGTAAAAAAGCTTCAAATAAAAGTTGTAGAGCATAAAATTCTACATCTGAATCAATAAGCAAAATAGTAATAACCATAGAATTGACACAAAAACTAAAGGTTAATCTGTTATGTTAGGTTAGTTGATTTTTAATATTATTTGTAACTTCTATTCAAATGAACAATTATCAATTTAAATGAACAATTATCAATTTAAATGAACAGTATGTTATTAGGAGTAGAAAGCGGTCTGGCAAGCTGGGTAAAACACAAAAAGGGCGTTCTACTCCGAATGACATATAGGGCGCGTTTTTTATTATTCCGCAGATATGTATCCCTGCAATATTAAATTACAAATAGTCATTTTTTTATTACATAGATGCATCTGCTATGCAGCTGGACAGTGTTTTTTTTATTTAACATTTTGAATAACTTTAATAATGTCTGATGATGAATTGGCATATCATAACCTGTTGTAATTGCAGTTGCTATCGCAGGGTAGGTAGTGTTTGTTTATTCCTCTCAGAACTGCATGCAGTTAACACAGGGATTTGTTAACTACTGGATGGAGCAAGTGAATCTTTACATGTACCCGGCCAGATCGACAGAGATAGTCATACATAATTCCGATTTGTTGTCTTCGTTTCCGTTACTTGTAAAATATTTTGTTTGACAGGTTTGACAGAATTTAGGTTATTCTTGATATCGTCATTGAAATATAATTATTTTAATATATAACAATGGTTCGGAAGTCTTATGTTGAAAATTGTGTATCGAAATATGTGTTGAATGGTGCTGTGTTGTTACATTAGTAAGTTATGATTAAAATTATGATTTATTCTAAAAAAATTACCTTCTCTCATTGAACAGAATGTGTTCTAATTTAGCGTTGTATTGATTGTATTCGAACTTACTTCACGTTTCTTAAACCCTGACTTAAACACAATTAATTTTTGACGTGAATTTGACAAATATGAATATCAAATTAATTTGTCTAAAGTCGAATTATCTATATCTTTCTCACTCTCACTTCCTGTGTTCTTTCTTAATCTGGCCGGTACACAAGCAATACATGTACACTGTTATTCACGAAAGATGACTATTCAGTCATTTGTTCGAAGAAAGAATACACATCACTTTATAGCAGTAGCTTAGCAACATTTTGTATTAGAAAGAGTTAGATTATTTGACCTATGACTATTTAATTTATATTGTGTGACAGATATACGTAAATAGTGGCATAACTTTCTAACACACTCTAAATAATAATGACATATGTCGTAGAATTACAGAAACCTAATTATCTACTACACTGCCCTCTGTGCTAATATTTACCCAGTGGCGTTGACGTTTAAATTAAATTATTATTCCTTGGTTTATAAGCTGTCTATGTTTATATATATATATATATATATATATATATATATATATATATATATATATATATATATATATATATAAAGGTATTATTTAGAAAGAAACATAATTTGCAAATGAATTATTCTTATTTTTTCAGTTAAAATGTGTCCATAAATATTTCATGTCGCACGCCTATGCAAACGAAATGCAATGAAGTTATCTGCAAGTAATATTATATCAGACGGCTCAGAATGACCTTGAATAGTCATCTTTCGTGAATAATAGTTTATCGATATACACTTACTCCATCCAGTAGTTAACAAATGTCTGAGTTAACAGCAGTTTTAACGTCATAGAAAGCAGAACTGCGATACATCGCTGTTTTTTGTTGACAATAAAAAAATGTACTCATCCTATTTTTTCTTCAAGTGTTTTAAATAATTTTTTTGACATTTTTTGGAATTTTTTTATTTGTAGAATTTGCAATTTCAGCCAAAGCTGGCTGTGTACAATTACAAAACACAAACGATAAAATTGTCAAATAACAATTTTCAATATGATCTGTCTTGCTGTGGCGACTACAATAACAATATTTCTGTACTAGTAAGACAATGAATATCTTCTATAGTGTGTGTACAGTAGCAATAATATGAATATTATAATACGCTTGAAGAAAAAAGATAATTTTTCATTGAAACAGAAATTAGAGATAAAACATAAAAAAATGAACCTAATTTGACAGAAAAATCCTTAGATATTTGTTAATTATAATCATTTGAAGCTTTTTCACCCAAAATAATCAGGGAAGCTGGAAATTACGAAAGTCTGATTTTACTTGTTAAATCCTTATGTTCGGGTGTTCGAGTCACTACCCTCAATGTATCATACTTGCTGTTGCCCTTACTGAAGTAAAACTTTACTTACTTTTGGTATTTAGAAGAATCAGTCACAAAAGCTAGAACCTTTGTAATCCTTTGCGTAATTACATGAATCCAATGTTTTCTGAAATTCTTATTTTCTAATCGATCGAAAAACTTATCATAATTAAATTTCCCATCTACATTAAATGACTGGAACAGTTTTTCTAATCCACTTACTCTCCAAATTGCTCTGTACAATTCAGTATGTTTGAAGTGATCAAAATATAAATGTGCTTTTTCAAGTAATGGCGGCAATAATTGTGCATGTGCCGCATGTTGCTGCTCTCGATAATCTGCTTCCGGTCCAAAGAAAGAAGAAAGACTAGACATTAGTAAAGTTGTCGGGTTCTCCCCAGAATCTTTGAATGTTTGCGATACAGTATTCAGTATCGTTCCTAACAAATCAGCTGTGTTTTCTTTGTCTTTGCTCTGACCTGACATGAAAGACGTCAGCACCTGGCCCATCAAGTTTGGATCTATAGCTGAACCAGCTTTATTGTTACTTAACATAGATGAAATTCCTGATAGAATTTCTCCGGTTGCATCAGGATTTTGCATGGCATTCACTAATAAGTTTTGCATTATTGTTTCTTTATTTGCATCTATTAAATTTGAAACGATATCTCTAGTAGCATCACTTTCAAAGAAGCTTTTTGTGCTAGAAGCAATGTCGTCAAATGAATATGAATCTTTTATGTTATTGTCTTCTTTATTTCCCCCCTTGTTCATCTTATTGCTTTCTGTTTCATAAATGTCGTTTGACATTTCATCATTTGGATCTTTCACATTCTGTGATGAGGTTGTAGGTAAATATATGTACATGAGCAAAATGGCAATAGATGTGTAGAATATCTTCATTATTAAGTGATAAATTTTTCTGAAACAAAAGCCGTATATAATCAATAGATTATCCTTAACTACTTTTTACCTCTCGCTAAGAGAGGTATTGTATTCATGCTAAAAATCGCATATCCAGATTTTAGTGAATAAGCACGTTTTAAGGTCCCTAGAATCCGATTATAACATTTTTACGACAATGTCCGTGTGTGTGTGTGTGTGTGTGTGTGTGTGTGTGTGTGTGTGTGTGTGTGTGTGTGTGTGTGTGTGTGTGTGTGTGTGTGTGTGTGTGTGTGTGTGTGTGTGTGTATGTGTGTGTGTGTGTGTGTGTGTGGATGTGTGTGTGTGTGTGGATGTTGGATTCACGATTTCTCAAGTACTATAAGACTTAAGACATTTTTAACTACGGATTCCTCAATCTAACAATAATGGGAAGAGTTGATTAAGTTTTGATAACAATTGGACAGCCGGATGTAGTAGTTACAAGAAAAAAATCATTTAAATATTATTTATCGAAAATTTATGTAAATACTTATATTAAAGAACGTTAAATTCTTTATTCGATAAATATAAATTCATTATTATATCTTCTAGAGTATTAGAGATAAAGAAATGCATATAAAATAATTTGATGTAAAAAATCTCAGATCAAACTACTACAAGGCAAGAAATTCAAATGTTTGTAATTGACACATAAATGTCACTGTCAAAAATATTTGTATGCCTCTGTCAAAAATATTTGTACATTATTATAAAGATTATGAAAATAAAAAAGTCAACAACGCAAAAGAATATAAGTACGTAAAAAAGAATATAAAAGGAATTTGCGAAAAAATGACGAATATAAAGAAAAAGAAAAGGAAAGTAGAAAAAGAAAATTTCAGGATATTGAATATAAAGAAAATGTATGTATTGTACATAATTTACATTAAACTATCCCATAGATTTTGCAAATATATGTGAGAATTATTTTGTAGTGAGACATGAATATATGTATTTGTATTTAAAAATATTTTTCGTTTTATGCGTACAACCAGGTAAAATATCTGACGAGAGGTTTAGTGTTGGCCACATCAGATTTTTAACTTAAGTCTACCGCTCGGGAGTAAGTTATTTTCAAGAAATCCGATAGTGTTTTCAAAAATAAGTACGTTTTATGGATTCTAGAACAATATTTACGATGATGTGTTCTCGTTTTGATAATTCCATTTTATAACAATTCCATATTATATGTACAGGGTGTTAATATTAAGTAGGGGATATAATTTGGTGCAGCTCTGGTTTGTTTCTGCAGTTCTAAATTTGAAAATGTAGCTCTAAATTAAAATTTTGCAGTTGCTTTCTCTTGTCTCTACATTATTTATTATTCAAATGTGTACATGAAAGTATGAAACAAGAATTACAAAATATATTTTTAAAAAACGCCCGGAGGGGTGGCCATCACTTCAGCACTGCAATTTTCAAGCATTTTTATTTGAATATACTTTTATGCATTCAACTTAATAATTTAAATGTGTATTCCTCGACTGGATCAAAATAATACTGGGAAAACTTGGAGAAAAACAGTCTGATGAAAACGTTTGAAAAATGTTTTATTACATAGCCGACGTTTCGGCACCAAATATACCTTCTTCAGGGAACTACAGATACAAAAAAGGTGTGTTTACAAATGTACATGAATTATTATATATAAATTTACTTACATGACATGTAAACTTACTACTTCAAATTTGTTTAAAATAAATAAAATAAATAAATATATCATCACGGCAAATTACCCATTGCTGGGTGTGCCAATCTGCTTTGTATGCAGATATCGGTAATGATGATGACATATTTGTACCGTGCGGGCGTTTACCAGGCGTCACCTCACGGGCACTCATTGCTGACGTGGAGAGTGCACCACAGGGGTCAATTTTGTGCCATTCAAAATTCGAAATATTTGGCGTCGGTCGGGATCGAACCCGGTTCCCCAGATTCGCGACCAGACACTCAGGCACGCGGCCACGAGACCCCATAAAAAAAAATTGTTTAAAAATGTTGAATTACAAAAGTATATTGTTAAAATTATTTTTAGAAAAATGTAAACCACACATTTCATTTTCAGAAACAAGTGAGGAAAAAACTTGAAAAATTAATAAAAAATTATTGTATAGGTTCCCGACAGTTGATAGTGATGTTACACCGGATTTTTCAAGTATTTTCCTCACCAAGAAAAAAATCATCTAAATATTATTTATCGAAAATTTATGTAAATACTTATATTAAAGAACGTTAAATTCTCTTATTCGATAAATATAAAGTCATTATTATATCTTCTATAGATTTAGAGATAAAGAAATGCATATAAAATAATTTGATGTAAAAATTCTCAGATCAAATTACTTCAAGGCAAGATATTCAAATGTTTGTAAATGACACATAAATGTCACTGTTAATATTTGTATGCCACTGTCAAAAATATTTGCACATTATTATGAAGATTATGAAAATAAAAAAAAAGTTAACAACGCAAAAGAATATACGTAAAAAATAATATAAAAGAAATTTGCGAAAAAATGATGAATATTAAGAAAAAGAAAAGGAAAGTAGAAAAAGAAAATTTCAGGATATTGAATATAAAGAAAATGTATGTATTGTACATAATTTATGTTAAAATATCCCATAGATTTTGCAAATATATGTGAGAATTATTTTGTAGTGAGACATGAATATATGTGTTTGTATTTAAAAATATTTTTCGTTTTATGAGTACAACCAGGTAAAATATCTGGCGAGAGGTTATGTGTTGGCCACATCAGATTTTTCCATCTGTAGTTCCCTGAAGAAGGCATATTTGGTGCGGAAACGTCGGCTATGTAATAAAACATTTTTCAAACGTTTTCATCAGACAGTTTTTCTCCAAGTTTTCCCAGTATTCATAAATTAAATACATTTGCAATTATAAAATATGTACACTTATATGAGTACAGTGTTATAATATTCATTTATTTTTTATAAATATAATTTAGAAATGGCATATACTTCAAGAACTTTTGGGTCCTCGAAGAAAACAGTTTGATAATGAAAACTTATATTCGTCAAGTTACATCTATTTTTTTCTAACTTTGGGGGTCTTTCACCCAATTTTCAGCAATCGTCTTAGATTTAGTTTTACTTATACTTTCAGATGAAAATATAAGTATATGGGTGTCCGTCTATAAATAAACCAGCAAATATCTCGCTTATTATTACTATTAGCCATTTCAACTATATAACATAAATTATAGTATGTTAACTAATCTATAAAATTGCGGAAGTAGATCAATATTATCACTTCCAGTTTTGGAGAAATTGATAGCAACTTTTAATTTTCAAATAGAACACCCTATATATTTTTTCAAATTTGAGAAGTACGTGAAATTTGCTATCCAACTGTATAAAAACATCGTATGTTGTATTATTAAAAAATAGAATGGCGAATGATTAATTATACTTTTGTTAAATTTAGGAGGCTTTGCATTTCATTTATTTTATATTAAACCTTTCAAATATAAATAATACCAATTAATTAAATGTTCAAATTGATTTACAATTGCTTTAATATGATATTTAATTATTATATCTGTTATTTCATGTAATTAGAAATTTCTTATTCAAAAAATTTGTATTGCAATGCCTCCTGGGGAACCGGGTTCGATCCCGACCGACGCCAAATATTTCCAATTTTAAATGGCACAAAATTGACCCCTGTGGTGCACTCTCCACGCCAGCAATGAGTGCCCGTGAGGTGACGCCCGGTAAGCGCCCGCACGGTGCAAATATATCATTATTACCGATATCTGTGTACAAAGCAGATTGGCACACCCAGCAGTGGGTAATAAGCCGTGATGATATATTTATTTATTTATAATATTTTAATCATTTAATAATATAACATATGATTGTGTTTATACTGTTGGATAGCAAATTGCATGTACTTTTCAAATTTGAAAAAATATATAGGTGTTCCATTTGAAAATTAAAAGTTGCTGTCAATTTCTCCAAAACCGGAAGTAATAATATTAATCTACTTCCGAAATTTTTTAGAGCAGTTAACATACTATAATTTATGTTATATATAGTTGAAATCGCTAACAGTAATAATAAGCGAGATATTTGCTAGTTTATTTATAGACGGACATCCTCTAATATATATATATATATATATATATATATATATATATATATATATATATATATATATATATATATATATATATATATATATATATATATATATATATATATATATATAAATGGTGGATTCCCCCATTGTCAAATTCATATGTATTATGTATGTGTAATAACTTTAACCACATTATTTACAAAATTATTTATCTTTTATTTTAGTTAATAATAAAACCAATGAAGAAATACAATAATTTAATGCTGCCAATGGAAGCAAAAATCACATCATTTTTAACTTTTTCATTTTTTTACAAACTGATAACAAAATGTTGAATTGTATAAATATTTAAAACAATAATTGGGCACATTTTCTTGGCAAACAGTCAGTAAAAATAATAAAATAACATTTTTGACTCAAATGTTACTAAAAGACTGAAAATATATTCTAATTATATGTAGTGTGTAACTAACACATAGATAATTCACAATTATCAGGTAAATATAATTAATTTATTTTTGATAACCGAGGTATAAGTACTTGTTTAGAGATTACTTGCTAACGT
Organism: Harpalus rubripes; assembly: GCA_963082715.1. NCBI lineage: Eukaryota > Metazoa > Arthropoda > Insecta > Coleoptera > Carabidae > Harpalus > Harpalus rubripes. Next base: position 18,631,277 of record OY720448.1, read on the forward strand.
TTGCCAAAGAAAAAAAAAACATTAGAAAAATTTTCCGGGCATTTTGGGGATTTTCAATCTGATCCAATTTAATATTTACTTGAATATTTTTCCTTTGAGCAAATGATTTTCATTAAACACTATTAACAATAAATTAAAAAGTGGTTTATTATTTCACGATTAGAAAGACCGGCAATTTTTACCTCTCGCTACCCATGGTAAGGGAGGTATAGGGATCGTGCTAAAAATCGCATATCGAGATTTTGGTAAATGACAATACGTTTTAAGGTCCCTAGAATCCAATTTTATCATTTTCATGATGATGTCTGTGTGTATGTGTGGATCCTTCACTCTAACTCAAATACTATCATTCAGAAAATTTTGAAACCTTGTATTTCGAACTTTTTCTGTAATGGAAAGAGCACATTAGATTTTGGTGTAAATCGGATAACCGGAAATGACACTTTACTAGAAGCTCAAAATAGTTTTTCTTCGAAAAATACCTTTAAATGTTATTTTTTCGAGATTAATGTTATTATAAAAATTAAAGATTATTAAATTTTCTATAGATATGCATTAATACTTTTTCTATGTATATATATATATATATATATATATATATATATATATATATATATATATATATATATATATATATATATTATGGATAAATTTATAAAATTATCTATAATTTAAATCCCAGAGCTGCGCTTTAAACAAACAAAACGCAGTTATTCAAATGTATGTAACTGACAGATAAATGTCACTATCAAAGAACTACCTAATCATTTCAAAATAATATTAGTAACGTTTGAAAAAGAAAAAGCTAAATTGAACAATAGAAAAAGAACTCAATAGAATTTCCAGGATAAGTAAATGTAGGTATGTATTTAGTTTAATAAAAATTAACGATTCGCAAAAATGTTTAATCTAATCCTCATTTTTGGGTTAGTGAATTCTATTCTATCCCGGTATTTAAAATTTAATCTACATTTTATTATAGCTCCGGTGGCTGAATGTTTAGAGCAACACCTCATGTCAGGAGTGCCCTCGGGGCTCTGGGTTCGAATCCAACTAAGGCATGGGTGTGTGTGATTGTGAACCCACTCTGTAATTGATATTTAATCCTGTTGAGGGGTTTAAAAAAAAAGTAGTTACTTGGATTAGATTAGAGTATATTTTAAATTTTAATAAATAAACTGTCAAAATAAGCCGAGGGATAAACAATCTTTTTATGACTCGGGCTGCAAATGGCGAGAGGTATTGTGTTGGTCACACCAGATTTTTATACATATTTCCGAGAAACAAATACTAGCAATCTTGATCTGAATATAAAATACAAAATATTCAATATTCAAATTGTGTTGGGTACCGTTGTAATCCCGTTTTCGAGAATTAAAATGAATAAGAATGAATTCCTACTACGATTGGAATGTCAGTGCAGTCTTTCTCAGAAACATATAGGTATACTTTGTCCCTTACTCGTATTGTCTTTGAAAAAATTTGGTAATAATTTATAAACATTTGAAGGGCTAAAACTTTAAAAGATCTATATGGTTCTAAACATTCTACAATAGACGTTGCTAATATCATTAGGAAACACTTGTGTTGTCCCATTTGTTTCGATAATTATCACGAACCATAGGTATCGTTTCCTGCTCTTATCTATTTTTTTTTTAAATACACTTGTGCCACTTTTTAACTAAGCCTTTTGTTGAAATTGCTGTTAGAACACAGCTTTAAATTTTTTTAATTGATAAACTATAAATCATTATTGTTTTAAAATTTCTGTGTTTTCATAATGTAAACATTAAACGTGTAATTTATGAGTTTAATTTAAAATTTTCAAATCCTTTATTTTATAGTATGTATTTATTATGGTCAGTTGCACCAATATTTTAATTGGGAATTAAAAAAATTAAATGAAAATGCGCACTCATACAAAATATTTCATAATGTTGAATTAAATTTAATTTTTGTTTAATTCCAATTAAAATGTTGGTGTAACCGGCAATTAGCCACTTAATATTTTGATAATAATTACCAAAGTTACCTGTTTTTCATAAAAGTCACAAAAAACAGTGTGCAATTTCGAATTACAGTTTAAAACAATATCTTTAGCACTAGCTATCATTATAATCAGTGTTCAAGTTTTAAAATAATTTGTTGTGTATTGAAATCTCTTAGTAAGAAATAATAATAAATATTTATTGGGTAACTAAATAAATACTATATTGCAAAATTTATAGTACTGTCAGTTTTACTTAAAAATTACTTATAAAAAAGCCAAATTGTTACATATATCTCATATAAACGGAGTAGTTTTTTTGTAATAAAAGGTACTTACCAAACTTGGATTCTTCAAATTATGTGTCTCATAAAAATAAAGCCTGAAGTTCACGAGTACATTGAACGCATGAGTCACAACAACGGTTTCTTCACTACTAACCAACAGGCTACTCACTAGTCACTCCACAACTCCGTTTGGTACCTTTAAGTGTTACCTGTTTTCATCTTTACAAAAGAAAATAGTTTTGATAATTTTAAGATTCAAAGTCCACTACTGAAAATACATATCCATTCCGCAAGGATGATTTTAATGTAATCTGTACCTACCCATTAAAATAACAAGTTGAAAAAACGGTTGACTTACTCTCAAATTGATGTTTTATTTATATAAATCTGTACTAAATTTTGTTTCATAATTTTTAGGATTTTGTGCAAAAGTAAGACAAATTTATTGCACGCAGTAATTGTTCCACAGCAATAGGTAGCAGTTTTCATTTTATTATCGAAAGGAAATATTTTGTTGTGCCCTTAAGATTCTTGTTTTGCCAACATTGGAAGGATGATGTCGCGTCTCATTGCATATTGAATCCATATTACAGCTTGACCGCCGAGCCGTGAGCTGTGGGGATGAGTAGTGCGCAGAGAGAGAACGCACTAGTAAAAGACACATAGTTACGCGGTTGCTGGCAGGAGATTGAAGTCTCCCACCACAATTTGAAGGCAAGGCTACTGCGCATCTAAGCTGGTCGGTTATACCTCGGCGGTCAAGCTGTACTATATTCCTGGATAATAGATTGAATAGGGGACTACAGCGCAATTGATTTAAGAGAAATTAGGAAAAAATATTGATAGTATATGCTTAATAATGAATATTAATAAAGAAATAAAACGATACAGTGGAAATACTTCGGATATAAGGGGGTTTTTGTTATAGCAGCTCGTCACTTATATGAATTCCATATATATTATTTTGATTGGCGATTCAAAGACGGCCTGTAAATATGTAACGAATACCCAGTTAGGGGGAGGAGCCTACTACCAATGGAAGTAGAGAAATTCAAATAGCAGTCCAGTACTGCAATTCTCAAACAGTTTTTATTTAAATATAAATATTTTGCATTAAACTTAATAATTTAAATACACTTCCAATTATAAATTGTGTAGACTTTTACAGTATAATAACACCTATTCATTTATTTTTTATAAATATAATTTAGAAATAGCATATATTTCAAGAACATTTAGATCCACGAAGAAAATAGTTTGATATAAAAACTTATATTCGTGCCGTCACATCTATATTTTCAAATTTCGAGGGACTATAACTCGCTTATTAATAGGAATTTTTTCACCAGATTTTCACCGACAGTCTTAGTTTTACTTAGACGTTCAGATAAAATTATATTTAAAAAATGGTGGAATCCCCTATTGCGAGCGGTTTTCACATCCTGTTAGGAGATTTTCAAAACAACGAGGTTTTAAAAAAAGTATGCGTCTCGGGACGCCCGATAGAAGTGATGACATAACTTTGTATAATAATATTCTTGCACATACCTTGTAATTGGTTAATCCGTATACTGTGTCACTGTCTTCCATATTTTTTGTGCTTAAAAACCCTATATTTTAAAAAATTAACATTTCAATAATAAGACGCGAAACAACTTATTTATAAACAAAAATAAAACGTTTGTAGATTGATTTATACGTAAAATAGATCAAACGAAAGGTTATGTTTGTCGCATGTGTTGCGCGAGCATTGGCTTGCCATCTCTCAGCGGCAGCTCGGGCGCTGGAATGTGGGAAAAGTCTTAAATTCTTTAGTGGTTCACCCATTCATAAGAAGTTATCACTTCAAAAATTTGTAATAAATGTCAATTTTCGTCTTAACGCGTAACTGGTGACGTGTGACGTGGTTGAAATTTATATTATACAGGGTGTTTCAAAAATATTGTAAAAAATAAGGGTATATGTAATTTGGTGTACTGATTGTAATGCAAAAATATTTTTTTCAAAATTCGCAAAAATAATGAGCCTGTTTCACATTTTGCAAAAAATATTTTAAATGAAAGTTTATGCAATATTTTTCTTATTAATAATTATTTTTTTAATAATTTGTTGTTATATTAGTAAATAATTAAATACGAATATTGGCGCCAAAAATAGTCATAAAAAACAACCGCCCATTCCTTTGTCGTAGAAGCACATACATTACGTCATTCACAGCCAATAGAAAAACAGTTTTTCCATCAACTACATTTATTTTTGTTATTTAGATAAATAAACGTAGGCGATAGTTTGTCACATGTTAATAACAAATTTCTAATTTAATATTTGACGCTGACATTTTCCATTATAAATTATAAATGAGTAATAATGGTTTTATATCAGAAAACGACTATTTTACTGTTGCCGAAATAAGGTGTGTTAAAGAGTTAAGGTAAAATAAAATGTAAAAACCCAACCATCAGCTCTTCGACCTACTGCTTCCAGCCACAATTTTCTTTTCTTCGCATCTTTTGGCATATTTATAAATTCAATAGTAGGTTTGTTCCTAGCGCATTTTTGCAAGAAGGCACAATATGATACTGTAAATTACTTATTTGACACTATAAAGGGACCAATTGGAGCCGATAAAGATGTATGTGTTGTGACGTCACATTCTGTTTCAGATCACGTGACTTTTTCAAAATATCCAAATTTCAAAAATTAATTATAAAATATCTAATGGTGATATTTTCAAATTTGAGGCTATTTAAATAATGATATCTTTTTAAATTTAATACTTAGAAAGCATATAAAAATTCTTGCAACAGCCCTATTGCACGGTCCTCAGAACTGACATTTTTGGGCTACTGGACTGATAGGTTACGAACACTAATTAGTAAACATTAAAATTTATTTTATTTAATTAAATTGTGTAATTCATTCTCTTTTACTTAATTTAGTATCGTTATGCGTGGCGGTAAATGGTGAAAATTTTGAACAGTTTTTGTAGTTAGTGAGTAAGTATAGTGATTTCCTTTGAAGTGTTATATTTTCTGTAAAAAAAAGCTTGAGAATGTAAGTATATAACCTTATTTTCTTTACAATATTTTTGAAACACGCTGTATAACAATATAACTGGTAACCTATGGCCTCCCAGGACTTTTGGAAAAAATAAATTACAGTAGTCCGGGTGTCAACTGGACTCGTTTTTGTGCGATCGTATGAATTGTTCGATAGAAAATGAACGAATGGGTTCGTCAGATTTCATAATATGAGGTATCGTCCATTAGAGAAATCTATTTTGATACGAAGTTCACGATTTATCAACTCATCGCCATTTTGAACAAATGAATGAAGATTTTTTTAGAAAGCTCATATTAGTAATATATTATTAGAAAAAGGTTTAATCGAAAAAAATTAAGAATTTGATCGAATGAGATAGTAGTAAAAAGGAAAAAATTAGGAGAATTTTACCATTTATTTTCTGATTTAAATAATAACACATCGACGTTTTTTTCACTATTATCATATGAATCAAGAAATCAAGAAACTTTTTATTACATTCTGACAATTTTCTTTGCACATCTCTCATGTCCATATCATATCCCAATCCCACAAACTCTATTGTTCATTTATTAAAGAAATGAATTTTTTGATATCGATGTTCTTCACACAACGCACGAATTCGTTTCAAAATCCCATAGAATTCAGATCAGCTCGGACGACGGATGTTTTTGGTACGAAAATGTACGAATAATTTGCAAGTAGTGTACGATGTTCAATACCTTTCCATTGTATGAGATTATTCGCAACTATTCGTCGAAATTCTGACGAATATAATTTTCATGAAAACGAATCCAGTAGACGACCGGTCTCATTTCCACCGAATGTTTTAATGCTTAATGCATAACAATTTGTGCATAAGGCTTAATGCATTATAACAATTTACTAGGATACCATTTCCAGCTACTTTGTTTAGTGACTAATTTGACCTTGCGTCACCTTTAGATAAGGAAGGTATTGTCTTTGGTCAAAAAATTCGGTGGTGAGTTTTTAAGGAATAAGCATGTTTTAAGGTCCCTAGAATACGATTTTACTATTTTTACGATGATGTCTGTATGTGTGGATGTGAGTGTGTATAACAAAATTTTCGTCTACGATAACTCTAAAACTACAATTCCAGAAATTATAATTCTTTCGTATTCCTTTTCGTTGCATCTATACTTAATATTAAAGAACATTGTATTCTCTATACGATTTGACAGCATTTTATACTTCATATTAAATCGATATAGAGTTATAAAATTATAAAGAAATTAAATTTCATAAATTAGCTATAGCTATGCTAGAAACAGCTACTATATTAAGAAAATTCTGATTGAAAGATTCCAGTGTCAATTGACATCTTCGTAGTATATTTGTGTTATAATTTTACTCGAAATATAGGATTTTTTTGCTTCGAAACTTTCTGGAATTTGTATAAAATACATACAACTGTCGAAAGGTAATGTACATATAAGATATTTAGAATCTTTTGCAAGGAACTTTCTGTATGGATTTTAAAGAAAATACATAGGCATTTACGAAAATTCTACCGGTAGATATCGCATCTATTCCGACTGTGTTCGAAAACACGAGTGGTAAAAAGTTACCGTGTTCGAAAATTGTACAATATCTACCAGATTCATCTACCGGATTTATTAAGATTTTAATCTCAAAACAAGGTAGTGATGCAAAGCGAAGCGTGCGCGTTAAAATTGGAAATGTGTTCAAAGTAGGACTCTGCTCAGTTTGTTAATTACATTAATTTTCCAACCTGTTTCAAATTTTCAAATTTTTTTATAGGTTATGAATCTACCCCTGGTTACCACTTGCGTTTAGAGGCGGGCGCGTGATTAACTTTTTGTTCACGATCACGCACGCTCACGGAATAAAAATGTAATCACGACCAATTACGCACGACTTTTTATGTTTGATTCACGATCACTCACGCTCACGATTTTATTTTGACACTCACGCCCGATCACGCCCGGCGGGTCACGTTCGTGTCACGTAATTGTTTCTATGTACATTTAAGCCTATTTAACACAGTCATAAGTTTTTTATCAAATTTGTTAACAAATTGGTAATAAGTTACGTAACAGATTGGTTTCATTGGAAACGAATGTTTATGGACAAATACGATGTTCTATTCCGTCACAAATATCATTATAAATTTGGTAACAAATTTGTTAACAATATTATGATCGTGTCAAACGGGCTTAAAGATTTATATATCTTCAGTGAAAGCGGAGCAATTGTGTATACAATTTTGGGTACAACAATAACACTATTTTTATGCAAAAAATACTGTTGATGACATATTTGGACATAATAATAACAAGAATGTAAAGTAAGAGATGGAAATTGACAATTTTTAAAATAAAAAATTGAAGAAAACTTGTACTCACGACCGATTAAATTTCAATCACGCCTGATCACGCACGATAATTTTTTCGTGCCTCACGCTCACGTCCAATCACGACGTAAAATTTAAATTATATTCACGATCACGCGGGTCACGTCGTGACACATTGTGACCCGACAAAATCACGGCTCGCGCCCACCTCTACTTGCGTTCTTAAAATATCGATTCCGGTAGCTATAACCTAATAAATAGCTGTTTACCGGTAACAGTTCACCGGTAGAATTTTCGTAAATGCCTCATATAACTGACGGAAAGTAATGTGCTGGCCACATCAGATTTTTTATTCTTAACTCTAGCACACTGCCATTGCAGTAGTAATTCTTTTTTGTATTAATACGCCAAATATACATAATTTTTGTATCTAATGCATATCGAAAAATTAAAAAACAATAATTAAAAAATAGATTGGCAGGTGACAATTCAGATTAGAAAATAAAGAAAGACAGATGACGATGACAGCTATATATTTCCATCTCACAATTACGCTTAGTCATTAAGCCTTAAACCTTAGAGTTTGCAAACTTTTGTTCTTATGCATTGCTCTTAGTCCTTAAGCATTAAGCCTTATGCATAGCTGGAAATGGTAGTAAACTTTGCCATATGATAAACATTTTTATGCATTGCGCTTAATTTTTAATTATAGCTCTTACGCATTAAAACAATCGGTGGAAATGAAGCTTTACTGTTTCCAAGGTATTTTTGTATTGTAATCTATCTGAAAAATTTACTTTGCGAATTTAATATGAAACTGCAAATCGTTCATGTTTATTATCTATGACCATTAATGTGACAGATGTGATTCAAACTTGGATTGGTTAGAACAAAAAGGGTTTAGTGTGAGCCCGGAATCCATAGTAGGCTTCTTGTTTTGCTTACAGTCTTACAGATGTATATTGGATCCAATTTATTTGCACATAAAAAAGAGTAAAATAAAATTTAAAAGTTGCTTAATATTCTGGCTCATTAAAATATAGTAGTAGCTAGGAAATATTTGTTCTAAGGCACAAAACTTGCGTTCGCAGAGCTAGCGAGTTAGTATGTTCACTTAGCGTACAAGAAACCTATTTTAATGTGCACCTTGAAATTTTTATTGTTAATTTGTCTAGCGTGTAATTAGCATATTTTATTCATATATAATATCATAAGTGGTAAATTTTTGCCGGAAAATTTTTCAGATTGTTACGAAAGCTGGTTGCCTAGTAATTTATTAAGGGGCATTGACAAAAAAATCACGAGTTGTCAAACGAGTGATTTTTGATCAATGTCACGAGACAAATTGGCAACAGGCTCGAGTAAAGCAATCGGAAAATTTTTCAACTACAGAATTTAACCACGAATGGTATTCGGATGACTATTATTGTGTTTTGTCGACATGAAACTTGGTAATTAGCTGGAATCCTAAATTTGGATTGGCTTATAAATTTATGAGTGAAATAGTACCCTTTATATTTTCATTATTCTTTTTTTTTCTTTAAAAAAAATCTCTCAACATAGGATTAAATCCCAATTACAGAGAGGTTTGCATATACAAACTTCCATGCCTTAATGGAATTCGAACCCAGAACCCCAAGCGTACTAAGAACAGTTGCTCTAACCATTAAGCCACCGGAGCCGACAGTTGCTAATAGAAATGTTAATATTTAACAAATTAACAACTTTTGTATTATGTTTGCGAGATAGTTTTTTAACATACATAATTAAATAAATATATATTAATATATCATCACGGCTTATTACCAATTGCTGGGTGTGCCAATCTGCTTTGTACACAGATATCGGTAATGATGAAATATTTGCACCGTGCGGGCGCTTACCAGGCGTCACCTGACCGGCACTCATTGCTGGTGTGGAAAGTGCACCACAGGGGTCAATTTTGTGCCATTTAAAATTCGAAATAATTGGCGTCGATCGGGATCGGACCCGGTTCCCCAGATTCGCGACCTGACACTTAGGCACGCGGCCACGAGACCCCATTTTACGACGTTATTTCCAGCATTCCGGTGAAACGGCGAAACTATCAACCACGGTGTAGATTACTATACGGTGCAAAGAGGTACAAGTATAAGGCACTTGGTGAAAAGTGTCCTGTTCATCAAAATGCTGAACCACTTTATCCAATTTTATGGAATATGTAGTAAGCATAGGCAGCCAGTTTCTGTTTATTGCACTGCATATTGCACACATGTTTTATTATTCAGAATCGTGTTCAGGTGTCGAATCCCAAGACTACGCTATGATAAGCGTAGAAACAAATAACACTTCGTTTCCCTAACAACCATGGAAGTTAATAAGAAAAGCAAGTTGAAACGTAAGGGGTATTTTCTGATACGCTATCTTAGCGCAGTCTTGAGATCCCACCCCAGAACGGTTACCTAAAATATTATATGATTACATACATAACTGAATTTTATTGTATATTATAAATTATAACAAGGTAACAGTTACACTATTATTCACGAAAGTGACTATTCAAGGTCATTTGTTCGAAGAAGGAATACACATCACTTTGCAGTAGTAGTTTAGCAACATTTTGTATTAGAAAGAGAAAGATTATTTGACCTATGTCTATTTAATTTATGTGGTGTGAAAAATATAGGTAAATAGTGGCATTACTTTCTAATACACTATAAATAATAATGATGTATGTCGTAGAATCACAGATACCTAATTATCTACTACACTGCCATCTGTGCTAATATTTACCCAGTGGCGTTGCTGTTTAAATCAAATTATTATTCCTTACTTTATAGTTAAGTCTATATTTTTGAATTTTGCAAAAACATAAGTGAAGAATATAAATCTTTCAAAAAGGCATTATTTAGAAAGAAGCATAATTTTCAAATAAATTACTCTTATTTTTTCAGTTAAAATGTGTCCATAAATACTTCATGTTGCACGCCTATGCATACAAAATGCAATGAAGTTATCTGCAAGTAATATTATATCAGACGGATCACAAATGACCTTGAATAGTCATCTTTAGTGAATAATAGTTTAGTTGCGCTAACGTCAAAGTTATTATACACCATCAGGGATAGTGTAATAAAATAATAGCGTGTTCCTGAGATCACTTTTTTACGGAATTACAAGGGATCAAAGTCTAGTAAATATAGCAGCAATTTTAAAGAAATTTTTATCAAGATACTTTTAAAATAAAATAACAAATTATGGGAACTAAATATATTTATTTTATTTCTTATAATAAATATTCAAAATGTGTTTTGAGTTCGAACTAACATCGATGATTCAGGGAATTATGAATTCTGCAAATTGTATTTTGCAGCACTAAATCCATCCATTTCATAACAAATTAAAAAAAACCTCTTTAGATACAAAATGTCAATTTCGTAATAATTTTGCAATGTTTGTTCTTTTGTTTTAAAAGTGTGTATTTGGCAAATGTATATTGTGTGTACATTCAGTATACATTAGCCTTTGAAAATTAGGGAAAAGTACATTATACTCAATTACTCCGCTTCACTCCGTGTTGACTCCCATCGATGTTTAATATAACATCCCTAACTTTTCAGCGACGGTAAGATCTACATGAACCGTGGTTTTAACTGGGATGAAGGAGGGGCTGGAAATTCATTCTGTTGGGTCCTGTAACCCTAGAAAATATTTTATTACTGTTTAAAATAGGCGTTGGTATCTTCCGACATCCGTCAAAGTTGATTCCCGATGAGTGATTGTGAGAATTGAAAATTCTAAAACGTATAATTACTATATTTCTCTTTATTATTCTATGAGTTGCTAACAGGGGCCTGTTTCTCAAAAAATACTAGTTTACAAGTTACAAGTTCCTAGTTACAAATGAAATTTTTAGTAGTACTAGTAAATTGTGTTTCTGAAAAGTATTTTACTACTCGTAATTTACAAGTTACTAGTTCACAAGTTAATAGTTACAAGTGAAATTTTATTAGTCAAGTAAAATAGTGTTTCTGAAACATTTTCAATAGTCTAGTAGTTTTTTTAATAAATACTAGTATTTAATCCAATATTCTTTAAATCAAATGATTTTATTTTCTGACTGACGTTGACATTTTCAAGTGTTTTAATTTGAAATTAAAATATTTTTCAATAAAAATGTCTGCACTGGATGCAAAATTAACTATTTTAGGGATGATTCGAGATGTTAAAAGTATTCTATTTGGAGCATTCTCTAAATAAATTGTCTAAAGCAGTTAAATTCAATGAATGGATAAAAATGTGTCAAACTTGTCACGCTTCGGGTTGAGTAGACAAGACAAAGACAAGAAATATATCAGGGTCACATTTTGGTCATACTTAAAGAAGTTGTATTTTTACGGATAATGCATGGTGTCTGTTCATATCTAGCTGAAGAATAAGTTCCAATAAATTAATTAATGTTTCTAACTTATTTGCCATGAGTAACCTCTCATTCACATGGGGTTTCTGCATGGAAATAATTATTCTTGCTTTAATTAGTTTTTGTCGTCGCACTACTTCTTCATCACTAAACTCAGAGTCACTAGACCACATTATTATGTTATTTAAAAAAATATATTAACACTAAACAACGACAGACACTACATGAATCTGAATTAACATTAACAAAAAACCATTGAATTACATACGAAAAAGAAAAAAAATACACGTAACTAGTATTTTACACTTGTATATTTCAGAAACAAAAACTAGTAAACTTCACTAGTATTACTAATGTAGGGAAGGGACTAGTAATACTAGTCCCGTATTTTTTGAGAAACAGGTCCCTGTTATGAAATAAAATCGACAGTCAGTAATGACTATAACTGGTAGTTTTTATTCAAAATTTTAGTCACAATAATTAATTACCATGGCTGCCATTTAAAAATACATTGGAAAGACTAAAAAAACAATATATATATATATATATATATATATATATATATATATATATATATATATATATATATATATATATATATATATATATATATATATATATATATATATATATATATATATGTTAAACAACTTACGGACTTATCATAACACTATCGCCATCTAAAGACAGTTCCTTTTGAAATCATTATTTTAAAAATGTTGAAAACATAATTGAAAGAGAATTACATTTACCACCCCCTCCCTTTCTAGAGTATAGATTTGGACTATGGAATGGAATCAGCAGAAATATTTAATGCTATTATAGACTGACCGTTACTTTCTTGGTAAGTAAAGGGATTAGGGAATTGCTGCCATAAATAAAATCAGGGTATAGCGAATGAAAGTTGTCGTTTATAGTAATTAACGTATCAAGGGTGTTATAAGGACAATAACGCCTGAGGTCAACAGTGTACTTTTCGAGGGCCTCTGGCCCGAGATGTGTACGTTGACCGAAGGCATTATTGTCCGTTTAACTCTCGCGGTGCGTTCAACGTTTAACATCCGACTATAATTTTTAATATTCTACGGATTAGGGGTCAGAAAGTTTTAATAAAATTTACGGGGGTAGGTAGGCTATGAATGCTTCTGCTTGTTTTTTAAGCTTTATCCCAGTATCAATATCAATTTATTGACAACATTACCGTAGCAACAACTCATAACACGCTCTAGGGTGTTATTTGGTATATAACATACCAGTCGGACGTTAAATTATTTAATAGATGTGTTTCTTTTGAAAACTTTTCCATGTAATTTGATTTGAAAGGAAGCTGACCCGTATGTATCCCGTTACATTAGATTAGAATAATTATATTCAATACCACTGGAGTACTAGGAGGTATTTAAAATGACCTTAGCAACAGGATTCAGGGATGTATTTAAAAAATTTAATACCGCACAGGTGTAAGCAACTCTCGAGTCAGAATGAGGTTTCTTTGTTTTAATCGAAAGATTAAGAAAAAATATTTTACCTCTTTTTTATTTTTTTCGTATTATTCTTTATTCATGAGAAAATTGTCTTTGAAATTATAATGTTTGAATTTCCGCTTCCCCATTCGACTGATGACGTTCGAAATGAGCTAACCAATGAGGGTATGGCTTACATTTGCCACCGACGGAAATTAAACGAGTGACAGTCATGAGACCTGTCAACTACTACTGATTTTTGTATTTGGAAATAATCAAACATGGTTGTAAAAAAATGTTCTGTGCAGTGTGCCCAAATAGAACTGATAATAGGAAAAAATATTTCTAGTAGTGCCTCAAAACGAAGAAAGAAGAATGAAATGGTTGTCGCAAGTAAAGATAAAAACATAAAATCAAAACTTAAAGATCATTTTGATGTAAATATAAATATTTTTATAATTAAATAAGAACTATTGAATACAATTCATTTTTTAGCTGGAAAATGATGCACTCTGTCTACGGTTTCTTATACCGGCTAATCTTTGCACTACTGGAGCATAAGAGAGATTGATATATCTAGGATAAAATATTACTAGACGGTGTTTCTTAAAACCACTACTGGCGATAATGTCAATATCCAACTGAAGAGGATCTGTTCCAAACAATGTGTCGCTGGAATATTTTATATATGTTTTAACAATATGTATTCTGTATGTTCCTAACACGAAATAAATCCAAAAGTCAAAATAGACAATAAAGTGTGTGCGTGTCATAAAGTGTCAGGTGTCAACTAAAATGGAAAAAAGAGAGAACGGGAAAAAATTACTTAGAAATAGACATAGCAAACATGTTGGAGATAAATAAATGTAAAAATAATACATGTGTCAAATTCATTTTACAGAATAAAATTTACTTCCTCGAACATCGGTGGAGTAATTTATTCTATTGATTTAATTAGCTAGTATTTTTATTCTTGTTTTGACGAAAATCTCTGGAATAAAGTATTTTACTTCAAGAGTAAATTTTACTTTGCTAGTGTTTTACTTATCCATCTTTTATAATACTGGGCATTAAACTATGAAATATAACGCTGTAATATAATAATAAATAACTAAGAACTACACTAAAGAACCAAAAATCACGCTGCACTATAAGTCAGACCTTATGTCACACTGTTGTCATTAAAGCAATCATTGACGTTGATGTATGATACATTTTTTTTTCATCATCTTTCTGGTTTTGTCATTGGCTAATGTAATTCTGATGTCACAGGCAGTGTAATTTGGCGCCAATTCAAAAAGTAAATTTTTAAATTGCTTCTGTGCTCAATATTTACAGTAATTTGAATAGAAAATCATATTTACTAATACTGTAGAACATACTAATTCGAATTTCAGAAGAAAAAAGATATGTTAATTTTTCTTTGCAACACCTCATTACTGTTAGAGGAAATTTAAAAAATCCTATATCATTCATAGATTTACTAAACTAAATTGTTTAAAGGTCAAAATATTGTGTTATAATCAAAATAAAATAAAAATGTTTAAAATATTTTAAACTCACCCTTGTTTTGTTATTCAGATACTGTAGTCGGCCATTTATTTTAAGTAAGAAATAGTAACGTATTTCTGTGATTTCCTAGTCCAGTGTTTAAATGGGTTCATGCAAAAATCCTCATACATGAATATTTTATACAATTCTATTCTTCTCTAGAGTTTGGAACTACATTTATTAAATAATTTAAACGTTAACTTTAATTCGCTAGTCATACTATACGGTGATGTTACTTACCTCAATGTTCTTAAGAAAATTTAATTGAAATTGATAAAAATAACGTAAAATTTAAAAAATATGCTCAAATATGCATGCCGCTATAAAATATGCAAAAGATACAAGAAATAGGTAAAATATGCAAAAAAAAGCAAAATTAACGATTGTGACTACCAATAATAATGATAAAAACTACATATTATCTTATAATTTCACTGATATTAAAATTTTGTAATGGCGCCATATCTCTGACGTCACGTAGGAGAATGAGAGAGAAGTTTACATTGTCATAAGTGAAAATTTAATGAACCGGATTTTTTTACTAAATAATATAGAATAAATGTTGTCAATAATACATTAGTCAAAATTATTAATGAAACAATCTACAAGATATCAATATAGGCAATTCATAGAATAACATAAAAATATTTTGATATTACACAACAGATTGTTTTGGTGTAAATTGTGTTTGCAGTGTCAATGTGATAACATAATGACATTAACACTTCATCATATGACATTGACCTCCAAACCATGTGACTCATATGGTTTTCGAAGGCTGTTTACATACATCATTTTAAAAATGGAACCTCAAGTCTTAAAAGCAGATTCCCGTAATTGCCAAATACAGATTATTCTATGATTGATGATTTTTATAGAATAACTTATTTTCGTACGTGACGTCACATATCCCCTTTCCAAAACTTTATTATTGTTTTTCTCCGAAATGAACAAAAATTAAGTGATTTAAAAAAATCTGACGTGGCCAGCACATTACCTACCGTCAGTTCCATATATTTTGTACAAATTCCATACAAAAAGTTTCTTACATAAGATTCCATATTTCAAGTACATTATCTTCTGTCAGTTCTATGTATTTTGTACAAATTCAATACAGAAAGTTTCATGTACATAAGAGATTCTATATTTCCAGTAAAATTATAACACAAACATGTTAATTGCACTTGACACCGACATCTGTCAAACAGCATTTTCTTAATATAGTAGCGGTTTCCATGGCTATAGCATAGCTAGGTGCTTTATGAAATTTAATTTCTTTATAGTTTTTTAACTCTATATCCATTGAATATGAAGTATAAAATGTAATCAAATCGTATAGAGAATAAAATATCCTTTAATATTTATAATAACATGAAATATGGAAAAATGATATTTAACAGTGTTTTTTCAAGAAAAACTGCTAAATTTTAAAATTAAGGTACTTCCGGTTGACCAATTATAACTAAAATCTAATCATCTCGTCACATGGATGCAAAGAAAAGGAATACGAAAGAATAATAATTTTTTGAATTGCAGTATTTGAGTTATCGGATCAGAAAAAATCATCAAACACATACACACATATATATGGGTGTATTCTAAAGGCATTCCGTTAATTATACACGGACCGTTAAAATTAAGATATCCGTTAACTAGATTTTGCTATTCTAAAGACACTATCCGTTAATAATATAAACGGAGATTCGCTTATGTTATCCGTTTATAAATAAAATTTAAACGGAGAATGATTCATAGCCGTTAATTCTAAACGGACGACATTTAATACATAAATATTTAGAAATTTCTAAATTTTAAGCAGAGAATGGCGTTATCATCCTTTACTGTTTGCTCAGACCCTTGGATTCATAAAATGTAATTGAAAGGAAAGAACAAATAAATAATTTTTATAACAAAATAATACTCGTTCTCAAAAAAATTAAAAATGCTTTCTCTAATGAAACGAGCAGATATTTTACTCTACATTGCAAATCTTGTACTTTACCTAATGTTTTAAAAATATTCGAGTATTTTCAGGACTGCATTTAATCTTCAGGGGCCCAAGACACAAATGTTCTATTGGTGCCTTTATTTATAATTATTGATTACAACAACGGATATTTTTATCGCAACAAAGAATATTTTGATTACAACAATGTATATTTTGATTATATTCTAATACTGATTAGATGAATGAATCTAATGAAGAAAATTTCATTAATATTTGCGAAGAATTAAGAATCAAGCTCATTACGTGTGTTTTATAATTTGTGTAGTTTTTAAAGTGCATGCGCCTATATTTAATTGTGGCCCCGCGTATGTTCATTTTCTCGATACTGTAGATTAGCTTGGTTGTGTCTATAATTTCAAGATAAATGTTGGGGTTGGGCGTTGGGGACCTTTTTCATTATTACTTTAGCTGCGCTTAATAAGTAACGAATTATGGTTTTATAAATTTTTTAGTTTTATGCCCATTTTCTTCCAAATTTACAATAATATATAATAATATGAAAAGGTTATTTTGACATGTATTACAACAAAGTATTCACCTACCAACATTATAAAGATTATTTTGAAGAATATATTCATTATTGTGATTATTTATTGATTTCAATTTATTACTAAATAGTACCTCTAAATTTATGTATCACAAATATCTGTTTAGATCTTAATATATTTTGTTATTATTAAAATATAAATATGTTGATATTTACAATTTGACAACACTGCCCTGCAGTAGCAAACGGATCCGTTTATTATATTAATTTTAACTGATCCGTTGAAATGTCATATTGTGAATAGAATTTTTAGCGGAGTCCGTTAATAAGAAATATTTTAACGGAATCCGTTTACATAATATATTTTAACGGATTGTGTTTAGAATACACCCATAAAAGCGGCGTAGGATAACTCCCAACCGCCAAAAAAGTACCCATTGTTATGGAAACCAAACGTTAATCGTCGGTTTCCATATATAATAAAAAAATTCTGGAACCTTTGATATGTGACAGGGCGAGTAATAAACAAATAACTTTTTATAGACTTTTCTAATTTATAGTTTCAGGAATAATATTTCAACTTGTTATCATTGTTAGCCAAAATTCTAGGGGATTACAGCGCAATTGATTTAAGAGAAATTAGGAAAATATTGAAACTATATGCTTAATAATAAATATTAATAAAGAAATAAAACGACATAATTGAAATACTTCGGAAAAAAGGGGATTTTTGTTATAGCAGCTCGTCACTCATATGATATCCATATATATTATTTTGATTGCCGACTCAAAGATAGCCTATAAATATATAACGAATACCCAGTTAGGGGCGGAGCGTACTACCAATGGAAGTAGAGAAATTCAAATAGCGGAGGCGTGGTTATCAGTCCAGTACTGCAATTCTCAAACAGTTTTTATTTGAATACAAATATTTTGCATTAAACTTAATAATTCACATACATTTCCAATTATAAATCATGTAGACTTGTACAGTATAATAATATTCATTTATTCTTTATAAATATAATTTAGAAATAGCATAATTTCATGAACATTTAGGTCCTCGAAGAAAATAGTTTGATATAAAAACTTATATTCGTGACGTTACATCTATATTTTCAAATTTCGGAGGACTATAACTCGCTTATTAATAAGAATTTTTTCACCGGATTTTCACCGACAGTCATAGTTTTACTTATACGTTCAGATGAAATTATATTTAAAAAATGGTGGAATCCCCTATTATCATTTTTCCTACTTTGATTTGTTTAGACTATTAAATGTCAGCGAGCTAGACAGTTATTTCTTGAAATTATTAAACATACGTGCACCCAGCACCTCTAAGATAATCCTGACCTAATGATAACGCATTGTTTCAGAGACAGGCGGTAATAGTTCCTCACAACGAGAAGACATATGTACTCTTATGTAAACATGTAAAAGTTTGAGCTTTGGCTCGCGTTCCGCGAAGTTATAATGTTTAGTGTAAGTGTAAATAATAATAATAATAAGGGTAATAATATGTAAATATAATAGTTAGTAGTTTAAAACTCAATAATGTCTGTGTCCACAACATGAATGTTTTGCTGTTACATACAATTAGTTTAGTTATTGTAAAGATTATTTGTTTATTCCTTTAATAAATATAATTATTATTTGAAGAATAAATAAATATGCAGACAATTCCGTGAAAAATAATATAGCAAAGAGACGTAAACTTCATAGAACTGAAAATTATGTGGAAGTTATAGTACCGCACACTTTAAACAACATTTTGGAATGTAACACCTGAAAATATCGTGGTTGACCGTTGAAAAGCTACTGTTAAATTCAAATTGTAAATTTTACCCACACACATAGAAGACATCCAGCGACATCAGTCGTTCAAGTTACCAACAAAATTTGTCTTTCGCCGTTCTTTTTACTTCATAAAAATCTCACTTGATCTCAATTTAGTTCATGTCAAACTCATCTCATTTTGAGATGAGATGAGGCAAATGATAAAAACGACGTGACTAATCCAATGTACAAAACACAACTATAAATATTAATATTCAATAAAATTTTATATAAAACGTTTAAATGTTTCCGTGACTAGTCAGGGAATGCAACTTTCGCGCCGCATTTTTGGCGCGAAAATAGTACTTTCAATCTGGTTGCAGAAAAAGTATATTTTTAGGAACAAGGATTATGAAATTTCAAGAAATTTATTGAAATTATTATTTATTTTAAAAAATAGGTTTGTTTTCTTTATTGTATTACACGATTACAAATTCTTCTATATACATACATATATGTATGTTATGTACATAATAAGTAAAATTTATATCATTTCTATTAAAACATCCCTTAGTGCACTCATAGCATCTGTTACAGATTTATTATATTTGACATTATTTGTAAACGCATCACAACTTATTTCAACACTATCTGTAATTATTTCCAATAATCCCTCTCCATTGTTCTCTGTCACCGATTGATTTAATGTTTGTTGTGGTAAACCCAGGAACAGTAAAGCACATAATGCTTGTAACATTGCTTCGGCCTTGACTAACCTTAAAATTAAAATTTAAAAAGGATGTGTTGTAATATTTTACAGTGTAATAATTATCTATAAAAAATTATTTTGCATGTTTTGAAAGGGCAGAAAATGTCGAAAATCACCCCAAAAATAGCGTTCACTTGAACATAAATTAAAGATAAAACCTAATAAAAGTAATTTGACAGATAAAATATTAAGCACGTTAAACACTTGTTAACTTCTTTGTTTCAATTCTATTTTGGGGTAATTTTACACATTTTCATACCTAATTTTTGCCCTTTCAAAGCATGCAAAATTTGCTTATTGAGTGTAATGCAAAATTTTATGCTCTACAACTTTTATTTGAAGTTTTTTTACTTAAAACAAAAAGGGAAGCAGGAAATTAGGAAAATATTTTACATGCTAATATCCTATGCTCGGTTTTCAATGTATTCTCCCGGCACTCGGTGTAAACAGATTTCAAGTATTGTTGGAGGAAGCGATCTATGAAACTAACTTATGCAGGGTTTACAATCTTTTATGAAGGATTTGACATCAGTTTTAGGGTAAGTAATGGGCCGTATTAAAAAAATCATACTGAAATTTTGTATAAATTTTGTAAATTAAAACTATATAATAAATAAGAAAATAAAACAAAATCTCAGGGTCTTCACATCTTTACAATTTTATAGAAACACTACTGAAACCTGAAACAAGCACAGAAACGACGCTTCGTTTTGATGACTCTTTCAACACTGAAATAGTTATTAACGCCATAAGGCTGATATGAAGCAAATAACAGACGCGGTTGAATATTGTAAAATCGAGACCACAGCCGAGATTTTACAATCAACCGAGTCAGTTATTTGCATATTAGCCGTGTGACATTCAGTATTTTTCATAATAACATAAAATATATTCTGAAAAAGGTTTTTGCATGTACCTCAAAAAAAAAATTCCAAGAACAGTTTGTATTTAAAAGTTACGTGTGAATTTATTGTATTCCCTATAATATTTTAATCTCTTTTCAATTTTCAAATAATAAATTTCACAGATTATACTCTCAACTCACTTCATGATAATTCACAAGTTGATGTGATTTATACCGATTTTAAAAAAGCATTCGATACAGTTGACCATTCTATTCTTCACAAATTGTATTCTAATTTCAATTTTTCTTGCAGTCTTGTTTCATTTATTCTTATTTATGTTCTCGTACTGTGACAGTTCAGCTCAATAATTTTAGTTCATCATCTTTTACTCCTACCTCTGGTGTTCCTCAAGGATCTAACTTAGGTCCATTGCTCTTTATTTTGTTTATCAATGATATAGTTAATGTGGTAAATAATTCTGAATTACTGTTGTATGCTGATGATTTAAAAATCTTTCGTAAAATAAATTCTGTTGAGGATTGTAAATTATTACAGAATGACATTGACGGTATTCTAAAATGGTCTGAAAGTTCTAAATTATTTTTTACTACAGCAAATGCAAAATAATGTCTTTGTAAAAAAAAATACGTTTATACCTATTCATATCATATGCAAATTACGTGTCTTGATCGAGTTCCTAAATTTAAAGACCTTGGCGTGTTATTTGATGACAAATTATCTTTTCAATTACACATTGACTGCATAACCTCTGCATCTCTCAAAATACTAGGATTCAAAATTCGTTCAGCTAAATCCTTTATAATATATTATCAGCTATAATATCCCGAGGACATTGATAATTACGAAATAATTTTATAACAGTTACCGAAAGCGTGTTGCTTGGTAACCGCCCGCCGCCGAAGGCGGAGGGATGTTACCTAAAAGCAACGTGCTTGAGGTAGTTGTGATAAAATTATAAGTATTTATCAATGATCGAGGGGTATTCGGTGAGAATTTTTTTTGTAATTTTAATTAAATTTACGAAGAATTTGTATTTAGCAGAATTTTTATAATTATAAAATCACTCAATAGATGTCAGTAGTAGCTATGAATAAGTTCAGTGTCAAGTGTGTAACGATAATAAGATTGACATTGACACGAGAAGACAAGACACGTCCAATTTTATTATACAAACTACAAACGTTTAATAGTAATAATTTTATTAATGGAACCGTTATTTTCACTGCAATACCGTGAAAATGACATTTTCAAATTAAAACAATTAATCTTTAATTATCTGTCAAAAGTGTTTATTACTTAGCAACTTAGTGACATAAGTGTTAATTGTCCTAGGGTAATTATCAGTGTAAGTTTGCTTTAATTGGTTACCTTCGCACACGTGATCAGAAATACAGGGATTCAATTGGATAATTTTTTAACCAAAAAATTTTCTGTGAAATGTTTTATCAGTTATTGGTCTTGTCAAAATTAGAATATTGTGCTTTAGTTTGGAACCCTATTTATGGCAAACAAATATCTAGACTTGAATCTGCAAAAAAAAGGTTTATTAAATACTATTATTATAAAAAATACAAACAATACCCTAGTTATGATATGACTTATGATTCCTTGTTGTCTGAAAGTAATATTTTATCATTAGTTAATCGTAGAAGGCTTCAGACTTGTCTTTTTGTTTATAAAATAATCAATAATGTAACAAATTATCCATGTATTTTGCAGCAACTTCCATTTCATGTACCCCGTACACCGTCACGTTACCAAATTACTTTTAAGGTCAATAAAGCTAGGACGAATTATGAAACTAAGTCACCGATCAGGCAAATGCGTAACATTTTCAATTCAATTCCATCATACCTTGATGTATTTAATGATTCTCTCTTAGTGTTTAAACGCAATTTAATTTCCTACTATTTGACAGTTTGATATCTTTTGTTTATTGCTACTTCTCTTTACACTTTAAGTATTGTTTTTGTGTTTTTTTTTTGTATATTTTTGTATATATGTATTTGGCACGAAATATTTATGTGTAACATTCATCCTGTAATTGGGGCATTAGTCCTGTTGGATTGAATTAAATAAATAATTAAATAAATAAATTTACAAATTGATGTTAGATGAAGTACATTTAAAACGCATTATTATTTTAATACAGATTTAAAAGTACATAATTAGGAAACATCTTCAACGCAAATTTCGGGTGCGGTCCAGAACAGAAAAATCTACCTGGTTCCAGGAACTCTAACCGCAAGTGGCATAAAACTTTATAACGGCCAATTGGTAGATTCTATGAGTTTCATAAATCGCTTCCTCCAACTATAGACACCCGGCAGCGGGAACTCATTCCGCTGTACAGTACAGAGCGGGCGATGTTCTGAAACGCTCAGGACTAGGGCTGCGCGATACTTAAATTTTGATATCGATATTCGATATCAAAGTAATATCGATATTTTCCGATATATCGATTTGTCCGATAATTCGATATTTATCGACAAGTATCGATAATTATCAACTAATATCGGAAATTATCGACAAATATCGAAAATTATCGACAAATATCGATAATTATTGATAATTATCGACAAATATCGATAATTATCGACAAATATCGATAATTATTAACAAATATCTATAATTATCGACAAATATCGATAATTATCAACAAACATCGATAATTATCGACAAAAATCGATAATGATCAATAATTTTAAACAAAAATCAATAATTATCGACAAATATCGATAATTATCGAAAAATATCGATACTTATCGACAAAATAACGATAATTGCTTACAAATATCAATAATTATTGGAGAAATCGATAATTATAAATATATAACTCAAGGTTCAAGTATCTTTAATTTGATTATGGTTTGGTTTGTTTTAAAATTCAAAATAAATTTTATTTGAAAGTAAAACGGATCTTGAACGTTCGATTCCAATTTATTAATATCATAATTTTTTAAACACTTTTGGAGTATGTTTATATTTATTATAATAAATTTTTTTTTTTATTTTTAACTTTTATTTCTACCATTTTACATTAAATTTTAAACAAACATTTGGTGAACGCACTTTGACGATTCCATCTGTTCGACGCGCGGAGTATAGTAACATATGGCCGGAAATAAAAATTTTTAATTTAAAACGGCGTGTTATGTAGGAAGGAACTCTGGTTGCGCAGTTCATAGTTCATGTTTCATGTTGTAATTTATTTGCAAAAACAAGAATATTTGATAGAAATCTATAAAATCGAAATATCGATTAAAATAGATAATGATCGATTAATATCGAGAATAATCGATAATTATCGATAATTATTGATAAAAATCGATAATTACCGATTAATAACGATAATTATCGATAATAATCGATAGTTATCGATTAATATCGACAATAATCGATAAATATCGATAATTATCGATAAATATTGATAAAAATCTATAATTTTCGATTAATATCGATAATTATCGATAGATATCGATAATAATCGATAGTTATCGATTAATATCGACAATAATCGATAATTCTCGATTAATATCGACAATAATCGATAAATATCGATAATAATCGATAATTTCAAAATATCGATATATCGATAAAAAAATTAGGATTATCGAGGTTCGAAAAATTGTTAAATATCGATATTTATCGATATATCGATATTTTTTCCCAGGCCTACTCAGGACTTTGACGTAGGTGATTCCTTATTCTCACTGGACAAACCCAAGCGCAATACATACAAACAGAGTCCACTGTGTTTGTGGTAGCTCTGGGACACATTACTTGTATATAACGCACAAAAGTCACGCTTGGAAAATTCGGACCAAGTTTTGTGCGTTATTTTTAGGGAAATATACAAGCTCTCAGATAAATTCCAGTGTATCTCAGAACTGCCACAATTACAGTGCACTCTGATTACGCTGGGGTTCGTCTAATGAAAGTAAGGAAACACCTCCGTGAAAGTCCTGAGCTCTCTAGAACATTTCCCGCTCTGTACTGTACATGTACAACGGAATGGTTTTACGTCAACCGGTATAATAAACATATAAAAAACATCGAGGAAATCTAAATTTGCCCAGCTTTGTCTCACCTAATGCTCTCATAAAAATCTTCTTCGGGTATAATATCTTCAACGGAACATCCATAACTTATTAAAGTTTCAGTTAAAATATTGTAATAATACTGATAAAGTTCACTTAAATGACTTTTTCTGAATTCCGCTGTTGTGTTGGTAAAAATTACAAGTAAAACATCAAAACTTGGATAGAAATTTCTCCCTAGTTGAAAATCAAGTAGACGTGCGTCTACTACTTTATCTCCCTTGTATTTAAACAACATGTTGTTTGACCATAGATCTCCATGTCCAAAAGTCTTGGCCAACTTAGTTTTCGTGACAAATACTTTTCCAAATGGATAGGTGTTGATCATTTCTTTAAATTCTGATCTGTAAGTTTCGCTCTCAGGCAATAAATCTATTATTTTGTTTATAGTTTTGAAACAACTTTTCCACCAGGTTCTCATGACAGAATTTTCTTGCTCAGGGTTCGTATAAAATGTAAATAATGATTCTTGTATAAAATCAGCGAATTCTACTTCATAGGAAAAGCTTCCTAGTTCTTTATTTTTGGTGTCTTGGTATGCTAACCCAGCAGCATGGAATAAAGCTAAACATTTTAAGACACTTTTTATTTTATCTAACTCGAAAGGTTGTAGTTTTTCTGAGAGTTGGAAGCCATTATGCACCAAATTTTCAAATATTAAAGATTGATTTGGAATACATAAATAACACTTTCCGGCAAAACTTGTATCATATCCGTATTTTTTAAACTCTTTCATTAATATATCATAAATAAATATTTCTTTTTTATAAACCGCACATTCAATACACGTTTCTTTCTGAATATCAGTAATATTTGGTTTTGTTTTTAAGAAAAATGTTTCTGTATTTATTTCATTGTTTTGTTTATAAGTAATAATCAAATTGTAATGTTCTCCTAGGAATCCTTCTACATTGCCCGATATTCCTTTTAATTCATAACTTATAAATTCTGGATTACTTTTCTTAAATCGATTTTGAAGTATTTTTGTACAATCTTCGTTTGATAGTAATTCAGGCTTCATGGTAACTAAAAAAATAACATTTTATATTATTGCCAACTGAAAATTATGAAATATAAAAATATTAAGATACATATAAAGCACTATCATTTTAGTTATTATTTTATAATATGTATTATAGCTAGAAGAACAATGCTGGAACACATCATTCAGATATATCGCACTTAATTGTTAATGATATGTCTTTGGTACAGTTTATATACTCGGTGACTCGAACACCCGAACATAAGGCATGAATACATGAAACTAGACCACATTCACAACTGACGATTATGTCAATTCACAATGCAAGATTACGTAGATCCCGCTGAAGAAGAACTACGCCAATGCGTCAGGATAAATTTTTATATGTAATATTGGATGCTGAGTGTATACTCGTGATACGAATAAATAATGAAACATGTAAAATTTGACTTTCGTAATTTCCGGATTCTCTAATTAATTTAACTCAAAAAGCTTCAAATCAAAATTGTAGAACATAAAATTCCACATCTAATTCAATATGCAAAATTAATTTTATTTGCCTTGTAACTGCAGAAATTATCTATGAAAATTACGAAAATCACTTGCAAAATAGCAATAGTCACGGAATTGACACAAAAATTAACAAATGTACAAGTACACCCACAAGTTCCTTGACTTTTATAACAAGTTTGAGTGTACTCAAATTCATCAACAATTTTTGACTATGTGATCTACACAATAATTTCTTTAACAATGCTAATTGTCAACATATTAAACAAACATTTTTTTTGTATAAATTTTAAACAAATTTTTTTTATCAATTCAACAAAAAATAGCTGAAGATGGTCCACTGTGGGCCGAAACGTCCATCATGTAAATAAAACGTTCTACAAAAAATACCTGGATCAGAAAGGCCTTATCCTTGGGAAATATACCTTCAAATGTACAAAGGTTTATCAAGTTAGGTTATTTTATTTTTAATATTATTTGTAATTGTACACTGTAACAAAAATTTGAGATAATACCGTTAGATATTTGTTAATAATTTTTTCTACTCCCACTTGAAAAAGTTATCATTTCTTCACAATCTGCAGAATGGATATGTAGGCAATACTAGATAACTGAACGGATATAATTTCATATCCATTCTAGGTTGGATATAAAATCCACGAATCACAAATCTCGAAGTCGTGTAACCCAGGCAACTGTCTATTCATTTATTACAAGTTTAAGAAGACGAACGATACAAATTTCATATTTGACATTTCAATGTTATCATTTAGATGGAAATATTTTCGGTATAAAAAAAGATTTGAATAATTTAATAACAATTAACTGAATTATATTATAAATTAATTGTAAGTATTGAAAAAGAACTTATAAAAAATATAAATCAGAACGGTATGAAATATCGCATTGCCAAGTCAAGGTTATCCTTTAGATTTGGCAATAAAAAATCGTAATTAGTATGTAAAAGTATAGGGCGCGAGCAGTCACGTGACTCGAGCAACCTTGACTTGCTTGGGATCAGCTGATTTGTGTGCGCATGTCATTTTGACAAGAACATTGTCAATTTGACAAGACCAGTGTTTTGACTTATTTTGATTATGAATTGCTAAAATATTAATATTGTATAATTTCTAGGAAGTAAAACACCTGACATTAAAAATAATAACATTTTAGCAATTAAAGATCAAAATAAGTCAAAACATTGGTCTTGTCAACATGACATTGTTCTTGTCAAAATGACATGTGCACACAAATCAGCTAATTCTAAGCACGTCAAGTGTCTGCTCGCGCCCTATTGTATACTTATAAAATAAAATATTATTTTAATAACAAATGTCATTAAGAAAGCCTAGGAAAACAAGTACATAAAATGATATTCATTAATAATGTTCAATTAAATTTCAAATTTCTATAGTTCACATTTTTCTTCTTTTCGCTAGTCGTAGAAAAAGTATGCTGTACAACTCGAGTGGAATGTCCATATCGCCTTCATCCTCATGCGATATGGACATCATATCCACTCTTGTTGTACAAACTACTATAATTTCATTTCCATGGCTATCACTATTTTTCAGGTGATCTCCGACATTTCCATAGCTAATTTCAATATCTGCCGTTACAAAGCATGCACAATTAATTATTGTTGTCGATTCAGATGTAGAATTTTATCCTCTACTCTCTGTTTTATTTGAAGCTTTTTTATTTAAAATAATTAGGGAAACAGAAAATTACGAAAGTCTGATTTTACATGCTAAGTCCCTATGTTCGCGTGTTCGAGTCACCACCCTGTATAAAGTTTCATATTTATTATATTTTTGCACCAGTTACCCTATTTCAAAACAAAATTTATTACAATATTATTAGTACATAGGGGTAATGTTAGAATTATTGAGTATAAAACATATGGTTAATATTTTCAGAATTTTATTTTAAATATGTTTTATGTTCTTCCCTAGTTCCCTTCAACTGTAATTCATTTCGTCATTCTTTTTTTCCACTACTTAAAAAGCTCCTAATTAAACTACTTTTAGAATGTTTTCAAAATAATTATGAATTGCACTATTCAGTGCAGTCAGATGATAACCTTGTACACCGTAAATTCTTTTTAAGTCCAAAACATAGCCAAAAGTTACTCAATGCTAAATCAGATGAGTATGGCGGGTGTATTTTCTATTATTTTTATATTTTTTTTGTCAAAACTGAAGAAATCTTTCTCTGGTTAATTTCATATTACACTTACAACGATACTTAAAAAAATTAATTAACTAAGTTCTAACTAAATTAACTTTTGCAAATTATTTTAAAATGTTTAGATAAATAACTGTTTAAAGTGACAATGTAAATTTTGTTTTCCATGGCTTACCTGCCTGTTTTTCTTAATCTCAATAATTCTAGCGTAACCCTTGTGTTATTACTTACATTTTTCTCTTTTCTCTTACCTTTAATATTAAACGAAGAAGTATTTTTTTAGTAATTTTTTTAATATGGCTTCCTCTTGCAAACAATGTTACCACTGACGATGCTACTGAACAATGATTAGATATAATGAAACAATAGTTTAGATAGCAATGTACAGTCAAGGTCTTTATTTAAATAAATTAGACAATTGCAGCACTAGATGCTAGAAGCTAGATGATAAGCAAAATTTGCTTTAGACAAATAAATTTACCATAAATGTCATATTTGTTGTCTTACCTGTCACAGTTATTATTTTGCGTAAGATTATTTTTATTAAATTTATTATGTTTTGTCTCTAATTAGCTATTTACACTATTATTCACGAAAGATGACTATTCAAGGTCATTTGTTCGAAGAAAGAATACACATCACTTTATAGCAGTAGCTTAGCAACATTCTGTATTAGAAAGAGAAAGATTATTTGACCTATGTCTATTTCATTTATGTGGTGTGACAGATATACGTAAATAGTGGCATTACTTTCTAACACACTATAAGTAGTAATCACATATGTCGTAGAATTACAGATACCTAATTATCTACTGCACTGCCCTCTGTGCTAATATTTACCCAGTGGCATTGACGTTTAAATCAAATTATTATTCCTTGGTTTATAAGTTAAGTCTATGTTCTTGTATTTTGCAAAAACGTAAGTGAAGAACATAAATCTTTTAAAAAGGCCGAGCGATGTCGCATTTCTTTTTACCTTCCGTCCTTTAGGTAAAGGAAGGTATTGTTTTTGGTATAAAATTCGGTGGTGAGTTTTTGATGAATAAACACGTTTTAGGGTCCCTAGAATACGATTTTACTATTTTTACGATGATGTCTGTATGTGTGAGTGTATGTATGTGTGTATGTGTGTGTGTGTCTGTGTGTGACAAAATTTTCTAATGCGATAACTCTAATACTACAATTCCAAAAATTATAATTCTTTCGTATTCCTCTTCATTACATCCATGTGAAGAGCTGATTAGATTTTGGTTATAATTGGTCAACCGGAAGTACCCTCATTTGAAGATTTTAACAGTTTTTCTTGAAAAAAACGATGTTAAATATCATTATATATTATACTTCATATTAAATGGACATAGAGTTAAAAAATTATAAAGAAATTAAATATCATATATATTAGTCAGCTTTGCTATAACTCTGGAAACAGCTGCTACATTAAGAAAATTCTGATTGAAAGGTGTCAGTGTCAAGTGCAGTTGACAGTATGTTTATGTTATAATTTTACTGGAAATATAAGATTTTTTGTTAGAAACTTTCTGTATGGAATTTGTATAAAATACATACAACTGCCTTAAGGTAATGTACAAGAAATATAATCTTTTGCAAGGAACTTTCTGTGTGACATTTATACAAAACACATAGAACTGACGGAAGGTAATGTGCTGGCCACATCAGATTTTTTATGAGTTCTGTGGGTGCTTTTCTCATTATATGGCCGTACCATTCTAGTCTGAGTGCTTTTATATGTTTAACTATATTTCCGCCTTCCAGGGTTTCTTCTATTTCTGCATTTGTTTTCAGTCTTCTTTCTCCTTCTATAGTTACATTAGGGCCAAGTATTGTTCTCATTACCTTCCTTTCAAATCTTTTTAGGTCCTCCTCTTCTTGTTTATTTATTATTGTTGTTTCCATGGCATACGTAACCGCGGGCCTTATTAGCGTCTTGTATATGTTTATTTTTGTTCTTTTACTCAGCTTTGTACTTTTTAGCAGAGTTCTGTTCCTTCCTAAGGATTGATTTCCTTTTTGAATTCGTTCTGCTACTCTTTCATTACCAGTTTTCCCTATTGTTACTCCCAGGTAGTTAAACCAGTGGCGTAGTGAGGGGGGGGGGCAAAGGGGTCTATTGTGCCCCAGGCGCCACTCGCAGGGGCGCCAAAGTGTCCTCAGGACAAACAAAATTTTCCGGAAAATTTCAATTTTTATTTTGATTCGTTTTGGGGAAATTATATTTGAGTTTCGGGAACGACACTGCCTTCCTTCAACTGTAAACAACCGGCTATTCCAGGGCGGTTGCTATGAGAATGGCGAAAATACGTTACTGCGCATGTGACGTCAATCTAGGAGCTAAAAGTTTGCTATCTAGCTGTATCCGCTGTTCCGCAGCGGCAACAACCAGGCAACTACTTCCAACTATAAATTGACACATTGCATTCAGTGTGCTGGAGTAGGGTGACCAGACGTCCCGATTTTGAGTTGTATGTCCCGGTGTCCCGATGAACATCTTCGGGACACGTAATTGTCCCGGTTTTCATACCCGACTCCAAATTTATTACTTATATCATCTATCGACTGATATATTTATTTCATTAATAAATTTTTAATTGTTTTATATATTCTAATTTTAATTCTTAATTCTTGCATTTTGATGTAAGTGCGTTTCTGCGCAAATTGTAAATTAAGTATGGGTTTTGGGATGTTTTTACTTTAATTTATGATTAATTATAATTAAATTATATGTATAAGTATTATTTTTATTTAAGTCAACAATCCGTTAAACATACTCTCTTTTCTAAAATGTTCTGTGACCTGGCAATTTATTTTTGTACATGAAAGGGGAAAAACATGCAGCTTCACATCCCGTGAAAAAAAGTAACTTTCAATAATAAGGCATTTGACCTTGAATGAAAAAAAATTTCGCCTGCGGCGCTTTTTTTGGATATATTGCCTCATCAAAATTTTGGTGCACGAGATGCCACTGGTTTTACAATTCTCTGAAAAATGTCCCGGTTTTGCAACTTATAAATCTGGTCATCCCATGCTGGAGTGAAATATAATAGTGTATTATATGTAATAAAATAATTAGAAAAAGATCACAGAAGACATACAGAATATTGAAATTTTATTAATATATTACTTGTATTTGCTATAAAGTAAGTAAAATATTATTTCTTCTCATTCATTTATATTACCATATATTTTTAAATTTCTTATTAATCTCATTATTTCTTTGTTCGGCTTCTTTATTTTTTAACGCGATTTCTTTTCTCAAATTGAAAGTCTAGCTTGAACTTGTGTCCCTATTTGTCCTGAAATATAGTATCTATAGTGTCTTGTAGACGCGCACTTAGGTAGTGACTATTCATAATGTATCATACAATATTTTAGGTAGATACTGCACTCTGTTATCGAAATAAAATTAATAAAACTAAAAACTTTTTCTAAATGTTGGAGTAAGAAATTAAAATATCTATAAAATATATTTGTATTTATATATCCGTTTTTTGGTCAAATATCTGTAGTAAAATGCCCTAAAATGACATTTAAAGATTATTTTATGAAAAAATTTCTTATGGGAAAGGGGCGCCCAAAAGGTATTATACCCCAGGCCCTAATTATGCTCGCTACGCCACTGAGTTAAACGTAGATACGGCTTCAAATTTGTACTTTTCTGTTATTAAATGTGTGCTTGTATCCATTCTAACTTTTGTTAGACTCATGTACTTCGTTTTGTTTTCATTTATTTCAAGTCCTAGTTTCCTCGATATGTTGTCTATTTCGTCTATACATCTGACTAGTGTTTTCCTTGTGTTAGCTGCTATCATTACGTCGTCTGCGTACGCAATTAATTGTGTTTGGTTTATCATGATGTTCTTGTTTCTGAGTTTTGCTTCGCGTACTATCCATTCTAGTACTAAACTAAAGAGTGTCGGTGATATTGGGTCCCGTTGTTTTACTCCTTTATTTATTTTGAATTCTTTTGTTGTTATTTTTTGGAATCTTACTTTTGCTTTTGTACTCCTTGGGCTTATTTCAACTAATTTGATTAAGAGCCTGGGTATTTCCAACTCTTCTAATATTTTTATCATTTTGCTTCTGTTTATTGAGTCAAATGCGTCTTTAAAATCGATAAATACAATATGCAGATCTTTGTTGAATTCGCGGGATTTTTGACATAGTTGTTCGGCTATATGTATTGCGCTGGTTGTTGCTCTTCCTGGTCTGAATCCGTTTTGATAGTCTCCTATTATTTGTTCTGCATGATTCTTGAGTTTAGCATTAACTAGGTTGGCAAATATTTTGTATGATATGTTTTGTAGACACATAGATAGGGATGATAACTCCTGTATTCCATTCTCCTGGGATTTCTTGCTGAGTCCAAATCTCTTTTATTAGGGAATGGATATGTTGGTGCAGGTCACTTCCTCCGTATTTTATTAACTCCGCTAAGATTTTGTCTTTCCCTGCTGCTTTCCCATTTTCGAGTTTTTTTATTTCTACCTATATATCGTTTTCAGATGGAAGCTCCATGTTTTCTATGTCTTGTGGTTCTATTTTTATTTCTGTGTCATCTGTGAGGCGTTCCTTAGCTTTTTCTTCTCTAAGATTATTCACTTCGTTTTCATCTGCATTTAATGTTTTCTTGTAATGTTCCACCCATTTTTTTTCAATTTGTTCAGGTTCGTGTTCTGTGATGCCATTAGTATTTTTAATTCCTCTCACAATGGTTCTTGGTTTGTTAGTACTTGTTTTTATTTGGCGATACAACTGTTTCAGGTTATGATTTTGTCTACTTTTCTCTAATTCTTCTAATTTTTTGTTAATCCATTCGTTCTTTTTACTTTTATAGAGTGCATTCGCTCTGTTTCTTGCTGTTATATTCTCTTTTTGATTGTTCTGTTTGAGTGTTTAGCCATCTTATTCTCGCAGCGTTCTTGTTTTCTCTAGTTGCTTCAAAGGTCTGATCATACCATTCTTTGCTAGTTTTTGTATCTTGTTTTTCCCCTAAAATTTCATTACTTGTTTCTGTTATTTGCTTTTTGATTTCCTTCCATTTTTCTTCAATGTTAGTTGTTTCCCTATTTTGTTTTTGAAGTCTCTCTGTGATTCGTTCCTGGAATATCTGTTGTATTTTTGTATCTTCTAATAAGCTTGTATTCCAGTTCTCTTTTTTTTCTTGCGCAATGTAGTGTTTTTCTGTTATGGGGTATTTTATTTTTGCTACCACTAAGTAATGGTCCGTGTCCGTATTTGCTCCTCTATATGATCTTTTATCGATTGTTTTTTGGCTGATTTTCTTATTTGCCATTATATGGTCTATTTGGTTTTCAGTTTTTCCTCCAGGGTGTCTCCAAGTCACCTTGTGCTTTCTCGGGTGTTGAAATTTTGTTGATAGGCATATCAAGCCCAGGGTTCCCGCTAGTTCGCAAAATATGTGTCCATTGTCATTAGTTGTATCATGTATTGTTCCTTAACCGTTTCCTATGATTTCTTTCGAGCAGTGGCGCCGACTTTTTATATTATTGTTGGGTGCTCGTAACCTAAAAAGAAGTATTCTAGGTATACAATGGCGGTTCGTGCACCAAAACTTTGGTGATGCAAGGTATTTAGGAAAAAAGGCGCCGCAGGCGAAATTTTTTTCCATTCAAGATCAAATGCCTTATAATGGAGGGTTATACAGAGGTATATTTTCGGGCTGCCATCTATTGATATTTTCCTTGTACTATACTTGTGACTCATTTCACTCCGTTGCTAGATTACAAACAAATCGCTGTCATGGTGACAGTTGCAAGATGGTGCCAAGTATCAAGTGAGTGTATTGTCTTTGTAACAGTGACTCCCGCTATAATTATAAAGAATACATGACAAATGTGAAATTCTTTGTTTGCACAGCCATCCGAAGACATTGAATCACATGTAAATCTCAAATGTCAAAACACAAGTGACAGAAGACAGAACTTTAAAAATGGCGTGGTTTGTTTGTAATCCGATCTTCCATCTCAACTTGTACATCGTCGCATTCTTTCTTGCGTGTCACGTCAAAATCATAACCCTCTATTGAAAATTATATATTTTTAAGGGATGTGAAGCTGCATATTTTTCCCCTTTCATGTACAAAAATAAATTGCCAGATCTCAGAACACTTTAGAAAAGAGAATATATTTAACTCATTGTTGACTTATCTGGATAAACTGTCTACGTACAACACAATGTGCGACTATTATACATGGCCTAAGTTACATTACAATAAACGTGCTGGACAGGTTATGTTTATTTTCGATTTTCTAATGCAATATGCACTTATGTATTCTGTATCGTACCTATCATGTTCATTTTATACAGCCTGTTAAAATTTGTAGTCAGTAGAAATAAATGTATTATCATTTAATTTTTTTATTCACTGTCTGCCTATTATTATTAGTATTGAAAAATTTAAACAGGATGTTAAAATTAACATAGCGATTACAGATTACACCCCAAACATCTAATCTGGCTTGCTAAAATTCTTCTCAAGTACTCGGGCACGCGTCTACAAGCTCATGCGCGCACAGCAAGGGGTCCTGTCCACGCAAATATATAATGTTCCGGACATTTCCTGTGTGCCTTTTAGCGGTATATAGATATAGTTTAATATGTATATTCGTATATATCGTTCTCTATCGTGTGTTCCTGTCGGGTGCTCAAGCCCTGGAGCACCCACATAGTCGGCGCCACTGCTTTCGAGTATTGTCGAGTATTAGTATGTTGTCCCCTTTCTTATTTATTTCTTCACATACCTCGTATAGTTTTTCATAAAATTCGTCGTTTTCTTCTGATTTGGCTTTGTTAGTTGGAACATATATATTTACTATTGTTAGAAGGCATTTCTTTGTTTTCAGTCTTAGGCATGCTAATCTTTCGTTTATTGGGTTAAAGTTAATTACTTTGTTTCTTGTATTACCTGCGATATAAAAACCTACCCCATTATTTCCTTGTTTTTCATCTCCACTATATAGAAAGCTGTATTTATCTTTTGTTATTTCTCCTGAGTCCTTCCATCTAACTTCCTGTATTGCTGCTATTTGTATGTTATATTTATCTAGTTCTCTTGCTATTTCTTCCATCTTTCCCGTCTAAAGTATTATTTTTACATTCCAGGTTGCTATTTTTATTTCACTGTTTTTCTTTTTACCCTTTCCTTTTTTAGTGAGCATCCCTCCTTCTTTGCCCTGTGACTTTGTCCTTATTCTTTGCCTGGTTTGTTGCCGTATCTTCGTTACTCGTTGCAGTCGTCAGTTTTTTGAGTCCTGGGTGTACGTGTTATTTATTTCTCTCTGTTGTATTAATTTTTTTTTTTTGATCCCATTTCATTATTTTGCCATTTATTTCGAGTTTTTGATAGAGTACTTTGACTGTTGCTCCTTTATTTTTTTCGATTTTTGCTATTTTTCTGAGTTCTCTTTGTATATTTCTCTCTTTTTCTGTTAGTTCCGAATCTATGAATATGTTTTTGCCGCTTAGCTTAGATTTTTCTTTCAATATTGCCAATTTGTCTTTGAAATTTTCTATTTCTATGATGCATCTCTGTTATCCTATCTTATACGCTTCCTTTACGCTAATTTTTATTTCCAGGTTTTCTTCAATCATATTTTCTATTTCGGTTTTCAGAAACTTCTCGTCATTGGAATTAATATTCAATCCACTGATTACGAAGTTATTTCTAATTTTTTCTTTCAGTAGCTTTTCTGTTTTCTTTTCCTTGCTTAGTATTTGTTTAATTAAGTTATAATGTTTAGTGTAAGTGTAAATAATACTAATAAGGGTAATAATATGTAAATATAATAGTTAGTAGTTTAAAACTCAATAATGTCTGTGTCCACAACATGAATGTTTTGCTGTCACATACAATTTGTTTAGTTATTGTAAAGATTATTTGTTTATTCCTTTAATAAATATAATTATTATTTGAAGAATAAATAAATATGCAGACAATTCCGTGAAAAATAATATAGCAAAGAAACGCAAACTTCATAGAACTGAAAATTATGTGGAAGTTATAATACCGCACACTTTAAACAACATTTTAGAATGTAACACCTGAAAATATTGTAGTTGACCGTTGAAACGCTACTACAAATTGTAAATTTTACCCACGTGGTACACACACAGAAGACATCCAGCGACATCAGTCGTTCATTTACCAACAAAATTTGTCTTTCGCCGTTCTTTTTACTTCATAAAAATCTCACTTGATCTCATTTGAGATGAGATGAGGCAAATGATAAAAACGACATGACTAATCCAATGTAAAAAACACAACTATAAATATTAATATTCAATAAAATTGTATATAAAACGTTTAAAAGTTTTCGTGACTAGTCAGGTAAATGCAACTTTCGCGCCGCATTTTTGGCGCGAAAATATTACTCTGGTTGCAGAAAAAGTATATTTTTAGGAACAAGGATTATGAAATTTCAAGAAATTTGTTCAAATTATTATTTATTTAAAAAATAGGTTTGTTTTCTTTATTGTATTACACGATTACAAATTCTTCTATATACATACATATATGTATGTTATGTACATAATAAGTAAAATTTATATCATTTCTATTAAAACATCCCTTAGAGCACTCATAGCATCTGTTACAGATTTATTATATTTGACATTATTTGTAAACGCATCACAACATATTTCTACATTATCTGTAAATATTTTTAATAATCCCTCTCCATTGTTCTCTGTCACCGATTGATTTAATGTTTGTTGTGGTAAACCCAGGAACAGTAGAGCACATAATGCTTGTAACATGGCTTCGGCCTTGGCTAACCTAAAAATTAAAATTTAAAAAAGATGCGTTGTAATATTTTACAGTGTAATAATTAGCTATCAAAAATTATTTTGCATGCTTTGGAAGGGTAGAAATTAAATATGAAAATGTCAAAAATCACTCCAAAAATAGCGTTCATTTGACAGAAATTACAGATAAAACCTAATAAAATAAATTAACCTAATTTGACAGATAAAATATTAAGCACGTTTAAACACTTGTTAATTTCATTTCAATTTCATTTTGGGGTAATATTACACATCATTTTGGGGTAATATTACACACTTTCATACCTAATTTCTGCCCTTTCAAAGCATGCAAAATGTTATGCTATACGACTTTTATTTGAAGTTATTTTATTTAAAATAATAAGGGAAGCAGAAAATTAGGAAAATATGATACTATGTTCGGTTTTCAAGTATTCACCCGGCACCCGGTATAAACTGATTTCAAGTATAGTTGGAGGAAGCGCGCTATGAAACTAACTTATGCAGGGTTTACAACCTTTTATGGAGTATTTGGCATTTTAGTAGTCAGGACTCATAAATTATTCAAACTTGAAGGTACCACTTTTAGGGTAAGTAATGGGCCGTATTTTTAAAAAATCATACTGAAATTATATAATAAATTAAATAATAAAACAAAATCCCAGGATCTCCACATATTCAAATATGTTATACAAACACTACTGGAACAAGCCAGAAACAACGTTTCGTTTTGATGACTCTTTCAACACTGAAAAGGGTTTTTGCATGTACCTCAAAATTTCCAAAAACAGTTACGTGTGAATTTATTGTATTCCCTATAATATTTTAATCTCTTTTCAATTTACAAATTGATGTAAGAAGAAGTACACATAAAACGCATTATTATTTTAATACAGATTTAAAAGTACATAATTAGGGTGCGGTCCAGAACAGAAAAATCTACCTAGCGGGACCCTAACCGCAAGTGCCACAAAACTTTATAACGGCCAATTGGTAGATTCTATGAGTTTCATAGATTGCTTCCTCCAACTATAGACATCCGGTAGCGTGAAGCCATTCCGCTGTATAGTACAGAGCGGGCGATATTCTGAAGCGCTCAGGACTTTGACGTAGGTGATTCCTTACTCTCACCAGACAAACTCAAGCGCAATAGGGTAGTTCAGTAATTACGTCATATGCGGCGCGCGTCATTTAGGCTCGGGCCACACTATGCGTTTTGGCGGGACCGGTTTAACGGGATCGGTTGACCGGGAAGACAACAACGTATTGTTTTAAATGAATGCGTCCACACCGATGCGGTTGCGGTCCGATTGCCGGATACTACCGCAGCATGTTGCGGTTTGACGGGACGGTCAATTTGCCGCATGACAACTACAACA
The DNA here is from genome assembly GCA_963082715.1 of Harpalus rubripes. Lineage (NCBI taxonomy): Eukaryota > Metazoa > Arthropoda > Insecta > Coleoptera > Carabidae > Harpalus > Harpalus rubripes. The sequence continues at coordinate 18,670,207 of OY720448.1, forward strand.
CATTGGAGATAATACGAGCGTTCTCAAGGGTCTAGTTTTGTTTTTTAACAGACAACGTATATTATTTGGGCTCTGCACTGATCAGATGTTGGTCCGACTGTGTCCGAATCGGGTTGTCATTGCTGCCGTCCTGTTTAGCGGGATATATGTGGCCGCTGTACGATCCATCCCGTTTAACCGGATGCGGTTTTGCCGGTCCCGCCAAACCGCATAGTGTGGCCCGGGCCTTAAACTACTGTCCTACCGGTAAACACATCTTTCAAAGTGAACCTTATTGCCACAGCAAATAAGAACTACAATTTTAAGCAGTTCATTTCGTCGCCAATATCTTACTTAAGTAAGAAAAATTAGCTACTTAAGCTATCATTCAGTTAAGTTTGAATATTACCCTTTCAATTAAACAAAACATATTACCCGAATTTGAAATAACAATTATTCTATTTAAGTTTTAAAAAACTTTGCATGGAATTACATGTTCGTTCAATCTCGAAAATGTTCGTGAAACATCGCGTGAAGCGGCCGGAAGAGCCAGTTTGAAAGACAGCGAACCATTCTTAAGTTAAAGAAACCTAAGAGCACGACATATTATTAATATATTAATGTGGATAGACAGAGTTATTTACATACCTTAAACTTACAAAGAAGAAATCTAAAGTTCTGAAAAGAACTGATTTGAAAATGCTCAATAACGCTAACAAACAAAATCTCAGTCGTTATATCGGTAAACTCCCGCATATACTTGAAGCTGCGCAAACCTGTTACTCAGTTCAGAATGTGCAGAGTTGATTTCAATTTTAAACAAAACCTTTGTTATTTGTTACTGTGTATATATTGTATTACGAAGTAATAGAAAAATGTTTACAATTTTATATTATTAATATCCCAAAGTTAACTTTTTCATAATAATATCAGCATCAAACTACAAGCCTTTAAATTCTGGCCCTTATGTGTTCTGTCAATAGAGTCTACTTTGAAAGTATCGTTTTTTTTAGGACAGTGCTTCATATTTCGCGCTATACTCTGACGTCACACTATTCTACCCCATACATACTAACAGAGTCTACTGTTTTTGTGGTAACTCTGGGACACATTGGCATTTATCTGAGTGCTTGTAAATTTCACTAAAAATAACAACAATACTAATAATAACCTAACGCACAAAAGTCACGCTTGGAAAATTCGGGCCAAGTTTTGTGCGTTATTTTTACAGAAATGTACAAGCTCTCAGATAAATGCCAGTGTATCTCAGAACTGCCACAATTACAGTGAACTCTGTATTACGCTGGGGTTCGTCTAATGAACGTAAGGAAACACCACCAGCAAAGTCCTGAGCTCTCTAGAACATTTCCTGCTCTGTACTGTACGTATACAACGGAATGGTTTTACGTCACCCGGTATAAACAAATAAAAAAATCGTTGTAATCTTCATTTGCCCAGCTTTGTCTCACCTAATGCTCTCATAAAAATCTTCTTTGGGTATAATATCTTCAACGGAACATCCATAACTTGTTAAAGTTTCGGTTAAAATATTGTAATAATACTGATAAAGTTCACTTAAATGACTTTTTCTGAATTCCGCTGTTGTGTTGCTAAAAATAACAAGTAAAACATCAAAACTTGGATAGAAATTTCTCACTAATTGAAAATCAAGTAGCCGTGCGTCTACAACTTTATCTCCCTCGTATTTAAACAACATGTTGTTTGACCATAGATCTCCATGTCCAAAAGTCTTGACCAACTTAGTTTGCGTCACAAATACTTTTCCGAATGGGTAGGTGTTGATCATTTCTTTAAATTCTGATCTGTAAGTTTCGCTCTCAGGCAATAAATCTATTACTTTGTTTATAGTTCTAAAACAGCTTTTCCACCAGTTTCTTACGAAAGAATTTTCTTGGTCAGGATTCGTATAAAATGTAAGAAATGATTCTTGTATAAAATCAGCGAATTCTACTTCGTTGGAAAAGCTTCCTAGTTGTTTATTTTTGGTGTGTTGATAAGCTAACCCAGCAGCATGGAATAATGCTAAACATTTTAAAACACTTTTTATTTTATCTAACTCGAAAGGTTGTAGCTTTTCTGAGAGTTGGAAGCCATTATGAACCAAATTTTCAAATATTAAAGATTCATTTGGAATGCATAAATAACATTTTGCGGCGAAACTTGTATCAAATCCGTGTTTTTCAAAAGCTTTCATTAATGTATCATAAACAAATATTTCTTTTTTATAAGCTGCATATTCATCACACATTTTTATCTGAATATCAGTACTATTTGGTTTTGTTTTTACGAAGAATGTTTCTGTATTTATTTCATTGTTTTGTTTATAAGTAATAATCAAATTGTAATGTTCTCCTAGGAATCCTTCTACATTGCCCGATATTCCTTTTATTTCATAACTTATAAATTCTGGATTACTTTTCTTAAATCGATTTTGAAGTATTTTTGTACAATCTTCGTTTGATAGTAAATCAGGCTTCATGGTAACTAAAAAAAATAACATTTTACGTTATCAACTGGGGTAAAAAATATGAAATATATAAATATTAAGATACATATATGTATTATAGACAGTTGCGTAACTACCACCCCCGCTGACCCAGCGACGCGGGGGGGCGCGTCCATCCGGAGGGCGCCGGTGCAGCCACAGTAAACGTATAATAGAGTAACAAAATTTTTGTGTCTGCGCCTTTCTTACTTAAAATATAAGCGGCTTGTAAAAATTTTCAGCGGAAGATCATAATCTTCATACATATGCACGCCACTGATTCAAGCAGTACTAACCAGTATCGAAGTAGTGGTAGTGGCACATTTAAAAATAGTACTTATTCACAGCGTATGGGCGCCCTTACCATTACTGATGACGTGCAAAATATGTTGTCAGTTTATTTAAAGTAAATACAATACTTCAAAATTTAAATATTAAAATTAATGTTTATTTGTGATAGATAATTTCTGGAAATGGTACAATGTTATGCCGAGCGTGTTATGTATTATTTACGATTTTACTGTTATATAGAAATAGAAAAGTAAATAATGAATAGACATTGCATATTTATTTATATTAAAAGTACCTAAGTATGATGGGCGTAAACAAGGCCGTATCCAAGGGGGGGGGGATTTGGGGGTTCAAACTCCCTCCGAAATGTAAAATAAAATACAAAAGAGTGGTCTAACCAAGATGCTAGCATAGCTCGGAAGCTCGCGTCCCACCACCGCTGGTGGTTCCTTTTTATTTTTGTCATGGAAGCAGTGGCGGCCTTAGGGGGTGGCGAGCAGGGCAATCGCCGGGGCCTCGCGCAACAACCCGAGTAGAAAAAAGTTGATATTTAAAACTTATTTCTGTACATGAAAGGGGAAAAACATGCATTTGCACATACCTTGAAAAAATGTAACTTTCAATTATAAGGCATTTGACCTTGAATATATATATATATATATATATATATATATATATATATATATATATATATATATATATATATATAGAAAAAAAAATGCGCCGCAGGACTTAGGTTTGCGCCCAGGGCCGTAATCAGGATTTCTTTGGGGAGGGGGGTTCTGGTTACATATATATATATATATATATATATATATATATATATATATATATATATATATATGTAACCAGAACCCCCCTCCCCAAAGAAATCCTGATTACGGCCCTGGGCGCAAACCTAAGTCCCGCGGGGGCGCGCAATTCTATGTAGTTACGCCACTGATTATAGATCGAATAACAATGCTGAAACATATCATTCAGATATATCGCACTTAATTTTTAATGATATGTATTTATTACAGTTTATATACAGAATGGTGTCTCGAACACCCGAACCTAGGGATCTAACAGGAGTATACGGCATGAATACATGAAACTAGACCACAGTCACAACTGAGGATTATGTAAACCAACAATGAAGGATTACCAACGATCACAATACACTAGATATAACTTCATAGTATTTGTTTTGTTTTCGGCTGGACAGAAAGAGACTACTAAGGATAGAGATATATAGAGTCTCCTCACGGAGTAATCGCAAGATGTCACTGCTTGTTCTCTAAATATGAACTGTGCTATATTTGAAACATTTGAATTATTATTAATGAAAACCAATTATAAAATGCATGAAACATACTGATATTAGTACTAGGAAACAACTAGGAAAGGATAAAAAGAATTGTATATTTGAAAAAACTGTTTTCCCATGTTAAATGCCTGTCATGGTTTTCAGTGTTCACACTGTATAATTATTTATTTTTCCTACAACCGTGCGTGAAAAGTACTTTTCACGCACTCATTACAGTGTATAAAGTGCAACTTTTCAAACACTAGTGCGTGAAAAGTACAAGCGTTTAAGTTACCTTTTGTACAGGATGTCTCATTTTCGATGTTTTTATAAGGTATTTCGGATAATATTAATGATAGAGCAAAACCATTTGCACATTCCAGGGTCAACTTTTCCAGAAACGTTTAATAGTCACCACAGGAATTTTTGATCTTCTTTTGTTTCTGAGCCACAGGCAAAAATTCGTTTTTCGCTCATTTTGAAAATATATAATATCTTATTTATTATCAATACCATTTCGGTTGTAGGAAAAATGTTGTATGCAACACGTGTGTAAAATAGTATTTTTGTCTCGTGCTACAATTTCGCACATCGCACTCAACCAAAAAAGTACTACTTTACACACTTGTTACATAAATAACTATAATTGATTTTTAGACAATATTGTTTTTGTCTACATGCTTCTTATTCTATTTGTAATTATTTAAATAAAAATGCAAAAATAATATTAAACTCATTAGTTATTTTTAATGAAAATATTCAACAATATACTTTAAATATAAACGACGAGCAAATGTGCTTACAATACAATAAACGTCAATGTTACCCAGAAAATACAAAATTAATAAAAACGTTATGAGTTTTCAGAATTACGCTCATTTTTTTTTTCAAAACACTCTAAAAAGTCAGATTTATAGAAAATAATTAAACCGTAGTCTTTATTTCCGTAGAGACATCTCTGGGCAAACTTTACAGTAGACTTTATATATCTCTATCTCTAGTTGTCTCTTTCTGTCCAGTCGAGAACATAACAAACAAGTGAGGTATTCGCGATGCTTGCCAAGTGCTCGCTATCTAGCGGCCAAATTTCGAACCGTAACCTAGGGTATTGTTTACATTGTATGGCATATAGCTGTATTGGCGACTAAAATTAACGTGAATCCCTCAAGCGGACGATATTTGCAACTCTTGAAAATGGTATTCTGTTATTCAGCTTTACAGTAAATATATATAGTGCATTGGTTTCCTTGCCAGTTTCTTGTTTGTCTTTTTGTTTTAAAGTACATATAAATGACTTTGCAATATGAGCAAAGAACGAGAAAATATTAACAACGTCAATTGCTGCGTGTATGGCTGTCATTCTCGGGGTAGTAAGAAATTATCTGTCCCAAAAATTGGTGAGAGGAAGGGCGACATCCAAATAAAATTTGGTAAAATGGAGTCTATAGACAAAAGAGAGGGCTGGATTAGGAAAATACGAACTGGAAAACAAGTGACGAATCATAAGAGAATAACGAAAATGAAAAGTATTGTATTATTTCCTGACCAATTAATTCATGAGTAAAATAATACACTTTTCACTTTGTGTAGCATTCAATATATTTCTGACACTTGTAATTAAAACAATTTGAAAGATATTTGACATTAGTTCCATTTTAATTTTCTTAACTAAGTAAAGTAAATACATATTTATTTAACATCCATGAATAACATATGGTACTATTTTACTATCTCGTACAAAATATTAAGACAGTTGTAATGTGTTTGCACTGGCCATTATGATGGCCAGCTATACAAGAGCTTTTTGTAAAAAATCAATTGTAAATTTAAAGTTCTTCTAATCTCATGAGGATGTGACGTTAGAGCACTTGTTTAAACACAGCCCAATTTTTTTTAGTCTGTAGCTTTATGTTCATTATCGCCACATAAAAATAACAACCCACGATTCAACAATTCTCCCCCTTCTATAAAACTTCGAGAAGAATTTGTTGTCTCCAAATAAGTAAACATTTCCTTAGAAATAAGTCTAAGATAACTTTTTTCGAATGTCATTATAATTTACCGAGTAATTTACACAAAATTATTACTAACACTATTTATAAAAAGTTTAATGAATTTGTTAGTATACTTCAAAACGAAGGTTGGTTATACAATGTTTCTGTATGCGATCTTATAGCACAATACCATTTTCAGAGCACGTCTATGCTACAACACTAGCGCCGCCATCGGTAGCACAAATCGGTAGTTTTAGTCGCCAATACTCTTGACACGAATAAATAATAGTAGCGCAGCCCTCGAATGTCATTTCTACCATTTCACAGATGAGGTTCAGCGTTATGATTAAATATTGGGCGAGTTCTCGGATTACTTAAAAGATTTGTTTAAAATTTTCATCGCGGCGCGTAAGGATAAAGATAAAGAGTGACTGGCATTTCTTAAGTGCCTTGTTGTTAATACATAACCTAAATCTATAAACAATATAAAAATGTAAATACTACGAATTATATTATATGATGTAAAATGCTTACTTGTATATTCTTTCAATTATGTATATTGCTTTGAAAGTACGGGCAGTATATAATTCTAACTGATAATTTTATCTGATTTTGACATTTGTTATCAATCATTAATATGATAACGACAGCATATTACTGATCGATAAATTTCAGTGTGTTATCAACTATCATTAACCAATTTTAATGTTCAAGTGACTTACAGAATCCCAATTTGAATTGCAATCGATCATTACCTCGATAATGATAGATAAATGATGATTGAGTTACAGAATAGCCCAGATTATTTGTAATTGTTCACTGAAACAGAAATGTTCCATTTTTAACTCCTTTCCTAATTCATGAAAAGAATTAGGAGCTAATCCGAATTATCACTAATTCTATAGAGAACGGGCACTCAGCTGTTTCCGGTATCCTTCGAAACAGCTGATCTTGCTGCCCTGGCCTATAACTGACTTCATTGGCAACCAACTTTCTTGGCGCTAATTCAAAATCTGAAGTCGGTTTGCCTTACATTTTGGTGAGAACAACAAATTATTCTAGTGTTTCATTGTGCGAGCTTAATAGGAGGTTTTTACAATGTCTATGTATTTCAAGAAGCTATCACCTGATATGCAACATCGTTATTTAGCTAAAATCAAGTTAATTAGTAATATTGAGCCGTATGATTGCGATGAAAGTGAGTTTTCATAGGATATATCGGATTTTCCGAATATTTTGCCAATGGATATAATCAATTATCTTATTACCACCAAAGTGTTTACACCCAAGAGTAAATAAACGCTTTTCGGAATTAAAAGCATAAAGTTTTATCAGAGCAGTTGACGATATAGAAATTTGAAAGAAATTTATTAATTAAAGGATAAGGGAGTAATTTAATATTGAAATGAAGTGAAATATTTATAACTTCTATACTCCAAATACAATATTTTAGCTCATAAAATGAAATAAACCTTTTTAGTTTTTCTAGACTTGTTGCGGGGTCATTGACCTCTAACAATTAAAATTTGTCTAGAATTATAAATATTAGTCTACAAATTACTTGTTCATGAAATTTTTCTTCTAAATAGCTATTATATTTTCAAAATATGCTTGAATAAAGGTATTTATTTTAAGTTTAAATTTTCGTTTATTAATGTAACAACTTCACACCGCACGGGGCAGCAAGATCAGCTGTTTTGAAGGTTCACGGAAACAGCTGAGTGCCCGTTCTCTATTTTTAATTCCGTGATCTGTCAAATTAATTCCGGTTCTTATTCACGAACAGGATTAAATAAAAATTTAGTTCCAAAAATAATTCTACTATGTAGGTAGAATTAAAAATATTCTGAAGTGATAAATATGTCAAAAAAAGCAACAAATTGTAATTTTTTGTTAGAAATAACTTTATTCCACACGTTTACTAAACGGAGACATGCGCATGCGACAATGTTAAGAAGCACCTTATAGGACCGTAGACCTTGCATAGACCGTAGCTATTGTTCACAGCTGATTTTCACTTAAAAGTTACGCGATTTTTAAAAGAAATTCGATCGTATTTTCGATGTTTTTTGGCAAATTTTAATTATCAATTTGATACGAATTATATTTATACTTGTTCATAATAATATTATTTATTAGTCGTGGATAATGAAATATGTTACATTTCGTACATAACCTGTACTTTAATGTGCAGTCAATCACTTTAAATTTATTTTAGTTCAATATGTTTCGCTTTTTACAATTTCATAAGACTGCGAGGATGTGCAAAATGAGCATAGACAAAGAAATAGGTCAAGAGAAGAAGAATGATGAATTGAATCCATTAGATGTGTCCAATGAACGGTAAATAACTATAAAAATGAATTAACTGTATACTTAATTTAGAATTAAATATGTTTTAGGTGCAAATCAATCAACACACAACACAAACTTGAGACACAGTATAGGAAACATATACTGTGCTTGAGAATTCACATAGAACTCAGTGCGATTGTGGCGACAAGAATTAAGATGACAAAAATTTAAAATAATTTGACGTTTGATAGCGGTAACTCCAAATTTAACTTTATTCTGTTCTCTCTAATACCAAAATTTTTAGTCCGGAATAAAAATGGGATTAACTAACTCCGAATTTAATTCTTTTGATGAATCTGCTTGTTAGATATTTGTTAATAATTTTGTTTCAATTCCATGGCTATCGCTATTTTTCAGGTAATTTTCGACATTTCCATAGCTAATTTCAATTTTTGCCGTTACAAAGCATGCAAAATTAATTTTTGTTATCGATTCAGATGTAGAATTTTATCCTCTACTCTCTGTTTTAATTGAAGCTTTTTTATTTAAAATAATTAGGGAAGCAGGAAATTACGAAAGTATGATTTTACATGTTAAATCCCTATGTTCGCGTGTTCGAGTCACCACCCTGTATAAAGTTTTATATTTCTTATATTTTTACCAGTTGTCCTTATTTCAAAACAAACTTATTACAATATTATTATTACATAGGGGTAACGTTAGAACTATTGAAAATAAAACACGGTTCATATTTTCAGAATTTTATTTTAAATATGTTTTATGTAGTTCCCTAATGCGGGAGAGCCACTTCCAAGAGATGGTAGCACTAAAGACAGACTTATAGGGCACGGAAGATCATGTGACCTATCATGTTTTGTCCCTTCTCACCACTTCTCACTTCAGACTCGATCTTCAGCGCCGTCCCATGCTAACTTCAAACTGTGCTATCAAATGAAATGAAGACAATAAGAATCAAATAGGTTTTTAATGAATTCTTCAATAATATAATATAATGGAAGATAACAATGTGATCATATATGTACATTCGTAAGTATTACGATCAGGTGCTCTTCGTCTTCACTCTTGCTTCTTGAAATAAAATAAAAATCGGTGCTTGATGGGATAGCAAACAGTTTTATATTATTGTCAAACGACAAACTGTTGCACCCAACAACGCACTGGCATTGTTTGAAAATGATTGACAACACTCAAACAACAGAAATAACAAAAGGAATAACAATAACAAAAAACAACAAACAAGATAACAAAGAAAAACAAATAATAAAACACAACAATGGATAACAATCAATCGCTATATGCATAAGTACCAAAGAACCGCCAAATATCAAAATGGTAACAAATTCGACGCTTGCGCAAACACATTCTTAAAATTTACCGCTAGAAAAATATGACAGCTACTCAAACTGACGCATGCGCACTGCGTTATAAAATACAGTCTGAAGTTAGCATGGGAGAGCTGAAAATCGAGTCTGAAGTGAGAAGGGACAAAACATATGATAGGTCACGTGATTTTCCGTGCCCTATACGCTTTTACACTTGTAGTATGATGCTTTGTTTTAGGAAATATTCTGTTTTGTTAGAACCATGCTCGTGCTACAAGGCAATATATTTTCGTTTTGCTGGTCTTGTTTACTATATAACCCTATGTGACAGCACAACGTTTTCCCTACGACTTATATGTTTTATTTTGCCACAAGATGTTAGCCACTTTGTTGGTTCATAATACATTTCGTCATTCTTTTCTTCCACTATTTAAAAAGCTCCTAACTAATTTTCTTTTAGAATGTTTTTAAAATAATTATGAAATGCACTATGCCGCGCAGTCAGACGAAAACTTTGTACACCGTAAATTTCGAGTCTAGATGGTTGCATGCCAGCAGTAATTAATTTCTTTCGTAATTCATTCATTAAAGGTAATGCTTAGTACATATATTTAGGCAAATGATGTGTTTTTATAAATATATATTTTTTAAAAATCTTTAAAAAATCGAAATACTTTGAAAATATCATAATTATATACAGGGTCTAAATGAAATAAGTGTATTAAATAGGGCACGTAAGATCACGTGACCTATCGTATGTTTTGTCACTTTCTCACTTCAGACTCGATCTTCAGCTCTGTCCCATGCTAACTTCAGACTGTATTTTCGGCGCAGTGCGCATGCGTCAGTTTGAATAGCTGTCACATTTATAGCAAGATGATATCTGAGAATGAGATTAAAATGAAGCCAATAAGAATCAAATAAGTTTTTATTGAATTCTTCAATAATATAATATAATGGAAGATAACAATGTGATCATATGTATATTCATAAGTATTACGATCAGGATGCTCTTCGTCTTCATTCTTGCTTAAAAAGCAAATATTACCAACAGTAATTGACAATTTATAAATTTAGGGCTACTATTAAATCTGAGTAATCGATAATGTCAGTAAGTGATATTTTCATAAATATAAACGGCCACGAGCCACAGACGACGTCTTTCTTGATTTTCACATGTAACCTACCCTACCTATACAAATTGTCACTTGTTACTCATGTTCAAATATGATTAGGTTTTAAATATTACCTCGATAATCGGTGCTTGATGACAGTTTTATATATTATAGTCCGACGACAAACTTGCACCCAACAACGCAGTGGCATCGTTTGAAAAATAATGACAACACATATAAACAACAATAAAAGAAATAACAACAAACAAGATAACAAAAAGAAACAAATAATTAAACACTACAATGAATAACAATAACACAATCAATCGCTATATGCACAAGAACCGCCAAATAACAAAATGGCAACAAATTCCACGCTTGCGCAAACTCATTCTTAAAATTTACCGCTAGAAAAATATGACAGCTATTCAAACTGACGCATGCGCACTGATCGAAAGTACAGTCTGAAGTTAGCATGGGACAGAGCTGAAGATCGAATCTGAAGTGAGAAAGGGACAAAACATGATAGGTCACGTGATCTTCCGTGCCCTATTTAACCAGTAATGTAACTCGACGAGAGCAACAATATTTCTTAATAACTTTTTTTTCTAAGTCTTTTAGATTTTGAGTTAAAATTCTTTAAAAGATTTGCTGCATATTTCGTTCCCCGCCCATGGAGAACAAATGGCTGCTGCCGTATTCAAGTGGGATACAAACAGCTCAAAAATTGTCGGTTATCGGTTACACTTGCAGTCACAGTAATTAATAAACGAATCAACGGAAATAACATGTATTATTAATTAATTTGTAATAGTACAATTTTTAAAATAAAGAAATTTAAATTTTGGATTACAAAATTATAAAGTTTTAGGCTTTTAATCACATGTGAATAGAGGGAGACAAGGAGGAACGAGGTAACGATGAAGAGCAAAAGCATAGTTATTAGGTTATGAGATGATTATTTATCGTCGACAAATCATAATAGTTTAAATACGTTATTATAAAAATGTAAGTACAAACTTGTTCATTTAAACGAGGTACATGAGTACTAATAATTAGTCGTCCATTTATTGTTCCCGCCCAAACATTTTTTAATGAAAATTTTTACAGCATTTTCGTCTGTCGAGATGTGTATTGTGATTGTGCATAATAAATACACCTTCCCAAGTAAATTCAGTCTCATTAATGAACATTATGAGCCATTCCCAAAATTGAAGTCTGTTATGTGCTGAAAACATTGAACATTTTGCACATGGTATGGATACAACTGTTGCTTTTTAAAAAATTGTCACATGTGACACTCCGTATTGTGATAAAGATGTACAAGATTAACAAATGTGCGAATATTAGGAACAGTATGATTTGGAAACGCTCCGTTTAAATGCGTTGGCACTTCCATAACACTTTCTTTATATCAACCACAAATTAAAATGTGGTAAAGATACGAATAAATAAACCATAGGTAAGTAATTACAACGTCTATGTAATTGCTATTTGTAAACGTAAGCATTTTGACAGAATTTTACCTTATAAACAAGTTTATTACTAATGTCAAAATTTAATTGCAACAACTGACAGGACTGTCAATTGCTAAAACAAAATTTTTCAGAGCTATTGCTACTGCATTCAATTATTAGAAAAATACTTGGAACGACTCGTCAATTTACGGGGTTGTAAAAATGCTAAATAAATATGCGATTTCGAGAAAAAGTTATTAAGAAATATTGTTGCTCTCGACGAGTTATATTACTGGTTAAATTTAATGTAGTTATTTCATTTACACCCTGTATATATAAATATATCATTGAATACATATTTACCTTACATTTTCAAAAAAAACTTTTTTCATTTAGTGATATCGTTATTTGTAGAATTAACAATCTCGGAAGCAGCATTATTATTACTATATTCCGAGAAATTAATTAATTTAACTAAAATACTGCAAATTTTAACTGTAGTATTTTCCTTAAATCTGATTCGAATTTCATCCACTTCCATCTTTTTAGAGCAGATTTACATCTTTTATTACGTTTTTGCACTCTACTTGCACAAGCCATGGAGGTAGGATTTAAGAAGGAGGGAGGCTACTGCATGGAAAGTGAAGCCAGCTACCCCCCGACTCCAACATGGCCATTTCATGTCAAGCGAAGAGCTGTGGTACATGTTGCGCTCATTGGCTCATATCC